>OX375867.1:48307506-48373299 GCA_947359475.1 Heligmosomoides polygyrus bakeri | reverse complement strand
CGATTTTCGATGACGTCATCGTCCGGGCAGGCGCGGCGAAGACCCTCGTCCCCGAGGGAAATTGTCAGAAAATCAGTTTTCCCGGAATTGTCCGAGATTAATACCGCTCGATAGAGCTTTTCGAGTTGAACAAAACGGTACCATCTGTTGTGTCAAAAACTCAAATGTGGACGAGTAAAGGCGGAAGAAACTTCACCGCTGCCCTCCGCAGCTCTAAAATGGCAGCTGGGACTAAGGCAGTTTAGGCAACTGGAGAGCTATGGGCACTTCATCGTAAAGTACCTTAGCTGATTTGCTAGCCTACGCATTCGTAGGCCGCTAGTTGATCGCGTGTTCCTACAGTGGTCGACTGAAATCGGAAAAAATCGTGCCACACAAGGCTAAACTGCATTTTCGCACCGCTATAACCTTGTCCTGTCATAAGCTACGTTGCTGTGTTTCAGCGCACCAATTGAGCGTTCTACTGCTTACAAAATCCACAAGTCGCGGCAGGAAAGATTTAAACGTGATAGAGTTATTGCGCTCAGAATATGCCTGTGCGTCCAATTTAGCACAACAACGGCGATGTTCTCCGCGCTCTTAGGCCTTTGTCATACCAACGCTCACCCCGAGCGACGCCTAATGATATGCACCCATATCGATCCCATCACGCCGCCCGATCGATATGGGAACATACCAGTAGGCGTCGCTCGGGGTGAGCGATGGTATGACAATGGCCTTAATCGTCCCGATTACAGTTCTTGCTGCTCGCACTAACACCATTCAATTCACCACCAAAGCTCTATCGAACGGTATCAGACTTGGCCCGGCTCAAAAACATCGATTTTCGGTGACGTCATTGTCCTTCTGCCGCGGCCTTGAGCCGCCTCGCCTTTGATGCGAAATTGTCAAAAAATCGATATTCCTAGAATAGGTCGAGATTAGCACCATTCGATAGAGCTTCTCGAGCTGAACAGAGTGGTACCATTGAGCGCGTCGAGAACTCGAAGGTGGGCGAGTAAGGGCGGAAAGAACTTCGCCGTCGGCCTCCGAGGCTCCAAAATGGCAGATTGTGCTAAAGCAGTTTAAGCATCTGGAGAGCTGCGAGCACGTCATCGTAAAATGCCTTCGGTGCTTTGCTCCCCCGCGAGTTTGCATGCCGTTAACTCGCCTCAAGTACCCGCAGCGGTCGACCGAAATCTGAAAAAATCGTGTCACACATGCCCAACCTGCATTTTTGCACCGCCGTAACCTTGCCAATTCGAAAGATAATTTGCTATGCTTTGGCGCTTTACTAAAGCATATTAATGACTGCGGAATCCACACGTTCCAGCCAGAAAGCTTGGAAGCTGACAGAGTTATTGCGCTCAGAATACGCCCGTAGGTGCAATTTGCGAGCGATCGCGCCCACTCGATTGATGGGTTCGATCCCATATACGTTGTGCACGGCGCACTCCTGGAGGATTCCCGGCATGACAAAACACTTTACGCCATGCTTGAGATGCTCCGAAAACATGCAAGATCTGGAATATAAGCTTCCCCAGTGGCAAAAAGTCTGCTCTAGTCATCTTTGACCACCCACTGCGAAAATGCGGTAGTCTGGCGATGTTGTATACATGGTTGTGTAGATCTCGACGAGACGAATCGAACGGTACCATTCGTTTCTCAAAGCACCGCAAATTAGAGGAATTGTGAGCGTGCAACGGATTTTGGCGCCTTGCGGCCGACAACAACTCGTCCGCGACCGGCCTTCTCAATGGAGCGCAAGTTTTCAATTTTGGCCATTTTTGATCTTTCGCATGAAATGTATACAGCAAACGATAGAACTCGATCTCCTGAGCTCAAATATACTCTTTGTTTTTCAAAGGGATGAATTTTGGGCGAGTTATAGCAAAAAGACGCAAAAACCGCAAAAGTGCGGTTTTTTCGGCGTCTATTCAAAAAACGCGTCCGGTACTGTATGGGCAAGTAAGAGGGCAGGAAACTTCAACCGCCGCCCTAAAACGGCAGATGGTGCTAAGGCAGTTTAGGCAGGTGAGAAGTTCTGAGCCGGTCACCGTAAAGTACCTCAAGTGCTCTGTTCGCATACGCATTTTGAGGTCGTCAGGTCTCCGCGTCTTCCTGCAGAGATCGACTGAAATCCGAAAAAAAATCGTGTCACACAAGGCTAACCTGCATATTCGCGCCCCTGTAACATTACCTAATCATAAGCTACAACGTTCGACTTTAGCTTACTACTACAGCGTTTTACTGCCTACAAGACCCACGAGTTGCAGCCGAAACGATTCGGATCTGACAGAGTTATTGCGCTCCGAACACGCCCTTGCGTCCTATTTGGCAAGACGAGGGTCGATGTTCTCCGCGCTCTTATTCGCTCAGATCACAATTCTCGATACTCCTAGTAACACCGTTGAAATCAGTAGGAAAAGTTCTATCAAACGGTATCAAGCTTGGCCAATTCCGAAAACATCGATTTTCGATGACGTCATCGTCCGTCTGCGACGGCTTGGAGCGGTCTCGTCCTCGATGCGAAATTGTCAAAAAATCGATGCTTCCAAAATCGGCCGAAATTGACACCATTCGATAGCGCTTTTCACACTGAACAGAGCAGTACCATTGCGAGTGTCGAAAACTCAAATCTGGGCGTGCAAGGACTCAAGAAACTCTAACCGCTATCTTCCGCCACTCTAAATTGGCAGATGGGGCTAAGGCACTTCAGGAAACTAGGGAGTTGTGAGCAAGTCCTCATAAAGTACATTTATTGTACTGCTCGCATACGCATTTTGAGGCCGTTAGCCCGCCGCGTCTTCTCGCAGTGGTCCACCGAAATCGGAAAAAATGCGTCACGCAAGCCTCACCTGCATATTCGCGCCCCTGTAACTTTACCTAATCATAAGCTACGCCGTTCGACTTTACCCTGCTACTACAACGTTTCACTGCCTACAAGACCCACGAGTTGCAGCCGAAACGATTCGGAGCTGACAGAGTTATTGCGCTCCGAACACGGCCGCGCGTGCAATTTGCAAGCGGTCGCTCCCACTCGATTGATAGGTGCGATAATATATGCATTGTGCACGGCGCACTCCAAAGGCTCGCTGGATAGGTTTGGAGCAATTCCTGAGTAGGGCAGCTGCAAATTTGTGATAAAACTCCCCAAACGCTCGCTCTACAGGATGTCGCGCTCACTCGATTGGTAGGTCCGATTCTGTATGCATTGTTCACGGCGCACTCCAAATGCAAGCTAGACAGTCTTAGAGCAATTTCTCATTAGAACGGCTGGAAATTTCCGATAAAATTCCCCAAACGCTCGCTCTACAGGTTGCCGCGCCGCGCCTACTCGATTGATTCTGTCGGGCCTATATGCATTGTTCAACTCTACTGAGATTTATATACCAAAAGATAGAGCTTGAGCTGCTGAGTTCAAATATATGTTTATTTTCACAAGTATTTCGTTTCTAAAGAGCTTATTCAAAAAGGCCGCTTTGGAACGCTCCAAAGAGGCCTACGTTGGCCGGCGCGGCTTTTTCGGCCAGTGACCAAAAGACATGTCCGGTACTGTATATATATATATATATATATATATATATATATATATATATATATATATAATTTCCATGTCGAACCGGACACTTTTCAAACCAAATTGAACACTTTTCACGTCCAATTGGACACTCTTCTAGCTCAACTAACAAGGGAAGGATCTGAAGCGTATGTCCGAACGGGGGGAGCGAGTCATATAGGGGAGAATCCTCACCCCTCAATTAGTATGAAAATGTGTTTATTTTTTCCCAAGTTGTTAAATTCAAGGAATAGGAGTCCAATGGAAGACGACGCAGCACGCGTTTGCGGTCTTGTACGCCCCCCGATGCCACTGCAGGGGGTGGCTCGGAGCGCAGTGGACAGAAACGTTGCTTCATGAGAGGGAGATCGAGGGTTCGATTCTCCTGCGCAGCTGCACTTTTGCATTTCAACTGATTGGTTGAGATTTAGGGATTCTGACGTCTATACCATTTCCAGACGTTTTCTGTGCATTTTTCCAGCTCTACGCTGTGGAGAGTAACTCTCTTGCAACTTTATTACTGATCGGTTCTCTAACTAGAAGGCAATGAGAAAGCTATTCAACATAATGATGTATAAACGCTCAACACCAGTGATAGACAGGCACAAAGTGCATGAGACAGAAGCACTGGTCACAATGCGTACCGCTTAAAAACCTACAGGATCCTCGCAGTTTGCTTCCCTACATGGACCAGTGACATCGGGAAAAACCATCCTGCTCGGGTTTTCGAAGAGACCAGGATGTGACGTCGTATAACCAGCTTTGAACCAAGCATAAGCAGCCAGCTTTTCCATGCGAGGATGGCACAGGATTCGGTGCACCAGTGACACGACCTTCAATGTCGCTATAACAAATTCATTCTCCATCAGCTATGTGCAGCTTCGACACTTACCTTCAGGATGTTGTCCGTTTTTTGCAGTTCAAAAGGAAGGTCGTGCACAATGACGTGGGAGTGAAATCGCTTCATAAGCGACTTTATGTAACTGAAGAAGCCCACGTCGGCTGGCTGAATCTGGCCGGTGGTACCCGAAGGTATAGTCAGAATGCTCAATGTTTTCCCTCGGGGTATAGTAGCTCGGATGGAAACAAACTGTGAGATCCTGTAACCTTTATGCGCTGCCCGTATTGTGCCCAGAGCTGCTTCATGCACTTTGTACCTGTGTACCACTGGTGTTGAACATTTACACATTGTCATGTTGAATACCTCAGCGCACAGCTGGAAAATAGACGTCAGAATCCCCCAAATCTCAATCAGATGAAATGCAAAAATACAGGAGCGAAGAGCAACCAAACCCCTGACCTCCCTCGCATAAGTCAACCCACTACCCACCAGTGCTCCGAGCCACTGCATGCAGTGGCATCACGGGCGCACAAGACCCCCAAACGCGTGCTGCGCCGTATTCCATTGTGACCCCCTACTCTATACCTTTGTCCTTGGGAAAAAATTTCGAATTTCGAATGATCGAATAATATTCGATTTTCAAAATTTCGAATTTCGAATGATCGAATAATATTCGATTTTCAAAAATTCGAATTTCGAATGATCGAATAATATTCGATTTTCAAAATTTCGAATTTCGAATGATCGAATATTATTCAATTCTCAAAATTTCGAATAATCGAATTTCTAATTGTCGAATATTCGAATAATCAAATGAACACCTTACTTATTGTGGTCATCCAATGATTGACATTTGCTTATTTTTTATTACCCACTGTAAACTGCGTTCGACAGGGCGGCATATACGAAGACTTAAGATTGTCATTACTCTTGTACCAGTTGGTTAATTGCGAAAAAGATAGGTAATTATCAACTGTGGTACAACGATTTCTATCAATGGATCTTCTGTCCCGTGGCCGACATACTCCCGCTACTCTTATGTTAAATCAGGCCTAAATGGAGTGGAGAGTGGCGAGTCTGGTGAGTGATAAACGCTACTGAGGCTGAGGGCGACTGCGAGGCGAGAGCGAGCTAACGACCGAGCCGAGGCTGTGGAAGTCGGTGTCCAAGCTCAAATGCCGTTGTTCAAGCGCCGCGAAGGCTGCTCCATCCATTTCCTTCACGAGACCAAAAGACGGTGACAAAGGTATAATGGTAATGGAGTACCCTTGCTTCCCTAGGAATTCGTGTCCTGAGAAGAGAGAAACACCCTGGATAGGCAGAGCTAGATTGTTATAGATCTTGCTCCATAGGTAACTGTCTTTCCTTAGGTTATACCGAAACTTCTAGGTGATAAAAGAATGGCTAGCACGGACGAAGTAAAACAAAGGTGATTTGGTGCAGAGGAGGCATATTGGAGGCTCATGAGTGGCATTCAGTCTGCGTTCTGGCTCCGTTGAAGAGCTTCGATTCACTTGTAAGCAAACGGACCCGAAGTCCATGGTTGGAACCTAATCTGATAAGTCATTACGACTTGGGTAGTGATATTGCGAAAATGTAGATGGCTCGCTTTCATAGGAAACGGAATATGACTGGCTCTTGTAATCCATAGCCATTGCTCTTCCTCTCTTCTTTAACGTCTTTGATAGCAGAAAGCAGGAGCTTCCCAGGCTCCAGAAAGTGCTATCTCCCCACCCCAGCTCCTTCCGGCTTTAATCGTTCCGTTGTTGTACTTGGGGTAGAAATACAAAACGGAGATTCGTCCGTAGTATACCGAAGGCAAAGTCATTGAACCGCCATAACGCGATTCACTTGCTATCCACGTGACTGGCCGCAGGAGGCTCGATGGCGTTCAAAGGAAGCAGGGACGCAGCGGAAGTCCGCGTTTACCCGCGCTTACCTCGCGTCGACTAACAAGGGAAGTGTCTGAAGCTTATGTCTGAACGGGAAGAGCGAGTCATACAGGGACAATCCACACCCCTCAATTAGCATAAAAATGTGTTTATTTTTTGCCAAGAAAAAAACCAAGGAGGTTGGGTTTTTTATTGACGTTAAACGGGGGTATTTGTAGTTACAATGTAATCGGCGCCTCACGAGTTCGATGGTCTTGTATGCCCGTGATACCTGTGCCGCAAGCGGGTCGCAGCGCAGTGAATAGAGACGTTGCTTCACGCGAGGGAGGTCAAGGGTTCTATTCTCCTGCGCTGCTGCACTTTTGCATCTCAACTGATTGTTGAGATTTGATGGATTCTGACGTCTATACCATTTCAGAGGTTTTCTACCAATTTTTGCAGCTGCATGCTGTGGTATTCAACATGGTGATGTATAAACGTTCAACGTCATTGATACACAGGTAGAAAGTGCATGAAGCAGCACTGGGCACAATACGGGCAGCGTATAAAGGCAACAGGCTCTTCGCAGTCTGCTTCCATACATGGACCAATGACCTCGGGAAAAAACCATCCTGCTCGGATTTTCAAAGACCAGGACGTGACGTCGCAAGTGGTTCAAATACGGCCATCGATACCCTCTTTCCCTCATATTTGCCTGTCAACTAAAAATCAGAGGTAGCTGAAGGTTTTTTAAACCCAACACAAACAATGCCCGCCGATGCAGGACTGGTGATCCATCTGATTACGCTGAAGTGTGGCCCACCTTTAGGCAAAGAACCTTCGAGGGAAGAAATCAAGCTGGCCGAACGGATGACCAGCATACTCAAGGAATGAAGCACGTCAACTTGAAGTTGACGAAGGCGAACAGCTGGAAGTGGTGGAAGAAGAAGATTGGGATCGCAAGATAAACTGATCGACGTGGAGAGGCAAGCAAGCAGTGGACATATGATAACGTTTCCGGGTGAAATGATTTCACTCCCACGTCATTGTGCACGACCCTCCTTTTGACCTGCAAAAAAGGGACAACATCCTGGAGGTAGATGTCGAAGCAGCGGGTAGCTGAAGGAGAACGGATTTGTTATAATGACATTGAAGGCGGTGTCGCTGGTATACCAGTGAGGAGGCTGTAGCTTCTATACGCTGTCGATTGCGACCAGTGCTTCTGTTTCATGCACTTTGGGCCTGTGCATCACTGGTGTTGAACGTTTATACACCGTTGAGTAGCTTTCTCATTGCCTTGTGGTTAAAAAAGCGGTCAGTAATAAACAAGTGACAAGAATTTTACTCTCCACGGCGTACAACTAGAAAATTATGCAAAAAACATCTGAAAATGGTATAGATGTCAGAATCGTTCAACTCTCAACCAACCATATGAAATGCAAAAATGCAGCAGAGCAGGAGAATCGAACCCCAACCTCCCACCCATGAAACAACGTCTCTATCCACTGCGCTCCGAGCCACTTGCCGGCAGGTGCATCGCGGGCGTACAAGACCCAAGAATTCTATTGTAACAGACTCCCTACTCCTTGTGTTTAACGACTTGGCAAAAAATAAACACATTTTTATACTTACATGAGACTGCGCTTAACTTTTTTTGATAAACTATTCTGCACGTTTCGGCTATTGGATATCAATACTTGTAAAAAATAGTTGCCACTACCAAATTCAATAAGACACTTAAAAAACTCAATATTTTTATAGAGTACAAGTACCTTTTTCAGTGAGTGAACAGCTTGAATAAAAGCACTTTTCGCGTCTCGATTCAATTCATCGAAGAAACCATTTTTCGCAGATCTCCAAAAAGCAACCTTCCTTGCAATTTTTTAGTGCTCAACTGTTTTCACAACTGCCCTCAGCCAAAACTTCTAATGACTTCGCAGTATAAGGTTAGACTTATAATAAGCAGTGTGGGTGGCCCAGTGGACCGGACTGTTGAACTTGATTCTTGTGCAAATGCTTGGGTACATACCTGTTCACCCTCACAACACTTGTGTTTTCTTGGAAAAACTCCGAGACACAAGGGTAGAAGAGAGATACGTGATAGAGTCATTTGATACTAGTTCCCTGTACATAAAAGTCTCCAAAGTAAATGCAATGCAGGAATGCAGGCAGTCTACTAAATGCTCATGGGACATCAGGACCATATCGCACTATACAGCCTCAGTAGAGCTCAATTAATGACGATGGTGGACGTGTGCTTCAGTGTGACATCTTTAAATCGTCCAACGAGTACTACAGACAGGATAGAGGTCTTGCCATAGAACTACGTCCGACTCCGGTGCTAGCCATAGCGTATATGTCAAAAATAGACCCATACTGGAACGTAGACCTTTATTCTACTGTTGGTATATAGATGACTATTTCATTGTTTGTGCAACGCAAAACGAAATGGATTCCTGTTTCGATTTGCTCAATCCTCAGGTTAAGCTCACAAAAGAGAAACCGGCGAACAACTGGTTGCCGCTCTTTAATGTGCAAGTTCATGTCTCTCATAACTTTCCATACTTTCCACACTAGGTGGTTCTCGAAGCATAACAACACGAACATTATTGTCCATTCCAGGTCTACACACAAATAATATCATAAGGGCTATTGTAAGGAGCACGTTCCGACCAGAGACGTTGGTTTCTTCCAAGGACGACTTCCAAGTTCGCTTAAAGGGAGAAGGCATCTCGTATAACGTTGTCCAAGTGGTATACTTCCGACAGCTGCTGAAGCAACGTCGAATGCAGGAGCACAAAGACGCAGAGGCCAAGAGCGCACAGAAATTCTTATCTTGGTGCCCTTCATCCAAATGCTCTTTGTGGTCAGCTATGGGAATGTGTTCGCCAGCTACTGGGTCTGGTCAGGCTAGTTAACATGCCGCCTGCTAACCCCAAGGCCTAACTTGTTAGGAACCAGCTGTAAGATTGCGCCTGTGATACCCCTAGGCCTTAGGAGTGGTATACCTCATACCTCATAACTTTCACGGAGTGCAGGCAGGAATAGAATAGTGAGACGGGTAGACCATTTTGGGAGAGGGTCAAGGAACACATGGACGGTTTCGGAGATGCAAGGCTTCCACGCTGTTGAGGGAGCACTGCCAGCGTAGCCATGGTGGCGCAGTGGTGGGGCCACGCTTACAATCGTGGCTCGCGAGGTCGATATCGCAGCCCGCAACACTCTCGATGCGCCGTAGATTGCATCCAAGAATCCGTGGTCAAGAGTAAGGAAGCGCTAACCCAAGGAGCTTTGCTGACCTCTGCGCTTGACTCCGGAGCGACAGTCGGAGGAAGGTCGTGAAGGGCTTGACCCTAAGGTAGAAGTTCCATTCACCCAACTTGTGAGGATGACTCATCAGCTTCTCGGCCGCTTTTGCGAGGCTTAGTTGGGCTGTCTCATCTCCTTTTCGTCTCCTTTCCATATTAACTCCTGGAACTCCTGCGTCCTGAAATAGTTCTTGGACGAGTAACCTTCCAAATCTCGCTTGACTCTTGCAGGCTATGAAGAAGGCGGCTATGCCGGAACGTCAGCTGACTGATGTGTAGATAACAGCCCTGGCTCCACAGATCAAATGATTCTATTGATATCAGTGTCATACCAATACTTAACGGCAGTCGATCTTGTAATATAATGCAAGATTTAAAAAAACTAGGCATGTGGTTTAGGCAAAGCGAGTTACGGTCCAATTTGCTGCTGTTTGTTGTTACAAAGAGCTAAGAAACTGATTCAATTGTTCTGGATTCATTTTTTCATTAGAAGGTAACGTTAAATCGCAACTTTTCTACGTATCTTGAAGAATCGAAGTTTGCAAAAAAAATCATAAGAAATTAAAAGGATTAGTTGCGAACAGGCGGTACTCGGACCTGCACAGGACCCTCTTCTTTCCGGGCAACGATGCTGCGCCTTACACCGCCGCCGCTGTTTGATCGAACGGAAGATCAAGGATAACAACTGCACCAGACTTTAGCAAAAATGTAGACTATCGTAAGCATTTTTACATGACAGAACAGCCTCTCAGGGTTCACGAAGGGAAACCAGAGAACCGCCTGCAATGTCAGCCAGATAAAGAAGGCAGCATACTAGCGTAGATGGTAGCGGTACCTGTGATCACCAAACCGGAAATATTTCGCTTCCAAGCTTCAATCTAGGCTTAAAAACATTTCCTGACTCAAGTAGTTAGAATTTTATGTCATCCAAACAATGCGCGCATTTGTTCGGTGCATGTCGTAGTTCTGTTTTATGAATCAATTTTGCCGTTTATTGAAATGGTCAGGACATTGAGAGAATCAAAAAGAAGTTCCGTCATCCTCCATCCATCGAATCGTCTACATTGTAACCACTTTTGTCAGCTATCAAACAAATTGCTGAGTTTATTCTAAAATCCTCAGCGAAGACGCTGTTAGCCGAGGTGCTGATCTAAAGCGAGAAAACTTTGGGGCCATACAGCATGCTCTCCGATTTTTATCAGAATCGTGGCATTTTTTAGGTCGGATAGTTGAATGACTCGGACAACGGTGGTTTTGAGATCACCGCATGATTGGATGAATCGATTTGAATATATCCCACCAAATATCCTAAAATGAGTCACTCTGATCCAATGTACATAGAAATGTATGTATTATTGTATTAGGCCCCGTTTATACTTCCATCGCTGCGCGACGCGATGCCATGTATAGTGGCCAGATTGATCGATCGCGTCGCTCGATCAATGTGGCCACAATACGTGGCGTCGCATCGCTCGGCGTCAAAGTATAAACGGGCCTTACGTGGCCACCATGCTGGACTGGTCGAGAGCATTACGCAAATTCCTTCAAAAACCTTGCTTACATCTATTTCAAAATGCGCCTATGGTGAGGGTACTTCTGCAGCTTGAGACGTAAGGTTATTATGATGATTCAAAGAGCGCAATAGGTCCTCGGTGAACAATGTCACTACGGCTTCACTACCATTTCAGGTTTGGTTTGAGCTTAGAATTAAGCATTTCCGTGAGCATTTGTCTGATCCGCCACCCAAGGCAATAGCATTTAACCACTTTAGCAATAACGCTCTCAAAATCACTTTCAGAACAGCGTGGTCCGTCCACCTTTCAAGGAAGCAGTGAGACGCATGACGACCTTCGCAGTTCTTTTGCCCACTCGTAAGGAATAGTGCTTGATTCAACACACCGATAGCCTGCTAGCGAATCATCCTCTTCCGCTTTTCTCCCTCTCTTTTGTCAAAGGAAGTCGAATTCAGAACTCGGGACGCAAGGATTCAAAATACCCGAAATCGGAAGGTAGAAGGCGCAACGGAAAGACAATATATATCCACTCCTCCGCTGTACAGTAGTTGTGCATTGGCAACGTAAAATGAAGGATGGTATATGCTATAGTGTTCCTCCGCGTTAGGCACCCGACTTTGGGAGAGCTAGAGCAGCGTGAATAAAAGGCATCACAACTCTGCAGGATTCACCTGTTTCCCTACTGCTGGAATAGACAGCAAAACTACAGAGCACGTCTGTCGTTGCAATGGCATCCATGATGTGGTAGAGTGCTGCAATCAGAGGTCGCACCTAAACAATGGACATCCATGCGAAACCAAGCACCCATCATGGGGATCAACCGCAAACAATGTAACTTAGCGATGATGCCCAAGAGATAAACTAACATTTGTGATAACGTACTGCACAACGACATCGGTAGCGATCATGATTTCCGATATAGACTGATCAATTCTATCTGCAAATCGAGGTCCTTGCAATGATTATCGACTCAAGTTATTTAATCAGAAGTGAGCTCACCGTTGTAGCGAAGCAGGTTCCGAGAAGTAAACGTTACAGATGTTCTGTTGCGAGTGACGTTGATGAATATCTGAGTATTGAATTCAAAATGTATATTTTCATGCCTTTCGATTAATCCCGACTCACTTTTTCCCGAAAATGAAGGTGAATGATTGATTGATTGAATGATTGAATGAATGATTTTCCCGAAAAATGATACATGAAGGATTTGTTGTAGCGGAATACAGTTGTTTAATGGCTAAAATTTCATGGCACCTCCAGAAGGTACTGTTACAAATTTCCCCTTTCATGGCAGAAAAAAAACATGCTTTTGAGACATAAACAGCTGGTCTTCTTATACATAACCAGCGTCCGTCGCCGGCTTCGCCGGCGCCGTACGCTGGACGTGCGAGCCACGCCAGGCTTGCAGGCTTCGGGTATGGCGGGCCACGCTGGGAACATAGTCCAAACCTAGCTGGGTGCTCCCTCAGCTAGCGTCCGTCGCCGGCTTCGCCGGCGCCGTAGGCTGGACGTGCGGGCCACGCCAGGCTTGCCGGCTTCGGGTGCTCTGGTCCACCGCTCACTAAAATGTCCGCAGCACTCCTGCTCCGTCTAGGGTTTTTTTCACAACCCATTGCAGCTCGTCACTCGAATTTCTGACGTTTCTGTCCAGTAGTCGTGCCTTAAGCCGCGAGGTGCGATGAATTTCGGAAAGGGTGACTTGGGACAAAAAATACTATCCTCCTCTGCATACTGTAGTATGGAAACTGGTCAAAGCACTGTCGAAAATGGAGGACCAAGAACAGAACTTGATTGAAGGCGTAGTCGAATCATGTATAGGTCCTTCCAACATTCTTCGCTGACTGCTCTGGTCCACCGCTGAAAATCGGAGGACCTGGGCAGGAAGAAGTAGCTTAGTAACACAGCGCGCAAAGTATGTATGTTCTTGAGAACAAAGAGAACCATTTCCAAATCAAAAGCGCCTTCCAGACGATGATTGACCATTCAATAATATCGGTTAATATCGATTGTCTGACGGAAGATTTACCATCGTGGCTGATTACATGGTCGACCTTCCGTGGGCCATCATAATCACGGAGCACCCACCCCGATCGATTAAGCCTGAGAAAGAGCAGGTGAAACGATAGATAATAGCGATGGATATAAAGTCTGAGAGAAAACCGATATCAGCGCTCAAAATATCAATAATATCGGTCAATATTGATTGCCTGTGCGAAAATTCGTCATGGTGGCTGATTTCCTGATCGGCCTACGTTATATTTCGGACTCATCACCGACGTCGCCGACGCCAATGTTGCCACAGACGTCGTCGGTACCGTCGGCGACGTCGCCGACAGATTCTGTGATTTTTGCACTTCTCCATTTCGTAACTCAAGGTCCGGTGGAGATGATGGCAGTGCTAAGAACGAAGAACCAACCCACAGTCAAAAGACTCTATTACAGGAGCTCCCGGCTACGCCGCTGGCGACGTCGGCGACTCGTTGCCGAAGTATAAATAGGCCATCGACCATCCGTCGGCCATAATCACGGAACACCCACCCAGATCGATCAAGTCTGGAGAGAACCGATACCAACGCTCAAGAATTGATAGCGACTATAGTAGGATCGACTGCCCGATCGAAACACCTTTTACTTGACCGGCCTTCCATCGGCTATCATAATCGCGGGATACCCACTGCGTTGAATTTTTTGAGTGCATGGCGCGATTCAGTCTTTTGATGTGGCCTGTGAACTTTGAAATGAAATCGAAAGTCTTCCAAATCGAGACGAGCTAGATTGTTTGATCGAGATCTGAGCTAATCACGCAACACCCACTCCGATCAATGAAGCCTGAGTGGCAGTAGTTGGCTGAACCTTGAGACGATCATTATCAATCAATATTATCGATCGTTTAACTAGTGCTATCGTTTCTCTCTCAGGCTTCATAGATCTGGACCATAATCAAGCAACACCCACCCCGGTCGAGTCAGAGAGAAATATCAATATATCCGTTGATATATTAGGTTGTAACGAATTAAATGGCACTGGCTCGCGCCATTTTTTGGCGCGTCTTTACGCGTTTGATCAAGAACAAACCGTAACATGTGGCATATCATTTAGAAGCGCAAACTTTGCTCTACCGGTGAGTGCCAAATTTTCTATGTAAAAGTGGAAAAACTTTAGAGTTTTATTGACTTTTTTGCAGATGGACAAAAGGGTAATCCGAGGCATTTACTTGTATGAATTCAAGCTGGGCACTACAGCTAAGGAGGCGGACGAGAAGATCAACGCCGCATTCGGTCAAGGATGTTCCACAATTCGGACGACGTATCGTTGGTATCAGAAGTTCCGGAATGGAGACGAGAGCTTGGAAGAACATGAAGGTTGTGGGAGGCATAGTGATGTTGATGAGGACAAGCTGAGAGATGTGGTAGAGGAGGATCCACACAAAGGTACCAGGGAGATAGCAAAGGTTCTTGGCGTCAGTCACAACACAGCTGCCCGGCATCTGAAGGAAATTGGAAAGACCAAAAAGCTGGAAAGATGGGTGCCTCACGAGCTGTCTGAGGAGCAAAGAAACCGACGATATGAGATCTCGTCCGCACTGCTTCTACGGAACGAAACGGACCCATTCCTTGATCGCATCGTAACCTGTGACGAGAAATGGATAATGTACGACAACAGGCGACGATCGGCACAGTGGGTGGACAGCGATGAGAGCCCCAAGGTTTTTGCGAAGCCGGAATTGCACCAAAAGAAAGTAATGGTGACAGTATGGTGGTGTTCGCCGGGAATTATTCACCACAGCTTCCTCCCTCCCGGTGAATCCATCACGGCAGAGAAGTACTGCATTGAAATTGAAGAAATGATGAAAAAGTTGAAGGATATCCGGCCGGCCTTGGTAAACCGAAGGCGAGTTCTCCTTCTGCACGACAATGCTCGCCCCATGTAGCACGAATGACGTTGCAGAAATTGAATGAGCTGAGCATTGAAACTCTACCACATCCTCCGTTTTCTCCCGACCTCTCCCAACAGACTACCATTTCTTCAAGCATCTTGGCGACTTCTTGGTAGGGAAAATATTCAAATACCAACAGGATGCCGAAAGTGCCTTCGAAGATTTCGTCAATTCCAGAACTTCTGATTTTTATGCTACTGGGATAAAAAAGCTTGTGTCACGTTGGCAAAGATGTGTAGAGTCAGAAGGTTTTTATTTCGATTGATAAACTTACCTACAAGCCGAGGTATTAACTGTTTAAATTTACAGTGGTTCAGTGCCATTTATTTCGTTACAACCTAATAGATTGCCTGAGCTCGAGGTCTGAGCTAATGACGCAACATCCACATCGATCGGTTAAGTCAGAGAGAAACATCAATATATCGGTTGATATATATTATTTTTACGTCGAGTTGGACAGTTCTGAAATCAAAGTGGACAGTTTTCACATCAAACTGGACACTCTTCTAAGCTAATCTAAGACTTTTCAAATCAAACAGAACTCTTCCAACTTGAGATAAGCGTCTTCCACTTTAGACTAGAGAAGACTCCAAAAGTGTTAGGAAAAGGGAAAAACTGAGGAAAACTTTAGTATATCTTTATTTGAAGTTCTAATTTAGTTCCCAATGAAAGAACACGTAGTTTGAAATTTTATAAAAGTTCTATTTGTTGAGGAAAACAATGAATTGACGCTTGTTTTGAAGAGCAGGAAAGCGGCCATTTTATATTGCTAAAACAGAGAATGCTCCATGCCCCGTCCGAAAATTAGCGTTTTTCATTCGATTGATAGCAAAATTTCTGTTTGCATGCAGTTTCACACCTGCAAACGATGTAACACAAATAATTGTAATAACGCTCTTATCAATCAAATAAACGCTGCGTTAAACTTTTTGAGTGCATGGCCTCGATTCATTCTTTCAATGTGGGCTGTGAACTTTGAAATCAAATTGAATGTCTTCCAAATCGAGACGAGATAGATTGTCTGACAGCGATCTGAGCTAATCACGCAACACCCACCCGATCGATTAAGTCTGAGAGAGAACCAGTAACACAGGTGAAACGATCGATAATATCGATCGATATAAGGTCTGAAGGGAACCCTATATTTGCCTGATAGACCTCTCGTCGGCCATCGTAATCACACAACACCCACCCGGATCGATCAAACGAACGTTACGTTGGAATTTTCGAGCGCATGGCGCAATCCAGTCTTTTGATGCAATTTTTTCTCAACAAATAAATTAGTATTCTAACCATCTTGAAGACCCTGCAGTTTAACCTGTAAGAAGATCGTCTCGATTTGGAAGACGTTAAATTTGATTTCAGAGTTCACCGGGCAGCTCGGAACTGTCCAATTTGGTTTGAAAACTGTCCAATTTGATTTAAAAGGTGTCCAGTTCGACGTGAAAATCATGCAACACCCACACCGGAAAGTGCCTGATCGAAACGCCTTAGGCCATCATATGCTGTTGCTATTGTGTAGGGAGGTGGATGAAGAAGAACACGCTAGCAAGAACGCGCAAAGCAGAAGCAAGCGGTTGTGGCGCATCGGCGTCTTCGGGTCCGGACTTTAGTCACTCCGTAGTCACCTCGACTGGACGCGCCTCCCTAGAAACCCCGCCCACACGGACGAGTTGTCAAGGGCCGGCGCTGCGACCGGCCATCAGCTGTTGCATTCCTTCTGTTTCTTCCATTTTTATCGTCCACTTTGTGATCGCTTGCTACTTCATGAAGGTTTCCTTGTGCTTCTGGCCACAGGGACCCTTCCTGATAAGCAAGACGGTGCAATGTCTTCGAATGGATAGTCAGGTAACGAATGAGTGATCACCAAAGTTTCATGTAGGTTGGTTTACTTGTTTTTGTTGCCGTTTGGAATTTGTCTCCTTTTGTTTGTTTCAACTTTACCAAGTTTTGATTTTTTTTCACGAAGTTATCACCACATATTCATCTTGAACCCTTCACCTTTTAAAACTATGACATTTTGGCACTATTGTACTTTCACAACTCCACGGGTCGAGGAGAGGTCGAAAAAAAAATTTTCGCCCAAACTTCGGCTAGGGGGGGGGGGGGGGTTATTTGGGGTGCTGATTACGAATCTGAGATCCGTTTTCAAAATTACGGCCGATTACGGTAGGTTACGGTAGGTACGGGTGACTAAGGCTGCCAAGGTCATGATCGCCGATTTCGCCCAAACTTCGGCTAGGGGGGTTATTTGAGGTGCTGATCACGAATATGACATCCATTTTTCGTTTTACGCTGGAGTACGGTAGGTTACGGTAGGTACGGGTGACTAAGGCTGCCAAGGTCATGATCGCCGATTTCGCCCAAACTTCGGCTAGAGGGTTATTTGAGGTGCTGATCACGAATATGACATCCGTTTTTCGTTTTACGCTGGAGTACGGAGTTTGGAGTTACCAAGACTACTTAAGCGAATTTATGTGGAGGGAGCAGTTCGGCGGACAACGGGATGCTTTCTTCCACTTTTGGGACCAAGTGGCGCAAATATACCCCTGCTGATACTGCTTTATTCTATTTTAAGACATGTTCCAAGTTACTTTGCCGGTAGTCGAGAAACGAGCCTAATTGTCCGTTACTTAGGTAATTCTGAAGACTACACCAAAACAACAATCTATTATCAACGTTTTCCCTTAGAAGCTGGATAGATGCCACCACAACTGCTGTGCAAAGGTGAGATACTTCTTCAGATATTCAGGCTACCACCAGCAACCCGCCCTGAAGCGTTCCTTACCCGCAACCTACCGTACTCCAGCGTAAAACGAAAAACGGATGTCATATTCGTGATCAGCACCTCAAATAACCCCCTAGCCGAAGTTTGGGCGAAATCGGCGATCATGACCTTGGCAGCCTTACCAGGATACTATCTCAACGGTAGGTCGGAACGGCGCAAGTGTTGTATATGGCCAGAACCGCCTCTCTCTGGGTAATAACAAACTGCAGGTATCTCGACGCCAATACAACTCAGAGTTAGGGGCGACGGAATTCGCGGGTTGGCGCCCTGTTGATTCACGTGCTCCACAGCTGACGGGCGCGCGCGGGATGAGGGCTCGTATCGCGGTTTTGCGCAGTGCACATGTGGCGTAGTAGGGAAGAGCTCGGGCTCGTAGACGCGGGGTCGGGGGTTTGGATCCTGCAGACTGCGTTTGTTTTGCACTTTTGCAAAATCCATGTTTATCATATAGGTAATCCACCTAGGGGTATTATAGTGTGTTATAAAGCACGTTTACATATAACATATGCTTCAAACTACAGATTAGCTAAAATGTTCACTTCTGTGTGTCACTTATTTTAAGCCTATTTTGTGTGAAGCTATAGTTATGTAACGATAGATATTTGGTGGCACTAGCAAAAGGTTCCGACTCCACCGACAAGACTTCGGTCAAAAAAAATTTCGCTGAAACTTTGTCTAGGGGGGTTATTTGGGGTGCTGATCACGAATCTGACATCCGTTTTTCACGATGCGGTCGGAGACCACCCATACCTTTAACAGGGGTGGTCTAGGCAGAGTCACCGATTTCGCTGAAACTTCGTCTAGGGGAGTTATTTGGGGTGCTGATCACGGATCTGACATCCGTTTTTCACGATTCTGTCTCTACCTGCCGTCATCGGCAGAAATTTGAAGAATGTAATCCTTGCCTTCCTGTATCTATATTATTCAGCCGAATCGTGAAAAACGGATGTCAGATTCGTGATCAGCACACCAAATAACCCCTAGACAAAGTTTCAGCGAAAAATTTTTTTTGACCGAAGTCTTGTCGGTGGAGTCAGAACTTTTTACTAGTGCCACAAAATATCTATCGTTACTAACTATAGCTTCACCCAAAATCGGCTTAAAATAAGTGACACACAGAAGTGAACATTTTAGCTAATCTGTAGTTTGAAGCGTATGCATGTAAATATGCTTTATAACACACTATAATACCCCTAGGTGGATTACCTATATGATAAACATGGATTTTTCAAAAGTGCAAAGCGAACGCAGTCTGCGAGATCCAAACCCCCGACCCCTCGTTTACGGGCCCGGGCTCTTCCCTACTACGCCACCTGAGCACTGCGCTTAGCCGCGATACGAGCCCTCATCCCGCGCGCGCCCGTCAGCTGTGGAGCACGTCAGCGAATCAACAGGGCGCCAACCCGCGACTTCCGTCGCCCCTAACTCTGCGCAGAGTTGTATTGGGGTCGAGATACCTGCAGTTTGTTACTACCCAGAGAGAGGCGGTTTTGCCCATATACAACATTTGCGCCGTTCCGACCTACCGTTGAGATACAGTACCGCGCATGTCTTTTGGTCAATTCCCGAAAAAGCCGCTTTGGAGCGTTCCAAAGCGGCTTTTTTATATAACTTTCTTTAAAATCAAGTACTTGTGAAAAAAACATATATTTGAGCTCAGCAGGCCGAGCTCTATCTTTCGACATAAAAATCAATAAAGTTGAACAATGTATATAGGCCGGATATAATCAATCGAGTGGGCGCGAGAGCTTGTAGAGTGACCGTTTCGGGAGTTTTATCGGAAATTCCCAACCGCCCTACTCATAAATTGCTCCTAAACTGTCCAGCTTGCCGTTGGAATGCGCCGTGAACAATGCATATAGAATCGAACCTATCGATCGAGTAGCGCGACCACTCGCAAATTGCACGCGCGAGTGTTCGAAGCGCAATAACTCTGTCGAGATCGAATCGTTCCGGCTGCGGCTCGTGGATTTCGTAGGCAGCAGAAAGCTTTAATAGCAAGTGGAAGCGCAGCGTTATAGCTTCTAAAGAAGCGAAATTATAGCGGCGCGAAAATGCAGGTTAGCCGTGTGTGACACGATTTTTTCCGATTTCAGTCGACCCCTGCAGGAAGACGCGGCGTGCTAACGGCATGCAAGCGCGTATGCTAGCAGAACACTGAAGGCACTTTACGATGACATTTTCACAGCTCCTCAGCTGCCTGAACTGCCTTGGCCTCATCTGCCAGTTTAGAGCGGCGTAAGATAGCGGTTAGAGTTTCTTGCGCTCTTACTCATCCAGATTTGAGCTTTCGACTCTTGCAATGGCACCGTTATCTTCAGCTCGAAGAGCTCTATCGAACGGTGTCACTCCCATCCAATTTCAGAAAAAGCGATTTTTTTGACAATTTCCCATCGAGGACATACGCCAAGCCTGCGCGGACGATTACGTCATAGAAAATCGATATTTTCGAAATTGGCCAAATTTTCTCGTTCAAAATCATCTAGGGGTTATTTTGTGCGCTGATTACGAATCCGACGTCCGTTTTTGAAAATTTCGCCGATTTCGGTGGATTATTTGCCCTTTGTGGGTGGTCGGGTCACCGATCACCCTCAGTTATCGGTATTGGTGGTCTCCTGCCATAATCAGCCAAATGGACTTTTTCATCGTGTTAGGCACCCGAATAACCCCTGCGCTTAGATGAAGTTTGGGCAAAATCGGTGACCCTGACACAACCACCCTCAGTTATCCAGAAGAAAATCCAAAACCTACCGAATCGGCGAAATTTTCCAAAACGGACGTCGGATTCGTAATCAGCGCACAAAATAACCCCTAGATGATTTTGAACGAGAAAATTTAGCCAATTTCGAAAATATCGATTTTCTATGACGTAATCGTCCGCGCAGGCTTGGCCTATGTCCTCGATGGGAAATTGTCAAAAAAATCGCTTTTTCCAGAAATGGTTGAGAGTGACACCGTTCGATAGAGCTCTTTGAGCTGAACCTAACGTTGCCATTGCGAGAGTCGAAAGCTCAATTCTGGATGAGTAAGAGCGCAAGAAACTCTAACCGCTATCTTACGCCGCTCTAAACTGGCAGATGAGGCCAAGGCAGTTCAGGCAGCTGAGGAGCTGTGAGCATGTCATCGTAAAGTGCCTTCAGTGTTCTGCTAGCATACGCGCTTGCATGCCGTTAGCACGCCGCGTCTTCCTGCAGGGGTCGACTGAAATCGGAAATAATCGTGTCACACACGGCTAACCTGCATTTTCGCGCCGCTATAATTTCGCCTCTTTAGAAGCTATAATGCTGCACTTCCGCGTACTATTAAAGCTTTCTATTGCCTACAAAATCCGCGAGCCGCATCCGGAACGATTCGATCTCGACAGAGTTATTGCGCTCCGAACACACTCGCGCGTGCAATTTGCGAGTGGTCGCGCCTACTCGATCGATAGGTTCGATTCTATAAGCATTGTTCACGGCGCACTCTAAAGGCAAGCTGGACAGGCTAGGAGCATTTCCTAAGCAGAACGGCTGGAAATTTCTGTAAAACTTCCCAAACGGTCATTCTACAGGCTCTCGCGCCCACTCGACCTCACTCTACGAGTGATCGCGCCCACTCGATTGATAGGTTCGATTCTATATGCATTGTTCACGGCGCACTCCAAACACAAGCTGAACAGTCTTAAGGCAATTTCTGAGTAGGGTGGCTGGAAATTTCGATAAAACTCTCCAAACTGTCACTCTACAGGTTCTCGCGCCCACTCGATTGATTATGTCCGGCCTATATACATTGTTCTACTTTATTGATTTATATGTCAAAAGATAGAGCTTGGCCTGCTGAGCCCAATTATATGTTTTTTTCACAAGTGCTTGATTTTAAAGAAAGATATATAGAAAAGCCGCTTTGGAACGCTCCAGAGCGGCTTTTTCGGGAATTGACCAAAAGACATGCGCGGTACTGTAGTATCCTGGTTAGCCACCCGTACCTACCGTAACCTACCGTACTCCAGCGTAAAACGAAAAACGGATCTCAGATTCGTGATCAGCACCCCAAATAACCCCCCTAGCCGAAGTTTGGGCGAAAAAATTTTTCGACCTCTCCTCGACCCGTGGAGTTGTGAAATTACAATAGTGCCGACATTTTCTAAGCAGTACGATGCAAGTCTAAGGCGGGGGATCCATAATCCTAAACTCTTTGATGTAGCAATCCGAGATATCCTTCTATATTTATAATTCATTTAGATGTGGATTTGGTCAACGTTCTTATTTTAAAAGTTTTTAGACAACCTCTCCTGACGTTTACCTGCTTCCAAGAAGGGGTCCCCAGTTCCATACTTACATGCAGTGCCACATTGGTCCCTCGTTTAGAAGTTGGTCCCTGTATTGGAGTAATTGCTTGCTTTCCCTCTGCGTTCGCCGAATGTCCTGACCTGTTGCGCTCCTCGCACCTTTTACGATCCTTCGCACCTATATTGGCTGCCCTAGGAAATGCTTTAGGTATCCCTTGGCAGATGTAAGATGGTAGGGAACAGAGTACCCACATACAAAAAGACAAAACTGGTCCAGCTTGTTATATAGGGCAGGATAGGGCGTATTCCTCAAGAAGATTGACATGGAGTCTTGTACACGCTCTATCGCATTCATGGGATCCTCATCCCAGAGTGTCTATTGTGTGAAAAAAAACCCAGCTGGTAGCAGATGTGCATGGGAGACGAGAAACACTAAATTTTCCATCGAGTGGCCACCGCAAGTAACTCTATAGAATTTGGGACGTCCTCTGGCCTGCGAAAGAGCGTGTAGACCAGATGAATCACCAATTGCTCGATATTTACCGATTCGCAGACTACATAGGCGCTAAGTGGCTCCAGGTGGGGATCAGCTTGTAAGGCAGAACCAAATGGTATGTTGTGGTTAAAGTTTTTACACAGGACTGGTGTGTTCTGCCCATGTGCTACGCTGAGCTTAGTCGCTTCTTACATAAACGGATATTTATTTTCCTTCTGACGAAGAAGAATGACGACTAAATACAGGAGACCCTTCCCCTACAGCCACTTAGCTCCGGTGGATCTACCGCGGGGTCACAAGGTATAACAGGCGGTCAGTCGCGCAATGCTGCAGTGGTCTCGAAATCCGAATTTATGAATCTAAACAAGGGTGTTATCTTAGTTCGAGGAAGTCGTGAATACATTTATATGGCATCGGCGAGTTGCAACTCAATGAGATGAGTTTTCGAAGTTTCAGGCGATCATATCATATCATAGCCTGACCGCTGGATCACTCTGTCCTCACAAATCAACGGGCTGGCTCTAGTCACCATCATTTTCGTTGTCTCCCTGAGTGTGCTTACATTATTCTACCCCGGCAACGCTCCCTTCACCTTTTATTGTTTCGGCGCAAAGCGGCTTGGAGGGGTCATCTTGCAAGGCAGCCCTATACAACGTTCTGTGTTGCACGATATTAAAGAATTTACACAGCGCTGGTGTGTCTTACCACAGTGATGAATTGAGCTAGGTTACTTCTGATGTAATTGGACATTCAAGTGCCTTCTTAGCAAAGCGGATTACCGCTTAATACAAGGTGACCCCCTCCGAGCCGCTTTGCGTCCTTGTTTCCCCATTGCATCTTCTGTGGTTCTGGCCTTTGCTTACACTTTGCGTATGTCATCCATGTCTCTTGGAAAGTCCCTTGCGTCTCCGTGTCTCCATTTTTGATAGCTGCACACAAAGAGGGTTGAAGACAACCATAAAGATGAGAACAAAATAGTCCGCAAACATGAAAAGGTGAAGAAAACCTCTGGAAACGAGCACCATTGCACTTTCACGACTTCAGAGGTCGAGCAGAGGTCAATTTTTCGTCCAATTCGCCCAAATCTCGCCAAAGAGAGCTGTTTGTGGTGCGATCACGAATCTGACATCCGTTTTTGAAACTTCGGCCGCTTACGGTAGGTCATGGTAGGTACAGATGACAGTGCAATCCCAAGGCGGGGAGGGGGGGGGGCACCTGGCCCGCTGGAGCCTTTTCATGCCGTTATAACTAAATTTTTTCAATATTCGGGGGAAGGGACCTGATGTTTTCACGGTAGGGTATCAGGTAAGCCAAGTGACTATGGAGTGCCCCCCAAGCCTTGAGACTGCACCCAGGGGTCTGATTCATCAACGACTTACATAACTTTAACAGAGAATTCACAGCGGAAAACTCAGATAACGCGGCTTGTCGCTCAGCATATCGCTTGCTAAGCCGAGTTATCTGAGCTTTCCGCTGTGAACTCTCTGTTAAAGTTACGTAAGTCGTTGATGAATCCGACCCTAGGTGGCTAAAGCTGTCAAGGTCATAATCACCGATTTCGTCCAAACTTCGTCTATAGGGATTATCTGGGATGCTGATGACGAATCTGGATTCGTTTTTGTTACTACGCTGGAGTACGCTAGGATACGATGGGTACGGGTAAGGAACACTTCAGAATAAGCTCCTGTAGGGATATTGAATATCGATGGATGAGTTCGCATGTCCTTCTGTAGCATCTCCCACTGCAGGTAGGTATATCCGCACGGAGTCTTTACAAATAGGACATAAAGACGTTACTCCCCGGGCGAAGTTTGGGCAAAATCGGTGATTATGACCTCGACAATCTTACAATTAGACACCCGCACCTACTGTAACCTACCACAATCGACCGAATTTCGACAAAAACCGCCTCATACAGTACAAAACCTCTCCTTTCCATAGTTCCATGGCTCCATTGTTAATTACCGTGCAGTTGGCATGACGCCAGCGCTGAACCGGGGGCGTAACGGTCCCGCGACTATTGCTAGTACGGTAACGGTTTGAAAACATGGTACCCTAGTAAGAACGTCTTGTGTCTCACATGGGATCCAAACCTCTAACAAAGGAGTACTCAGGTCATGGTGTGAAAGTGATCAAAGACCCTTATCCCTTAAAACCAATAGCAACTGAAAGAAAGCCAGATACTTTTGCAAAGCATATCTATTGATCAGTGATACTAGGGATATCGTATACTCTGTTTGAATGCGTATTTAGCCGGCAAAATGACTTGCAATGGCCAGTCGATGGACAAATCAGTGTTTTGTTTCTCGCCAACAAGTCTGGTACCAATACACCGACTCCGGAGGGATGGAATACTTGGTTGGCAGGTCCCAAACTTTAGAGCCTTCAAGGTAGCCGCAAAACTCAGCGTCTCCCTTCACTGCGTCATCTAAGCCTTTCAAACGAAATAGTCTACGAATATAAAGACAAAGACAGAATGTTAGAAAAATGAAGAGGGAAGCGGCAACATTCGGAGCCTCGTGCCCTCAATTGATTGTATGAGCGTAACGTTCCCGTGGTCCTACACCGACTGAGACATGAGGCAGTACGAGAAACAGGTCCAGCTAGACAGGGCCTTTGCTGCTACTCTTGAAAGCTTAGACCCTGGTCATAGGCCTACGTTATACTTCGGCGACGCTGTTGTCGGCGAAGTATAACAATGACGAGGGCGACTGAGTCGCTCGTGCAAAGCATATGAATCGATCAATGTAAACCAGGAAAAAGGCGACATGCGCCCTTCATTCGGGCGCCCATCCACTCCTGTTACTCCCGTCGCGCACTATGAACATGCTTCCACAAGTTGTTAGTCATATTCTAAAAGTCCATTCGAGACGAGTGGGGAGATTTCGTCGCGGGACCGCGCATACATAGTTGTGGGACCATAGACGGAAGCCGGTTTTAACAGCGCAGATCCTGACTTTTCGGTCGTTAGATTTTGGGACTAATCGGACTGGTGCCCTCTGTACACCGGCAAAGTATCTTAAAATGGATAAGTTAGGTCAGCTACACCACGGAGTTCCTTCTCTTTGCTCACCTCCGCGTCAGCGGAGGAGAGCACAGAAATCGTGCTTATTTTAGTGTTCTACGACCATAGTCTCATAATGGAGCGGGTACCAGCCCGCTTAGGTCCGATTTTTTGAATCCTCTTATTATTTAGTTAGGCGATGAAGATAAAATCATTCGCAGCCAAACAGGCGGGTTTACTGGACTCACGGCCAAGCAGCCAAGGGTAACAACGAGTTGTCTGCCAAGAATTCAACGAGTTTCCCCGCAGCACTCGGGCGGTCGTTATGTGAGTATCTCGGCCCGAGTACAACAATGAGCAGTTTCGTCTCTCTAGCTGTCCGAGGCCTTTCATAGACGTCGTGCAACATTCGTTTTGTGGTAGTAAACGCGTGATGAAATGATGAAATGAATTTGTCGAAGCGCATATGCGGGTGTATGGCGTACCTCAGCATTGTCGAGACAGCCTCCTTGACACAGAAGGGAAGCAATGAGATGACAAGCCTTAGAACAGAAGGGACTTCGATGCAGTGAGTTTCTGAGGTCACGACTGGTCTGATGATCGTCCCAATCAGTTCATAAAGCAAGACCGCACTATCATCTGATAATGATTTCTATGCCATAAAATTACAACCGCATGAAACTTGCCGCTATGGTAGTTGGGGGGGGGGTCATGGCCATAGCATGCCGCGGCCGGCAGGCGCGGCGAGAAGTATGGTACATAGAGCGAATGTAGTCTTGTCTCCTCGGTTCGATTTCAGATTTTTTAAATTCTATTTGCTTCCGTTATGGGCAGGGGTGGAAACTCCAGGATGTAGGCAATTTTGAGACGGGTGCGTCACTTGAGCTACACCCTGGAGTCCCTTCCTCTGCCCAAATCTGTGGTCTCCTCTGAGGAGAGCACAGAACAGAGCTATAGCATTGGTTGTTTGTTTTCTTCACTATCAGTGTGTCATGGTTTCTTTTTTTCGAGTTGGGGACACTTTTTATAAGGCGACCCCCCCCCAACTACCATAGCGCCTGATTTTATTTAGAAAACGGCTCTAGATGCTTTGAGATGAGGCATTTTATATAAACGTTTCAACACGTAGTGTGCTCGTGGAGTATGTGCACGTCGTCTTATTTAGAGAGCGCAGAACTGGACAAAGGAAGGAACTCCAGTGTGTGGTGTATCCATGCTGCTCGTATGGAAACTGCTCTCCTCGCTTCAGAGGAGTTCACAGCTGCGGTTCTGTTGGAAACTGATTAGAAATGGATTACTGTTTCCACAACTGAACTTCTTCGACTGGAGTTGACTAGGAAATGACTCTAGATGTTCTGTAACATACTCATGGTGGTGACATGGCAGTTCAACCTCGTACACACATTATAGGAAAGGATCCTTGTTTAGCAGAAGGTTGAACCCATCTGTATTGTATACCACGGATTTCGGACATGCAGTTTTATTGATGACGTCACGTGTTAGCTTTGTGAGCATGTTGCGTGCGCTTCACTTTCAAACTAAAAGCCACTTATCAAGACCAATCCTGGAGACAAGTGATGTGAGATGATTCGTTCCAACTCGTCTAGGTTCGCTTCTAAACTAAAAACCACTTAGGAAGTCGAATTTTGGAGGCAAATGATGTGTGATGCTTCGTTTCCACTCTTCTAGGTTCACTTCCAAACTAAAAACCAGTTAGGAGGTCGAATTCTGGAGACAAGTGATGTGTGATGCTTCATTTCCACTTATCCAAGTTCACTTCCTTCAGGCGTCATCTTCGGACGTCCTTCGTGATTGCACCAGACACAAAGAAACGCGCGTGAAGGTTACTGTAGACCCAATGTCAACCGTCCGCTGCCTCCGTGCTTGTATGAAGTGAAAGGAAGAGAACACCTCTAACAGATAGTGATTTCACCGAAATAGAGGAAAACTTATACCATCCTTGCACAACTACTAACAAACTGCAATCGATTTGTTTCGACCACCGATTTTGTCCAAGATTCGCCTCTACGGATTATTTAGATCACAAATCTTGTTCCCGATCTCCAACAAGTTTATGCCAAATCGGTGATTCTGATCCTATAGGCTTACTCACCCGTACCTTCCTTAACGTACAGCAATCAGCAGTACTTGGGGTAACCCTCTCATATTCTGAAGCTATTTAAACAGTTCAAAAACTCGCCAATTATTCCGAAGGAAGCTTCTGTTAAGGCCCCCTACTTCTTAGAATAGGTGGAACTCCCACAGTACTCGGGCACTCGTTGTGGAACCACACGATAGCGCGTCTTAATTAGATCAATACACGGCGGTGTTGGATACGCCGTAGTCATTTCAAAAATTCCTTTTTTCTTTGCGTTTTTGCGATTTTTGCCCTTTCCTTCACGTCTCTCGGATTCCATCGGAAACCATAATAGACGCGAAGTAGCACATCGCATAGAGAAAACCGTTGCCCTTTGACTAATTTCTGCATCAGAATTGAAGTCTGAACCCCCATGCAACTCATTCTTAAAATCATTTAGGCACACACCAGCTTGTAGGATATGACGTTAGCATAGTTCCTGCACTAATTCATAAACGACGTGTGATGGTCTAGCAGCGATTGTCCTTAGGTGACAGTACTTAAGCACTATTACAGATTAGCTCTGTGGAATCGTCA
Source organism: Heligmosomoides polygyrus bakeri (assembly GCA_947359475.1). NCBI lineage: Eukaryota > Metazoa > Nematoda > Chromadorea > Rhabditida > Heligmosomidae > Heligmosomoides > Heligmosomoides polygyrus. Next base: position 48,345,061 of record OX375867.1, on the reverse strand, counting down.
AAAAGCACTTCCTCCCAAAACGTTCCGTCCAGAAATGCCTCAAACAGTATGAAAGCTCTCATTTATGCAGTTCCGTAGCTCCACTCTGTAGCAGTCGTTGCGGGACCACCACTTCTTTGGTTCATGCCTGCGCTGAACCAGAGAAGTGGTGGTCCCGCAACGACTGCTACTATGATAACAGTGTGAAAAGGTGCCACAGACGTCGTGCCAACGTTGCGACATGTGCGTCGGGAGTCACTAAACGTGTCACAAACAGGCAACATGTTTTCATATCCAGAAAACGTGACACAGACTGTTTACAACGTGCGTCTAGATCCAGAAGAGGTGCCACAGATCTGCGCAGCGTGCGTTGCATTTTCAAAAGACCTCTCACAGGTAAGAAGGTCTAAAAAGAAAAGAAGTCTGAGTTGCAACGCACGGGTGATGTCTGTGGCACGCCTTCAGAAACCCGACGGACATTGGCTTATCAGAAGTCATCTCTTGTAGCTTTTGCATGCTGTATGTATTCAGCGATAACTATGGGAAGCTTTCATCACTTCAGACGACAACTGCTCTGGACGATGTATGCAATAGTTCAGCAAAAATGTGGTCGGTTCATCTTGGCACTAGAAGACTGGGAGTTAAATTTTTAGGCAGAGATCAGAGAGTGGGCAGAAGGCGCCCTTAGTAGGGTAAGACGTTTTCGAACCGTTACCGTAACAACAATCGTTGCGGGACCACTACATCTTCAGATCAGTGCTGACACCATGCCAACTCCAAGGTAATCAATAATGGAGCTATGGAACTACGGAAGGGGGAGATTTCCACTGTTTGAGGAGATTTGGGAGGAACACCTTGGGAAGAAATGATAGTTGACGTTGCTACAAAGCTCACCTCAAGGATTGCTCGAGTAGTTTCACCTACAGTCGAATCAGGTCAACGATTCTATTTCTTTGTGTTTGTCTTTCATGGAAACGAACAGGAAGTGGTACAGAACCTGGTGATCACGTTTCTGCAAGGCATCCCTTCGGCCAATCACTCTTACTTCCGCTGTTTATACCGAGAGAGGGAGAGAGAGTACTCAAAACAGTGTAGCAGTAGTTTCCTCAGTACTCTTTTACTTCTGGAGACCGTAACATCAGCCAACGTGTTTTGGGATTCAGGAGACGTGTCACAGACGTACAACGTCTGCTGGGTTCAGAAGACGCTACTAAATGTCGTACGTGTGTACGGGTTCAGAAGATGTGTCACACACGTCATTCAACGTGTATCGGGATTCTTAAAACGTGTCACAGACGTCATACAACATGCGTTAGGATTTAGAAGACGTGCCATCGATGCCGTACAACGTGTGCATTGGTTCAGAAGACATGCCACAGACACCATCGGTGTATTGGTATCCAGAGGACCTGTCAGAATACTAGGAAGCGGGGATTTGTGGTAGCAATCCTTTCAAGCGCAATTTTAAACTCACTTTGGATTTTTTTGTCACATATTCTCTAAAAATATTTTTAAACATGGGCCACCCATTTTCTTTCAAACCAGTCCTATTCAATTCTCAGTGTGATAGGATTTGGACGCGTACAGCGCGGTCGGAGGAGAAGGAGGCCGTCGCATGCACCCGATACCTGGTTCTGGTTTCCCGCCCTGGCCAACCAAACCTTCCATATTCCTCCGGGGTCGGTGAATTGGTACTAGACACGCCAGGGAAGGATAAAGCGCTGACTTGTTCATCGGCTGGCCACTGCAACTCATTTTATGGCCAAATACACATGACGGTTTAAAAAATCGCCAATGTTGTTGAAATTCCTAAACAAACAGCTGAAATTTTATCTGGAAAGCCACCGTACCGTACCAGGTGCTGTCATTATATTTGAATCTGTTCATTCATTTGCGAATTGAATTATGTGACCAGTTATCTGACCTACACGGCAGCTGAGACCTACAGTGGTACTTCAAGGACTACATGGGAGGTGCGATGTAAGTGCGACGCACGTCCAAATAGGTTAATTGCTCGCTCTTTTCGTAGTTTCGCCCAATAATCATTAGCGCACACTGCTAGTTTTCTAGGCTTACAAATCAATCCATTCTAACAGAAGCAAGTCTCTCTAACAGAATCCAGGGATGCAATCCATTCTAACAGAAGGAAGTCTAGACACACAATTTCTTGAACGCAGTACATTTGGTTCCATTGGTACTTCTTACCATCACTTCTAATTGCAAGTACCGAAATACATTTTAAAAAACGCTCGTGAGCTTAAGGAATCATCACGTCTTTTTCATCGATGGTGTGTCACCCTGCTTTGCAGGGGACATCAGATGAGAGTCTTTCAGAAAGGTGCCATTGTCTCGGTCCCTTATGGTTTACGGTGCAGTGAGATCTCTCCGTTGAGCTACGAACAAAACGTTGTTGTGCAAGGCCTGGAACCATGTTTCTCTCATACTAAATTGTACATTTTCGCAGCATATTCAAAAACCGCTATGAGCCATTCTAGAGCCTTGAAGTAGGCACGAGCAGATGCGACCTCATGCTGGCCGCCCTCTTGCATCGCGTAAACTCGACTGACCTCATGCGTTTGCCACGCCTTCCCGCCCTGTCGGGGTTACTAACGTATCGCACCCGGCGTCTTCCATCACAGGTCATGGAGTGTGAGCCGTGCCGCGGCGCAGACTTTTTCCGCAACGCTTCACGTGTTCTCTGAACCCGGCAGCGGCGACTCGTCATAGTCGTGGTGACGTCTTGCGACACCTCATCAAGTGGGTGTCCTTTGGTGACCACTCGGCGGTGGAAGCGTCATGGTCGTAAACACCTATGGTCGTACACCTCGTGGTAGTAAACACCACCAGCAGCGGTGGCTGCCTGCCACGCTGCCACGTTGTGGTGTTTACGGTTGGCGACGGCGGTACGACGAACGGCTGGGTATAGCCTCAATTGACACCAGCCGCTGGGAATGTCACCAGTCAGTGATTCATGCCTCTCTGCTTTACATAATAGGATATGCGGCACATGCTAGGTGACGATGATTGGACACCCACCTTATTCTCGTCTCTGGAACGGTGCCATCCTATGCTGCTCGTTATTACTGTTGATTTATTTATGTCCATACTCAAGGGTTCTGCCAAAAATCTTCGGCAGAATACAGCGTATGTAGAGGACAACTGATAAAGATCTCTTACTGAAGAAAAATTTCGGAGCCTAAAGTGGAATATTTGCCTTATGTAGGAAAATTCTACTTCTTTAGTGATATTAGGTTGGCCCATAAGTTCCCGCCCTTTTTTTCAACAATACATTGCGGATTTCGCAGGCGGTCTCTTACACAGTGTATAAGCCTTCGAAAGAGAATGATTTGGTTTCTTCTATCAGAACGTCTATTTCTTCTTTCATCCTGAACTTTGTCAATTTTTAGATCGTTAAAGTGAAAAGTAAAAAAGTTAGAAGTCGCCGACGCCGGCAGTTTCCCCGCTTAGGTTTGGAATTTTTTTTGTGCAGCTTTTCATATCATATGGAAGAGAATGTCCTATACTACAAGAATACGTGTTGGTCCTTTTTGCTCATTTGTCTTTTATTGATTTTTAGGTCACCAAATTGGGACGTCCGAAAGAGAAGTTTTATTTTTACCGACAGCTCCTGCTCTGTGTTAGAACTTTTTTGTTTGATGATATAAGTGGTTCGGAAGAGAACTTACACTACAAGAATTTGTGTCGCATTTATTGGTTCACAAGTGCTGCGACACGCCTGTCGGCGTGTCTCCCACTTGCGCGCTTCGCGCGTCCTTAGAGAGTCACTAAGCCAAGATCACTCACTAGAAGCAGCTGCTCTGCTTGTGCAGCCTTCTCGGCACCTTAGCAGCAAAAAGAGGTATTTGAAAACCTTAATAATTTCGAACCTTGGTCTGCCTTCTTTAAGATCAGATGAGTAGTTCTTCGATATGAAGCCGTCCAGCTCTCCCTCCTTCCATCATCAACATCTCTTCAACGTCGGCACTATCGAAAACTACCGGTCAGCCGATCGATAATATCGATCGATACTGGCCTCCACACTGAAACTTTCCACCTGATGTGGAGCACTCCTTCGGCCATAATACTCGCGTGTCTCCCACCCCCTCCCCACCCCGATCGGGTAAATCTGGAAGAAAGCCACCGGCGTGTCCCACCCCCCCCCCCCCATCTCCACCCCGATCGGTTAAATCCGGCGTGTCTCCCCCCACCCCCCTCCACCCTGATCGGTTAAATCTGGGAGAAAACCACCGGTCAGGACCTCGATTAGCTCCAGGGCTGAAGTTTCGTGCCGCTTGAACGACACCCACAGAAAAGCGATAATATTGATCGATATCGATTGGTCGACTTCCGATTCGTGTTCGGCGACCTCGATTAGCCCCAGCGCTGTAGTTTCATGCCGCTTGAACGAAAAATCGATAATATCGATCGATGTCGATTGTCTCCCCTGTTGTGAAAACCTTCCGTAGATGATCATCTAAATGCCCAGGCACGGCTGCCAACGTCTTCGACACGTCTAGGCTCACCATGCACGGTCGCCGACATGTTCTACTCGTCTATTGAGTCGCCAGGCGCGTAGAAGCCGTCTGGGTATTTTTCGCTAATTCCTTGCCTTAATTTGTGCCCCATAATTTCCCCTATTTTATGACTCATCGCCGATCGATGGCGTGGCTCATCGCTTAGCGGTCGTCGATCGATAGTGTGACTCATCGCTTAGCGGATTATTATATAGCATAATAGTATGATGAGGCAAAATAACGCAAATGTGCCACACAGCAGAGCTGGGAAGGAACAATGAGGTATGACCCACAGAGGCGTCTTGCGAAACCTCGTTATATGGGTGTTCCTCGGTCTTGGCAAATAGCGAAAAACAATAGAGACGTCTTTCGAGACCTCGTCATATGGGTGCCACCGCCCGTCTGGCAGTGAGATGTCGATGGTAAACCACAGTATTGGACAATTGCCAAATATCCCTCAAACTTACAGAAAGAAGTACACAAAGTCCAAGGGGCTTACATCGGGCCAAAAACCGTTCCTCTTTTATAAATAGAGCGATTTGTTGGTCACTCATTACTCCCCTTAGCAGAACTCGTCCCCCACTAATACTGGTCCCCCTCAATGATCTTCCTTAGCGGACGACATGTTCGGCACGTCTTCTGAATCCCCAGGGACGTCGGACAACGTCTTCGGCACACCTTCTGAATCCCCAGGCACGTGGGCGACGTGTTCGGCACGTCTTCTGTAATTTGTTCAATATCGATTGATGGTGATCTGCACTTCAAAAACGAACTTCACTATCATGTTCAGCGACCTCGATTACCCCCAGGGCTGAAGTTTCGGGCAGCTTGGACGACATCCACAAAAAATCGATACTTTGATCGATATTGATCTATGGTGATTCCCATTTCAAAAACGAACTTCATAATCATGTTCAGCGACCTCGATTACCCCCAGGGCTGAAGTTTCGGGCAGCTTGAACGACATCCATAAAAAATCGATAATTTGATCGATATCGATCGATGGTGATCTACACTTCAAAAACGAACTTCAAATCATGTTCAGCGACCTCGATTACCCCAAGGGCTGAAGTTTCGGACCGCTTGAACGACATCCATAAAAAAATCGCTAATTTGATCGATATCGATCGATGGTGATCTACACTTTAAAAACGAATTTCATAATGATGTTCAGCGACCTCGATTACCCCCAGGGCTGAAGTTTCGGACCGCTTGAACGACATCCATAAAAAATCGATAATTTGATCGATATCGATCGATGGTGATCTACACTTCAAAAACGAACTTCAAATCATGTTCAGCGACCTCGATTACCCCCAGGGCTGAAGTTTCGGACCGCTTGAACGATATCCATAAAAAATCGCTAATTTGATCGATATCGATCGATGGTGATCTACACTTTAAAAACGAATTTCATAACGATGTTCAGCGACCTCGATTACCCCCAGGGCTGAAGTTTCGGACCGCTTGGATGACATCCATAAAGAATCGATAATTTGATCGATATCGATCGATGGTGATCTACACTTCAAAAACGAACTTCATAATCATGTTCGGCGACCTCGATTACCCCAGGGCTGAAGTTTCGGGCAGCTTGGACGACATCCATAAATAATCGATAATTTGATCGATATCGATCGATGGTGATCTACACTTCAAAAACGAACTTCATAATCATGTTCGGCGACCTCGATTACACCAGGGCTGAAGTTTCGGACAGCTTGGACGACATCCATAAAAAATCGATAATTTGATCGATATCGATCGATGGTAATCTACACTTCAAAAACGAACTTCAAACCATGTTCTGCGACCTCGATTACCCCCAGGGCTGAAGTTGGCGACGTGTTCGGCACGTCTACGGCTCGCCATGCACGGTCGCCGACGTGTTCAGCACGTCTACTGCATCGCCTGGCACGGTTGCCGACGTGTTCGGCACGTCTACCGGGTCGCCACGCACGTTTGGCGACGTGTTCAGCTCGTCTACTGAGTCGCCAGGCACGTAGAAGGCGTCTTGGTATTTTCCGCTATTTTCTTGCCTTAATTTGTGCCTCGTAACTCCCGTAATTTTCCCTATTTTATGACTCATCGCGATCGATAGTGTGACTCATCGCTTAGCGGTATATTATAGAGTATGATGCTTTCTGGCGAATACCAACGAAATGCCAAAGGCGGCGACGTCCGTTTCTCCACGTGATGCCACTGGAAACCGTTCGCTTCCGTGAGCTAAGCTGAACAAGGACATTCGGGTACAGGCAACAGGCCCTTGTGACAGGCCGACCTATGGAGATCCCTTGTCACATCACATGGTTGATGACGCTATGTGGGTATCGAGACAGTGCCAGGCGTCCGCGGGAGCCGACGCGCACTCTCAAAGCCCGGCGAGTGTGAAAAGTATGCGAGGGTCCCTGATGCGAGGACGGCTTGGGGGTGGGTGCAACTGAGCCAGTCCGAAAGTCCCGTAAGGTAGTAAGACCCGCGTAGCTACGCTGAATGTGGGTACATTGACGGGCCGCTCGTACGATCTGGCAGAAGCACTGGAGAGAACAAAGATTGACTTATGTGCGGTACAATAGACGAGATGGTCCTGTTGTCGAGCGACATAGGCCGAAGCTTCAAGGCTATTCTGTGCGGCAGTCCCAGGACCACCAGCGGAGTTGGTCTAATCGTCTCCGAAGCTAATGACGGACTGACGACGAACTATTATGTGTAAATCTGTAGCAGATCCGTCCTGCTCATCCGAAAACATGAAACATCACGCTGTCAATTTTACGGCCACAAAATCTATTACAGGTACCTAGGAACTGACCAGCCCATGAGGGTCGGTCTCATTCTTTCTAGTGGTTCGCTCAGGTAAATGATAGAAACAGATATTTCTTAATTGAGAGGGACTTATGAATATAACTATTCTCCAACCGACATATTGAATCTCCAGCTAACATCCTACCACATACAGGGTGTCTCCAAAAATGTATTCAATGTTTGAAAGCTGATAACCTTTCTCGCAGTAAATGTACTGAAGAAGATAAGGGCTCATATAAAATTTTAAGAAAGTAGAAATTTTCTGACATATTTGCGACATGGGACGCGCCATGCACTCGTTTGAAATTTTGCATTTTACACTCGATTGATTGTGTTTCGCTTGAAAACATGTTATAATTTCTTCACATAGTGGCCGTTTCGATTGATTTGCGCTTCTTTTAAAGTTGAAAACTTAAGAAGACACTTTGGCTAGCGAAGAATGAAGGGAATCCCAAAAACAATGAAGGTACTATATGAAAGGTTCTAACATTGGTGCTGGTGAAGCATTTGAAAACATTTAAGACTCATATGAAAGCGCAGTTTGGCGAGGTAACTGTGGCCTGCAGATATTCAAGATTGCGCCATGCTCCCGTCTGAAACCTTGCTCTTCAGACTCGATTGATTGTGGATGGGGCGAATGCCTGTTACAATCTTGTTACTACTTTGGCCAGCGACATGCGAGTTTATTGATCGCACGATTTCAATGTGGGGAGGAGCTCCATCTTACATGGCGCTGTGGATTGATGAAGCAACATTCAAGCTGAATGGAGATTAATCGACATAATTGCGCCTTAGGCGACGCATAACGTTAAAAGGACCACAGCACAGGTGTAGCTCGAAAAAAGGTGGACAAGTAGTAACAAAGTTGTTACAGGCATTCAGCCCATGCACAATCAATCGAGTCCGAAATGCAAGGCTTCAGGCGAGCGCATGGCACAATGTTGCCTACTTGCACTTTTAGAAACCTCCTTACTCTGTGCTTTCATTTGAGCCTCAAGTATCTTTAAAAGCTTCGCTAGCAGCAATGTTAAAATCTTTCAAACAGTACCTGTATTTTTTTAGGATACCCTGTATTTTCCACAAACCATAGTGTGTTTTTAAGTTTTAAACCCTAAAAGATGAGCAAATCAATCGAAACGGCCACTGTGTGAAGAATTTATAAAATGTATTCAAGCGAAACACAATCAACTATTGAATGTAAAATAAAAAATTTCAGACGAGTGCATGGCCTTTCCGTGCCGCTCATACGTCAGAAAATTTCCATTTTCTTAAGCCTTCATATGAGCCCTTAATTTCTTCAGTACCTCTACTGCGAGCAAAGTTATCAGCTTTCAAACAGTGTATACAGTTTTTGAAACACCCTTATAATAGAGGAAGGTTTTTTGGTCTGATAGGTAGTCTGGAAAACTTCGAAAACTTTGCAGGTGTGATGGTTTTGAGGAACAATCTCGGTTTCTCCCTGCGAAGGAGAACGCTGAGAGGTGAGGAACCGCCGCTGCCGAGCAGGGCACGTGAGGCGTTGTGAAAGAGGTTTGCGCCGCGGCTTTGTCCGCGCCTGATGGAAACGTCAGCGGACTTCACAGTTTCCATTTCGTTTCTTCCTGTTTCTGCGAAGTTTTTGGAGGTATTATTGGAACCTCATGTGGCAGGCCGTCGTTGAGCACCGAGCCATCGCGTATATGCACTCAGTCGGTGGGCCGGATACACGCTTTTAGTGCAAGTCTAATCGCGGAGGAGACTCCAACGGGCACTCATTTGAATTAAACAATACCCTGTCGCTTTCCAATTAACAGTCTGCGTATTGTCATGTCATGCCTTGTGCGTCTCCTGACCATGACGAGTGCGTGTAGGTCTATGAATGTGGTGATAGGCAAAGTCGTTTGCTCCATGTTTCATTCTGCCGTGTTTTTTTTTTCACATTCAGCACCCTCCCCCCGCTTCTACTAATAGTGCTGCCTTATGGATCCACAAAGTGTCATGACTGAAGAACATAAGGTAAGCAGAGATCTATTTTATGTTGCATCGCTTTTTTATTTCTACCATAGCCCAAATGAAAGTATTAGGCGAATCTTCCCGACTAGACTTGCACCCGCCTTTTATTCTGTTTAGGACTTCTTAGTCTGCATTTGATGCTTTCTTATTTCTTGAATAATCGCTGTGAACTGCCTTTTCAGCGACGTCCTGCCCGCAGTTCCATCTAATATTTGCAAATTTTGCAAAATTTTGCATGGTTTTTAATTTATACCAACGCTAATTTTGCGAACTCCGGATTTTTGGATGTCGGAGTTCACGATTATGATGTCCGAGGGAGCGCTTCACAGAGGGAAGATATTTCGATCGGGCAGTCAATATTATCGATATATTACAATAGACAAATAAATATATTATAATCAATAAATAAATATTAATAAATTATATATTAATACGATTATAATAAATAAATATTGAGTGGTGCTATCTGTTTTCTCTCAGGCACAACCGATCGGGGTGGGAGTTGCGCTATTGTGCTGTTCGCCGAAGGCAATTCATCTTAGCAGTTGGATCGTTTCGATCAAGCAGTCACTATCGATCGATATTACCGATCTTTTGAACGGGATATTGAATTTCTATCAAAAGCATTGGTGGAAGGAAAATCAGTGACAGAAAATCCCTCATATATAACGGAGAAAGAAGAGGTCCTTCTATTTCCAGCGGTGGGCCAACACAGGCCAGCGAAGAAAGTTGGTGGGACCTGTGCTCGGTACGGCTACGATTTCAACCAAGTCTTGGTCGTCAGTTTTCAGCAGTAGTTTAATCAGTTTGCATCCTGATATATGTAGTGGAGGATAGTGTTTTGTAGTAAACCTTCTGAAAGATTTCTGAGCGCGATGATTCAATGTACTTTAGTATGCACTGATTCAGAATTGCAGGGCTGTCATTTATGCCAAAGGATGCCCTGCAAAATCTAAGGTATTTCAGATTATTTCCAGATGCAGGCAGTGATATGTATCTCATACATAGGAATCTAGTAACATCTAGGTGATAGGCTGGTAGCGTGATTTGCAGTAAGGGATTTCGTATATCATCTACCATTGTGTAGAGATGCGTACGGAATTTCAGAAGCACCTCATGGATCAAAGGTGTTAGGGAATTTCCTTCGTAGATCACATCCTTCAAGCTGAGCTCATCTCTTGCGTGAGAAGAAGCATCAAACACCCTTGTAGCTTAGTGAATTTCGACGGTGTCGACACATGTCTGTGTGGGAGGTAGAAAGTTGCGAGTTTGCCGCCCTCTTCCTTAACTTCCTCGATGATTCCCTACTGCAGATAGCTTGTAAGCGTGTCGTTATAGAGATTGAATTTTTCTTTATCTTCATGGAGTGTGCGCAGCAAATTCTGCAGTTGACGAACTGCGACGTTGAAGTTGTCCTTGAGGTTTCTTACTTCGTCCGTGAAAGAAAAACCGGCAGTGATCCTTCCGCTTTCGATTGTAATGGTTTTCCTATAGTTATCCATGAACTTGACTATAAAAGCTTCATCGGTAACGCTGTCTGTGTTAATTCCCAGCGATTCGAGTTCACACAGATACTTTACTTTCTTATGTTCTCTTTGTAGTCCTCTTTAGCTGTCAGCGACGGCGTTGCGATAATCAAAGAACTGCATTCAGAAGTGCTATTCTTTGTCAGAATAGCGGTTTTATCGTTAACACCGGAGATCGTGTAGCCAAAGATTGTTGGGGTTAAAATCAGACGGCAGCTTGATAACAGAGGTTTCGTGGTCGATAACCTTGTTGATGAGATCCTGCCCAATGATAATGTCTGGCGGCGCTTCACGAGAAAATAGTTCTCGTTGGGCTATACTGATTTTCTCCTTCTTGATGAAATAGTTGTCTGTTCTGGATAACTCCGCAGTCTTCGTTATAGCAGTCAGTTTATCCGTTGTGAATACTGGTAGGCTGTGTAGTTTGTCGTGATTACCCTTCAGCGTAACTCAAAGCCGTTGGAATTGAAGGTTTCCTGTAGCTCTCCCATTCCAATAGTTGTGATCGAGGTTGAGCTTATTATTTGAAGACCAAGCAATCTTTCAAATCCTTGCTATGATAAAGCTTTTTTGAGCGCCCGAATCAAGCAGTATTGTAACTGATTCATACTTTGATTCTGTTTCGTAGAATATAAGTGCTGAAGCCATTTGTAGCAGACGCTGTCCCAGTAGCGGTGGTTGTGGCACCAAGTTGCTTAGAGGTTGAACTCGACCGTTATCCTGGGAATAATTGACATTTCTTTGCGGCTGGGTCCTGAAGCGGTTGGGCTGCGGCGATGGAGAAAACGTTTGTTGTCGCTGAGAACCTGAACTTTGCGGTTGGTTCTGCCTCCTCTTGGCTTGGTTTTCTACCGCTTGTCCCAATGCATAGAGACGATTGGTGATCGAGTGGTGATGGTTGCATTTTGGACATTTTCTAACGACTGGACAGAATTTCGAGCTGTATGACTGATCGAAGCACTTCCAGCATACTCCTTGTAGTCTGGTTTCCATTCGTCATGCTTCAGTTGTTGGAAATTTGTCGCAATACTGAGGAGGATTGGATCCTTCACATAAACAGACACTTACTTTGGCGACATGCTTCGTTTGTTAGGGGTGGTGTGTGATCTCACGAAGTTGTCTGATCTGTGATTGTCGGTTCCAAACAGTCCTCGTTGTGAGTTCGTTCGTTTCCTGTAGCGTGATGATATCGTCAATCGCGTCCATGATGTCGATTACTTCGAACGAATTGTCGGTATTCCTCTCCTTTCGCATCACTGTAGTGCAAATGTGCTAAGTAAATTTTGATAAAATTAAACGACGCCACACTCTGTCTGCGTTAAGTGACACTCCAGTTTGTTCCAGGTGTACGACTTGTAAAGAAATTAATGACAGTGTTTCACAACAGCTCTTAGGATTATCATTAGCTCGAGGTATGCGCTCGATTTCGCTGATGAGAATTCCCGCCATGCTTTCGGATCTGTCGTAGTGCTTTTTCAAGGTATTCGCTGCTACGCTATATTTTTCTCCAATAACTGGGATGCGGATATCGTTGCTGCCTTTTCTTTGAGCACTTTCTTCAAGAACGGAATTTTATCTTAGTCAGAGAGATTAACATCGTCGTGTATCACCGACTGGAAGACTGACTGGAAGGTTGTGAATTCCCTGAAGTCTCCTGAGAATATTGGGACTTCGAGTAGTGGACGTCTGAGACGCTGGCTGCGGTCGCCTGGTGTTAGTAGACGTCCTTCTTGATCGTTTGTACCATTATTGTGACTACTACAGTACCGGACGCGTCTTTTGAATAGACGTCGCAAAAACCGCGATTTTGATGTTTTTGCGTATTTTTGGTAAAACTCGCCTAAAGTCACCCTTTTGAAAAACCAAGCGCATATTTGAGCTCAGGAGCTCGAGCTCTATCGTTTGGTATACATATTTCATACGGAGCCATGAAAACGGCCGAAATTGAAAACTTGCGCTCTATTGCGAAGGGCGGTCGCGGACGTGTTGTCGGTCGCAAATCGTCCAAAGCCATTGCATACTCACAATTCCTCAAATTTGAGATTTTTTAAATAAGCGGTTGGTACCATCTGATTCGCATCTTCGAGATCTACACAAACATGTATATGTATGCAAGTTTACCAGACCACCGCATTTTCGCAGTGGGTGACTAAAATGAATGACTGGAGCAGGCTCTTTGCGATTGGAGCAACTTATTTCCCAGAACCTGCATGTTTTCGGAGTAGCTCAAGCGTGGCGTACATCGCCAGTGCTCTGTCATGCCAGTAATCTTCCGAGAGCGCGCCGTGCACAATGCAGATAGAATCGAACCTATCAATCGAGCGGGCGCGACAGCTCGCAAATTGCACCCGCGGGAATGTTCTGAGCGGAATAACTCTGTTAGTTTGAATCTTTCCGGCTGCAGATTGTGAATTTTGTAAACAGTAGAAGGTTCAAGAAGCGCACCGAAACACAGCAACGTAGTTTATGATTGAACAAAGTTACAGCGGTGCGAAAATGCGGATTAGCCTTGTGTGACACGATTTTTCCGAGTTCAGTCGACCACTGTGGGAAGACGAGGAGAGCTAACTGCCTAGGAATGTGTAGGCAGGCAAATCAGTTAAGGTGCTTTAGATGAAGTGCTCACAATTCCCCAGATGCAAAACTGCTTCAATCCCATCTGCCATTTTAGAGCGGCGGAGGGTAGCGGTGAAGTTTCCTCCGCCCTCACACGTCCATATTTGAGTTTTCGATACTCACAATGCTACCATTCTGTTCAGCTGGAAAAGCTCTATCAATGGTGTCAATCCCGACCAATTCCAGGAATATAAATTTTTTGACAATTTCGTACCGAAAGAGAGGCGGCTCAAGGGCGCGGCTGAAGGACAATATGTCATCGAAAATAGATATTTTTGAAATTTAACAAATTTTCTCGTCCAAATGATCTAGCTAGGGGGCTATTTGGTGCGCTAATTACGAATCCGACGATTGTTTTTGAAAAATCCGCCGATGTCGATAGGTCGGGTTAGGATCACCGATCACCCTCAGTTATCGGTATGGGTGGTCTTCTGCCATAATCGGCGTGCGAAATTGTGAAAAATTGATATTCCCGGATTGACACCATTCGATAGAGCTTTTCCAGCTAAACAGAATGGTACCATTGTGAGTGTCGAAAACTCAAATATGGGCGAATAAGAGCGGAAGAAACTTCACCGCTGCCCTCAGCCGCCCAAACGGCGGATGGAGTTAAAGCAGTTTAGCATCTGGGGAATTGTGAGCACTTCATCGTAAAGCACCTTAACTGGTTTGCTTGCCTATGCATTCATAGGCCGTCAGCTCTCCCACAGTGGTCGACTGAACTCGGAAAAAATCGTGTCACACAAGGCTAATCTGCGTTTTCGTACCGCTGTAACTTTGTTCAGTCATAAGCCACGTTGCTGTGTTTCAGCGCGCTTCATGAAATTTCTACTGCTTACAAAAATCCACAAGTTGCAGCCGGAAAGATTCAAATTAACAGAGTTATTCCGCTCAGAACATGCCCGCGAGTGCAATTTGCGAGCGGTCGGCCCGCTCCATTAATAGGTTCGATCATATATACGTTGCGACCGGCGCATTGCATAGTCTCGCCGAGACTATGGAGTACAGCAACTTGTAACAAACCTAGCGGTCCGTTTGTTAACGGAAAGAAAAGCTCCCTAGGAGCTGGACCCGTAGTGGGTGAGACTACATTAAAAGTGAGAGTAAAATGAGTTTATCTCCACGTAGACGTACAGAGTACAACATAGAGCATAGTTATACATTCAATTAACAAGGAACAAAGGAATAGAAGGGGCCTTAAAACCTAAGGTACGGGGAAGGGCCAGCTCGGCCCTAAATGGAGGGAAGGCGCCGTGCAGGGAAAAACCCCTCAGTACGGGTGCTCGCCGGGAGCCGGGAAAAAAGCCGGGGCGGGGCGCGCCAGACTCTCGTGAACATTCCTTTTATAGCCCAGCCGATTGCCAGACTGTATATGGTCGGGTGGTGACTGGTGGTATTGTACCGGGCCTGGCCTTGCTGGAAACAGAGGCGCTATTTTTGGAAGGGCACGAGAGTTCGGAGGCGGAAGAGCTCCACAAACTCCTGAGTAGAGCGGCCGAGAATTTTTGTAAAACTACCCAAACGCTCATCTTCAAGCTGTTGCGCCAGCTCGATTGATAGATTTGATCCTACATGCATTGTGCACGGCGCACTCTCAGAAGATGCCTGGCATAACAGAGCACTAGCGACGGACGCAATGTTTGAGATACTCCGAGAACATGCAGGACCTGGGAAGTAAGCTGCACCAATCGCAAAGAAGAGCCTGCTCCGGTCATTCGTTTTGGTCACCCACTGCGAAAATGTGGTGGTCTGGTGACGTTGTACACATGTTTGTGTAGGTCTCGAAGAGGCGAATCGAAAAGTTCCAACCCTTCTCAAAAAATCCCCGAATTTGAGGAATTGTGAGCATGCAGCGGTTTTCGACGATTTGCGACCGACAACTCGTCCGCGACCACCCTTCGCAATAGAGCGCAAATTTTCAATTTCGGCCATTTTTAAGGCTCCGTATGAAGTATGTATAGCAAACGATAGAGTTCGTGCTCCTGAGCTCAAAGATGCCCTTGATTTTTCAAAAGGGTGACTTTCAGGCGAGTTTAAAAAACTACTTGACAACCGTAAAATCGCGGTTTTTGCGACGTCTGTTCAAAAGACGCGTACGGTATTATAGTAGCCTGGTGAGTGACACTAGTAGCCACATCCGCTGTGAGGGTAGCTTTCTGCGAGAGTTCACCTAAACGGAATTCTATCTTGTGGAGCCACTGAACTGTTTGGATGTCCAAACTGTTCGCATCACCTATAGATCCATCATGAGCTTTTCCTGCTCTTTTTGTTCGGCTCGTCGATCGATCCTTTCGATAGCTTCCTTTTTGTCCAATAACTCTTTGTCTTGAGATATTCCTCGCGAGAGCTAGTTCAAGTCTGCAGTCTTTCTTCAGATGTACTCCTCGCATCGTGCTTTCTCCTATGGAGATTCGAATTGGTTTTGGAGTTCTTCGATCTGCGTATCGTTGGATCGAAGAAGCTTACATGCGCTGGAGATCTTCGTTTTCAATGCTTGAACGTTAGCCATTTCTATCGCATTTTGGTGAATTTCTCACAAATACCTAAGATTTTGTGATGTCTAAAATTCACCCGTTATTTGAAATGATTCGAGAAGTTCTGTGCTTGAAGGTTTTCCTGCAACATTGGGCGATAGTTGCCAATGTCGTGCACATGTTCCTTCTTGTATAGCATGACGGTACTGCTGTATTCCACTGACTTGGAACCTTGCACTCCGACAGACGTGTGAAGAGCCGCGCCAGGGTGTTGATGAGCGCTGGCGGGAGGTTCTTCAGATGTTCGGGTCTGATCCTGTTAGGACCGGGTGCTGTACATTTCCTCACCGACGAGATGGCGTGTCGGATCTCGGAAGGGAGAACAAAGGGAACAATGTATCCATACTGCGGAAGATGGCATGGGGGCAGGTGGATGTGGCTATCGAAGAGATCGGAGTAGAAGTCGTGGATGACCTTCTCCATGGTCCTTCTGGAAGAAGTGACGGTTCCTTCAGAACGTCGGAGAACGGTCATCTTGGTCGTGAAATTGGCGAAGTTCGCGCGGCCATTACGGGTGCTCAACCCTGCCTCTGCAGCTTTAGCCAACACTTCCACTCTTCTCTCCTTAACACGTTGACGACCGTGTGGCCTGATGCCAGGCCACACCCTTTCGGCCGCGTGGGACCGTGTGACATGATGTCAGGCCACAGCCTTGTAATTTATTTTTCTAGTTGGATTCAGATCTTTTCGAGGAACTTTTTTGTGAAATGTGTGCCTCATCTTTAGATATTGCTGTAGGGGCTTCAAAATCGCTCTTCCAAGCTTCCTTATCCTCATCTTCTGCTTAGGATTCTATCACTTTTCTTTCTGAGCCATCATCGTCGTCAGTTGATAGTACAAGGATATCGTCCTCAGCATCAACGTCGTCCTAGACCACCTCGTCATCCTCATCATCGCTTTCCACCAAGAGGTGAATTTTGTGGTCGCGTAGGACCGTACGACATGATGTCATCCCACGCTGTCGGCGTCGCAAAATTCGCTTGGTCCCACGCGCCAGACACGCGAAGAAGGCGCGATCGTCAACGTGTTAAGATGTTCCTTTATCGTTGCTCTGCATAACTTTGCAAGCTTGGACGTCAGTTGATAGTTGCTTGACGCTCGTGTTGTGCTCCACGCTGGCGTATCAGCTCGAGAGTTTCTGGAGACAACCGTCTCTTGGAGGTTTTCCAGCTCTCGGCTCCCTTAGCACTATCTCGGAGACGATGCATGAAACGGTCGTATTCTTCGTCAATGTTGTCCATGACGGTATCTTCCCAAAGGCCGGCAAGAGAGGTGTAGAGGTCCCAGTTGATGGTCGTTCTGGGACTCCTCTTCTTGAACTTCGCGTCCTTCTCTCCTTGACACGTAAAGCGTAACCTCGCGCGAAGAAGGCAGTGGCCCGATCCCGTGAAGAACTTGAGGTCAACGGAGGCGTCGGTCAGGCAATACCTGCAGTTGAAGATGATGTGGTCGATCTCGTTATGGAACTGGCCACCCTGATGTTCCCAAGTCCATCGTAGGGCGGGAGGGTTCTGGAACTGTGAGTTTCTATGGATGGTCTTGGTCGACATGATAAACTCAGACAGCCTTTCACCTTGCTCGTTCCACTCCAAACCGTGGGTTCCAATGTGAAGCTCTTCCGGCGACTTTCGTGGCCCGATCTTCGTGTTGAAGTCGCCGACGACCACCTTGTAGAAGGTGTGGTCTTCCTTATAGAAGTTTTCGAGCTCCACGTAGAAGGCTTCGACCTCTTCGTCGTCGTAGTGGGACGTTGGGGAGGGCAGACTTAACTCCAACGCCGCGCGGACCCCCTTGGCGTCGCGCACCTTGCGCGACGAAATTGGACGAGTTGTCGCGGTCCGACTGCTTCCGACAAGGACGACTAGTAGCGCTTCCAACAGGGGCGGCTAGTAACTCGAGAGTGTGGGCCGGCGACGACGACCGCGCAGAAGAAGGAAAGGGACAAGAGATGAGGATGAGTCAAGTCCTGGTAGGAAAGTGGGAGCGATTGCTAACAAAGCGCTGGCGGAATCAGACTCAATCTATTTTAAATGAGTGAAAGCAAATGGGCAAGGATCTGGTGAGCGAGATTCGAAACAAGAACTGTGACGGAATTCCTAACTAGAAAGCAAGCGTTTGTAAGTTTCTACTGGGTGGGGGGGGGGGGAGAGAGAGCACATTAATCCACAGCTTTTCCCTAAATTCTAACTTTCTAAATTCTAATTCTAACAAGCGACACCTGGGTCGCTATTACCAGTCACATAGCTCCCACTAATTGTCCACAATACGAAAGTGTCCAATTGTTTGATCAGTGGGCCGTATTGAGACTCTGGGCGCCGCTCCCATGTTTTTTTATGTTGATCACGTAACGTTTTTTCTATGTTGATCACTTCACACAGTCCTCCCCTCTCTGTAGCCGAAACTCTCGTGTATTTTCTATGTTGACCACGTAACGCTTTTTGTATGTTGATCACTTAGCAGAGCTCGCCCTCCTCACTGCAGCTGAAACTCCCAGCTGTTTCTTTGTGGGTCGCGTATCTCCTCGGCCGCCCTCACTGTAGCGTAAACAAAGGAGCGCATTCGCCTGTACGGTTGTCTTCCGAGTGGCCGCCGCATCTCTTGCCTCCTCAATTCCTTGCATCTATTAAGGGTTTAATTCTAGTCCATCATTTGTATTTTATCATTCGCTCGTTTTAAAATGTAGATCATTAACATAAGGGTTTAATTACCCAAGTTTGAGGGACATCAGACCGTAATCGCGCAAGGACCACAAGGTCGAAATCGGAGTTACGTCCTGGAGCCCGGATGTTGGGGCATGTGACGAACACGGTCAAAGCTGGCACGGAGCCACATCGCTTCAGTCGCAGTCGTCTGATTCGGCTTGTACGTGTTCATGGCCAAGTGCGTGTTGACGAGGACACCAACGCCGCCTACTCCCCAGCTGTCGCATGTTCCGAGGAACAGTTCTTCTCCGGAGTCGTAGCGTGTAGGGGGTTGTGCCTTCTCGTCTCGGTCAGACCGAGGACGCCGTACTTGATCTTCCTGGCCTGCATCACCACGGATCTCCCTCGATAGAACCTTCGGGCTCTCTTCTCTTGAGGGATCTCGGGTCGCTTGTCGCAAGGCCACGTGGCGCGTCTCTGGGTGGTGAATGGGGAAATGGAATGCGAACCAAAGGCGACCGTGTACTGCCCAGAGGCGCAAGTGGGATGCAGGGAATGGACTCCTTAATCCTGCTGCGTCAGGTTGACGCGATCCTTGTGCGTGTGCGTGGGAGCGGCATGTACCTGCACAGTCTGCGTGGATGTGTTTGCTCCTGTGCGGATTGTAACTGTGTCGGCCAAAAGCTTGCACTCGGTAGACTGTAGTAAATTAATGTAAGGCGATTCGAAACCGCCTTAAGTCTCACCGTCTCCCTTCGGGCAGTCTGGCTGGGTGCCCGGAGTTCTTCGCCCGCACGACAGAGCCTGAGCTAGCTACTCATGTTGTATTGCAGTCAAACACAGCAGCACTAAAGGGCCTCATTCCCCTGACCGCGAAAGAGCCCCCATTTCTGCAGCGATGGGTAGGACGAGTACGGAGAGGCTGCTAAAATCTCAGAGCCTAATCAGGCTGCGCAAATTGAGTAGGACTAGGATGACGATCTGTACTGCATGGGAAGCATCGAGGACCAGACGATGCAAGCCAGGAAGATCAGGCAATCATTTGATAGTTTTTCTGTCGACGACGATTAGGCGTTCCCGATCGGTCATTCACCACTGCAGCGGATTTTTTTGCCTTTCAACATTAAAAGGCGTTGGTAACCCTTTTGACAGTAAAGCTTTTCGGTAAGTGATCGGAATTGATGGGCGTTCGGTATCCTGGCACCGAGCCACTATCGCGCCAGAGCTTTAATTCACACACAGAACCGCTTCGGAGATCCTAGTTACCCAAATCGTCTAGGAAGCCGTTTCAAAATACGCCTTTATACAAATTCTCGTTGAGCATTCGAATGACGCTTTTCGAATACTCAAATAATTTTGGCTTCCTGGGAAGTGTTGAATATTGGAATGGTTCCGAATACCGAAAAATTTCTAGCATTCGAAATCGAATATCTTCGAAAACCGCTATTTTTTAATATTCGAGTACGAATACATTCGAAAATTTTTTCGAATATTCAAATTCGAATGAAAATCATTGTTCTTTCGAGCATAAGTATAGCGCAATGAGAGCTACGGGGGCATGGCAGCGGATGTTACTACCTTAGCAGCGGGTGCCTTTTCTATCGGATATTCAACGTCCAAAACAACAATGCAATCTGCGAGTTGTTGCGATGCCCTTCTTGGGAGCAAGACGTGGAAATCGAGATTCACCAGAATGACAGTAGAAAACACCAATCAACCACAGTGATCCTACAACCAACGGTACCCGTGACGATAGGAACAATTCGCATCAATCTGAGCTCCTAAGCCATGCCTCCAATTCCCGCGATAAACGCACACTTCATAACGGACGGCAAGGAAATAGCTATGTGGTACCAGCAGATAGAGATGCCGCTAAAATGCAAGTCTAGAGAGGGAGCCGAAACTCTGAACTACTCTGCCACCCATAACTGTTTGTCGTTCATCTGAGTTCCGAGTCAGTTGCCACTGTTTAGCGCACAATATTACTTCACTGTTTCACGGACTACTAGAAAATGGAATGTCCATTAGACTGCCATGGATTTCTTTCGAAAAATCCTCATCGTCGTCGTACTCAACCACGCCAACGGACATCAACTCAGCGAAGGAGGAGCAGTGACGACGGCAGAGTCCATGAACAGCAGCAGCTGGTATCAAGAGGACTCCGACGACAACAGGAGACGCAGCAGTATGCCAGCAAGCGTGCGCAGATGACCAGAGCGCTGTTGCGGACAAGAATATTTGAATCAAGAATCTAGTCCTTTAATCTCAACATATTGCATTTCCTTAATTTCCAAAATAATCCAATGTCTTGTTTGAAGAATCAGTTTTGGTCCAGAGTCCATTAAGAAGACTTAGGGGTTACTATGAGTGCTTTCCATACGGAGTTGTCTTATCAAAAACTAACGAGTGACGAAGCCAATGCATGCTACTCGCCACAAAGTGTCAGTCTCTTCGTCTTTAAAATACTTTCTTCTCACTTACAGTGACTGTTTTTGAGTAATAAAAAAAATCCGAGATGAAATCAAACTATGGCGATGGGAGAAAGATTTTGCATGAACTTCGATTTGTCGCACTAGTGATACTTGAAAAGTCATCCAATTAACGTTAGGAATACAAGGGTCTTCAATTGTTGTGTGGTGGCATCTTGTTGAGGAAGAATTCCACACTGCCTTGCCTGCTTCCTAAAGTTCATGAGCAGTAATTTAGTTGTAGTCACCATTTTGAAGGTATTTAGATGAGATTGAAATGAAATGAGTTCAGCATTATTTCCGCTTGCACGTTTCGTATTCCGCTTTTCGATCATTTTTGAGCTCTTTCCTTCCGTATTTCGCCTATCGCTCTTCTCAACAACAAAAAAATCCGCGCTGATGACTAGAAAGAAAAGCGATTATTTCATTTTCGATTTCAAGTTCAAGTCAACTGTGCCAGCCAATTACACCAGATCTATGGTAGTCCCACATAGCCTTTCCAAGGGATGCTAGTCTGGACATCACATTTATCCGGGAGCAGGTTTATCCATGCGTAGTAAGATATTTCGTAGTTTTTGCTGAAGTAGTTACAGTACCCAGGGGAACCTTCAAGCACTGCTCGTTGATGAGCATAGGTAAACAACTATGCTTGTCTGCAAAAACTGGTTCTGTTGCAAAGTAGATATATCCCAGTAATTAGCCCAAACAACAATGAGCAGAACGGTACCGGCGGCAGAGAAACGGTGGTTGGGTGGGAACAGACCCACAAGTAGTGGAATCCTCGAGAGGCGGAGAAGGCCATGCGAGTGTTCTTTTCCGGGAGATATTGAGCAAGCTCCATTTCTGAAAACCTTCACAAAGAAAGCTATCATAGTGGCAGAATCTCCGAAAAAGGTGATAGCCGACCACTTTGCTTGCACTCACCCTGAGTTCGAACATCCTGCAGTAGCTCTTCATAAGCTCGCCGAGCAACATCCAAATTGACAGAAACGCCTTCCTAGGAAAACTCTACGCTCCTTGCAAAAAGATGACAAGTAGCTGTGCTCCACCAGTACCTTGATGGCATAGCACTTTCTATATCTCACGTTCAGTGAGCTTTTTCTTTTACTGAACGTGGTATCACTTTGAAGTCGCTCGTATAAAAACTCTCTAATCATACCAATCCGGTCGTCATTTAACAGCTAAAACATTTTATATTAATAGGAATAGGCATAATTTGCAAAGCGTTACCTCGGTTTTTTCTTTCAGCAGCCGAGAGCTGAAATTTCTCATGAGCTGCCGTAGAGGGTCGACTATTGAGAACACTTGTTTAAGCCGCAACAGCTGGAATACCTCCTTCACATAAGCAGCAGAAGAAAGTTTGTGCGGAGCTCAGTTCACAAACACACACCGACCGGAAATCTACAAGCGATAGCTCCTTTTCTATAGGAGTATAGCATTTCAATATAATTATATCTGTTAATTATATCTGCTTGTCGATAGAATGAAACGGTAAAATATTAGCCCTTGGAAGAAAAATGAGAAGGAAAACGCAACAGAAAATCAAAACGTCGAGGAGTATTCATTTTAAGCATAATAAGCTAAGAACTTGAAGGTGTTTCGCAACTATCAAAGTGGGCAGCTAGCAGCCGTTGTCTGAAACTAAATGGGCCTTTGTTTAAGACGACCACTGTGAAAAAAGGCTAAAACAGCAGAGCTAGGAGCGAACACAACCTCAGGAAGCAAAAACAGGTGTTGAAAAAAGACTGGTAAAGAAAAATGCATAACCTGAGTCAAGTTAAAGTCCGCACTCTGCACAGTAGGCTCTCGAGAGTTTCCGACAAAAATGTTGAACAAATTGTCCAGGTCGCTTGCTGAGCCCAAGACATGCCGTAGTTTCTCGACCAGCTAGAATGATAATGTAGTCATGTGACACGCACCGTATTCGCGCTAAACTGAATTTTTCAAAACCAAAACTGAATTACTTTAAAGGAAAAATGGACGACTTTCAATCCAGGCCATTCATGTTTTAAGAAAGTGAAAAAAATTGATTTGAAAACTTCATTTCCACCTTTATAGAATCTGTTAATCCCCTACACAAAATATCTAAAAAATACTGTACTCCTGATGTTCATACAACTATTTTTCTGTTTTAAGTAGAATGCTTAAACCGCGAAAAAGCGTAAAACTTCTGACGTGTCATAAAAGCAGGTTGGATAAATACCGTACAGTTTGTCGGGATTTCTTCTTGACAAACAGAGAGAATTCTATTTACGTGAAGATAAATAAATCAACGGTACAGGTGAAGTAACCTCAAGAGGTGTGCGACTCTCCACTGTTTTTGAGTTGTGAGGTATAACCTGTCGTTCCGCGGATCATTGAGTTGCTCGACCGGGTGCCAGCAGCGTATCCATTCGTCCATATCGCGTGCCAGAGTGTTCCAAGGATCCACCTTGCTCGACGGACACAATGAGCGTCATATCGTTCGTTCAGCGCTTTACGAAAAAGTCCAGCCGACGTGTTGGTGGACATCTTGGTTTTCTCTTGACATCCATGGTAATCCAGCCGGCGACAGCTCTCGTCAGCGGATGTTCGCGAAACGAATTACATGACCGGAACAGCTAATTTTCTATGATCTTCGATCGTCGACGAAGCTCGGAACTGCGGAGGTCTTCTCTTACTTGCGGGAGTTGTGTCACTCCCAACATCGTCCTCTCGGCTCCACGCTGCGCGACTCCGATCGCGTCTCCATCCTGCTTGGTATGGCCCAGGTCTCTGAGGCGTATGTTAGCGCAGAAAAAACAGTAGAGTCGAACAGGTCAGCACGGAGCAGGATTTTCTTCGTTTTCTTCATGACCTCTTCAACGCTCTTGAAAGCTCTCAAGCCGCTCGTTTCCACCTGCTAAGCACCGACATTAGGTCTTTTAACTTCGCGACCAAGCTAGGGGTAGCTGGAGCATTTGGAGATGTTAGTTCCGGTGAGAGCGAATGGGGCATCAGAAACTGGCCCGTTTCTCAAGATCGTCTTCGTAAGACTCTGGTGCAGTCCAACGTTCCCATATTCGCGATCGAAGTCGGCAGCATTCGTTCCGCCTGGCTAATTCTAGGTGTTATTAGCAGGATGTCGCCAGCGAAGCGAAGACGGTGCAGTTGACCTGCACTCCCACGTCTTTCTCAATCTAGATCGCGCATGGCTTAAGGAAATAGAAATTTCCTGACGTATGAGAGGCATAGAACGCACCATGCACTCGTCTGAAATTTTTCATTTTACACTCGATTGATTGTGTTTCGTTAGAATACATGTTATAATTTCTTCACGAAGTAGCCGTTTTCATTTATTTGTGCTCTTTTAAAGTTCAAAATTTGGCTACACATTATGGCTTGTAAAAAATGAGGGTATTCTAAAAAATGAAGGTACTATGTGAACGATTGTAACATTGCTGCTAGTGAAGACATTTAAGATTCAGAACCTTTCAAATAGTTCCTGTATTTTTTAGGATACCCTGCATTTTTCGCAAGCCGTAGTGTGTATTTAAGTTTTAAGCCTTAAAACAAGCACAAATCAATCGAATCAGCCACTTCGTGAAGAAATTATAACATTATTCGAGCGGGACACAATCAATCGAGTGTCAAATGGAAAATTTCAGACGAGTGTGTGGAGCATTCCATGCCGCTCATACGTCAGAAAATTTCCATTTTATTAAGCTTTCATATGAGCTCGTTCAAAATGGATGGTTCCCTGAGCTTCATATTCTCTCTTCGATTTATGTGACTGCTTGAAACTCGAAGTTGATGTTTATTGGTGACAACGTTTCGGGCATAAGCCCTTCTTCAGGTCTTAATACAATAATGCTACTTGACACATACACACAGTAAAGCGGCAAAAAATACGGACCTGGGATCCACGACGGATTAAATGGGTGAGGAAAGGGCCAAGGTCTTCTTGGACGTTGGTTGGCCGGAAATGAAGTGCAGGGGTGCTCGGACTCTTTATATATGGTCGAGTCGTGACTAGTCATTTATATGTCACGATGGTCTTCAGCGGTCACGTCGCTAGCCCCTATAGAGTGATAAGACTCATCGCATACTTCATTTCTTCCCTATTGTTAATCGGTGGCTCCCAGTGTTTTATTTCTAACGCTTCCTTGATCTTCCTCTCTACTGGGTCTGCCAGATTTTTGTGGAGGATGGAAATCCGCAATTGCGGCGGTGGCTCACGCGTGTGTCTCAGGGTGCGGTGCTTCGAGAATGGATTGTCCGGGTAGCTCTGAGGGTTGCGCAGAGCTCTCACGTGCTCATCCATTCTCTTCCATAGTGGTCTCGCTGTTTCACCTATATAAAATTCTTCGCAGGACACACAGACCACCTTGTAGACCACACACTTCATCTCACACACGTTGTTGTCTCCTTCGCAGATCATGCAATTCCTTCTTTCACATTGATTCTCGTATGGACGTGACGTTGTGAGTAAGCGTCGCAAAGATGGTGGTGGTTGAAAAATGAGACTTATGGGAAGCCCCGATCGCTTCACGACACGGTTGACGTCCATTGCGAATGAATCCGAGATGAAGGGCATGATCAGAGGAGATCCACAGAGAGATCTGTGGGGTTTCCAACAACGGCACTCCTTTGAACCGTAGCCGTTTTGCCGCAGAATTTCGGTGATTTCATCATCCACTTCTTGATAATTCGTCGAGGTCAAGGCGGAAGATGTGGCAACCATATGGTGAACGATGTTTCGTTTCACATATAGAGGATGGCAGCTCCGAGCGTGAACGATGATGTTCTTAGATGCCGGTTTCTTGTACCACATACTACTAACCTGACCTTCCGATATCCTGATCTTCGTATTCAAAAATGGCAGGAACCCATCTGGAGTAGGAGACTCTGATGTTAAGCTGATTGTAGGAAACGCAGAGTTCAGCCGAGTTTCATATGAGTTTCAGAGTTTCATATGAGCCCTTAACTTCTGCATTGCCTTTACTGTGAGCAAAGTTATCAGCGTCCGTCGTTGTCTTTGCCGGCGCCGTACGCTGGGCGTGCGGGCCACGCCGGGCTTGCCAGCTTCGCTGGCTGGTGGGCCGCGTTAGGAACGTAGCCCAAACCTAGCTGGGGGTGCTTTCTCAGCAAGCGTCCGTCGCCGGCTTCCCCTGCGCCAGGATGTCGCGTCAGGCTTGCCGGCTTCGGGTATGGCGGCCTACGCTAGTGGAATGGGTGTATATAAGGAATGGTAAGGTATAGTAGTGTGGATTAAGGGATGAAGGGATAGAATCCGTTGCGATCAGTGCGCCTTGTCAGCCTGACCCAACAGCCGTGATGTGTATAGCGATATCGTAGGGAATACAACGGCGGCCCAAGGTCAAGCGGGTTAGACATCTGTCGATAAACTCCATCTGTTATCGAACCACCGGCGCGAGGCCGTCTAGGAAAACACCGCCCACGGAACAGGAGATACGAACAGAAGGACACTAGATCGTTACCCAGGCCACTTGGCCTCTCGACTTCTTCCCTAAGATCTTCTCTGCCTTGGGATTCATGCCCTCTCCTTTCCCATTCTTGTTCTATTTCCCATTGTTTATAATTAATATAATATATGCTATGAAACTAATAAAATGTATACTACGAAACTGTTTTTAGCTGAGATGTAGAATAAATTACTAAGGAAAGGAAAGGCTTATATCCGGCTTCCTCAGGTGCCGCTACACTGAAAGTCGGTACACCAAACCCTGAGGGAATTGATGATATAACATGGAGGTCTCGCTCGAACTTTTTCATAGTCCATAACGCAACATCAAAGTCACAACTAGTTTACTTTTCCATTTTACTCTCTTTAACTCTTGCATGTTAAGTTCGTAGACACTAGTCATGTCGACGGCTGAACATTGCAATAAAATAATTTTCCCCACACTGCTTGTTAAGTTTGTAGGAACTGACTACTTTTACAACTTCGCACTGCATTTGCTCACGTAATTTTAATAGCTTTGATAGAAGCCACCTTAGAATTAAAAAATTTGAATACCTTTTTTCGCTCTACAACATTTTCTTCTTTACCATATTCCCAAGAGGAGGTTCCTCAATATAAAACCGCGTTATATTCATGCCTCTTTTACTTCTCTGACGTTCAGCTTTTAAAAGGAAAATTTCTTCAGATCCATATCATAGTTTTGCTTGACGCTAGTCGTCGTTTTGGAAACTCACCGCCTTTTTTGAATACTCTGACCAGGGAATGCCGTCAGCTTCCCATGGAACTTAGGATGGAGACCTATATCACATGAAAGAGCTCGAGACGTTGATCTCAGATATGTAGACCAAATTTGCTAAATGGATCTCCTAAGCGAGTTATGGCCGGCGGAAGCCGCGATGTCTTCCATGTGTTAAGCGCGCTCAATCAGCATTGGGCGTAGTATTGCGCGGAAATCAGCGGTTCGGCTATCAGCGCCGTCAGCAGCGGCGGCGGTGCAGTGGTAGAGTACTCGCTCCAAAGGATTGGGTTCATTGGTTTGGTTCCCGCTGCTGACGGGTTTTTTGCATTTTGTGATCTATACTCGGCGAGGACCTATAATCTCATTTTTAGCACATTTTTGAGCGAACGGCTAATGGCGACTTGCTTTTACGTCTATTTGAAGACGGAAACGTGTTTCAGGTAAAATGTTTTATTCATGACGTGAAGCATGTCAGAAATTTAAACCAAAACAAAATAGAAAGTAAAAATAAAATCAAAATCAACAAAATTTAATAAACAGAATAAATAAAAAGTAAAGGCACTAGTTAAAAGTTCCGACTCCAGCGACACGACTTCGGTCGAAAAAAATTTTTCGCTGAAACTTCGTCTAGGGGGTTATTAGGGGTGGTGATCACGAATCTGACATCCGTTTTTCACGTTTCGGTCGGAGGCCATCCATACCTTTAAAAAGGATAGTTCAGACAGAGTCACCGATTTTGCTGAAACTTCGTCTAGGGGGATTATTTGGGGTGCTGGTCACGAATCTGACATCCGTTTTTCACGATTCGGTCGGAGACCACCCACACCGTTGCTACAACCGTTCGGCCGAAGTCGTGTCGGTGGAGTCGGAACTTTTAACTAGTGCCTTTGCTTTTTATTTATTATGTTTATTAAGTTTTGTTGATTTTTGATTTTATTTTTGCTTTTTATTTTGTTTTGATTTGAATTTCTGACTTGCTTCACATCATGAATAAAACATTTTACCTGAAACACTTTTCCGTCTTCAAATAGACGTAAATGCAAGTCGCCATTAGCCGTTCGCTCAAAAAAGTGCTAAAAATGAGATTATAGTTCCTCGTCGAAGATAGACCACAAAATGCAAGAAACCCGTCAGCGGCGGGAACCGAACCAATGAACCCAATCCTTTGGAGCGAGTACTCTACCACTGCGCCGCCGCCGCTAATGACGCCGCTGATAGCCGAACCGCTGATTTCCGCGCAATACTGCGCCCAACGCTGATTGAGCGCTCCTGACACATGGAAGACATCGCGGTTCCGCCGGCCATAACTCGCTTAGGAGATCCATTCAGCAAATTTGGTCTACATATCTGTGATCAGCGTCTCGAGCTCTTTCATGTGATATAGGTCTCAATCCGAAGTTCCATGGGAAGCTGACGGCATTCCCTGGTGAGTCCTTTCTTCGGTTAAGAAAAGGAACACACTAAAGAAAAAAGTGTGTTAGAATTATGGAACACATCCTGGAACACAGAAGGAACGAGCGTACGTAGTCATTGCACCACAAAATCTTTAAAGTAAGAGCCGGCATATTGCAAAAGCGCAACGAAAAATAAACGGCAAAACACTAAAATATGATACTGGAATACATCTGATAAAACACTTCCACTCTGTGTTTTCCTCATATCTCTTCTATTTTTCCGCAATGATAGATCGTTTTCCATCCTGCTGTTGTAATGAACTTAAGAGCTAGGTACAAAAGTACCCTCAACATGATCAACCAAGGACGTTAGAACTCAATATCCGAACCTAACCGCAACGAAGTTAATAACCGAAACCCCGTATACAACCGTGACGTTTGCCTTTTATTTCTTGTTTTTTTTTTTTTAAAGGGAAAACCACTACTTTTAGTATTACAACGATGAGCTCCCAACCAGAGAAGTCAGAGGATGGAGTCCTTCTCGACAGTTTTAATGCATTAACATTCACCGATCAAGGCATTAAAAGAAGAAGTAAACCTACTGCAAAATTCCTGCACCAAGCTAATCAACAAAACCAACAACTATCAACAAATATCTAAAAAAATAAAAGGGAAAAATTGGCGCACAAACTTTCCCCAAATATCCTATTACTATGCACCGATGAACACCTAGCTGCCACCTTTTGCCACCCCTCATTTTAGAAGAAAACCCTACACCACTAATTACAGCGCACCACCGCCATTCTTTTCCGGAAATACCTACCACACTCCGGTAAAATATTTTAATAACTTCATAGCACCACCTCATAACTACTTTCCCCTGCTTTTCCTAATCAATATACCCTAAACAATAGGCAACCACACATAAATTTTTTTCTCATTAGTAAAGAACCCTCAGTTTATTAATACTAACGTCCCATTTCGATCCAAACGGATTACAAGGAAGGTAAATAAATCTACATTAAGGCACGGCGACCATTTATAGATAAGTTTTATCTGTTTGAAATTAACACCTTACCTAATAGGTACCCGCTATTTTTGGGAAAAAGTGCCTGTATCGAAGCCTTAATTTTGGCCAGGCATTGTATGCAAATAATTATCTATAGCGCAGCTTTACTCAACATATTGCACCTGCCCAAGTGCATCAGGGAAGCAAGTGAACGCAGATCGCCTCACATCGGCGTAATCTTTGCAAATATCACTATTTGCTAAGTACCTAATACTCAAATCTCTCCATCTTTAGGCTGCGCATCTAAGCACCTGCTGCGAAAGTTTACGTTAAAACGCATACTACGACGACGTACCAAAACTAACGGCGACAAGCGTTGACGGAGATCAATGCATTTAGCTATTACCACTATGGTACAGATACAACTCTTAAATTGCGATGTCATTTTTTTCACTACACACCAGGTTAACCATCACATATAGTACTCAGCACGAAACCGAGCAACAACGTCGTTCTCTTATCAACA
Source organism: Heligmosomoides polygyrus bakeri (assembly GCA_947359475.1). Lineage (NCBI taxonomy): Eukaryota > Metazoa > Nematoda > Chromadorea > Rhabditida > Heligmosomidae > Heligmosomoides > Heligmosomoides polygyrus. Next base: position 48,314,877 of record OX375867.1, on the reverse strand, counting down.
AGCGAAGGAAACTGCTCCTGCTGCGTAATTACATCAGACAGGCTTTTCAACGAGAAAGGCTAATCTCTCAGTCATGAATCAACCTATGAGGAAAACAGCTTTTGTACAAACCAGTCGTTGTTCAAAGTGCCCACCTTATACCCCGCCTTGGCTGTTCCAGGATCCCTACACCACGGGGAAGAATAACGACAAAACACCCGAAACTGGTTAGCTGTTTTCATCGATCCGAACGTTGACTAATGACAAATAGTGCTGCATTCCTCACCTCAGCCTTATATCAGCTCTTCACCGAAGGAGAAGTCTCTTTCGCTCAATATTCCCCATGTTTCCACCTCAATCTATAGGTGATTGCGCCGATATGTAAGATAAATGAGAATACTCCATCAAACAAACCATTCATTACTCCAATGACAACGCATCATAGAGACGTTCTCAATTCAGTAGTTAATCGCAGTCAAATCTACGAATTGCTTTCGAAGCGTTGTCGAACATGCACTCAAACACTTAAATAAGCGTTTTGCTTCTCCTACAGTCACTGCTTCGTTTTCACTTTACGCCCTCCCCATGGAAGCCGGTGACTGATGCTGGGTTAGCGAGCGTCCGTAGCTAGGTTTAAGCTACTTCCTTGTTTGCTCCGCCATACCAGAAACCTCGCGTGGCGCGCACGTCCAGCATCAGGCGCCAGCGAAGCCGGCGACTGACGCCGGTAGCTTAATAATCCAGCACGCGAAGAATTCTCCTCTTGAGATCAAAGTGAACAATTTCCAAATCAAAAGAAGCGTCTTCCAGGCCATGACATTGACCAATCAATAATATCGGTGGATATTGATTGCTTGATGGAAGCTTCAACATGGTGGCTGATTTCCTGATTGACCTTCCGTCGGCCATTATAATCACAGAACACCCACCCAGATCGATTAAGTCTGGCGAGAACCAATAGCTCTGCTCAAGCGATGGACGGCCATCCCAATATGCTTTTGCTAATGTTAGGGAGCTGAACGAAGAAGTACATGCTAGCAAGAACGAGTAGCGGAACAGTAGTGTCTTGGAGTGAAACAGAAGCGAATGGTGCGGCGGAGCGACGTCTTCCATCACTCAGAGCAGGATCGAAGCTCCCGTTGCTGCGAAGCCTTTCCGTCGTCCATCGTAATCACGCAACTCCAACCCTGATCGGTTGAGTCTGAGAGAAAACCGATAGCACCTCTCAAAAGATCGATATTATCGATAAGTATTGATTTCCTGGTCAAGACTCGGCTGTGGAGCGCTTCCTTCGGTCAACACAATCACGCAACTACCACCCTGATAAGTTAGCTCTGACAAGGGAAGGGTCTGAAGCGCATGTCTGAACGGAGGGAGCGAGTCATATAGGGAGAATTCTCATCCCTCAATTGGCCTTGAAAATGTGTTTATTTTTGCCAAGTCGTAAAACCCAAGGAGTAGGGGGTCGCAGCACGCGTTAGGGGTCTTGTAAGCCCACGATGCTTCTGCAGCCAGCGGCTCGGAGCGCAGGTGGGTAGAGGGCAGACTGATGCGGGAAAGGTCAGGGTTTGGCTCCTCTGCGTTGCTGCACTTTTGCATTTCAACTGATTGGTAGAGATTTGGGGGATTCTGACGTCTATACCATTTTCAGACGTTTCTACGCATTTTCCAATGGTACGTTGTCTCTCTCTCTCTGTATCTCTCTATCCGATCCGTTGTGGTCCACGGATCTCCCTCTATAGAGAGCCTTCAGGATTGTTGTTAAGAGGGATCTCGGGCCGCTTGTCGCAGGGCCACGTGGCGCGACCTCGGGTGGTGGATAGGGGAACGAAAACACAAACCAAATGCGACCGTGTACTGCCCAGAGACGAAGGTGGGATGCAGGGGATCAACTCCTTGCTTCTGCTGTGCCGGGTCGACGCGTTCCTTGTGCATGAGAGCGACATGTCCATGCACAGGGTGCGTGGATGTGTTCGCGCCTGTGCGGATTGTAACTGTGTCGGCCAAAAGCTTGCACTCGGTAGACTGTAGTAAATTAATGTAAGGCGATTCGAAACCGCCTTAAGTCTCACCGTCTCCCTTCGGGTAGTCTGGCTGGCTGCCCGGAGTTCTTCTCTCGCACGACAGAGCCTGACTAGCTACCCGTGTTGTATTGCAGTCAAACACATCAGCACTAAAGGGCCTCATTCCTGTGACCTCGAAAGAGCCCCCATTTCTGCAGCGGTTGGAAGAACGAGTACGGAGAGTCTGCTAAAATCTCAGGGCCTAACCAGGCTGCGCAAATTGAGAAGGACTAGGATGACGATCTGTACTTACAACGCCCGCACGCTTGCATCGGAAGCATCCGTCGAGCACCTGATGATGCAAGCCAGGAAGATCAAGTACGACGTCATCGGAGTGACTGAGACGAGAAGACACCACCCCTACACGCCGCCTTCGACTCCGGAGAAGAACTGTTCCTCGAAACATGCGACAGCAGGGGAGTAGGCGGCGTTGGCGTCCTCGTCAACACGCACTTGGAACACCGATTCGTACAAGTCTCTGACAAGCCGAATCGAACGTCTGCGACTGAAGCGATGTGGCTCCGTGCCAGCTTTGACCGTGTTCGTCGCGTATGCCCCGACATCCGACTACGACGACAATGAGGTCGAAGCCTTCTACGTGGAGCTGGAGAAGTTCTTTAAGGAAGATCACACCTTCTACAAGGTGATCGTCGGCGACTTCAACGCCAAGATCGGACCGCGAACGTCGCCGGAAGAACTTCACATCGGAACCAACGGTTTGGAGTGGAACGAGCAAGGTGAAAGGCTGTTTGAGTTTACCATGTCGACCAAGACCATCCATGGAAACTCGCAGTTCCAGAAGCCTCCCTCCCTACGATGGACCTGGGAATCTCCCGGTGGCCAGTTCCACAACGAGATCGACCACATCATCTTCAACCGCAAGTATTGCCAGACCGACGTCTCCGTTGTCCCTAAGTTCTACACGGGATCAGACCACCGTCTCCTTCGCGCGAGACTCCGCTTTTCGCGTCAAGGAGAGAAGGCCGTGAAGTTCAAGAAGAGGAGTCCTAAATCAGCCATCAGCTGGGACCTCTACACCTTTGGGAAGATGCCGTCATGGACAACGTCGATGAGGAATACGACCGCTTCGTGCACCATCTTCACGATAGTGCTAAGGGAGCCGAGAGCTTGGAGGCCATCAAGAGACGCCTGTCTCCGGAAACTCTTGAGCTTATACGCCAGCGTGGAGCAGCACGAGCGTAAGGCAGCTGCCAGCTGACGTCCGAGCTTACGAAGCTATGCAGAGCGGCGATAAAGGAATATCTCAAGGAGAGAAGGGCGGAAGTGTTGGCTGAAGCAGCAGAGGCAGAGTTGAGCATCCGCAATGCCCACCGGAACTTCGCCAACTTCAAGACCAAGATGACCGCCCTCCGAAGTTCTGACGGAACCGTCACCTCTTCCAGAAGGACCATGGAGAAGGTCATCCACGACTTCTACTCCGATCTCTTCGATAGCCACATCCACCTGCCCCTATGCCATCTTCCGCAGGATGGATACATCGTTCCCTTTGTTCTCCCTTCCGAGATCCGACACGCCATCTCGTCGGTGAGGAAATGTACAGCACCCGGTCCTAACAGGATCAGAGCCGAACATCTGAAGAACCTCCCGCCAGCGCTCATCAACACCTTGGCGCGGCTCTTCACACGCTACCTGTCGGAGTGCAAGGTTCCATCTCATTGGAAGACCAGCAAGACCGTCTTGCTGTACAAGAAGGGAGACGGGCACGACATTAGCAACTATCGCCCGATCTGCCTGCTGTCCGTAGTTTACAAGCTGTTCACTCGAGTCATCCTGAATAGGATCAGTAGAACGATGGATGAAGGACAGCCATGCGAATTGCAGGATTTCGGAGAGGATTCAGCACGATCGACCACATACACACCAGGTGAAGCTCATCGAAGTATCGCGAAACCACAAGCTGCCGCTGTGCCTTGCGTTCATCGACCTGAAGAAGGCCTTCCACTTCGTCAAAACTGAAGCGGTCGTCGAAGACCTGAGCACTCAGGGCGTTCCTACTCAGTACATCAGAGTCCTTCGAGAGCTGTACATTGGATTCACGACCATGATCTCACCATTCTACAACGACGTCATCGTCGACGTAAAGAGAGGGCTTGGCAGGGGGATACCATATCCCCGAAGCTCTTCAGCGCCACCCTCGAAAACGTCATGCGCGAACTAGAATATGAAGACATGGGAGTGAAGGTCGACGGCCGGCAACTACATCATCTTCGTTTCGCTGACGACATCGTGCTCATAACACCGAGCATCAGTCAGTCGGAGCGAATGCTGGCTGACTTCGATCGTATATGTGGGAACGTTGGACTGCAGCTGAATCTTGCGAATACGATGTTCATGAGGAAGGGACAAGTTTCTGATGCCATATCCTCGCTCAACGGAACGAACATCTCCAGCTATGTGTATCTGGGTCGTGAAGTCAACATGGCCAACGACTTAGCACCAGAGCTGAGCAGGAGGAAAAGAGCGGCTTGGAGAGCTTTCAAGAGCGTCGAAGAAGTGAAAAAAAGAAGAACATCCGACTCCGTGCCCACCTATTCGACTCCACTGTTCTTCCTGCCCTAACATACATCTCAGAGACCTGGGATATACGAAAGCAGGATGAACACGCGATCAGCGTCGCGCAGCGTGGAACCGAGAGGACGATGCTCGTAGTGACATGACTCACGCGAGTGAGAGAAGGCCTCCGGAGTTTCGAGCTTCGCCGACGTTCGAAGATCAGAGACGCTGTCGCGTGGGCCAAGTTGTCGAAAATTAGGCGGGCCGGACACGTAATGCGCTTCGCAGACACCCGCTGGACAAGAGCCATCACCGACTGGATTCCGCGCAGGGTCAAGCCTGAGGTTCGGGAATCGAAGGGGGGAGGGTCGTTCTCTCGGTTTTGGCAGAGGACTCTCTCCAAATTTAGGTTTTTAGATGATGTTTGCATCTATTAATAAGTTTTTTTTTCAGGTGTGACTACGACAATGCGGAGATATACAAGCATTTGCGTTTCCTGGAGTAAAAAATAGGATTGAATATCAAAAAAAAAATTTAATGCCGATTACTGTGCAGTGAAAAATAATGATATCCTGTCCGCAGATTTAGAGTCAATGAGAGATTTTCATTTTTTTTTTTCAGGTTTTCCCAGTACGTCATAGACACGGTAGTTTTCTGCCTGATGAGCGACATCTACTTCCAGAATTGCACTCTATAAAATTTCAAGTGTTAATTACTGAGGACGACCTAAGTGCTTTCCCTACAAGATTTTTGAAGCGCTCTTCGAATCGATGACGGAATGGCAGCCGAAGGACGGACTTCCTCGAAAAGTAATTTCTCTCCTGCAGGAAACAGCATCAGAAAGTGAAATCGTACCCTATAAAATTTTAAGCCCCTTGGACACACAGTGATAAAACGATGTTTCTCTGAAACGATATTCTATATGATCAGACGTCTCGATTTACCGAAAAAAATCGACGCACTAATCACATGGAAGATGTTACTTAGAACCTGCCATTTAAAGCATAGAAAACACATCTACTAGAGCTTTATGAATTTTCCAGGAGCCCCAAAAAACCTCCGACTTACGGCAGTTTACATGCGGCCACTGGTTCTCTGACATGATCGATCGCAATTGAAATATGGATGGACTCCTCGCTGGAAATTTTTTTTCTGCCTTCTGAAGGACAGGACGACAGAGAGTGGAATTGTGCCATATAGAATTTTAAGTCGTTCTTAAAATACAGTAAAAAGTAAAAAAGTAAAGTAAAAAGTAAAAAAAGTAAAAAAGTAAAAGTAAAAAAGTAAAAGTAAAAACGTAAGGTAAAAAGTAAAAAAAGTAAAGTAAAAAGTAAAAAAAGTAAGTAAAAAAAGAAAAAAAGTAAAAGTAAAAAAAGCAAAAGTAAAAAAGTATAAAGTAAAAACTAAGCTTCTCCGCTGCGGTGAATCTCCGCTGAGGATGGATCGCATACAAAATCCTCATTTTTCATGAAAATATAATTGTTTAGCCGAAGCATATCACCCATACGGATAAAATCCAGCCACAAGAATCTCGAAGTCCTGATTAATTCGTTGTGAAAAAATCGTGATTTTCTGGATAGAATAGGTTGAATCGACCTCTGGTCGACTTTGCACCAACGTCATCGGAGCGAAATTGAACGTTCACAAAAAGGTTCATAACTCGGTAAGTTTTTTGAATTTTGAAAATTCTTTCAGCTTTCCATAAAGTAGATAAAACGCCCTTTCTCATGGTGTAGAAATCGTTTTCCAGAAAAGGAGTCGTCACGCGTGGCGGATAGTTCGATTTTTGAGCGAAAAAATTGAAGTGGCTTCACAAAAATATTCATAACTCGACCAATTCTTCGAAATTTCAAAATCACGCTAGCTTTTCAGAAACTAGAAGAAGAGTCCTTTTCCGCTATATAGAAATCAGCTTCCAAAAATTCGGTCTTCATGCGCGGCAGGGGGGTACAATTTCCGGGTCCATTTCGCAAAAATACGTACCGAAAATCCACCCCCCCCCCCCCGCATGAAGACCCCTTTCTTGGAAATAGATTCTTAAGGTAAGAAAGCATCCTTGCTTTATTTTTTGATGGCCGAGCGCGATTTTTGATTTTCGGAAAAATAGCTGAGTTATGAACATTTATGTGAAATCACTCCGATGACGACGGTGAAGGATTCAGTTCACGACTTCCGAAAATTGATCATATCTCGGCTATTTTTCCGAAAATCAAAAATCCCGCTTGGCCATCAAAAAACAGAGCAAGTATGGTTTCTTACCATATAAGAATCTATTTCCAAAAAAGGGGTCTTCATGCGGGGTGCGGGGCGGGGGGGGGGGTTCGATTTTCGGTACGTATTTTTGCGAAATGGACCCGAAATCGAACCCCTTCCGCCGCGCATGAAGACCGAATTTTTGGAAACTGATTTCTATATAGCGGAAAAGGACTCTTCTTCTAGTTTCTGAAAAGCTAGCGTGATTTTGAAATTTCGAAGAATTGGTCGAGTTATGAATATTTTTGTGAAGCCACTTCAATTTTTTTCGCTCAAAAATCGAACCAACCGCCACGCGTGAAGACTCCTTTTTGGAAAACGATTTTTACACGATGAGAAAAGGCGTTTTATCTACTTTATGAAAAGCTGAAAGAATTTTCAAAATTCAAAAAACTTACCGAGTTATGAACCTTTTTGTGAACGTTCAATTTCGCTCCGATGACGTTGGTGCAAAGTCGACCAGAGGTCGATTCAACCTGTTCTATCCAGAAAATCACGATTTTTTCACAATGAATTAATCAGGACTTCGAGATTCTTGTGGCTGGATTTTATCCGTATGGGT
>OX375867.1:48142636-48307306 GCA_947359475.1 Heligmosomoides polygyrus bakeri | reverse complement strand
CCGAAGTGGTTATTTTGCGGAAACACAAACGAAATCAATTGGTATTGGTAGACCACTCAATACGGTTCACAGTCCGACGGGAATAACATTACTCCGACTACTTCACTCATTCTCCCTACCCCCCACCCCCCACCCCTCCCCCACCCACTCCACCAATACCTCCTTACCCATGTGCCGGCAGAAAACAGAAGTTAAGTACGCGCACACCCGTTGTTGCACGAAGCCTTTAAAAACTCATCTGAAAATCTCACGGATGCTGTGCAAAGTCTTATCAGTGGCATGTCTTCCGGATCTGGATGTGCATTGGGTAATGTCTGTGACACATTTGCTGAGTCCGGACGCATGTGTCACGACGTCTACGACACGTCTTTTGCACCTCGACATACGTGGCATGACGTCTGTAGCACGTCTTCTGACGCCACGTTGGACGACGCTGACCAGGGAATGCCGTCAGCTTCCCATGGAACTTCGGATTGAGACCTATATCACGTGAAAGAGCTCGAGACGCTGATCACAAATATGTAGACCAAATTTGCTGAATGGATCTCCTAAGCGAGTTATGGCCGGCGGAAGCGCGATGTCTTCCATGTGTTAGGCGCGCTCAATCAGCGTTGGGCGCAGTATTGCGCGGAAATCAGCGCTTCGGCTATCAGCGGCGTCATCAGCGGCGGCGGCGCAGTGGGAGAGTACTCGCTCCAAAGATTTGGTTCGGTTCCCGCCGCTGATGACGCCGCTGATAGCCGAACCGCTGATTTCCGCGCAATACTGCGCCCAACGCTGATTGAGCGCGCCTGACACATGGAAGACATCGCGCTTCCGCCGGCCATAACTCGCTTAGGAGATCCATTCAGCAAATTTGGTCTACACATCTGTCATCAGCGTCTCGAGCTCTTTCATGTGATATAGGTCTCAATCCGAAGTTCCATGGGAAGCTGACGGCATTCCCTGGTGAGAGAAAATACTGATCCCCTTATTGGTCCCTTTCGCTGATCCCTTCACTAGTCCCCTTTACTGGTCCCCCTTTAATGGTTCTATTACTGGGCTCTTTACTGAACCTCCTTAAATGCTCTTCCCTTTATTGGCTCCCTTACTGGTCCCCTCTTGACTGGTAATTCACTGGTACCCCCATTTATTGGTCCCCCTTCACTGGACCTCCCCCTTCACCGGTCCCTACTACTGCTCCCACCTTCACTGGTCCCCCTTTTCTTCATCATCCACCTTCATTGGACCCTCCCCCCCCCCCCCCTCCCGCCCTTCACCGGTCCCCATTACTGCTCCCTTCCTCACCGGTCCCCCTTCACCTGGTCCCCTCTTCACTGGTCAACCTTATACCGATCCCCCTTCACTGGACCCCTCCCCTCCACCGGTCCCCTTTACTGGTCCCTTCCTCACCTGTCCCCCCCCCCCCCCTTCACTGGTCATCTTTCTACCGGTCCACCCTTCACTGGACCCCCCCCCCCACCCCTTCACCGGTCACCTGCCCCCATTACTGTTCCCTTCCTCACTGGTCCCCCTTCAGTGGACCACCCTCCCCCCTCACCGGTCCCCATTGCAGGTCCCACCTTCACTGGTCTCCCCTTTACTGGTCCCCTCTTCCCTGGTCCCTCCTTTATTGGTCAACCTTTTACAGGCCCCCTACTGGACCCCCATCCTTCACCGGTCCCCCATCACTGGTCTCACCTTTACTGGTAAGACGTCATGTGAATCCGGAACCCCTAGCGTGACATCGATGACACCTCTTCTGAACCCGGACGTCTGTTGAACAACGTCAGTGACATGTGTTCTCAACCCGAGCGTGCTTTGCGCGACATCGGTGACACGTCGTCTGAAATGGCTACTACTCGACGTTTTCGAAACGTCAGATGGACAGACGGACGGACAGACGGATGAACAGACGGTAGGGCAGACACAACCGCTTACTCTTTTATATGTAGTAGGATATATATATATATATATATATATATATATATATATATATATATATATATATATATATATATATATCAGACGTTCAGTGGCCGCCAAACGTCTTCTTGGGGCTTCCCACCAAACTCCAAAAACAGAACGATTTGGTTGACTGGATTTTACGACCTTTCGCCCTCAATCAGCAAAAAAAAGGTCTCTCTTATTACATAGGATAGCGCAAGATAGGTTCTCACTACGGTTGACGTGCAACTTGCCCACGCTCCATCGTTTTTGTGCGATTCGCATTCTCTAGTGTCCAATCTGCAGAAAAATCGATAAATCGATATTGTTTGGTCGGTAGATACAGCTGAATTGCATCAGTTTCTCTCTGAACGCCATCATATTGAAGTAATTCCCACGAGCATTAGTAATTCTTTCGAACCAACGGTCGCCTGCTGCCTCACCAAAATGGATCCAATCTCAGCGAAAACCGGCAACTCCGGTCGAAAACTCGATACCATCAAACGATATTGGTCGCCTAATTGAGCCCTACAATCTGCAGTGAAGCTGACCCTTCGGCCATCAAATTGCACGACTCCCACTCCACAGTGGAACAAATCTGAGCGAAAACCAATAACTCCAACGGAAAATCGATAATATCGATCGGCATTAGTCCTCCAATCAAAGCTCTCTACTTTTCTTTTTTGAATGTGACAATTTTCGTCCATTTTCATCGATTGCACGTAGGAGTGACCTTAACAGGCTTTACATGTACGTTCGGGTTACCTTCGCATGTTCGACACGCTTCACAGGCTTATACAGGTTTGTGACACACGGACACACACACACGGACAGACGGACTAACGCTTTTATACAGATTTCGCCAGCGGTCTCTTGCACAGCGCTGCATGGCTTTCGAAAGAGAATGAATTGCTCTATCAGAGCATGTATTGCATTTCTTTTTTCATCATGAGTTTTGCCAATTTTTAGGTCGTTGAAGTGAAAAGTGAAAAAGTGAAAAAGTAGCCATTTGCGCACTTGTTCTTTTCGCTTAGGTTTGTAATTTTTGGGCAGTTTTTTATAGCATTTGGAAGACAATGTTCTGTACTACAACAATATGTGTTAGTCCTATTTTATTACTTGTTCTTTATTGATTTTTAGGCCATGAAATTGGGACGTCCGAAGGAGGATGGTTGTTTTTGCCGACAGCTCCTGCTCTGCGGTTGGACTTTTTGGGTTGGTGTTATATGTCATTCGCAAGAAAATGTCTTGCTCTATAAGTATGTGTCGCGTTTATTGATTTTTATTGAATATCAACAAAATGCCTAAAAGAGAAATATCGTCTTCACCAACAATGCCTTCTCCTTCTTCAGTTGTTGATATTCGACAGAAATCAGCGGGAGCCAATAAACGCGACACAAATTCTTACTGAGCAAAATATCCTCTTTCAAACGACATATAACACCATGCAAAAAAGTTCAACCACAGAACCGGAGCTTTGGTAAAAAAATTCGGGCGGAAAAGTCGGAATTCCCAATTTGGTGACCTAAAAATCAATAAAGGACAAATGAGCAAATAGCACTAACACATATTCTTGTAGCACAGAACATTGTCTTCCAAACGCTATAAAAAACTGTGCAAAAAAATTACAAACCTAAGCGGAGAGAACAAGTGCGCAAATGGCTACTTTTTCACGTTTTCACTTTCCACTTCAACGACCTAAAAATTGACAAAATTCATGATTAAAAAAGAAACGCAATACATTTTCTGATAGAGCAAATCATTCTCTTTCGAAAGCTATGCAGCGCTATGCAAGAGACCGCCGGTGAAATCTGATATATATATATATATATATATATATATATATATATATATATATATATATATATATATATAGTGCTCCATCACGCCTGTCGGCGTGCCTCGCACTTGCGCGCAGTATCACTAAGCTGAGAACAATCACATCAGACAAGCTGCTCTGCTTATGCAGCTTATTATGTTCCAACATTGCTCTACCTTCCTTAAGATCAAGGACCAGGTTTATCAACCGCTTACCGGCTGGTAACGCTGAGAAGTACCGCCAAAGCTCAGGTACCGAGATTCGTTAGCATCAGGTTTGGCGGTACTTTTCACCCTTACCGACCAGCAAGCGATTGATGAACCTGACTCGGTAGAGTAGTTTTGCAGTATGAAGCCATCCAGACCCTTCCCCCACCACTACGCTCAACATCGGCATCATTTCCAGACTGTTGAGTGATGTCGTTGCTTGTGCTAATCAGTGCCTTTGTCCCCTAAGTTCTTCGACGACAACCCTCCTGGGCCGGGTTCATCTGCGACTTACGTAACTTTAACAGAGAATTGTAAGCTTATCAAGCGATGTGGTGAGCGACAAGCCGCGCTAACTGAGCTTTCCGCTTACAATTCTCCGTTAAAGTCACGTAAGTAATTGATCCGGTGCCTGATGTTCCAAAGCACGGTCACCAACTTCACGTTGACTATAGGCACCTTCACTCCCGCCCTCAAACGGGACCTCAGGCAAAAACCGGCATTTTCGATAAGTACTGAGCGTCTCCTCGGTTTTGGTCACACGGCGAGAACCTTTTGTCAGATGGAAGATTCCCACCGCTCCTCATACTGTGCTGGACGAATTTTTTTCACACTTCTCTGGTCTGGTCCCATATTACTAACAAGTGCTCCGTCACGCCTATCGGCGTGCCTCGCACTTGCGCGTTTTGGAAGATGTTGCAGTATCACTAAACTAAGGACAATCACATCGAGTTAGCTGCTCTACTTGTATAGCTTTTTTCCCTTACTAGAAGTACAAAAGGCTTGCAGTATATAGTATGATAGGACGATCTGTTGGTTCCTCACTACTGGTCATCCCTTAGTGAAACGGTCCCCCATTACTGGTACTGGTCCCCCTCAGTAATACATCCTTAGCGGACAACGTCTTCGGCACACCTTCTGAATCTTCAGGCACATTGGACGACGTGTTCGGCAGGTCTATCCGATCCCCAAACACGTCAAGCAACGTCTTTGGCACGTCTTCTGAGTCCCAGGCACGTCATGCGACTTATTCCGCGCGTCCTCTGAATTCCCTGGGACCTAGAAGACGTCTGGGTATTTTCCGCTATTTTCGCGCCACGCAATTAGATCAATATCGGTTGATGGCGATCGATACTTCAAAAACTAACTTCAGATTCGTGTTCAGCGACCTTCATTGCCCCAGTGCCGAAGTTCCCAGGCAGGGAGAAGACGTCTGGGTATTTTCGCTATTTTCGTGCCGTAATTTTCCCCCATTTCCCCCTCCCCCTATGTCCCCCCCCCCCGATTTTTCCCCTATTTTATGGCTAATTTCTGCGGCGCCGCCGATCGATGGTGTGACTCGTCGCTTAGCGCGTTATTATATAGTGTGATGATAATTTGATCAATATCAATTGATGGCCATCGATGCTCTAGAAACGAACTTCAGATCCGTGTTCAGCGACCGCGATTACCCCAGGGCTAAAGTTTCCAGGCAGGGAGAAGACGTCTGGGTATTTTTCGCTATTTTCGTGTCGTAATTTTCCCCCTATTTTCTCCATCCCCCCCCCCGCCCCAATTTCCCCCTATTTATCATTTCTGAAGGCGCCGATCGATAGTATGACATCGCTTGGCGCGTTATTATAGAATATGATACTTCTAAGGCTAAAGTTTCGGACCGACTCAACGCCATGCACAAAAAATCGATAATTTGATCAATATCGGTTGATGGCGATCGGTACTTCCAAAAGGAACTTCAGATTCGTGTTCAGCGACCTTGATTGCCCCAGGGCTGACGTTCCCAGGTAGATAGAAGACGTCTGGATATTTTTCGCTATTTTCGTGTCGTAATTTTCCCCCTTTCCTCCCCCCCCCCTGATTGGGCGCGTGTAGCGCAGTCGGAGGAGGCACGACTGCCGCGTGCACCCGATACCAGGTTCCTGGTTCGGATTTCCCGCCCAGGCCAACCAAGCCTTCCATCCCTCCGGGGTCGATGAATTGGTACCAGACTTGTCTGGGAAGGATGAACCGCTGACTTGTTCATCGGCTGGCCACCGCAAGTCATTGTGTGGCCAAATACGCATTCATGTCGCCTCCATGACATCCTGTAGAAGTAGAATGCGCTGGCGCATCCCAGAAGGGATTGAGTAACGCCGTCCTTTATCCTTTATCCTTTAATTTTTCCCCGAATTTCCCCCTATTTTATCATTTCTGCCGCGCTCATGGTATGACTCATCGCTTGGCGCGTTATTATATAGTATGATACTTCCAAGGCTCAAGTTTCGGACCGCCTGAACGCCATCCACAGAAAATCGATAATTTGATCAATATCGGTTGATGGCGATCGATACTTCAAAAAGGAACTTCAGATTCGTGTTTAGCGACCTCGATTATCCCAGAGCTGACGTTCCCAGGCAGATAAAAGACGTCTGGATATTTTTCGCTATTTTCGTATCGTAATTTTCCCCCTGTTTTCCTCCGAATTTTCCCCCCTCTTTATCATTTATGCCGCATCGCCGATCGATAGTATGACTCATCGCCGAGCGCGTTACTATAGAATATGACGATGGTTTTAAGAAGTGAAGCCTTTTACTCACATGAGGGTTCTCAACGAGCTCCTGTACAGCGTCCAGTCTCCGCTCGATTATTGCTTGGTCTCCAGAAGGCTGCAGGAGCTGCGAACGAAGTAGACGTGCACCGCCCGACGTTACTGTATCATCCACTACCGTAAGCAATGTCTTGACTTCCTGTGAAATAATCACGAGTAACAATAAGAAACACGCGTATTCTACGCAAGCCCACAGTTGACGCACCTTATTGGAACCACTGCCATCTATCTCGAGATTTTTCCATGACCTGTCATCTAAATCTCTCCATAATGAGTTCCACAAGATTTTGTGCATTGTGCTTTGTTGAACTTTAATTCCTCATAATATGGGTTTCCAATCGTGTACAACGTTGTGGGACGAAGTCCTGGCAGGCGCGTGCAACCGATACAAGGTTCGTAGTTCGGTTTCTCCGCCCATCTCATCCAATCCTTCCATACCTCCGGGGTCGGAAAATCGGTACCAAACCCGTCTGTGAAGGTTAAACCACTCATTTGCTCATCGGCTGGACATCGCAAGTCACTATATAGGTCAAATAAGCATTCACATCACTCCACGGCATCCCGCAGAAATAGAATGCGTGGCGCATCCCAAAGGATTGAGTAACACCGTCCTTTATTCATTATATGGGTTTTTGGATGAAGGGTGCACAAGAAGAGCAGTAGTGCTAGCCGATTCATTTATTTAGTATTTAACCTATAAACTATACTGGCTTCTTGCGAAATTTTTAAGAGATTATAGGGGTGAGGGGAGAGAGATCGAAAAGGGCGAAAATTTAAAAAAAATCAACTATGCCGCCACGGATAGCTCAAACCTGCAGAATACGAACTAAACTACGTCAACAATTTGATATTAAGTATCGCTTCATCGTGTTGAAAAGCCCTAATGGATAGAAAAAATAGATCCAGTCTTATCAAAAGTCTTTTTAAATGTTTTGTATTGTTTGACTTAACATTTTCTGATTAATTATATTTTTAAAAAACCTAATGTTTCTTATCAAGTAACCTAAAGCGCATCAGGATAAGAGCTGTTTCGTAACGATCACAATGCAGTGCCCCCTTAGAAAATTCGTGTGATGATCTGAAACTATACAAGATATAAAAACTAGAATGCCTTACTCAAATGAAGATTTTCAAAAAAGTCTCATATTTCTATTTATTTATTTATTGACGACAACATACAGTAAACAATATCGGCAGGTCGATCAATACCGATTGGTTTTTAAAATATCTCTGAAGATTGAGCATTTCGAATTGTGACTCTAACGGTCTGTTTCTCATCAGGTAGGGATGACGGAAAATGCATTTTTTGTGATTTGTTCTCCTAACTGCCCGTTCTCTACCTGATGAGAAACTTACCTTGGAGTCCCAACTCGAAATGATTAATCTTCAGAAATATGAACAAAATCAACCGGTTGATCGACCGACCGATATTGTTACTGTCTGTCGCCGTCACACACGTGCATGTTCGTTGCACGAAGCTTTTAAAATGTCTTTTGAACATCCAATTTGTTGGAGAGCCTTACGAGAAGCTCGAATCGCGCGATGGTGAGCGGTATTTGTACCGACTTGCTAAGAGCCGCCATCGCCAAACCGAGGATATCGAAAAGTTTTTTGGCATCAATGATGAGAGCGGCCATTTTCTGACAGTCCGCAAAAAAGCGCTGAAGCAATGGCGTGATTGCTTTGAGGAAGTCTCCTCTGTGGAATTTCCTCACCCGGCCATCCCTTCTGTGGCTTCTGTTCACGGGCCGTTCACAAGTTCACCGTGGAGGAGACAGAAGCGGCTCTGAGGAAGATGAGGCCAGGCAAAGCGACTGGGCCCGACGACGTGGCAGCTGATCTGTGGAAGTCAAAGCTGTGGTACCCTGCTGAGTGGTTGGCGCAGTTCTTTAACCAGGTTGTGGCGGAGAAAAGGGTGGGGTGCTTGAGTGTTGGCGCCAAAGCACGACGATTCCGATTTGGAAGAAGAAGGGCAGTCCTGCAGACTGCTCCAGCTACCGTCCAATTCGTTTGCTTTCGCACAGCATGAAGATCTTTGAGTGAATTGTCGACGCATGAATTCGTGACATCGTCCAGCTTTCCAGCAATCAGTGCGGCTTCGTAGCTGGCTGTGGCACCATTGATGCCATACACGCCGTCCGCCTCCTGTTAGAGAAGCACCGCGGGAAACAGAGGCCAGTGCATATCGCCTTCCTCGACTTGGAGAAGGCCTTTGACCGCGTACCGCGTGAAGTGATATGGTACGCCTTGCGACATCATGGAGTTCCCGAAGAGCCCATAGAGTGGGTGCGAATTCTCTACTCTTGTCCAAAGAGTCGAGTCCAAGCTGTAGCTGGAACCTCGATGGAGTTTCCCATCTCTGTCGGGGTACACCAGGGTTCTGCGCTTTCCCCACTCCTCTTTGTTGTCGTCATGGATGCCATCACACGAGATCTCCAGAAGCCCGTCCCCTGGACGTTGCTTTATCCTGATGGTGTAATGCTCGCTAGCGAGGATAAAGAGCGAGAGGTGCAAGCTTGGTGTGATCTCTTGGAGCGGTTTGGACTCAGATTGAACGTGAAGAAGACCGCATATCTAACGACGGACGTTAATGAGTCAAGCTCTATCAAGGTTAACGGCATCGAGCTCCCACGCACTTCGGTTTTCAAGTACTTGGGATCAGCAGTAGCATCTGATGGCAATCTGATGACTGAAGTGAACTCACGCGTGAGTGCAGCTTGCTCCAAGTGGCGCTCGTTGACCGGCGTGCTCTGCGATAGGAAGATACCAGAGCAGCTGAAGTCGATAATATATAGAACCGTCGTCCGGCCGATAGCGATGTTCGGTGCTAAGTGCCGCCCTGCGACCAACGAGATTGCAACACGCCTCAGCGTCATGGAGACGAAGATGCTGCGCTGGACGGCCGGAGTCACGCGCATGGACCGCATCCGAAACGATGCCATTCGGCAGAAGTTCGGTGTCACCCCGATATTTGAGAAGATGCGCGAAGCTCGCTTACGATGGTACGGCCACGTTCTGCGTGGAAAGGAAGACAGCGTCCACAAGATAGGCCTTAACTTCGAGGTAATAGGAAAGCGGCCTAGAGAGCGTCCGAAGCAGCGCTGGTCCGATACGTTACATATGGACTTGAAAGTAGCTGGTGTCCACCCTGATCTAGCGCTGGATCGGGAAAGGTGGCGTCATGACACCAGAATAGTTTCGTAGTTCCGTTTTATGTAGTTTCGTCAGTTAACTATTAACTTGAGTTCGTGTCGCTGATAGCTTTTAATTTCTTATTTCTCAAATTGTGTTTTCTGCGATTTACCGTGTCCATTTTGTGTTACTTTTGTGCGCACTATTTTGTGAAAATAAATACATAAATATATATATATATATATAATAAATAAATGTGTATTTCCGCTCAATATTTCGTCAACTTGGGTTACCCATTTCCAAAGTTATAAATTCACCAGCAATAGCCTATGATTAATGTTTATGAAAGACCGGCTGGCATACGCCGCACTTTAGAATGTAGAATGACCTAACTCATGGGTTAACTGGATTATATGTAGTAAGATGAGTTGCGCTAATCAGCCGATGAACGAGTCAGTGTTCCATACTTTCTACACAAGTTTGGCATCGCGGGAAAAGGAATATCCCTACCTCAAGAGGCAGAAATCCGCAGCACTTCGGATCTACGGATGTGCTATAACAAAAATTAGGCAATTATGTCCTGAAGAAAATTATGCATATGTATAGGCTACTCTTAAATGCAAAATTGTACGAAGCAGTGGATGAGGGACAAGGGATAATTTCTGAATTCTTTTCAAAATAGTGCTTGTTAGCACCTAAAAGATAGTATGGGGTGCTGAAATCGAATCTAATAATGAAATGTAAATAAAATCTTCAATTTAGTGGATCTGTCCATGGAGTTTGTCCACTTCTGACGGCGCCGTGCCCTTTGGGAATAATTATCTCAAGCGAGTAAGAGAGTTCGCTGCAGTTGTGGATCACTGACGGATACTTCCCATGAACGATAAAAAAAAATTCGGAAAGATCAGTAGACGGTAGTTTCAAAAACACAAAAATGTTTTCTTTCTGGTTATTTTAATTTTAAATGGAGCTACCATAGTCAAATTGGTAATGAAGAAAAGCACTACAAATATATCATCAGTGGTGATAGGTGAAAACAGTTTGGCTTCTGCCTCTGCCCAATAAAACAAACAGTGATCTGACCATCTCCTGAATAGATCATCTCCAAGGATTCGAACGCTGCGATGTTCGCGAGTGTCGGAAAGAATCGCAGTCGTTGGCAGTGTATCGCCGATACCAAGTATGACACTGGCTATGAACGGTATGGAGAACGTTCAGGGAAACCTCACTAGGTTTGCTAATTATCGAATGCATCAAGGTTCTAGATTCTCAACTAGTTATGACAAAGCACATAACCATTGAGGCACAAGACACTTGTCCTATAGGAAAGTGGTGGCTAACCTACGTACTGCATGGTTTTAAAATAAATTGTGAACTCCTCGCTAGCAAGTACTGAATCTTTACGCCTTGCGGAATGAGGTCTTGTGGGTTGTCACTCTCTGATTCTGAAGGACAATTGTGTACAGTTACTTTATTTCCTTTTCAGAGAAGGGCCAGACGGATAAGCACCTGTCCGCTTGCATTCTAAACTCTGAAACAGTCGAGTTCTCAGGAAGCGTCCAAAGAAGATCGATGCTTCACAGGTACTGGATATGGCCGATCCCACATGTTGCTTCTGCCTTGCCGTATTCTAACGGCTCCAGCTAATTACGGTAGTGCTGATCGCTTTACGGCCCATTCGTTGGTTGTTTCTTCGGTCAATTTTTGCTTGCTTGCCACATATGCAGGGAAGTGGACTTCGCATGCGTCAACTAGTTCTCCAAACACATGCTCTTGCAGATGATTTTCCGCAGTATTAAGAAAAGATCCATAATATGTGATTGCTGAGTTAAGGGAATTGTATTCGGCTCACTTTTCTTTCTATGTGCGAGTACCATTTCGGTGGGAGTTACGGTTGAATTGCTAAGGGGAAGGAATACCTAGCATCTGAAAATCCTGCGCTATATTCACTACTGCATCCCCATGGACTCGTCTCGAGTAGCGTTTCGCTGGCGCTATCCACCCGACAAAGTAGTCGGTGATTTTAATCCCTTTCTCTGGTGTTCTCCTAACACCAAAAAAAGTTTTGCTTTGCGAACCTCAAAGCTTAGCGATGATTTGGTCTTCTTGCGCTTTAAAATAATTCGAAGCCTTTTCTTTCATTGAGGAAATTAGGTATAGGAATTGTATGGTGTAGGAATTTAGGTTTAGGAATTTTATGATCAACCATTGTGTTAAGGCTGCAACAACAAGAAACAGGACATGAATCCACAGCCTCTGCTCAACAGGCAGGATGCTCTACGCCGATGTATCGCCTCCGCTGTTTGGTCGGACACAACATCCACACCTCACGAGAATCACCACCCACCCGTATATCGACATGGGTTGGCCGCTGGTGTCAGTATGAAACCAAGTAAGCTGGTCTTGATGGAAAACATCCAAGTGTTTTCTTTAGGCCTCAGCTGTTTGCTGTTGAGGCTATCTGAAGTTGTTATAACGATGTTCTGTTGCGAAAACTCCCAGTCATTTCCACCAAAGCCATCAGGATAGCTCTTAGAAAGGGGCGGAGCAAAGGGCGCTCTGAGGACGAGATGCCCGGCCCCGCCATCACATGGAGGCATCGCATTTCACTGAGTTCTAAACGGCAAACCTCGTTGTCGTCGACATGACGTCATCAGTCGAGCTATCCGTAACAAACACAAAGACACACCACAAATGACGTCTATTTTACCGAAATTTTTGAGGTGAAACAATAAAAATACGTTAATTTCTCTTTCACTTCAACGTTTTGAGGGGTAGCTGGCACTTTCCGACATCAGGATGGTATTTCCACCCAGAAATTTTCGATATTCCTAGCGAAAACTTCTTTTTCACTGAGAAATTGCCCATTTTGACTTCGGAAACTTCGTTTTCAGACAGGTATAGGCTTTTTTGGTTGGAGAAGCTTTGTTTTCACAGACAAATTTACCATTAACGTGGCCTTGTTTCTATAAAACACTCCTTCTATGGCGAAATCTCGGGCAGATTTCGCATACCGCTCACGAGCATGGCTGTGATCCTGAACGAAGTGCCTCTTCAATTGATACTGCTCTCCTGATAAACAAATACCTCGTATGGAGGCAAACTTGCTTTGCAAACTGCATCGCAGGAAGGACAATTAATCACAGCAAAGCGAAGACAATCACCACTCACAGCTACTTTGTGGTTCCTTAGCCCAAAATGTGTTTCATACGGTCTACCGCAAAATGCGCATTTATATTTCGCATTAATTGACGAAACTTGCACCTTCTGGGGCCAGATTCATCAACTGCTCACCGATCGGTAACGAAATGTTGGTTATTTTATCTGTATTTCTTTATCTCTGCATCAAATACTGCGTAGGCCGGTATGGTTAATCCGCGGTGAGTCGATACCAGCGGTATCGTTGATGAATGGCCCCTGGTCTCGCTTTGCTTACTTCAAATTAGCAATCATATCACCATTATAATTGTGTCGTGCGAGAAGGTGTCGATATAGCTGATCGCGGAACGGTTTTTCCGCACTCAGGGCATTTTTCTCCACTTTTCTCCTTTGTGACGGCTCCTGGAGACCTGACGACAATGATATCCTCTCGAAACTTCAACATAAAAAAATAAGGAGTGAGAACTATTCTCCACCCGTCTGCAAATCTTATCAAAAGCGACCTCTGAAAACGGCAATTTCTGACCGGAAAGAAAGTGTTAGAAATCATACTGCGGAATCACTTAGCGGAAACGAAGTTTCCGAAGCCAAAATCGGAAATTCCCAAGTGAGAACGGAGTTTTCGAAGTCAAAATGGGAAATTTCTCAGTAAAAACGAAGTTTCCGCTAGGATTATCGGAAGTTTCTGAGTCGAGATATCATCCTGAGGGCGGAGAGTGCAAACTACCCCTCAAGTGAAAGAGAAATTAACGTATTTTTATTGTTTCACCTCAAAAATGTTGCTAAAATAGGCGTCATTTGTGGTGTGGCTCCGTGTTTGTTACAGACCGCGCGACTGATGACGTCATGTCGACGACAATGAGGTTTGCCGTTTAGAACTCAGTTCGCATTTCTAATCACTTCCCTTGACCTGGCAGCTCTATCCTGGACAGATTTCTTTCTTGAGACAAGAATCAGAATCGGCGCTATTTTAGATGGAGGGTCACCATACAGAAAGTATCACTGACACGAAAAAAAAAGAGACGGTAACACACTGATAGCGAAAAAACAAACAAACAATGCTATAGCTCTGCTCTGTGCTCTCCTCGGATCAGCGGAGGAGAGCACAAATTTAGGTAGGGGAAGGACTCCAGGGTGTGGCTCGAGTGACGCACCCGTGCTAAAATTGCCGCCTACATCCTCGAGTTCCTTTTCTTGCCCAAAACGGAAGCAAAATGTGGATCTCTAATCGAAAAGAGGAGATAAGACTGCATTTACATCCGCTGTATATAGTTACTCGCCGCGCCTGCACGCCGCGGCATGCTGGGGTGACCACCCCTCCCTACCATAGCGTCTCAGAATCTTGTACACCACATTTGGAGAAAAGAACTTTTCAGCTGCAGCGCCAAGTCCTGCCACATTGCTCAGTACTAAGGCGTCGTCCGCATTTTCCGACAAGTATAGCAACATCAAACGAGATATGTCATGACAACACCGCGATCATCCACTAAAATGTTCTTCAATGTAAGGAGAATTGTTTGATCATTTTAAATGAGAGCACGGTGGGCCGGTTTTGCGCACAATTTCAGACAAGCCTTCAATATAGAGACCACCAACTCCTGACCGGAATCACCGATAGTCTCTAGCTGTGGCGAAAATTTAAAGAATCCAGAGAGAAGAGCGACGTTCTCCTTCCCTCAGCTACTTCCACAATCGAACCGACTGAAAAATGACTTCAGAGTTCCTCAAGAGATGCGCTTCCCAATCGTCGATGACGGTTTCGCGCACCGCAAGCTTGTTCAAATAGGGCGGCGCGGGTAGGGCGGGAAGTGGGCGGCGACCGGGATCGTGTAGGGAACGAAGCCCCCCCCCCCCCACACCCTGCTACCCCCTGGTTTCGTGCTAACATCAGCGGCTGTTACCCTGGGATGACAGCGAGCTGGGAGTACGAGTCCGACTCAGCCTGGCGCTAGAGTTTTGATCGCAAGAAAACATCGTTATAACAGTTGATAATTGACAACAGCAAACAACCGAGAGAGGAAAGGTCGGGAACAATAAAATAAACCGTTCAGAAGCGGAAACATAAACTTCCCTAATAGACAGGTTTTCTCGACGTCGCGGTAGACGAAGTGCAGTGTTTTAGACGCAAACACTATATCTTGGACATGCTCCACATACTTGATAAGCGCCGAACAGCTTTGCATACAAAATTCCCTGAACACTGTAACATAAGATGCGGAAGCGATTTACCTACGTACGATCTGCTTACAGCTGAGCTGTTCACCTTAAGCCCCTTTTCTGTTTGTCAGCCTTTCCTACTCGGCGCGCGAGTTTAATTGACCATAAAACCGACAAGCTATATGACCCTACCATCGCTAAGGAAGTTCTTGATCACATTTTAAACTGCCGCAAAAAACGGAATTTTTCGATGAGCTACGTAGGAGATCATCACGCAGCCAGTGTTTGCTAGATTGGTGGTCCAGCTGGCATCTATGTACATTTGTGCCTATGTGCATTTAGCTTTTAGCACAGATAGAAAATTTTTATTTCTACCAAAACCACACGCGCGTGGTATTGCTGCGGGAGGAAGCGCCATTTGCTGCGTGCATCCCGAACCGAGGTTCTTGGTTCGTGGTACACGCGCAGTCCCGCACAGATCAACCTAGCCCTGCATGCCCCAAGCCTCGGTAAAGCTGTGCCAGACTTGTCTGATGGTGAGAAGAAAGCTGATGCACTTTTTCATAGGTAGGCCTCCGCGAGTCAAGTTATCCGATTGATTGAAAAGTAAAGGTGAAAGACCTTAAAGCACCTAAAATTCAGGGAGACCACTGAGCCAAATTTGATTAGTGTGATCGAAAGTCGATTAGAGGCTTTAGATTTCCGAGTCGAAATAAGGCAGCCCCTTTTCTGTGCTTATTGAATATATCCTCGGGAGAAATCAGTGAAAATTTTCAGAGGCTTGAGTACAGTGCTCCATGTGAGGCATCGTGTAGGAAAGGGAAGAGAATTGGATGGAGTCCTACTTCTTCAATACAGCTCTATCGCAGTTCGATATTTCAGCATTCGCCAGTTGAGTGACGAGTTCCGCGCCGCGTGCACGATTAAAGAACCTCAAAGAATTGGGTTAATCGAAGAATTATGGCAAAGTAGTAGTTCGTGCGTAAGAACTCACCTCTTATGAACATTGGTGATAACGACATTTGGTATGGAGGATCGGATCATCTCGGTCATGACTGCGTTCCTAGTTTTTTCATAGAAATTTTCTGCCACAATGATCTAGACGCAAATCATGCAAACTGTCCATGGCAAGTACTCCAGAGCATAATTCACCACGTACCTCGACAGGATCAGCCACCAGCAATTTTATTTTCAAACGCGAGAATGTCGGCGAATCCATGAATTCGCTCAGCTCTATGTCGGCCTGACGTAGATCCATTATAGCAAGTCCAACGGTACCTTTCGAAGCTCCGCTTCCTTCCGCTATTGCTGAACACACTAACCTCTAGCCCTCGCAAGATCTCTTAATGGCAACACCTCAGGAGCCCACCGTCATAGAGCACATTATACGCGAATATTGCTAACCTACGATGGAAGTAGACTTGTCGGTGCTAGTGCTTTTACCAGGAATACTGTTCGAGGAATTGAAGGTATTGCTGCGGCTCTTGCCTCGTGCCGGACCCTTTCCTGACGTCGCCAGGTCGAAGGGGACCGTTGACCGTGAGAACGACGCCATCCTGAAGACGAGTTGAAACAACGCCTGCAGCGTCAGTGACAGTGGATCGCGAGAAATCTAGCTAAAAATGAACAGACTTTTCTGCAACGTCACATGAAGTTGCTAGCGGTCGAGGTCCTTCTCAGACAAGGCAGCGCCAATTCTCGGGACACGGAGCTGCTGCAGGACTTGTTTGACCTAGGCGGGAGAGGCCTTGAATAGAATCGGACGTACTCACATTCGTCGCTGCGCGCGTCTTTCCACTCAGCATATGAAAATGAAACAGACAGGTAGAGAAACGTGTTCAGGTTGCGGGTGCTAGATGAGGACAGGCTTACTATCTAGAACAGGAATGGCCCGTCATACAGCGTCAACCATCACTGGCTTCAAATTCAATGCGAAAGGCGTTGAATGTAATCGAATTCGAACGTTCGAAAAAAAATGCGATTTTCTTCGAATGTATTCGAATTCAAATGCTCGAAAAACGCGATTTTCGAATGTATTCGAATTCGAATGCTCGAGACACTCGTGTTCGAATGCTCAAATTCGAATGCTCGAAACATTCGCATTCGAATGTTCGATTACTACGAAATCTGCTATCCAACAAAATAATCCATCTTTCCTGCTTCAAGTATTCCACGAGCAAATAATTTACCATCCAGCTCCAGAAAAGTTCGCACTCTCATCGGACACTCAGTGACCGCATGTTCTTCGATCGCAGAATTAGGCTAGGGAAGGGACTCAAGAGTATGTGCCATCCGAGCTGCTCGTGTGGAAACTGTCCTCATCGCTCAGGGGAGGCCGCAGCTGGGTTCTGGGACTCCATACCAGAAACGCATACAGCTGGAAAATGCGCGGAAAACGATAGGAATCATGTAGACGTCAAAACCCCTCAAATCTCAATCGCTCGGTTGAAATTCAGTAATCCCGCAACGCAGGAGATCCGAACCCCGACCTTCCTCGCATGAATCAACACCACCAGGGATGGGCGGATAACGAAATTTTGAAACCCGGATAACAGATAGCGGATAATTTTGCCCGAAAATGGCCGGATAACGGCAAAACCGATAACGAACAAAGAACAAAAACTAAAACTCGTTATGAATTGCTCTACTTTCAAAGGTAGAGATCAGGAGTTGAGGTATCGTTAATTTATAAGGCATTTCTAGACAACTCCATAGTGTTTTTTCAAACGTAGTGCAGTCGCCACTTTACACGATTTTCAGCATATCAGAAGGAATGATACAAACAAACAGCTTTTCGCCTGTTTACAGAAGGTTGCCTGCATTGTTTTATTGATCAGCCGCTTAGTTTTTTTTTTCAATTAAAGTTGCTGAAAAATAGAATGGTCCTTGGAAGAGCAATTCCTCGGATGTCTATTGACCCTAAAAGGGAGGTGGTTTCCTATGTAATAGAGAAGTTTCACTGGCAAACTCACAAACTAGAACACATCTGAATGTCATGCAGCACCCGCTATGATAAGCTTAATTTTTGTAGTTTGCTGCACCGCTAAAATTTTGAATGGAGAAGTCGCTCTCTCTATGTATCTGGATTAAACATTCTTCTCCTTTGCTCGTATTCATTTCTGTACTGCGTATTTCTTTGATGACTCACAACAGCATATGCCTCAAAAGATATCTTACCGCATACAATCAAATCGAAGACACTGCAGTCATGGAGCTACAAATGGCACGACGCAAAGGTCGGCTGTAAAAATTCTTTTGAGTCGGGTCCTACACTTCTAACGGTCGCTAATAGCAGTTTGTATGCCTTTTTGGCCTGCACATCATTCAAGATGAATGAACAATGTTATGCCTAGAAGACCTTGGAGATGCATGGTATATGCTTAGCGACTCTGGAAGGATAGAAGTGAGTTATCCTTAAAGCTATGTAACCAGTCCCCCAGTGAGGAATTGCCTCGACTGACCCTTTTAGATTTGAATGACTTCTGTCGCTTCTGACGACCATGTACGGTGGTGAAGGATCATCTACGTAGTCCACCCATCACCAGGTTCAACCCTAGGAGTCATCTAATTTGTTGTTCGTTACCCGGTCCAAAACCACCAGATAACGAACAACAGAACGGGTAGGCCAAAATCCTCGGAAGCCGGATAGCGGATAACGGCTAACGGTCAATGAGCTCATCCCTGAACGCCACTATTCACTGCCCCACAACAAGTTTGACGGGAGTGCCATCGCGAGCGTACAAGACATCGATATCGCCCACGTGGAGATCGCGTTTAAAAACACCCCTCCCCCGTGCAATGGATTCGGTCAGGTGTTCGCGGTGGAGCGCGCTTGCGCAACGCACAGTGCAGCATTCCCAATTCGCAACAGAGTGAACTCTCTATCTCTATAACTGACTACCTCACTTCCATAATTAGGTATTTGTTCCGAGTCATATTTCTTGTAATACAGTTTGCGGTGGAATCCTAATTGGGGTAGGTACCTACTCTGTCGCTCCTCTCCGTTATGCTTGCCTTCTCCTTCCTCCTACCATTGAAGGTTATTGAAATATTAGACATGCGTCACACTATGGAACGGCCGCTGGGCTCTCTAGGGAAGAGAAGGGATCTCCTAAATTTGAGCGAAGGTTAGACGATGTCTGCGAGATGTCTTTTGAATCCCCTGACAAGTTATCAACATTGGCGGCAGTCTCCAGGGTGGTTTTCTTTTATCGCTCAGTATGTGGAAACCAACTTGACAACCACATCTGGGATTAAAAGCGGTAAGGGTTATACATTGGTGGCAGATTTTCTGGGACTGCCACTGGAGCGGTGGAGAGTGTGGAAGATGCAGGCGGAATATCAGTTACAATCGCATTTAGAAGTCTATTTCCCTAAACTTAAATTTTGTTACGTTTACAATGGGTTCGAGCGAACTGTTTGCGGCATGGCCATAACGTTAGCCAAAAGTGTGCGGCTAACTGCAAAGAAGTGCCATGTGGGCAACTTTTCCAGCGTATAATTACAAGCGATTTGAACCCCAAAGGTCCCACTTTCGCGGCTTGATTTCCACTGTTACCATCAACGGGACAAACGCGTAAGCGCGCACAGGCTTGGCATGCCGAAATTTGAGTCCTCCGAAGGGGAGACATTTTCTGAAAATAATAGCACTTAAATTATCGCATCCTTAAAAAAAAGTACATCATTATGATCGCGAAATGCTATGGAATCCAGAAGACTATGTGTTACTATATATGAGGTAGAAAATAGGCTTTACTAGGCCGAATCTCTTCCTTCATTAGTTACTTGGGAGCTGTGGGTGTAATTATCTCCCGCGAGGGAAGGGGTCAGCCGCGCGAGGCAGAAATTAGGTCACTGATCTATTTTTCAGGCGCTCGCTAGGCGCTTTGCAGCTCATCGGAAAGAGGACTCGGTGCTGATCACGAATATGTGTTTCAACTTACAATGCGCTCAATTTGAAGAGCGCTACAGAAAAGCGGCGGAAAAGGGGTTTTTTCGCTTTTTCCGCCCAAAGACCAAAAGTTAAGGCCGGAGTTGTAGGCAAGCAAGTCTTAGTATAGGCCTGGGATGTACCATGGGTGATTTTTCACCCATGGTACATCCCAGGCCTATACTAAGACTTGCTGTGGACAGTCGATGTAGAATTCTGTCCTTCTCAGACAAGTGTGGTATCACCACTCTTCATTCGAAATTCGGAAGACTGCTCGCTGTACGAGGAAGCAATGATGTCGACCTCAACCAACTAAAAATAGTTTCATTCTTCCTTCAAATAGCCGCGCACTGTGTTGCAGGAGAGTCAGGCTGAGGTCAAGCATAGTATAACTCATCTCCTCAAATAAACCATAAAAAGTTCTCGGGTCTCGGGTGGCATGCCAATAAATTCAGCAGAATAAGTGTCAGGTTTAAACAGACCGTCTGCGGTATTGCGGTGCATACCATTTCTGGTTGACGTCTTGGAGGTAATTTGAATGCTTATTTAGAATTTGGAAGACCGGTAGCGTAGTGGGAGGAGGGGCATGGTTTCCTTGAACGGAACCCGGACTAGGAATGGCGCTTCGACGTTCGACGAAAAAAAAAATGCTATGAGCGAATGGAAGGATTGTTTGGTTCTGATAGGATCCGAACTTTTCATCAATTAGTGGTTCACGGAGAGGCAGCGACACCCCAAACTGCGCTCGAAATGCCTGCACCTCAGAAAACACTATGCAACAAGTTCAATCAAATAGGTGCGCTCCATCACGTCTTCATTTTACTGCATGTTTTTACAAACAGCAGAAGTAAATTGGGAGACTAACGTAATGGTATTTTTCGAACCTATCCTTATCTTTGAAATTTCGATAGATGGAAGCCTAGTGAGACTGATACCTGACTCAGTTTCACTGAACGGCCTTATCGTCTTCTGAAAGCAAGTTCAGGTTCTGAGATGTGACTGCCAGTCCGATCAAAATCCTCTGTTCGGTTAGCGAATATAAAATAATGGGAAAGCAAAGTCGTGGATGACAGACTTACTCGCTGATCTAGGGTGAAGTGGTCACTGCTGGAAAAAGTATGGAAATTGTGACCAAGATTGGCAGAGCGGAACCTATTTAAGTAATGGTGTTTATCAGCGAGATTTATCATTCTGTCGTTAATCTCTTATGTGTGTAGATTCAGCTGAAATATGTTAACCGGTCGCTGGCCAGAACAAAGAGTGCTGCTGCGGTGTGTAGGTATGTGCAGCCTAGGTATGTACAGCCTTTTTAGCGCAAAAATAAAACGGTAAGGATTAGGATCCCAGGCAAGTCTGGGAAGGAGGGGTAAAAGGTCGTGCTGCGGACGCTCCCGCGGGAGTGTATCTTAGGCCTTAGAGTAGGCTGTGCATAAAACCTTAGCCATTAATCTGTAGTCGGGAACATGCGACAGCCGGCGCTTCCTCTGACTGCGCTTCTACGCGTCAATGGAAAATAAGAATAAAAAAGATAAAGGACAGCGCTGCTCAACCTCTTTCGGGACGCGCCACGCATTCTACTTCTACGCGATGTCGTGGAGGATATTTGAATTCGTATTTGGCCATCCAAAGAATTGCGGTTGCCAGCCGATAAGCAAGTTAGCGGATTTTCCTTCACCTGGAATAGGGTGATCGTGACAGGCGGCACCTCCTTCGATTGCGCTACACGCGCCCACCTTTTTGATACTGATAACAAATTTATTTTTTTAAACAAACCTAACTTAAAACAATTCGACGTACTATCATACTAATTATACTTTCGTTTTTTTGAGTAGACTATTCTTACGATTAGCCTTCTGAGCTGGGAATTCCGAATAGCTTTAGAGGACAGTACTCCTACACAGTTGCAGCTCAATGTTTTCCAATGTTCTTCTCACAGATCTGGTAATGTCACTTATTATGAAGGTAGACAAAGTTTTTTTCAAACCACTAAATTTAATTTTGTTCTGTTTCACAGGCGCAGTTCACATATTGTAGTAACAAATAAAACAAAATAAAGTACGACACAAAAGTAGAATGCCTTTCACACGTGGCGTATCCTCCACTCTTTGCTAGTTCTTATTGCTCTTTATTGTCGTATTGTACGAAAATGCTCATACGAGATCTGAGCAATTCAAGGAAGATCTGAGAGGGAACAGGATATAAGATGAAAGGTAAAGAAGATTAATCGTCCTTATTAAGTCCATCTATGGAAATGTCAGGGAAATACCACCAATTTCCCGTCTACGGATACCTGTGGATGGAGACCGGTCGCATTTTTGGTTTGCAGTATGACTTGCGGAAACCGGCGCTTCCTGGCCGCGGTGTATGCTACACAAGAAACACAAAAGTTCGAAAGTACTCGCCAGTATCTGGCTTGTAATTGATGTCGGCTACAAGAAGAACAATCAAGAGAATCACGCTGATGCTTTGTGGATCCCAACATAGAGTTAAAGGTTTTCTGAACACGCTTCAATTGATTGTCAGCAGAAGAATTGCAGGTCTATAGGCAGACTTTGAGTTGATATGAGACGAACGTTACTCCGACAATTAGCTCAGAAAACACTCGAATTATCTTCCATTTTCTGCACCGTCCCGCTGCATCTTTTGCGAGTTATGCGCCTACACGGAAAGCGTCAACTGCTCCACGCGCCGTCAGTGGAAAAGACTTGTATTTATTCGCTAAAAGATAGTTTTTTTAACACCATGGAGAGTGGCACTGCCGACGTTCCGTAGTGTTTTTCTGGAAAACTAGAAAATTATTATAAAAGTCACCATTATCTAAGAATGTGGGAAGCATACAAAATTGGCGAAGGAAAATCTGCATTTGTGTGATGCCTTAAAACAAAAAACAAAAAAAGAATTTTTACAGTCTCTGGATGAGAATATGGTTTATATGCTTTTGAGACATTGCTAGATGAAGGTGCATATTTTTGGGACTCTTTGACGAATGTTTAAGAATTTGGCAGTGTTTGAACATTTATATTTGCTGAGTGGGATCAGTCGCACACCAAGGTAAGGGGTTCTCTTCAAGTTTCATGAATCAAAGAGGGACTAAAATTTCAAATTTCACGGGCGCATTTGAGCAATTCCTCTGGGATGGGCCACGCATCCAATTGTAGTTAAACCTTAAGCAAGAAAGATGTCTAGGGAGAAGAACGGCGCTAATCAAACGCTGGCTGGGGTGCGCCACGCACACTTCTACTGCGTTCGGGAGGATCAATAATATGCCGAGAAAGAATAGAGTTAGAATGGAGAGTAGTGATACCACACTTGTCTGAGAAGCGCAAAATTGTACATCGACTGGCCACAGCAAGTCTTAGTATAGGCCTGGGATGTACCTTGGGTGAAAAATCGAAGTCGTGAGTTTTGAAGGGGCAATTTTCTGGAGGCGAATTCGAGTAGTCTTTCTGGGATCCGCCACGCATCCAACCAGTACGAAAGCGTAAATACGAAATATAATAAAAAAATGAAAAAAATAAAAATAAAATAAAATCCTACTATATATAAAGGAGCAAGCGTGTGTGTGTGTCACTGTGTGTGTGTGTCACTGTGTCACACCGTCCGTCCGTCCCACTTTGAGTTGGGGCGCGGCAGCCGAAGTCGGCGACCGCGCATGGCGAGCCGTAGACGTGCCGAGCACGTCGGCAACCGTGCATGGCGAGCCGTAGACGTGCCAAACACGTCGGCAACCGTGCATGGCGAGCCGTAGACGTGCCAAACACGTCGGCAACCCTGCATGGCGAGCCGTAGACGTGCCAAACACGTCGGCAACCGTGCATGGCGAGCCGTAGACGTGCCGAGCACGTCGGCAACCGTGCATGGCGAGCCGTAGACGTGCCAAACACGTCGGCAACCGTGCATGGCGAGCCGTAGACGTGCTGAGCACGTCGGCAACCGTGCATGGCGAGCCGTAGACGTGCCGAACACGTCGGCAACCGTGCATGGCGAGCCGTAGACGTGCCAAACACGTCGGCAACCGTGCATGGCGACCCGGAGACGTGCCGAACACGTCGGCAACCGTGCATGGCGAGCCGTAGACGTGCCAAACACGTCGGCAACCCTGCATGGCGAGCCGTAGACGTGCTGAGCACGTCGGCAACCGTGCATGGCGAGCCGTAGACGTGCCGAACACGTCGGCAACCGTGCATGGCGAGCCGTAGACGTGCCAAACACGTCGGCAACCCTGCATGGCGAGCCGTAGACGTGCCAAACACGTCGGCAACCGTGCATGGCGAGCCGTAGGCGTGCCAAACACGTCAGCAACCGTGCATGACGAGCCGTAGACGTGCCAAACACGTCGGCAACCGTGCATGGCGAGCCGTAGACGTGCCGAACACGTCGGCAACCGTGCATGGCGAGCCGTAGACGTGCCAAACACGTCGGCAACCCTGCATGGCGAGCCGTAGACGTGCCAAACACGTCGGCAACCGTGCATGGCGAGCCGTAGACGTGCCAAACACGTCGGCAACCGTGCATGGCGAGCCGTAGACGTGCCAAACACGTCGGCAACCCTGCATGGCGCTGCCGTAGACGTGCCGAACACGTCGACAACCGTGCATGGCGAGCCGCAGACGTGCCGAACACGTCGGCGGCGCGAAACTTCGGCCCTGGGGGTAATCAAGGTCGCTGAACACGAATCTGAAGTCGACCAATCGATATCGATCGATATTATCGATTTTTTGAGGATGGCGTTCAAGTGGCGCGAAACTTTGGCCATGGGGGTAATCGAGGTCGCTGAACACGAATCTGAAGTCGACCTATCGATATCGATCGATATTATCGATTTTTTGAGGATGGCGTTTAAGCGGCGCGAAACTTCGGCCTTGGGGGTAATCGAGGTCGCCTAACACGAATCTGAAGTCGGATCAATCGATGTCGATCGATATTATCGATTTTTTGAGGATGGCGTTCAAGTGGCGCGAAACTTCGGCCTTGGGGGTAATCGAGGTCGCTTAACACGAATCTGAAGTCGACCAATCGATATCGATCGATATTATCGATTTTTTGTGGATCACGTTGAGGAAGATCAGCCGATCCATCTCGATTAACATAATGGTCAGAAGGCCTAGGAAAGAATAGGAATCCCGTAGCGGCCATGGCGTCCTATTCTCGGGGTTTGGGGGCGAAGCCCCCAACCAGTCGTAGGCGGCCGCTAGGCCGCCGAACGACTGGTAAAAAATAAGAAAATACAAACATGTTAAATGAAAGGGGAGGTCGTAGTTATCCAAACCTTGTTTGGTGTACGCCGCGTATTCTACTCCACCCTCGTTTGGAAGGATCAATATGGCGCCGTGGCACCAGAAGTGCGAAGACTCTAGTTAGGCGATTTACGGCGCCCTCAGATGGCGCGAGGGGCCACAGAGGCAGGAGAATGGACTGGCTCCGAACTAATCTGGGTCCCGACCAGGACTATTGGATATTTCACTCGTAATAAACCGGTACAAACGAACGACAATTTGAAATCAAACCACCCTTTAAGTCAGAATTAACTGGGGAATGCTCTCAGAGACTAATTTTTCATTTTTGAACAATTTTTCAAATGACACTCAGTTAGCATTTGAGGTGAGTTTTCTTTGTAACTACGTGGCCAAATTGTCTTCCAGCCTAGTCGAAATCTCACCCATGGAGCCCTACAAGGTGTTTTCACAGGTCTCCAAATATTCAACCCATTGACGACCGCGCGGGTCGATTTTGAGTCGCAGTTTTTCTGTCGCGTGGGACCGCGCGGGCCGATTTTGACC
This sequence comes from Heligmosomoides polygyrus bakeri, assembly GCA_947359475.1. NCBI lineage: Eukaryota > Metazoa > Nematoda > Chromadorea > Rhabditida > Heligmosomidae > Heligmosomoides > Heligmosomoides polygyrus. The sequence continues at coordinate 48,281,613 of OX375867.1, read as the reverse complement.
CGCGGTTATAAAACGGGTTCGCTGCGACCTATTTCTCGCTTTTTCATAGTTTACTAGTATTCATTAAATATATTGGATCCTACCAACGCTATCTGCACAGTGGTCCGGGAGTCATTTACTTGTAAGCATTGATAAAAACAAATAATCAACACTACACACTATTCAAGCTTCACAAAAATCGATACTATTCACAAACTCCTTCTCAAATTTTACAAAAATGGTTATGCACAAAAGAACTAGTGACATTTCTTGTAAAAATTTTGAAAACAATCTAGTCTAAAATACTTCAAACACTTGCTACATCGTGTAGTCACCTTCTTTGCACGATTCGTGGCGAACCTGCGCCTTTTTTTCTTTGCAGACTTTCTTATAGCAGCAAATACATCTTCTACGTCCTGCTTGCGGACCTGTTCTAGCCTTCTCCAATATTTGGCTAAACGATAAAGAGGGAGTTTCATTTCGAATATCGTGAAGCAGTGATTTCATGAGATTCACGCGTCGGCGCGGTCCCACGCGGCAGACACGCGATTTCTCGCGCGGTCGTCAATGGGTTAATCATGCGAAAAGTGTGCGGCTAACTGCAAAGAAGTGCCATGTGGGCAACTTTGCCAGCGTATAATTACAAGCGATTCCAACCCCAAAGGTCCCACATTCGCGGCTTGATTTCCACTGTTACCATCAAAGGGACAAACGAGTATAAGCGCACACAGGCTTGGCATGCCGAAATTTGAGTCCTCCGAAGGGGAGACATTTTCTGAAAATAATAGCACTTAAATTATCGCATCCTTAAAAAAAAGTACATCATTATGATCGCGAAATGCTATGGAATCCAGAAGACTATGTGTTACTATATATGAGGTAGAAAATAGGCTTTACTAGGCCGAATCTCTTCCTTCATTAGTTACTTGGGAGCTGCGGGTGTAATTATCTCCCGCGAGGGAAGGGGTCAGCCGCGCGAGGCAGAAATTAGGTCACTGATCTATTTTTCAGGCGCTCGCTAGGCGCTTTGCAGCTCATCGGAAAGAGGACTCGGTGCTGATCACGAATATGTGTTTCAACTTACAATGCGCTCAATTTGAAGAGCGCTACAGAAAAGCGGCGGAAAAGGGGTTTTTTCGCTTTTTCCGCCCAAAGACCAAAAGTTAAGGCCGGTATTGTACAGGTGGTCAGGGCATTTGTCATCAATAAACAGGGTTCTAAAAAATGTGTACACTATTCGGATGGTGATAACTTCGCTCGCAATAAAGGTACTGAAGAGGCTAAGGGCAAATATGAAAGCTAAAAAAATAGAAATTTTCCGACATATGAGCGGTATGTATTGCGCCATGCTATAAATTTTTCCATTTCGATAGTGTTTCACACAAATACCTGCAATTTCTCCTTGAAGGAACCATGTCGATTATTTTGTGTTTTTTTTTGGAGTTCAAAATTGAGAAACGCATTACGGTTTGCGAAAAAGGGTACCCTAAAAAATCCAAGTACCATTAGGCTGGCTGAAAAGTCTTGAAACAAAGACTGTAATTTCGAGGTCATACCTTCCAAATTTTTCCCTCTCAAATGACGCTTTAGCGGTCCAAACAATGGCGCAAGGTCCAGCGAATGCGGAGGAGGAGCTGCCGATGTCAGAAATTCGGCTATCTTCTGAAAGGTGGTCGATGCAACGTGTGCGTGGGTGCGCGTTGTCGTGTAATAGGTGGACACTTGATCTTTTTTGATTTTTTCTCGCATTGCATCGGGCATTTCTGAAGCCGATTAGTGTGGAAGCGGCGACCGTCCTGCCAGCAGCCAGCAGCTCATGGTAGATTGGCTCTTTCGCATCCCACCAAACGCAAAGTGAACGTTTGCGTCGGTGTAGGTTTGGCTTCGGCTGGACTGGTGGTTCTGCTTCACGCGGTAGACAGGCGGCAAGACGTGCGCTGTTATCGTAGACATGCGGGTCTCATCTCCAGTCACTAGATTCTCAAGAAATTCCTTTCCATGCGCCTGCGCGACGAGTGACTGGCATATGATCATTTGCCACTTGCTTGTGTTGCTCGGTCAACCTATAAGAGATCCACCTTGTCAAAACTTTTCGATGGTCTAGGTCGTGGAAATGCAGCTCTATGGTGGATTGGGTGCAGCCGAGGGTTGTTGCCAGTTGCTGCGTAGTAGCTTCTGGATTGGATTTTACAGGGAGCAGCAATCCATCATCGTGATAGCAGAAGATCATCCACTGCGCCAACGAAGCACTGTGATGCGGCTTACAATCTCTTCTCCAAATGCATCAGTAATATTAGAGATCGTTGTGCTTGCGTTGGAGCCTCGGCACCAGTTGTAGATGACCACTCGAAGGTGTTATTGGCTAATCATGCTCGACATGTCACCAAAATGGCGCGCGCGGGCACGTATGTACTCAATCAGCGAAAACTTCTGGAACCTTCCACAAGATCCTCACTGATTTTAAAATTCTTTTTCCAGAGCATTCTGAAGGCTTTCAAAACTTTGTTTCAAGACTTTTCGGCCAACCTAATATTATAAAGGTTCTAACATTGCTGCTAGGGAAGCATTTGGAGCTGTTAAAAACTCATATGAAAGCACACGATAACACAAATTCTGTGACGTGCGAATGATCAAGATGGCGCCATGCACTATTCTGAAATCTTACATTTCAGATACCAATGATAGTGCATAGCCTGAATGTTTGTTAAATGTTGCTACTACTTGGCCACACTAACCTGTGCTGTGCTTCTAACATTTAGAACCTGACAATCACGTGAAAGACACGTAACATGTGAGTTTATTGATTACAAAATTCGCCGTGCTCACTATCGCTCTAGTAAAGCTTTACACATATGTGAGCCCATAACAAAAGTTATGACCAGCTCTAGGCTTCCCTTCGAGAAGTTTATCTTGAAGTGCTGCTAAAAAATCAAAAACATCGCCGAAGTGAAGAGGCGACCCAGCGACTACTTCTCCAAAGCACCACCCAGTCGCGCCACCCATGCAAAATTAATCAAGTCTGAAATGCAAGGTTTCGGGCGCAATCTTGACTATTTGCACGCCAGAAATCTCGTAACCATGTGGTTTCATACAAGCTTCATTTAGCTCCAAAAGCTTCACTAAAACCTTTCAATTAGTACCTGCATTTTTCCAAGCCATAATGTGTTTTAAGTTTTAAACATAGAAAAAAGCGCGAACAACAATGTTCCTTAATGGGGAAATTTATTCATTTGGCCTCTCTTCAATTACTGACAACGAGTTTGCTACGATCACAAATCTTATAAAAGATGCCTAAACATTTAGGATCAAAGGATTGAAAAAACACTCACACTGCAGCATATGTTCTTGTTCCTGCCTACTGTTGTTTGTTTAAGGGCACAACTTGTGCAATAAATGAAAAAAATGAAAATGAATTCGAATAATTATTCGAACTTGCAAAACTCGAATAATCGAATTCGAATAATTATTCGAATTTTCGAACCTCGAATAATCGAGTTCGAATGATTATTCGAAATTGCGAATCTCGAACAATCGAATAATCGAAAATCGAGTTCGAATAAATTATTCTAATAATTATTGGAATTCGATTATTCGAGCATAAGTATTATACTTGTGCTTTTTAAAATTTTTCGAATGAACGAATAATCGAATAACCCCATTTTTTCGGTTAATCGAATTTCCGAATAATCGAATAACCCCATCTTTCGTTTAATCGAATTTCCGAATAATCGAATAACCCCATTTTTTGGTTATTCGAATTTCCGAATCATCGAATATTCGAAAAAACTGAATAATCGAATAAACTTTATTATAACTTAATACACCTGGTGCAAAATAGGTTCACCCCTGGTTTGTCCATTGGTACCCGAAGTACCCGCTGCCGAGGTCCAGTAATGTTACCATCGTATTCCTCACTATGGAAAACTTCTATAGGAGAATTCTAAGCAGCTTATCTTATCAGTGCAGGATACCACGAACTTTAACTGAAAATTTAAGAAATGGGGACCGGTGCAAAATATAAGTTCGCTTCATAGAAAATCTGATTAATCACAAAAGTACCTACAAACAAGGTAATATTAGTACTTTGTCACATCACCTTTGTTGCAGCCATATCGAAAATTCTATTTTGCATGCTACTGATTAGGTTATCAATAACAGTTCGCTCAAAATTGGCCCATGCATGAAGTATGGCGTTCTTCAGATCAGAAACCGAAATGTAAGTGGTTCCATTTTTGTACACTTTGTGTACAAGAATGCCCCACAAGTTCTCTATCAGCGGTGAGATCTGGAGGAAAACTAGACCACTGCAAAAGTTGAATTGTATTGGAGTTGAGCCAACCTCTTATAAACCTTGTGGAAAAGGTACAGAATAACTAACTACAAGGTTCTTACTTGCATTGGCGGGTTCCTTTACTCTATGGTACTTAAAGCATCGATAAGGAACAAATACCTGGGTCTTCACACATTGGCTTCTCGCAGGAAATTCTTTGATATTTGTCGGGTTTACAAGTTAATCCACTTTTCGCGCTTTGTAGGCTCCAAAGTCTTTGATCTGCGTGCGCCTCAAACAAAAAGGGAGCCTGAGAAGCTTCCTATCAGTCGACCTAGGAGTAAGTTGAAGGTGGCCCTTTCTCCTCATAGGACATTGGTTTGACTCGCTCTAGGTGTGTCTTCATGTTGTTGTGTTGTTGTAATACTTTTTTCTGCCGCTTGCGCTTATCGCGAACGTATTGAATAAATAAATAAATAAATAAAATAAAATAAACCTGCAGTTGACTGCGATACGTGTGTGGATGCATTATCTTGTTGGAAAATGAGGTTGTGCCTACGAAGTCTCCTTAAATATTGTAAAAGGTGATTTCGGAGCAATTTCTGGTAGTCTTCACTGTTCATCCTACCAGAGACGAACTTCCGAGACGGACGAGACAAGTCCGCATCCAGAAAACGCAGCCCAACCATGAGACTTTCACCGTCAAAGTTGCGCCTAGAGGATACTCGACCTCTTTTCTCAGATCTCTCCAGTAGTGTAAAAGAAGTGGAATCTTGATGGGCCCGACGGGTACAGACACTATTCGACAGATTTGAGGAGAGAGAGAAGCGAGTATTCTACGGTGCTACTTTGTCGGTGGAAGTCTCATGGTTTCGGCTGCGTTTTCTGGATACGAACTTGTTGCCTTGGAGTTCGTCTCGCGTAGGATGAACAGTGAAGACTACCAGAAATTGCTCGGAGATTACCTTCTGCCATATTTTAGAAGATTTCGTAGGCACAACCTTATTTTCCAACAAGATAATGCATCCGTACACGTATCGCAGTCAACTACAGGTTGGTTCAACTCCAACAGAACTCAACATTTGAAGTGGCCTAGCCGTTCTTCAGATCTCAACCAGAAAACTGGAGAGTTAGTGGGACATTCTTGTACACAGTGTACAAAAATGGAACCGCTGAGACATCGGTTTCTGATCTGAAGAACGCCATACTTCATGCATGGGCCAATTTTGAGCGAACTGTTATTGATAACCTAATCAGTAGCATGCAAAATAGAATTTTCGATATGGCTGCAACAAAGGTGATGTGACAAAGTACTAATATTACCTTGTTTGAAGGTACTTTTGTGATTAATCAGATTTTCTATGAAGCGAACTTATATTTTGCACCGGTCCCATTTCTTAAATTTTCAGTTAAAGTTCGTGGTATCCTGCACTGGTAAGATAAACTGCTTAGAATTCTCCTATAGAAGTTTCCCATAGTGAGGAATACGATGGTAACATTACTGGACCTCGGCAGCGGGTACTTCGGGTACCAATAAACAAACCAGGGGTGAACCTATTTTGCATCAGGTGTATTAAGTTATAATAAAGTTTATTCGATTATTCAATTTTTTTCGAATATTCGATTATTCGGAAACTCGAATAACCAAAAAATGGGGTTATTCGATGATTCGGAAATTCGAATAACCGAAAAAATGGGGTTATTCGATTATTCGTTCATTCGAAAAATTTTAAAAAGCACAAGTATAATACTTATGCTCGAATAATCGAATTCGAATAATTTATTCGAACTCGATTTTCGATTATTTGATTGTTCGAGGTTCGCAATTTCGAATAATTATTCGAACTCGATTATTCGAGGTTCGAAAATTCGAATAATTATTCGAATTCGATTATTCGAGTTTTGCAAATTCGAATAATTATTCGAATTCATTTTCATTTTTTTCATTCATTGCACAAGTTGTGCCCTTAAACAAACAACAGTAGGCAGGAACAAGAACATATGCTGCAATTTGAGTGTTTTTTCAATCCTTTGATCCTAAATGTTTAGGCATCTTTTATAAGATTTGTGATCGTAGCAAACTCGTAGTCAGTAATTGGAGAGAGGCCAAATGAATATAGCGGCAGCTGTACGAAAAGAAAAATAGACAGAAAAAGAGCTTTGTGTGTTAATGCTTCTGTGCCTTTGCAATCACCATTATACTTGTGCTTTTTCAAAATTTTTCGAATGAGCGAATAATCGATTAACCCCATTTTTTCGGTTATTCGAATTTCCAAATAATCGAGTAACCCCATTTTTTCGTTATTCGAATTTCCGAATAATCGAGTAACCCAATTTTTGGTTAATCGAATTTTCGAGCAATCGATTATTCCCATTTTTTGGTTATTCGAATTTCCGAATAGTCGAATAATCCCATTTTTCACTTATTCGAATTTCCGATTAATCGAATAACCCAATTTTTTGGTTATTCAAATTTCCAAGTAATCGAATAATCTCATTTTTTGGTTCTTCCAATTTTCGAATAATCGAATATTCGAATAAATCGAATAATCGAATAAACTTCATTATCCTACTACATTAAGCAAAAACGGTCGTTTTCTGTGTGTAGTGAGTGCGTTTGCTTGCACAGAAGTACTGGAGGAGTGTGTTGGGAGGAAGTGTGGGGATGGAAATGGAGGGGAGGGGAGGGTTGTAGTTGTGCAACGTGCCTGGCCACTCAGTAGACGTGCCGAACACGTCGCCAAACGCACTAGAGATGCGGCGTTGGAGGAGTGTTGGGGGAAGCCTGGAGACGGAGGGGGGTGTAGTTGCGCAACGTGCCTGGCGACTCAGTAGACGTGCAGAACACGTTGCCCAACGTTGCTTCTGAGTCGCCAGACACGTTTCACAACTGCAATATATATATATATATATATATATATATATATATATATGTATATGTATATATATATATATGTCTCAGAAGTTCGCCTTATGTAGGATGAACAGAGAAGGCTACAAGAAATTGCTAGGAGATTACCTTCTGCTATATTTCAGAAGATTTCGCAGGCACAACCTAATTTTCCAACAGGATGATGCATCCATACATGTATCGCAGTTAACTACAGGTTCGCTTAACTTCAACAGAATTCAACCTTTCGGGTGGCCTAGTTGTTCTCCAGATCTCAACCCGAAAACTAGAAAACTTGTGGGGCGTTGTTGTACACAGTGTACAAAAGTGGAACTTACACTTCGGTTTCTGATCTGACGATATATATATATATATATATATATATATATATGCACCTGTATTTTGCCCCGGTCTCCATTCATTAGATTTTCAATCAAAGTTCGTGGTATGGTGGCGACGTCCGTTCCTCCACGTGGTGCCACTGGAAACTGCTCGCTCTGTGAGCTAAGCCGAACACGGACATTCGATTGCAGGCGACAGGCCCTTGTGACAGGTCGGCCTACGAAGACCCATGTCACATCACATGGTGTATGAACAGTCATGTTTTCCGAGATTGTGCTACGGAGTCCGCGGGAGCCGACGAGCGCTCGCGAAGCCCGGCGAATGTGAAAAGTATGCGAGGGTCCCTGATGAGAGGACGGCATCGGGGGGCAACTGAGCTAGTCCATCGGAAGTCCCATAACGTAAGCAGGATCCGCGTGCCAACGCTTAATGTGGGTACGTTGACGGGCCGCTCGTGCGAATTGGTTGAAGCACAGGAGCGTAGAAGGGTTGATCTCTGTGCGGTGCAGGAAACGAGGTGGTCCTGCAGCAAGTCAAGGAACATAGGACGTGGCTTCAAGGCCGTGCTCACAACGATTTCGTGACTCGATTCTAAGCGTCGAGCGATTTGACGATCGATTGATAAAGACCGTTGTCGCCGCTAAGGAGCGACTCCATCACTTCTTCTCTGTGTATGCTCCGCAGACTGGCTGCTCCGATCAAGCCAAGGAGTTTTGGAGCCTGTTTGATGAGAAGACAGCAGAGGTACCGCCGAAAGATGCCATCATAGTCGCTGGTGACCTTAATGGGCACGTAGGTGCTGCGAAGGACGGGTACAGCTGTCATTGTAGTTTCGGATACGGGTCGCGTAACGGCGATGGTGAGCGTATTCTTGAGTATGCGGAATCGCATAGCCTCACCATTATGAACACCGTCTTCCGGAAATGCGACTCGCACCTTATCTCATACTACAGTGAGCGTATCATGATTCAAATAGACTTCATCCTTGTGAGTGATCGCGACTGGAGTCTTGTCACAGACGCGAAGATCGTGCCATATGAGACGGTCGCCCCACAGCACCGTCCGCTGAACTGCATCCTAGGCAGAAACAGGTCGAGCGATGCGGTGCGCCAAGAATCAAGTGATGGCAAATGAGAGAGAAGGAAGCAGCTATAATTTCTCGCGTTCGATTACCGACAGTCACAATTGTAGACGAAGCTTGGAAGAAGGCGACCAACGCGATTCGTGAAGCTGCACAGTCGCAACACGGCATTACGAAGCCTGGGCGACGCAAGGTCGGCAAGCAGACATGGCTGTGCACAAACAACGTGAAAGCAAAAATTCGAGAGAAGAAGCCGCTTTATCATGTGTTTCTCGGCGAAAATATAGTCGATAACTGGCGGAAGTACTAAGAAGCGAAGAAAGCTGCAAAGAATGCCGTGGCTGTTGCAAAAGCCACTCATTATGGAGATGTCAACGAGAAGCTCGCGTCACGCGATGGTGAGCGGTATCTGCACCGACTTGCAAAGTTGCGCCATCTTCAGACCGAGGATATGAAGATCTTGGAATTGTCGATCGACGAATTCGTGACATCGTCCAGCTTTCCAGCAATTAGTGTGGCTTCGTGGCTGGCTGTGGCACCGTTGATGCCATAAGATAGTGCTTATCGCCTTTCTCGACTTGGAGAAGGTCTTTGACGGCATACCACGTGAAACGATATGGTACGCCCAGCGGCATCACGGAGTTCCTGAAGAGCTCATAGATTGGGTGCGGATGCTCTACTCTTGCCCAAAGAGTAAAGTGCAAGCTGAAGCCGGAACCTCGATGGAGTTCCCCATCTTTGTCGGGGTGCACCAGGGTTCTGCGCTTTCCCCACTCCTCTTTGTTGTCGTAATGGACGCCATTACACGAGATCTTCAGAAGCCAGTCCCCTGGACATTGCTTTATGCTGATGACGTAATGCTCGCTAGCGAAAATAAAGGTGAACTCGAGCGAGAGGTGCAAGCTTGGTGTGATCGCTTGGAGTGTTTTGGACTCAGATTGAACGAAGATTGAACGTGAAGAAGACCGAGTGTCTAACGACGGACGTTAATGAGTCCAGCTCCATCAAGGTTAACGCCATCGAGCTCCCACGCACTTCGGTTTTTAAGTACCTGGGATCAGCAGTAGCATCTGATGGCAATCTGATGATTGAAGTGAACTCACGCGTGAGTGCAGCTTGGTCCAAGTGGCGCTCGTTGACTGGCGTGCTCTGCGATAGGAAGATAACAGAGCGCTTGAAGTCAAAAATATATAGAACTGTGGTCCGGCCGGTAGCGATGTACGGTGCTGAGTGTTGGCCTGTGACTGAGGAGGTTGAAACGCGTCTCAGCGTCATGGAGACGAAGATGCTGCGCTGGACGGCTGAAGTCACGCGCCTGGACCGCATCCGAAACGATGTCATTCGGCAGTAGTTCGGTGTCGCGCCGACAGCGGACAAGATGCGCGAAGCTCGCTTACGGTACGGCCACGTTCTGCGTGGAAAGGAAGATAGCGTCCGCAAGATAGGCCTTAAGTTCGAGGTGGCAGGAAAGCGGCTTAGAGGTCGCCCGAAGCAACGCTGGGCTGATACGTTACATATGGACTTGAAGGTAGCTGGAGTCCACCCTGATCTAGCGCTGGATCGGGAGAGGTGGCGTCATGACACCAGAATAGCGGACCCCGCTACGAAGCGGGACAGACGCTGAAGAAGAAGAAGAAGAAGAACGTCTTCGACTCGGCGAATTTGCGAAGTAGATCATCCGCATTATTTCCTTCCAGTAACACGTTGTCTAAGTACGAAGAGCTGGATAACTCTTGAGAGATTTCTGAGCGCGATGCTTCAATGTGCTTTAGTATGCACTGATTCAGAATTGCAAGGCTCGCATTTATGCCAAAGGGTACTCTGCAAAATCTAAGGTGTTTCAGATTGCTTCCTGTTGTAGGCAGTGAAATATCTTTCACCCATAGGAATCTCGTAACATCTCGGTGATTGGCAGGTAGCCTGATTTGCAAGAAGGCTTTTTGTATATCCGCTACATTGTGTAGAGATGCGTACGGAATTTCAGAAGCACCTCGTGGATCAGTGGTGTTAGGGAATGTCCTTCGTTCAGACTGTGCTCATCTCTTGCGTGAGAAGAAGAATCAAACACCACTCGTAGCTTAGTAGATTTCGACGGTGTCCACACATGTCTTTGTGGGAGGTAGAAGGTTGCGAGTCTGCCGTCCTCTTCCTTAGCTTCCTCAATGATACCATCCTGCAGATAGCTCGTAAGCGTGTAGTTATAGAGATTGAATTTCTCTTTGTCTCCTTGTAGTGTGCGTAGCAAATTCTGCAGTCGACGAATTACGACGTTGAAGTTGTCCTTGAGGTTTTTTACCTCGTTCGTGAAAGGAAACCCGGCAGTGATTCTTCCGCTTTGGTGGAAGAATCACTGCCGTTTTCTTGTAGAATGGTTTTCTTGTAGCTATCCATACATTTGACTATAGAAGCTTCATCGGTGTCGCTGTTTGTGTTAATTCCCAGCGGTTCGAGTTCATATAGATGCTTTATATTCTCTTTGTAGTCGTCTTTAGCTGTTAGCGACGGCGTTGCGATAATTAGAGAACTGCATTCAGAAGTGCTATTCTTTGTCAGAATAGCGGTTTTATCACTAGCACCGTAGATTGTGTAGCCAAATATCGTTAGCGTTAAAATCTATCCAGACGGCAGCTTGATAACTGAGGTTTCGTGGTCGATAACCTTCTTGAGGGGATCCTGCCGAACAATAATGTCTGGCGACACTTCGCGAAAAAATAGTCCTTGTTGGGCTATAGTGATTTTCTCCTTCTTGATGCAATATTTGTCTGTTCTGGATAACTCCGCAGTCTTCGTTATAGAAGTCAGTTTATCCTTTGTGAAGACTGGCAGGCTATGTAGTTTTGTGGAGCCGTGATTATCTTTCAGCGCAACACGAAGCTCATTGGAATTGAAGGTTTCCTCTAGCTCTCCCATTCCAGTAGCTGTGAACGAGGTTGAGCTAAGTTATTGGAGGACCAAGCAATCTTTCAAATCTTGTTTTGATAAAGCTTCTTTGAGCACCCGAATCAAGTAGTATTGTAACTGATTCATACTTTGACTCCGTTCCGTTGAATATGAGTGCTAAAGCCATTTGTAGCACACACTGTTCTAGTAGCGGTGGTTGTGGCACTGAGTTGCTTAGAGCCTGAACTCGACCGTTATCCTGGAGATAATTGCTATTTCTTTGCTGTTGATTCTTGAAACGGTTGGGTTGCGACAGTAGAGAAGACGTTTGTGGCCGATGAGAAGCTGAACTTTACGGTTGGCTTTGCCTCCTTTCGGCTTGACCTGTTCTACCGCTGGTTCCAATACATAGAGACGAATGGTGATCCTCGTTGCATTTTGGGCATTTTCCAACGGTTGTACAGAATTTCGAACTGTGTGACCGATCGAAGCACTTCCAGCATATTTTTTGTCGTCTAGCTTCCATTCGTCGCGCTTCAGGGGTTGGAAATTTGTCGCAATACTGAGGAGGATAGGGATCCTTCACACAAGCAGATCCTTCGTTTGGCGACATGCTTCGTTTGTTGAGGGGTGGTGTGTGACCTCACGAAGTTGTTTGATCTGTGATTGTCGGATCCAAACAAAGTCCTCGTTGTGAGTTCGGTCGTTTCCTGTAGCGTGATGATATCGTCAATCGCGTCCATGATGTCGCTTATTTCGAACGGAATGTCAGCATTCCTTTCTTTTCGTATCACTGTACTGCAAATGTGTTCCGCAAATTTCGATAAAATTAAACGGCACCACACTCTGTCTGCGTTAAGTGATACTCCAGTTTGCTCCAGATGTACGACTCGTGAAGAAATTGATGACAGTGTTTCACGGCAGCTCTTGGGATTATCATTAGCTCGAGGTATGCGCTCGACTTCGCTGATGAGAATATCCGCCATGCTTTCGGACCTGTCGTACTGTTTTTCAAGATATTCACTACTACGCTGTATTTTTCTCCAATAACTGGAATGCTGCTGATTGAAGCTGCTGCTTTTCCTTTGAGCGCTTGCTTTAATAACAGGAATTTGTCTTGATCAAAGAGGTCAACGTCATCATGTATCAACGAGTGGAAGACTGACCAGAAGGTGGTAAATTTCATGAAGTCTCCTGCGAATATTGGGACTTCGAGTAGTGGACGTCTGATCCGCCGGCTTCGGTCGCCTGGTAGTAGTAGACGTCCTTCTTGATCGTTTGTACCGTTATTGTGACTTCTAGTAGTCTGGTGACTGACACTAGAAGGCACACCCGCTGTGAGGGCGGCTTGCTGCGCCAGTTCCTCTAAATGGAATTCTATTTTGTTGAGCCATCGACATGTTATGATGTCCAGACTGTTTGCATCATCTTCTAAATGCTTGTTCAGGTCCATCATGAGCCTTTCCTGCTCTTTTTGTTCGGCTCGTCTGTCGATTCTTTCGATGGCTTCCTTAACGTATTTGTCCAGTAACTGCTTGCCTTGTGATATTCCTCGTGAAAGGTATTTCAAGTCAGCTGTCTTTCTTCGGATATACTCCTCGCAGTTCTTTAACCAGGTTGGCGCAGTTCTTTAACCAGGTTGTGGAGGAGAAGAAAGTGCCTGAGTGTTGGCGTCAAAGTACGACGATCCCGATTTGGAAGAAGAGAGGCAGTCCTGCAGACTGCTCCAATTATCGTCCGATTCGCTTGCTTTCGCACAGCATGAAGATCTTCGAGCGAATCCTCGATAGACGAATTCGTGAGATCGTCAAGCTCTCGGAAAACCAGTGCGGCTTCGTAGCTGGTTGTGGAACCATTGATGCTATACACGCCGCCCGCCTCCTGGTGGAGAAGCATCGCGAGAAACAGAAGCCGGTGCATATCGCCTTTCTCGACTTGGAGAAGGCCTTCGACCGCGTACCGCATGAGGTTATATGGTACGCCTTGCGACAACACAACGTACCTGAGAAACTTATAGAGTGGGTGCGGATACTCTACTCTTGCCCAAAGAGTAGAGTGCAAGCTGCAGCTGGAACCTCAATGGAGTTTCCCATCTCTGTTGGGGTGCACCAAGGTTCTGCGCTTTCTCCACTCCTCTTTATTGTCGTCATGGATGCCATTACGCGAGATCTTCAGAAGCCTGTCCCATGGACATTGCTCTATGCTGATGACGTGATGCTCGCTTGCGAAGACAAAGGTGAACTTGAGCGAGAGGTGCAAGCTTGGTGCGACCGCCTGGCGATGTTCGGACTCAAACTCAACGTCAAGAAGACCGAGTATTTCACGACTGACGTAAATGAGTCCGGCTCCATTAAGATTAACGGTACTAAGCTTGCACGCACTTCGGTGTTTAAATACTTGGGATCAGCAATAGCCTCTGATGGCAGTCTGATGATTGAAGTGAACTCACGCGTGAGTGCAGCTTGGTCCAAGTGGCGCTCGTTGACTGGAGTACTCTGCGACAAGAAGATGCCAGAGCGCTTAAAGTCAAAGACCTATAAAACCGTCGTCCGGCCTGTAGCGGTGTACGGAGCTGAGTGTTGGCCTGCGACAAAGGAAACGGAAAGTCGCCTCAGCGTAATGGGAACGAAGATGCTGCGCTGTATGGCTGGAGTCACGCGCATGGACCGCATCCGAAACGATGCCATTCAGCAGAATTTCGGTGTCGCGCCGATAGCGGACAAGATGCGCGAAGCTCTCTTGCAATGGCAAGGCCACGTTCGCGTGGAAAGGAAGACAGCGTCCGCAAGATAGGCCTCAACTTCGAGGTAATAGGAAAGCGGCCTAGAGGTCGCCCGAAGTAACGCTGGGCTGATACGTTACATATGGACTTGAAAGTAGCTGGAGTCCACCCTGATCTAGCGCTGAATCGGGAAAGGTGGCGTCATGACACCAGAATAGCGGACCCCCACGAGGCGGGACAAACGCTGAAGAAGAAAAAGAAGAAAAGTTTGTGGTATCCTGCACTGATAAGATAACCTGCTTAGAATTCTTCTATAGAGGTTTTCGATAGTGAGGAATACGATGGTAACATCGCTGATCCTAGGCAGCGAGTTCTTCGGGTACTAATGAACAAATTTGGGGTGAACCTAAAACTTTGCACCGGGGTGTATTAATAAGGACGATGAGATTTTTGTGTTAGCCAATTTCGTTTGATATCGTTTATTAACTTCAAAAGTGCGCTGTGTAGTAAAGTATGTTCAACGATAACATTCGCCAGAGACAAAATAAAAAATAGAATTCTTTTAATAAATGCAAATAATGGAAATATTCAATATCTTCTAAGAGCCGTTTACATTACTCGTTAAGATGGCATAACATGAGAATTTTTTTCTACAAAAAAACCTACAGAAAGATTGTCAACCAATCACATTGTTATATACCGTTTCAGTCGAAATTCAACGTTTTTCAAAGCAAATTCAACGCTTTTGAAATAAATTTCAACGTTCTTCTGGAATCTTTCCCATGTGACAACGTTGAATTTTATTTGAAAAACTTTGAATTTCAACTGAAAATGGTACATAATCGTGTCATATAAGCAAACTGTGAGCTTCAGCTCCGGAGTAATCGAGGTCGCTGAACACGAAACTTAAGTTTGTCTTTGCAGTAACGATTGCCATCAAGAGATATTAATCAAATTATCGATTTTTTATGAATATCACTCAACAAGCTCGAAACTTCAGGCCTGAGGTAATCGGCCACTGAAGACGAATCTGTAATTCATTTTTTAATTTTTCTTCGAAATTTGGGTTTATTGTGCAAATTTCATAAAAGATTCAAGTGTACGACATTGGTGATAATCGTGGTCGCAGAGAATGCAAATGTGAAGTTAGATTTTGAAAATTTTGACCAGACCGGTCATACAATTGAGTCGCCTCAACGAGTTCCCAATAGAAAATTAGTAGCTCTATCAACTTCAACCGATAATTTCAAAAACTAACTTCAAATTTGTGTTCAGCGAGATGAACGAGACCCCAACGGCTGAAGCTTCGAACCGCAGTCAATCGCCATCAACTGCGTTCAGTATCACCAACACGTCATGCCCCCACGCCAGTTGTGACGGACTGATGGAAACACGCACAACACGCATACCCAGCCTTCTATGTATAGTAGGATATTGAATGCGTTTTCGTAACGGTGAGCTCCTCGACAGTATGCTATCGAAAACAATCGTCACCGGGATGAACGTCGCTTACAAAAATCTCATTATGCCACATTGGAAACTCATTCGAATATTATTCGAATTTTCGAACATCGAATAATCGAAATCGATTAATTATCCGAAATTGCGAACCTCGAATATTCGAATTCGAATAATTATTCGAAATTGCGAAACTCAAATAATCAAATAATCGAAAATCGAATTCGAATAAATTATTCGAATAATTATTCCAATTCGATTATTCGAGCACAAGTATAATCACCATTACACCATCAATAAGCTGAAACGATGTGAGAGAGCGAGGGCAATGTATGAAATAATGGGAATGTGAAGACAAGAAAACGAGTAATGCTACGAGCTGATAATTTTAACGACTGTTCGCAAAACGCTCATATAATTGACAGCAAAAATACAGAATACTACTCATAGATATCTTTAAAGCAAGTTTTCTTGATCTGCCGGTGTCTTCATGGAATTTACGAGTGTGAGTGTTGCTGCTGAGGACGGAAGGAGGTTAGAGACTGAAAGCACTAACGGTTGCTTACTCTTTCTAGAAGCTGCAACAATTCAATACTTTCCAAAATTTTCTTGAAACTAGAGCTGTTCACGGATTGCAGAATTTCAGGTAAAGCTGCCATCCACCTCGCAACTCTATAAAACACAAAGTTGAATAATTTGCTGAAACCTCTCCTTCGAATGCGTTGATAGTGTTGGTTAAAACCACCCGTTCTCTCACCACATGGCCGGAATATCCGGCACTTACTAGGTGTCAATCTAATTTCCCTACGTAACAAGCCGAAACAAAACACAAGATCAGCTACAACACGCCTGTATTGTAAACTTTTCAATCCCAACAATTTCAATCGATTAGCATAACCAGGTAAATCAGCAAAATTCGTTCGTGAATTGTTGGCACGGTGGAAAACCAGTTTCGTGAAGGTTTTTTGAACTTTTTTGATTTCCAAAATCTCTTTTGGCCCGGGTTCTATAGCTGCGAGCAATACTCTAGATGAGGAAGAACGCAGACTTTGTACAATCGCGTAAGTAAACGAGGATCAGTCATATGAACGTTGCGAAAAATCAGAAATAGAGTACCAAAAGCTTTTCAAACCAAAACCTAATGTGTTGAGAGAAATTTAACCTTGAGTTGAACAATACACCTAGATCTTTTGCTAGATCAGTGCTTTTTAGTGGTATGCCGTTAACACTGTACTCTCTATCCGATCCTTCTCCTATGTGCATGACGGAGCTTTTATCAAAATTTACAGTCAGACTCCAGCGGGATGCATAATCAGCTAATCTCACCAGGGACCTCTCAAGTGCTGAACAAACGCTGTCGGAATTCTCTCTATTATAGATGCCATAGATCTTGATGTCATCTGCATAAAGCTGGACTTTCAGGTTCTGTGGGGCAGTAAGAAATTCTGGCAAATCCATGGTATAAATCAGGAAAAGTAAAGGCGAGAGCGCCACCCTGTGGAACCCCGCTTCTGCAATGATGTCTAGCCGAGAATTCCCTTCCAATCTTTACAGTCATAAACCTGTTACTCAAATATGAAGTGATCCACCTTGACAAGTTACCGCTGATTCCCAGAAGCTCGAGTTTTAAAATTAATTTAGCGTGACTCACTTTGTCGAAAGCCTTTGAGAGATCTATGTAGATGACATGCACTGACATGCCTTGATTGACAGCAACATTTCACTCAAATAAGCTATCGACGAGGTTGGTAATTGTCGAAGCTCCAGACATAAAGCCTTGTTATTCAGGAGGAATAACACGGAGCCTCTCAAGCCATGCAAGAAGTTTTTGTCTGATAACCTTTTCCATAACCTTTACAGGGCACGGCGTAATGCTTATTGGACGGTACTGAGATACTAATTGAGCTCCAGTAGTCTTAGGAATTGCTGTGACTAGTGCCTCTTTCCAAACCTCTGGTATTTCACCGTACAGCATTGAGGCATTGAAAGTGAGGGCTAAGGGCTCCGAAAGCGGCTCGGCACACTTCTTGAACACAATGAGCGGGATACCATACCGATACCATCATAAGGCTCAGTAAAAGAGAGTTTTGTGTCTGAGAATTTTGCAGATCGGTGAAAGAAAACGTCACAAAACTGGTGTGCAGCGAATGGATTCACAATAGAAGATGAAGAGATGTTTGGTGCAAAGTCGTGAGAAAAGACGCCTACAAAGAAATTTCCGAAAGCAACAGCTTTTGATTTATCATTAAAGCACGATGCAGCATCGTTTGGAGTCGCCACGATAGCCGACAAGTTGCGTGAAGCTCGTCTACGATGGTATGGCCACGTGCTTCGCGCTAACGACGACACCGTCTGTAACATTGGCCTAAACCTTGAAGTCCCTGGAAAGCGGCCCAGAGGACGCTCGAAGCAACGTTGGATAGATACGTTGCGCTTGGACTTAAAGATAGCAGGTGTGCACCCTGATCAAGCATTTGATCGGGAGAAATGGCTTCACCACACCAGAAGAGCGGACCCCGTCACCAAGTGGCACAAACGCTACTGAAAATGATGATTAAAGCATGATGAGCCATCTATATCAGTAAGCAAGGGAATTTGTCAGCAGATTTAATTTTGCTTCGGATATAAGCATTAAGCTTTTTTACGGAATTTGCAGAGATAAACCGTCATTCCTTATACACCCAGAATTTTTTTTGTTGTGAAAATCAGCGTCTTTGCAAATCTTTTTATACAAACTATTGTCTAGTGGGTCGGCTATGCTGAAAAATACGCGCTTTTTCTGTGAAAGCAAGTTTCGAATGTGAGTAGGAAGCTTAAGGTCAAGAGGAGTGCAGAATTTGAAGGGTACGTGCCAGGAGAGACAGTAGCCTATAGAGCAAGATCTATAGTAATCTAGCTCTGCATATCCAGGGCGTTGCTCTTTTTTCGGTGCACGAATTCTTATGGAAAAGTATTGCCATTATACCTTTGTCATCGTCCTTTGCTCTCGTGAGGAAATAGATGGAGCAGCGTTCGCAGCGCTTGAACAACGGCATCTGAGCCTGGACACCGACTTCCACAGCCTTAGCTCGGTCCTCAGCACGCCCTCTCCTCGCCGTCGCGCCCAGCCTCAGTGGCGCTTTTCACTCACTGGACTTGCACTCTCCACTCCATTAGCCCTGATTTAACATAAGAGAAGCGGGAGTATGACGGTCACGGGACAGGAAATCCATCGATCGATGTCGATGTACCACAGTTGCTAATTAGGCCTATGGTATACTCCCGCGTCGCTCCAGCGACGGGCGAGGGGCGTCTGTCAACGGCGCGGCTTCGCTGCAGTGGCCGACGGCGCAGTGGGGCGCGGTTGTCAGTTGACGCGCCATCGCTCCCGCGATGCGTCGCAGAGGGGTGTTATACCTCCGCGTCGCGGGAGTGGAACATAGTGCAGTGCACTGCGACGAGCGATGGGCAGCGATGGTCGCGGAGGGAGCGCTTGTCGTGCCCTATTCTACGCACTTCCGTTATTATTTTTATTACTCACTTATTTCGACACTTCCTTGATTCGTGACCATACTACAGCAATTTCAACACACGTCTAGTGATGTTGGGTGTTCATGTGATGTCTCTATTATTCTCCTCGTAGGGTTTTCGTCGTGGCTAGACTCATTTTGGGTTTTTTCGACGGCTTGAACGGCTAGTTTTTTGAGGAGATAGATTTTTCTAGGCCGTTTTTTCAACTTTTGTGCCGATCCACGCATTTTTTCGCCTCTGAACTTCCTCACCGGCACCGAAATTTACATTTATTTGCAGGACAAGTCACAGGGAGGTTCTATTGACATGTCCTGCACAGAAGTGTGCCAACTGAACGGCTAGTTTTTTGAGGAGATATTTTTTGTAGACCGTTTTTTCCCATATTTGTACCGATTCTCGTATTTTTTCTCTTCTGAACTTCCCTCGCCGGCACAAAAATCCACATTTCTGTGCCGGACAAGCCACATGAAGGTTCTTTTGACATGTCCGGTGCAGAAATGTGCCAAATGAATGGCTACTTCTTGGAGAAGATATTTTTGTAGACCGTTTTTCCCATTTTCGTGCCGACTCTCGCATCTTAAAATTGGGCCTCAATTGGGCGATTCCGTGCTGGACACGTCACGAGAACCGTCTCGTGTCGTGTCGAGCAAAGAAACGTCAGTTTCCGTGCTTGTGGATGGAATCAGAGGCGAAATAAACGCATGAGTGGGCACAGGCATGGCGGAAACTCCCCAAGCAACGAACGAAATACCTTCGAAAACAACAATCCTACAACAGCATAGGGATCGGAAGGCGATAAAACGGAAAAAACGCGAAATCACGAAAGAGACGGTTGAGAAAACAAGAAATCCAGGAAAAAATGCATTGGATCAGCTGATTCGCTAAAATTCTGCAAACGTCTCCGTCTGCAGAACTGCGTGAACTATGTCAGCCTCAGCGATGGCGACGGCTCGCGACGCGCATCGCGAGCCGTCGCGTCGCTGTGCACTCCCGCGTCGCTGCATCGGACGGGAGTATACCATAGGCCTTACCGATCTTTCGCAATTAACCAGCTATTATAGTAGTAGAGTAGTGACAATCTGAAGCCTTCGTATATGCCGCTCTGTTGAACGCAGTTTACATAAAAAGTAAGTAAATGTCAATCATTGAGTGACTAAAATAGATAAGGGTGTTCATTTGATTATTTCAATATTCGACTGTTCGAAAATCGATTATTTCAAATTCGAAATTTCGAGAATCCAATAATATTCGATTGTTCGGAATCCGAAATTTTGAGAATCGAATATTATTCGATCATTCGAAATTTCTTCCCAAGGACAAAGGTATAGTGGGAGCAGTAACAAGGACTGGCGAAGGGATGAGGGGCCATGGGGGGGGGGGGGGGGGGGTACCAGTTATACCTGTGGTCGAATAATCGAATTCGCTGTCGCGTGGGCTAAGTTGTCGAAAATTAGGTGATCCGGCCACGTAATGCACTTCGCAGACACCCGCTGGACGAGAGCCGTCACCGACTGGATTCCGCGGGATGTCAAGAGAACACCAGGACGCCCACCAACCCATTGGTCGGACTTCTTCGTGAAGCCCTGAACGACCGCTATGACGCTCTTCGTGTCCCTCGAGCGAGGGGGATCCATTGGAGCATTGTGGCACGCGACAGGGACGAATGGAGACGCTGCTGGCGCTCGCTCGAGCAAGTCGATGGTCAACGGGACGACAGGTGATACAGGTGATACAGGTGATATTTTTTCTCTGGCGAATGTCGTCGTTGAACTTACTTTACTACACAACGTGCATTTGAAGTTAATAAACGATATCAAACAAATTTGGCTAACACAAAAATCTCATCGTCTTATTAATACACCCCGGTGCAAAATTTTAGGTTCACCCCAAATTGGTATATTAGTACCCGAAAAATTCGCTGCCTAGGATTAGCGATGTTACTGCCGCATTCCCCACTATCGAAAACCTCTATAGAAGAATTCTAAGCAGGTTATCTTATCAGTGCAGGATACCATGAACTTTTATTGCAAATTTAATGAATGGAAAGCTGTGAAATAAATATAGGTTCACTTCATAACAACCTGATTAATCACAAAAGTACCCACAGTTTGTCACATCACCTCTGTTGTAAACAATAACGAAAATTCTATTTGGCATACTACTGACTACTTTATCAATAACAGTTTGCTCAACAATGGTCCATGCATGAAGTATGGCATTCTTCAGATCAGAAGCTGAAGTGTAAGTGGTTCCATTTTTGTACACTTTGTGGACAACAATGCCCCACAAGTTTTCTACTTTTCGGGTTGAGATCTGGAGAACAACTAGACCACTCGAAAAGTTGAATTCTCCTGGAGTAAGCCAACCTGTAGTTGACTGCGATACGTGTATGGATGCATCATCTTGTTGGAAAATAAGGTGATGCCTACGAAATCTTCTGAGATATGGCAGAAGGTACTCTTCGAGCAATTTCTGGCAGTCTTCACTGTTCATTCTACACGAGACTAACTCCAAGGCAACAAGTCCGTATCCAGAAAACGCAGCCTAAACCATGGGACTTCCACTGACAAAGAACGGCTGTAGAATACTCGCTCCTCTCTCCTCAGATCCTTTCAATAGTGTCTGTACCCATCGGGCCCATCAAGATTCTACTTCTTTTACACTACTGTAGAGATCTGAGAAAGGAGGTCGAGTATCCTCTAGGCGCAACTTTGGCAGTGGAAGTCTCATGGTTGGGCTGCGTTTTCTGGATGCGGACCTGTTTCGTTCGTCTCAGAAGTTCGTCTCGTGTAGGATGAACAGTGAAGACCACCAAAAATCGGAGATCACCTTTTGCCATATTTCAGAAGATTTCGTAGGCACAACCTAATTTTCCAACAGGATGGTGCATCCATCCATGCACGTATCGCAGTCAATTACAGGTTGGCTTAACTCCAACAGAATTCAACTTTTCGTGTGGCCTAGTTGTTCTCCAGATCTCAACCCGAAAATTAGAAAACTTGTGGGGCATTGTTGTACACAAAATGTACAAAAATGGAACCACTTACGCTTCGGTTTCTGATCTGAAGAATGCCATACTTTATCATGGACCAATGTTGATTGTTATTTATTGATAACCCAATCAGTAGTATGCCAAATAGAATTTTCGTTATTGTTTACAACAAAGGTGATGTGACGAAGTACTAATCCTACTTTGTGTGTAGGTACAGTTGTGATTAATCAGGTTTTTTATGGAGCGAACTTGTATTTTGCATCGGTCTCCATTCGTTAAATTTTAATAAAAGTACGTGGTACCCTGCACTGATGAGATAACCTGCTTAGAATTCTACTATTAAGGTTTTCGATTGTGAGGTATACAACGGTAACATCGCTGGTCCTATGCAGCGGATTCTTCAGGTACTATTGGACGAATCGTAGGGGGGGGGGGGTGTGAACCTATAATTTCGCACCGGGGTGTATTAAGTTACCAGTGCTCCGATACGCCTAACGGCGTCTCTCGCATTTGCGCGATCTTGCAATATCACTAATCTACGGAAAGGCCTTTGGTATACTGCCGCATCTCGAAGCCGACGGGTCGTGAGTTGTGGACGGCTATGAGTGCCAAATCAATTTTTGTGAAACTTAAAATCCTGCTGCGTACTTATACATGAATGCGCTTTTTACTTCCGCAAGCTTAACATAGGCGTTCTCACGTTGGGCAACGTGTTCGGCACGTTTATTGAGTCGTCGCCAGGCACATTGCACAACTACACCTCCCCCCCCCCCCCCCTCCCCCATCTCCTCACTTTCCCTCAACACACTCCTACAGGACTTCTATACAAACAAGCAAAAACAGGCAGACGAACAAGCGTCGGTTCTCGCCTAGAATAGGATCTACAATGAAAACTGTCTGCACCCCAGCCTACAACTCTGAACGAAGAAACAATGAGTAAACGAGGGGGGGGGGGGGGGGAGGTTGTAGTTGTGCAACGTGCCTGGCGACTCAGTAGACGTTTGACTACGTGTTCTGCACGTATACTGAGTTGCCAGGCACGTTGCACAACTACAACCCCCCCCCCCCCCCATCCCTACACTTCCAACACACTCCTCCAGCACTTCTGTGCAAACACACACTCACTCCCTCACAGGTAAGCGACCGTTACGACCGTTCTCGCTTATATGTAGTAGGATAATAAAGTTTATTCGATTAATCGATTTATTCGAATATTCGATTAGTCGAAAATTCGAATAAATAAAAATGGGGCTATTCGATTATGCGGAAATTCGAATAACCGAAGAAATGGGGTTATTCGATTATTCGTTGATTCGAAAATTTTTGAAGAAGTATAAGAGCCAGCACAGCAATTCGGCGTTGACGGCAGCACCATTAGTCGCCACAGCACCATCAAACCCGATCGGAAAAGTAAAGAAATTTGATAAATGGATCTCGCACAAACTGATCGCCGGGCAGGTGCCGAAGCGCCACGACACCTGTGCTTCGCTAAGGCCTATGTCATGCCATCGCTCACCTCGAGCGAAGCCTAATGATAAGCTCCCATATCGATCGCGCGAAGCGATGAGTCGATATGGGAGCATATCATTAGGCTTCGCTCGGGGTGAGCGATGGTATGACATAGGCCTAAGGCTGCGCCATCTGAGGGAGCCTTTTTTGGAAAGGATCGTGACATGACATGGATTGTGACGAAAAATGGATCCTTTATGACAGCCGTCCTCGCTCTGCATAATGACTGAACAAGAATGAGGGTCCCCAGAAGATGCCGAAACCAAGTGTCCATCCAAAGAAGACTATGGTGACCATGTGGTGGACAATGACTGCTACAGTCCACTATAAATTCTTGAAAACTGGAGAGGCTATCACAGCGGAAAAGTACTGTGCCGTAATTAAAGTGACGCACCAGAAGTTGATTGCAAAACAGCCGGCTTTGGTGAATCGAAGAGGCCCGGTCCTACTGCATGGCAACGCGCGTCCGCACGTTTCAAAAATTGTTGTCCAGAAACTGGATGAATTGGGATACGAAACTATGCCTCGTCCAGCATATTCACCGGACCTCTCGCACACCGATAACCACTTTTTCAAGCATTTGGGCAACTTCCTAAAGAAGAAATGCTTTAAAAACCAAGACGACGCCAAAAATGCCTTCAACGCGTTCACCGCCTCCAGCACTCCGGATTTCTACTCTAGCGACACAAGTAAACGTGCTTCTCGTTGGCAAAGATGTATTGATTCTAATGGTTATTATTTTGATGGATAAGGTTTTTTCTGAGCTAAGTTATGATAATTGGAATGTTCGAATTGAAAACGCTCACTTATTTCCGGACAACCTAATAATTTTCATTAAGAACGAGAAATTTTAATACGATTCGCTTTAGTCACATCGGCTGCGGAGCTTTTTAACTGTATAATTAACCATTCGGTTGCGACTCGATCATCGATTCGAAAAGTCCCTCATAAAATTTTGTAGGGAATGCACTTAAGTCAAGTTTAGCAATTAACACTCGAGACTTTATAGAGTACAATTTCGGATGCAGATATTACTCCTTCAAGTAGAAAAATGTGCCGTGTTCATGAGACCCTCGGAAAATCTGAAAGTTGAACTCCTTGTTATTACATAGCTCGAAAGCTGCTCGCAAAGGTTCTCTATTTTTAACTGTCGAACAATCAGTATTTAAAACGTTAATCGATTCTACGCTTTAATCATACAAATCATTCAAACAGTCAATCAATAACATGTCTTCTTCTGTGAACAAATCTCCACAGTGTTGATGCTGCACCTGGAAAGAAGAACCTATTAAGAGGTACAAAAATCGAATAAAAATTTGAAAAAAAAAACAAAAGAGATAAGAAATAAAACAGTGATGGGAAGAAGGAGGTCGTGTCAAATCCGCACCGGAAGGGGCGGGTCGTAAATTTTCGGCAAAAATGGAACACCACGCTTGACTCTGACTAGACGACCATCAAAGCTGGTCTCAAAACAGATCTTCCAAGAAAGCGTTTAGCTCCACTTAATTTGCATACGAGATTACCCCGCATGTCAATAGCAGAAAGGGCGTTCCTGCTTCGTGATTCTATTTGGCTGGAAGCCTTTTATCTGCTTGAAAACTATGTGCCATGCGACAGCGTAGTTGAAGTAGAGCCGGCTGTCGCGCACACCCCGGAAACGAGGCCCTTGTGCTGGGTCCTGTTCGTGTCCACCCAATCCTCCATCCCTTTACCCCTGCGAAGTCGCTGAATCGGTTGCACACTTGCACGCGAAGGATACGACACCGTTCATCGGTTAGCCGCCGCAACCCGCTGAATAGGTCAAATGCGCATTCAAATGGCTTCGACGATTTGCCATAGAAGCGTATTTCGTGGCGCATCTCAAATGGTAATTGAATTACGCCGTCCTTCATACTTCATACCTTTATCAAAGCTACGTGTCCACATAAAAGAGAAAATACAAGGTGTCGCTTGAAAACTAATATCCAATTTTCCAATTCTCCTCAAGACCTTGGTTATTTAATCGACCTTGTTTAGCGTGGTGCAAATCGGCTTTCGACTGAATCTTCAAGTTCTCGTGACATAGAATCGTATCCAATGGCTGAGGTGCTTGCACTGTACAATGCAAATCGCTAGAGCAAATTCTTCGAAACTCGGACCAACACAACTAATTGTACAAAGACGTACTCTGGACACTGAGCCCACCGCTCTTAATAAATTAGAGGAACTCTACATTCGAAGAAAGAAGATCGGAGGGGCGTACTGGGGCACTGACTCTAACATGACTTCGATACTTAACCTCAGTAAGACTCCCTAGAGCAACAATCTATCATTCGATTGTGTATAGCTACTAACCGACGACTGTGACATTAAAGCATGGCAAAGGCTTTAAAAGCCTTAAATGGTTAACCTCACACAAATTTTCGGGGAGCAAGCTGAACATACAAAAGCGCGCGGTGGCCGCGGTGACTGGTGCGGTAAGCGCGACGTCTACACAGTGTGTGTTGGTACAGTCACGAAGTCGAATGCTTTTGCAACTGCATAAGCTTCTTTTGTTACCTCTGATCAGCTACTTGAAGGCCCTCCGGTGCACTTAATCAGCGAAAATGGATATTTCGATAGGGAATTGGATGACCTAATCGAAGAAATAAGCAACTGCTTCCAGTGTAAGATTTAGTCTCCCTTTATGAGAAGAAGCTTCAATTTTAAAAGCCACATATCTAGATACAATACAGCATAACTCGGGAGTTTGTTTGAGCTCCATTTCCCCCATAACAGCTCACCTAGGAGCATGTCAGTGCCAGTGGCGGTTCGTCGCGCGTGCGGTAGGGGCCGTACCTAGGTGGATTACCTATATGATAAACATGGATTTTGCAAAAGTGCAAAACAAGCGCAATCTGCGGGATCCAAACCCCCGACCCCTCGTTCACGAGCTCTTCCCATGTTACGCCACCTGTGCACTGCGCCGATTCGCGATACGAGCCCTCATCCCGCGGACGCCCGTCAACTGTGGAGCACGTGAATCAACAGGGCGCCAACACGCGACTTCCGTCGCCCCTAACTCTGCGCAGAGTTGTATTGGGGTCGAGAGTTTGTTACTACCCAGAGAGAGGCGGTTCTGCCCATACACATCTGCGGCGTTCCGACCTACCGTTGAGATAGCATACTGGTCAGTCGCGGCGATCGGTCCGAATCACGGAGATCGTGCGCCACGCATGTCGAGACCACTTGACTATAATCAAGACGATTTTAGAATGTACGACATTATGTTCTATAATAAAATGATCGGGCCATAAGCCTGTGACATTAAGCCACACCGCGACAGGTTTTGCTAAATCTTGAAATTTGATTCAAAAGTTCGTTGCAGGTGTTTTTCGGCATCCTAATAGAAAAACTAAGGCCTTTTGGTGCATCACGTCATGCATTAGCTCAGTACGCGATGTTCTTTGAACTGCATGCGCAGTTGTTGGTCTATCCAAGTTAATGAGCGTGAAATGATTTTAAATTTTTCTGTTCTCCTAGCGAGTTCTTACTAAGGCTCCTGCTGAATACTAGTTTTACACGCATCTCAAGAAGTGCTATGAGATTGGAAATTTAGTTATCATTCAAAAGATGAAATTCTTTTGTTGTAACACCATGTATAGGTTAAGGTAAAGCTTTTAAAACAACAACTTTTTTCACTTTCTTAAGACGTTTAATGTTTGATTTGAGACCGTCGCCCGTTCACCTGACCAGTAGGAGAAGTAAAAGTAAAAAAGGAAAAGTTTGGGAAGAAAACTGTTTAGCTTGGGCTGGGAATACCACGGAAATAAACCAATATTGGATCATTTTGTATTAGCATTAGTAGGAAAACGTATAAAAATTCAGTTGTATTATACCACATGTCAGGTAGCTCTTACGATTTACGGTTTACGATTTACGATTTACGGCGATCTTCTCGTAGTTACGATTTACGAAATTTCGAATTTCATTTGCGCACAGCCCTGGTATATACCACTAATGAAGAGGAATATCTAGGAGTAGTGAGCAGCCTTGCGCCCGCACTGAGATTGCACATGCTTACGGGCCAGGAACAGAAGACGATTTCAGCGCTACACTGAGAGCGAAGGAACTTTGTCGGGATATGCGCGACCTAATGTAGGCGCAAATTTAGAGCGGGGTCCACATTGCTTCTCCTTCATAACGTCAGCGGAATTCGAACGAAAATTCGCAAAAGGAAACCGTTAAGTACACATAGCCCTAGGACAGAGGCCGTGACGATGGCAAAGCTGCCAGTCATTGAGAACGTGCGGCGCTATCTTCGCACCCTAATCTCACTCGCGCAAGGACGCCTCGCGACTGCGATGCAGGCACAGGTCTGCTGAGTATTGCATTTGCACCCAGGGTAAGCTTCAGTTTGGGGGATGCCGTGACCCCCCCCCCCCCGCTCTCCAGATTCGCAGTGAGTCTGATTCCACTCTCATCGTGCGCGAGAGGAGTGGGACCACAGAGTTCAGAGCGTCACGGCGCTGCCGGACAGGGCCAAGAAGGAGGTGTGGCAGGGGCACGGAGCGGAGATGGTGGCCGTCGGCGCTCGCCGACGATCAATCGATACCGTCGCCGCGTCTCCGGCGAATCGATACGCGCGTGCGGTGCGCGGCGCGGGCGGCGGCCGGCACTGCCCCTCCTCGGTGGCGCTGGCCCCCAAGCGACGAAGGAATTTCTTCACCACGCGGGCGAACTCTGTGGTCCGCACTCCTCTCGCGCACGCTGAGAGTGGATCGGACTCACTAGGCGACGAATTCTTGCCATTTTTGGACAACGCAGTGGCTCTCAGCATGAACGTGTCCCGCCCCTGCGCTCCTTGTTGGGTGCCCTACAAGACCATATAGGCCTTGTTGAAAGTCGATGGGACTGTTTCACAGACGCCCGTTGTTAGTGTGCACATCATCGACGAGTTGGTGGATCAAACGGACGCGGGTGGTCTCCAACTTGTTCATCGAGCCGCTTAGCAGCTCGAAGCAACATGTCCAGTGCCACATCGGCAGCCGCTGCTGCTTTTATCATTAACGGGAAGCAAGTTAGTCCACGAGGTGCGAATCGGATCAACAGTGGCACGACCAGCAGTCCGTGGAGAGAATGTCAGGGAGGTAAGTTCAAAAGAGGCACTCTCAACGGGATCCGTACCGCTCAATTCTCCCACTTCAACAGCCGGGAGCTAATTTTGTGCGATGGATGACAGCTGGGTGCAAGTTCAAGGGAAGCGTCTTTTCTCAGCCTTGTGCCAGCTGGCACACTCGGCAGTAGCGACAGTGGCAGCGGCAAATGCTTAAGCATAGGGGCATCGATTTGGCGGGAATCGATGCCCCTATGCTTAAGCATTTGTCGCCGCCGCTGCCGCTGCCGCTACTGCCGAGTTTGCAAAGGCCTTTATGCTTGCAAAGGCCTTTATGCTTCGCGCTGTGTGTGCGCGCAAACCTCTGGTTGTTATTTTTTGAACGAATTTCTTAACGCGAATTTTCCGTTAGATTTCCGTCAAAAAAAAAAATCCAGGTACCGTGCAAACCCTTTATATACCAACTAGACGTCCAGCGGCCTAAAGGCCGCGAAACGTGCGGTTGCGGCCTTTGCCCCAAGCTCCGAGAGTAGAACACGCCCGTCTTCTTTTCTTGTTTAGGCATTTTTTTCTCTGATTGTAGTAAAAGAGTGGTTTTATTATATAGAATAGTGTGATCGGATTTGGTAGCACAGAATCTTCAAGAATGCTCCTATGAAGCATGTCCACCCTCTACCTCATGTACGCAGTTTATTCTCCAAAGTATTCATTCTACGTGGCAAGAAACAAATCGTGAGAGACCAATCTGGAGCGTTTAATCTGCAGAAACAAAAAAAGAATCAGTCAGTATTGGTCGAGCATTTAATAAATTTAATCAATATCATTTAATGTCCGACCCTGTAGTCATTTTTCCTACCCCCTCCCCTAGTACCTCCTTACCCATGTGCCGGCTGAGAAACATACTGAGAGTAAGGCACGCTCATGCTCATTGCATGAAGCCTTTAAAAGCTTATCTGAAAATCCGACGCATATCGTGTAAAGTCTGATCTCTGGCACGTCTTCTGGATCTGGAAACACGTTAGTGTTCGGGATCCCGACGCTTGTTGCTAGCGTCTCTGACAAATTTGCTGAGTCCCGACGCAAGTGTCACCACGTTACCACGACGCCCATGACCTTCTGTACCCCAACACACGTGGCACGACGCCTGTAGCAGTCTTCAGAAACCCGACACACGTTGAATGATATTGAAAGAAAATCCTGTTCCGCCCTCACTGGACCCCCCCCCCCCCCCCCCCCGTGGTCCCTTTCCAGGTCCTCCTTGTCCCCCTTTACTGAACCCCCTTACTGGTCCCCTCTACTGTTTTCCTCTTCCCTGATCCCCATTTGCTGGTCCCGCTTACTCTGAATCCCTACGCACGTTGGACGACGTCTACGGCAAGTGTTCCGCTCCCTACGCACGTTGGACAACGCCTTCGTCAGGTCTTCTGGATTCCAAAGCACTTTGGACGACGTCTGCGAGGGGTCTTCTGAATTCCGGCGCTCGGCACCTGATCCTCATCCATATCCTTACGCGTTGCCCTCTCGCAAACTTGGACGATCTGCCGCGAAGGATATAGATTGCCAGCAAGCTCCCAAGGTTAAGCTCAAAAAAAGCCCGGCTGGCACACGCCGCCCTACGAAGGCATCCCTAGGGCTCACGAGGGGTCATCGAACTCGGTCCGTAGTGCATCGGACGAGAATCCAGAACTATGTCTCGTTTCTGCTAAATGCCCCTGGGTGGTCCAAAAATGGCACAAAATTGAGTCACTTCAGGGCGCGCTGATAAAGCATAAGTGACACCTGGAACGGCCCTGTCGTGCTCAGAACTTAACCAAAAAGCTTTGGAGCTCAAATTAAAGTTAGATGATAGTAGTATGATCAGATGCCTTATTTCCTACGATTCCTAGACGAAGCTGCACAGTACATTGAAGTGATTCATTCGCAATGGTTTCGGCAACGAATGCATGGCCAAGTGGATAGCGAAGCGGACCTGCGGGAGGGTGTCGAGGGTTCGATTTCAAGGGTTTCAGCGCGATTTGCTCAGTAAGAGTACATTTTGGCCGCGGTAGAGTACCGTATTCAGTTCCTAACCCCGCGATTCGCAGCGGGCTCGACAGGAATGGAGACAATCGACCGGGAGTGAGGTGGTGCCCGATTGGGTAGTGGTGCGAACTCATAGAAGGAGAAAATGATACTTAAAATCTTGCTTGAACACTGGGGGTGTTTCTCACTGTCTCCTCATTTGCTCATACGATCGACAAGTATTGTTCTGACCCCTCATGTGCTCACTATTTTTCGGATTTTTATAGAGACCTCCTTCTATTCAACTCGCAACTCTTATTAATTCTTCTTACTGTTACCAAGCACAACACTTTTTATCCACTAATGATAATAATTAAATGATCGCGCCAAATAAACAACGGATAACAGTAACGGCATTAATTAAAATTCCAACCAGCTAACAGGTATGAGAAAGTACAATAAAGCAGTTGAAAAAGAAGTGTTTGTTACACCAGCAACAACATACAAAGGCGTGGAAGGTGCTGTTATTTATTTATTTATTTATTCACGTCAAACGATGTGCCATACTCATTAGAAGATGGTCCAGAACAGAAATCAAACAGATCGGAAAAATGCTGAAAGAAAAACAAACAAAACAGAAACAGCACTAGAAATAACGAGCTGTCAGGCAGCGGCGATACCCATTGGCAACTAATTATAAAAACAAATCAAAACACCAAACTAGTGCGTGGCAGAGCGGCATGCGGTTTTGATAACTAGTAAGGCATAACTTGTAGTAAATCCAGTAACGAAAAGCTAAGATCAACTAATATAAGTCCTGTTTATCTTGTAAGAGTAATCGTTTTCAACAAAGGCTCCGTGTTCGCATCAGCCAGCTATGATGCCCTGCGGTAGATACAAAAGCTTCGGCACACGAGCACGCTGGTCGCCCCGTGGAACTGGTATCTAGGACAAGCAGCCTTTAGCAAGTGAGGTTAAAAGCGAGTGCATCTCGATAGTAGAGGATAAATTGCACCACATTAACCCACTTGTTAACTAATCGTAAGAGCTAAAGAATGCTAGCTACCAAGGAGAACAGCTTCGCAAGTTAATGAGAAGAACATAAGCAAAACATTATCCAAATCACCAACAACAGCAAGGAATAAGATTATGTGATAAACTATCTCTAAATTCTCTAAGCAAGCAGGCATCCAGCGAGAACGGCTGAAGGCAAATTGTTGCATTGGGTTGCCGAACGGCTCAAGTAGAGTCGTAAAGGTTTAAAACCTGCAAAACATCAATTTTATTCGGGCGATCCTTAAACACTCTGCTGTTTTCCGAATTCAAACTTCAGCAGGAAGGTGCCTAAACCATCTTGCCCCTCGATAAAATACAAAATTGAGCAATTGGGTATAATCTTTTCTTTGAATCGAAGGTCGAAACCACCTATCATTAGCCCACAAGGTCTAAAGATCCAATATTTACTCGCACGAAGTTTGATTTCTCCTCGACGTACTTTGAAACAAAACACTAGATCAGAAACAACTCTTCTATAGAACGAAGTTTTTAAACCTAACATTTGTAGACGCTTGCCATAGCTTGGTAGATTTCCTAATAAGACACCTTTATGCAGACGACTACAGACGAGTCCGGTGAATGTTCTGTGAACTTTTCGAATCTTAGGATGAGATTCTTGGTAGGGTTCCAAACTTGGGAGCAGTATTCTAATTGAGGGATAACATACGACTTAACATATAACATACAATTTATCGAGAACATCTGGATCGTCAATGCATACATTACAAAAGATAAAATAAAGCGCACTGTAAGCCTTCTGGATAGCTTTCTCAATATGTTCAGAAAAGTCAAGCTTTGAGTTTATGGCTACACCAAGGTCTCTGACACTATCGCACCTCGTTAGGGTTATATCGTAGATAGAATATTCTGAGGGAGGCCCGTCACTAATGTGTAATGTGGAACATTTATCTGCATTGACAGTTAATCCCAACTTGGATGACCAGCTACATAGTTGTTTTAAAGCATTGCTAATAGCTAGAGTTGTCTCACGAGGAAGGTGAAAGAGGTGACCGTGGAGTTTCCTGCGATCCTGCAAAAGGTTTGGATCTTCAATCATTGCTGGAACGCGGGATTTAATAAATCCCTAGTAGAAGCGAGAAGGCGCATTCACGGTAGGCGTTCACCAGCTGGGCCACCAGCGATTAGATGGCCGAGTGGATAGCGCGGTGGAGTTGCGGGAGGGTGGTCAAGGGATTGGTCCCGGATGTGGTGTCCATGCATTGCTAATGGCGTTTCTTGCATTTTTATCAGTGTGGAGTGCATTCTGATCTCGGCAGAGTTCAGTGTTCGCGTTTCAACCTCTTTTTAATCTCTTGAGCCAAGCTAGCCTTCGTCGATTAGATGTGGCCATTTAACCATGATTGTCCTATTGGGTCTCTCGTTAAATGTTATTCATGTGTGATCACTTTCTAATGTTTTCTATCAGTTTTAAAAGTGTGTATCGTAGTAACCTTGTAGTGAGCATGATCGACTATTACTTTGATCGATCACCAAGATATGCTGATCGCCTTTCGGACCTCTATGGACAGCGCGTTTCTCGTGACTTTTACTAATTTTACTAACTGTGACGAAAATTAGAATTTTTTATCCTTTTGGCGTTATTGGTCGAATTTCATCCTATTTTGGTGCCGGTCACTCTTCCCTACTATAGAGGGGGGGGGGTAGTCCGCTGCAGGTATGAACACATGTACTCTCACGTCTGCAGGGTCGGAAAATTTTTTCGCAAAGGTTCGTCTAGGGGGCATGCGGGATACTGATCACGAATTTAGAATTCGTTTTTTGTTCCAGAAGGTTACAGTAGGCTAGGATGTCAGTAGGGAGCGGGTAAGCAAAATAGTGGAGACAGGTTAGCCGCACCCCCTCCCTCACTCCATTTGTCTAGGGGTGTTATTGGGCGATTATCACAAACTTGGTACACGTTTTTGGTTTTTAAATTTGTTGAGAACTACTTCAGTTCAAGACACGATCTTGGAAGCGAAGTTCTGCTAGATCAAGAAGCCCGCTTGAAAGCCAACTTTTTCGCAGTATTCATGTCTGCTCTAACCTGCTGTAATCTGCTGTTGTACCGAAAACAGATGCCAGATTCTTGACAAGCACCACAAATAACCTCCCTTAACGAGGTTTGAACGAAGGAAACCTTTGGAGTGTCGAGACTACGAGTGCCTGTATCGGCAATGTCGCCCCTCCCCTAGCATCCCCATATATAGTAGGGAAGAGCGGTCAAATGAGGCTACTACGAGACACCCTTCCAAAACTAATACAAACCGTTATAAATAGATCACACATGGATAGAATCAAGCAAAAGCTTCCCCCTCAAAAAAGCATGGTTAGTGGCCAGCGGCGGATATCTAATCGATGAAGACTAGCTTGGCTCACATCCCGCAAAAGATTGAAAAAAAGTTGAAACGCGAACGCAGAACCCTGCCGAGGCCAAAATGCAGTCTACATTGATAAAATGCGCGAAAAACACCGCTAGCAATGCACAGACCCCACCCCTGGAACCGATCCCTTGACCACCCTCCTGGCACTCCACCGCGCTACCAACCCGGCCAGCCAGTCGCTGGTGGCCTCCTGGTGAACGATTCCCGTGAACGCGCCTTCTCGCTTCTACTAGGAATTTATCAGATCCCGAGTTCTAGCAATGATTGAAGCTCCAAACCTTTTGTAGGATCATTTCTGAGCAGGACAAGGGTATTTCGGCGCCGGTTTTGCGTATTCAGGCCGCACTGAAGCCGTACAGTCTTTTGCCATTTTTGACCTATCCAGAGGTCCGCAGGAAATTTGGAAACTACTATAGTGCTCTCCAGACAACGCCCTACAACCCTATATAGGCCGCTTTGAGAAACCCCACGGTCACCTCTTTGACCTTCCTCGTCAGTCCGTGTTTCCGCATCATACAGACCGTATACTTTGATATCGTCGGCGTATATCTGAAGTTTGATATTCTCGGAGACTTTAATAAAATGGGATAACCCGACAGTGTACAAGAGGAAAAGTAGAGGTGAGAGCACGCCACCTTGCGGCACAACGCTTTTACAGTGATATCTTTCGGAAAACGCGTACCCCACTCGAACCGTCATAATCCTGTCCTTCAAATTCATTCGGCGAATCGCGCCGCAGAAAAAAGTACGCGGCGCGACGGATGGCCAGCGGCTGAACGGTTTTCGGAGAGCAGCTGCGCAATCGCGGCGCGCGGCGCAAAAAGGACGCGGCGCAACGGACGGCCAGTGGCTAAGCAGAGCGCGCGGCGCGTTTCGAGATTCACGAGAGGGTTCGCGGCCAATCCTATTATATAAAGCAGAGAGGCATGAGTCACTGACGGGTGACTTCTGTCAACGTCTGCCGTATCGCTGCCGCCAACCGTAAGGCCTATGGTATACTCCCGTCCGCTGCTGCGACGCGGGAGTGCACAGCGAGTCGACGGCTCGCGATGCGCGTCGCAAGCCATCGCCATCGCTGAGGCTGACATAGTTCACGCACTTCTGCAGACGGAGACTTCTGCAGAATTTTAGCGAATCAGCTGATTCAGTGCATCGTTTTCTTGTATTCTTTGTTTTGTCGATCGTTACGTTCGTGATTTCGCGTTTTTCCTGTTTTATCGCCATCTGATCCGTAAACCCTTGTAGGATTGTGGTTTTCAACGGTATTTCGTCGATGTCATGTTTAGCTAGGGGGGGGGGGGGGTTCCGCCACACATGCATTTCTTTCGTTTTTCATTCCACCCGCAGGTACTGAAACCCACGTTTCTGTGCTCAACACGACACGAGAGGGTTCTCGTGACGTGCCTAGCACAGAAACTTCCCAATTGTGGCCCCATTTCCGGAAAGTGATGTTTAGCCAGGAGGGTTTCGGCACAAAAGTGAGAAAAATCGGCCTCAAAAAACACCTCATCAAAAAACGAGTCGTTCAATTGGCACATTTCTGTGCCGGACATGTCAGAAGAAACTCCCTGTGACTTGTCCGGCACAGAAATGTAGACTTCGGTGCCGGCGAGGAAATTCAGAGGCGAAACAAATGCGACTATCGGCACAAGAGTGAGAAAATCGGCCTCGAAAAACACCTCCTCAAAAAACGAGTCGTTCAAGCCGTCGAGAAAACCCAAAATGAGTCATGAGTCATGGTGAGTCATGGTCACGAACCAATGAAGTGTCGAAATAAGTGAGCTGAAGTGCATAGAATAGGGGACGACAGCGCTCCCTCCTCCGCGACCATCGCTGCCCGTCGCTCGTCGCAGCGCAGTGCACTGCGACGGGCGACGGGCTGCGACGGCCGTCGCACGGGAGTATGTTCCACTCCCGCGACGCGGAGGTATAACACCCCTCTGCGACGCATCGCGGGAGCGATGGCGCGTCAACCGGCAACCGCGCCCCACTGCGCCGTCCGCCACTGCAGCGAGGGCGCGCCGTTGACAGTTACCCCGCGCCCGTCGCTGGAGCGACGCGGGAGTATACCATAGGCCTAACCACCACAACATGGCAGCATGGCAGGCAGCCATGACCGCCGGCGTTTACTACCACGACGCTTCCACTGCCGAGTGCTCACCAAAGAACACCCACTTGAGGTTTCGCAAGACGTCACCACGGCTATGACGAGTCACCGCTGCCGGTTTTAGAGAACACGTGAAACGTTGCGGAAGATGTCTGGGGCGCGGCACGGCTTAGACCTCATGATCTGTGATGGGAGATGTCGATGCGCCTTATCGTTCGCTTCTACTTTACGCGCTGCTAGCGTGTACTTCTTCCTTTAGCTTCCTACACATTAGCAACAGTACGGTGAAGGTCGCTCAGGCATTCAGCGTCGTTCGATATTGTGTATCGACTGAGCGGCGCTGTCGTTTCTTTCTCAGACTTAATCGATCGGGGGTGGGCGTTGTGTGGTTTTGATGGTCGACGGAAGGTCGATCGTATATATATATCGACCGATATTATTGATCGTTTGAGCGGTACTGTCGTTTCCTTCTCTTACTTAATCGATCTGGGTAGGTGTTGCGTGATTACTATGGCAGTCGGAAGGCCGCTCAGACATTCAATATCGATCTATATTATCGATCTTTTCAGTGATGCTACCGTTTCTCTCTCAGACCTCATCGATAGGGGTGGGTGTCGCGTGATTGTGTTGGAGCTACCGAAGGTCGCTCAGACATTTAAAATCGATCGATATTGCCGGCGTTATCGGTTTTCTCCCGACCTAGCTGATCGGAGTGGGTGTTGAGTGATTAAGATGGCTTAAGAAAAGGCTTCACTGCGTGGAGAACTTTTGATCAGGCAGTCAATATCGATCGAGATTATGGACAATTTGAGTGATACTATCGGTTTTCTCTCAGACCTTCCCAATCGGGATGGGAGTTGCGTGATTGTGTTGGTCGACGGAAGCGCTTCACAGAAATTGGGGTGCTTCGATCAAGCAGTCAATATCGGTCGGTGTTATCGATCTTTTGAACGCGATACTGAATTTCTCTCAGATACATTGAAGGAAGGAAAATCAATTAGAGACGGAAAGTCTCACAATATATAAAGGAGGATGGCATTAGTCACTTTCTGTAGTGATTCTTCAATAGCAAAAACAAAGTTCCCACCCTCCCCTTCCCCAATTTTTCGACTACACCAGGCTCTCGAATATAATTCTTCCCGTACGTCTCCTCAGAATTAGCGGCCAGTGTCATAATCTGGAAAAGAAGACGCTCTTTTTGATTCGGAAATTGTTCACTTTGATTTCGAGAGCATACTAACTTCGCACGCTGATTTACTAAGTTATTTCTACCTGCCCAGGTCCTCCAATTTTAAGCGGTGAACTAGGACAGGTCAGCGAAGGAAGTTCGTCGGAGCTACGCTAGGTTCGACTACGCTTTCAACCAAGTCTTGCCCCTAGGTCCCAATTTTCGGCTGCTTTGACCAATTTCCTTAGCACTATATGCAGAGGAGGATAGTACTTTTGTCCTAAGTCACCTGTTGTTGTGAATACCCAACCAGGGTTTACATCTACATATATTATGTATTAGTGTATTATAATATATATATATATAGGACATCTTGCCTTGAACTTAAGATGCTTAGCTAAGCAATATAAGATAAGCACCAGTGAATATCATCCACAGGCATAACCTAGCAAAACCGTAAGTAGGCACTCATGAATGTAATCTCCCGCGGTGCTCGAGTGCGGCACCGTCTTTTAGGTTTTACACTTGTGATACCGATTGCGACCAGAATGTCGCCATATCGTGGTTACGCCCACTGAAATTGTGTATATAAAAGATGCATGTACAACTATTGTGGGTTCTACTACAAAATCATGAGAATAAACCTTTGTTCCACTGAGTAGTAAAGCCACTACATTGGTAATCCACCAAATTGGTACACCGACCGTGGAAAACCCCAAAGTCTGAGCTAGTTCTCCTCAGTGAGAAATAGATGGGTTTTTTATCAGCTTTCTTGCGAGTTCTCTTCGGATAAACCAGACAGCAAACCTAAGTCCTTCGCGAGTTCTCTTCGGAGAAACCAGGACTTGATTGTCAGCTGTGCTAGTTCTCTTCGTGAGAAGCAGCCGACAATTCTAAATTTTCCTTTGCGAGTCCTATCACGAGGAACCAGGAAAACAAAAAAGCTCTCTTTGCGAGTTCTCCTCGGAGAAACCAGAGAGCAAACGAATTTCCATTCCGAGCAAGGAAAGGAAATCGAAAGAATACCTTCTTCGCTACTCCTCTACCGAGGAACCAGGAGGAAATTCTAAACTTTTTTTAGAGAATTCTCTACGAGGATCCTAAGAAAGAAGAAAAACACCCGCGTGGCAGGAAACGCTTTGAGCGTGGAACTGCTCGAACCATTTCAAATAGCGGGTGAATTTCAGACGTCACGAAATCTTAGATATTTGTGAGAAATTCACCAAAACGCGATAGAAATGGCCGATGTTCAAGCCTTGAAGACGAAGATCTCCAGCGCATGTAAGCACCTTCGATCCAACAATGGTCAGATCCAAGAACTCCGAAACCCATTCGAATTTCCACCGAAGAAAGCGCAATGCGAGGAGTATATCCGAAGAAAGACAGCTGACTTGAAATACCTTTCACGAGGAATATCACAAGGCAAGCAGTTACTGGACAAATACGTTAAGGAAGCCATCGAAAGAATCGACAGACGAGCCGAACAAAAAGAGCAGGAAAGGCTCATGATGGACCTGAACAAGCATTTAGAAGATGATGCAAACAGTCTGGACATCATAACATGTCGATGGCTCAACAAAATAGAATTCCATTTAGAGGAACTGGCGCAGCAAGCCGCCCTCACAGCGGGTGTGCCTTCTAGTGTCAGTCACCAGACTACTAGAAGTCACAATAACGGTACAAACGATCAAGAAGGACGTCTACTACTACCAGGCGACCGAAGCCGGCGGATCAGACGTCCACTACTCGAAGTCCCAATATTCGCAGGAGACTTCATGAAATTTACCACCTTCTGGTCAGTCTTCCACTCGTTGATACATGATGACGTTGACCTCTTTGATCAAGACAAATTCCTGTTATTAAAGCAAGCGCTCAAAGGAAAAGCAGCAGCTTCAATCAGCAGCATTCCAGTTATTGGAGAAAAATACAGCGTAGTAGTGAATATCTTGAAAAACAGTACGACAGGTCCGAAAGCATGGCGGATATTCTCATCAGCGAAGTCGAGCGCATACCTCGAGCTAATGATAATCCCAAGAGCTGCCGTGAAACACTGTCATCAATTTCTTCACGAGTCGTACATCTGGAGCAAACTGGAGTATCACTTAACGCAGACAGAGTGTGGTGCCGTTTAATTTTATCGAAATTTGCGGAACACATTTGCAGTACAGTGATACGAAAAGAAAGGAATGCTGACATTCCGTTCGAAATAAGCGACATCATGGACGCGATTGACGATATCATCACGCTACAGGAAACGACCGAACTCACAACGAGGACTTTGTTTGGATCCGACAATCACAGATCAAACAACTTCGTGAGGTCACACACCACCCCTCAACAAACGAAGCATGTCGCCAAACGAAGGATCTGCTTGTGTGAAGGATCCCTATCCTCCTCAGTATTGCGACAAATTTCCAACCCCTGAAGCGCGACGAATGGAAGCTAGACGACAAAAAATATGCTGGAAGTGCTTCGATCGGTCACACAGTTCGAAATTCTGTACAACCGTTGGAAAATGCCCAAAATGCAACGAGGATCACCATTCGTCTCTATGTATTGGAACCAGCGGTAGAACAGGTCAAGCCGAAAGGAGGCAAAGCCAACCGTAAAGTTCAGCTTCTCATCGGCCACAAACGTCTTCTCTACTGTCGCAACCCAACCGTTTCAAGAATCAACAGCAAAGAAATAGCAATTATCTCCAGGATAACGGTCGAGTTCAGGCTCTAAGCAACTCAGTGCCACAACCACCGCTACTAGAACAGTGTGTGCTACAAATGGCTTTAGCACTCATATTCAACGGAACGGAGTCAAAGTATGAATCAGTTACAATACTACTTGATTCGGGTGCTCAAAGAAGCTTTATCAAAACAAGATTTGAAAGATTGCTTGGTCCTCCAATAACTTAGCTCAACCTCGTTCACAGCTACTGGAATGGGAGAGCTAGAGGAAACCTTCAATTCCAATGAGCTTCGTGTTGCGCTGAAAGATAATCACGGCTCCACAAAACTACATAGCCTGCCAGTCTTCACAAAGGATAAACTGACTTCTATAACGAAGACTGCGGAGTTATCCAGAACAGACAAATATTGCATCAAGAAGGAGAAAATCACTATAGCCCAACAAGGACTATTTTTTCGCGAAGTGTCGCCAGACATTATTGTTCGGCAGGATCCCCTCAAGAAGGTTATCGACCACGAAACCTCAGTTATCAAGCTGCCGTCTGGATAGATTTTAACGCTAACGATATTTGGCTACACAATCTACGGTGCTAGTGATAAAACCGCTATTCTGACAAAGAATAGCACTTCTGAATGCAGTTCTCTAATTATCGCAACGCCGTCGCTAACAGCTAAAGACGACTACAAAGAGAATATAAAGCATCTATATGAACTCGAACCGCTGGGAATTAACACAAACAGCGACACCGATGAAGCTTCTATAGTCAAATGTATGGATAGCTACAAGAAAACCATTCTACAAGAAAACGGCAGTGATTCTTCCACCAAAGCGGAAGAATCACTGCCGGGTTTCCTTTCACGAACGAGGTAAAAAACCTCAAGGACAACTTCAACGTCGTAATTCGTCGACTGCAGAATTTGCTACGCACACTACAAGGAGACAAAGAGAAATTCAATCTCTATAACTACACGCTTACGAGCTATCTGCAGGATGGTATCATTGAGGAAGCTAAGGAAGAGGACGGCAGACTCGCAACCTTCTACCTCCCACAAAGACATGTGTGGACACCGTCGAAATCTACTAAGCTACGAGTGGTGTTTGATTCTTCTTCTCACGCAAGAGATGAGCACAGTCTGAACGAAGGACATTCCCTAACACCACTGATCCACGAGGTGCTTCTGAAATTCCGTACGCATCTCTACACAATGTAGCGGATATACAAAAAGCCTTCTTGCAAATCAGGCTACCTGCCAATCACCGAGATGTTACGAGATTCCTATGGGTGAAAGATATTTCACTGCCTACAACAGGAAGCAATCTGAAACACCTTAGATTTTGCAGAGTACCCTTTGGCATAAATGCGAGCCTTGCAATTCTGAATCAGTGCATACTAAAGCACATTGAAGCATCGCGCTCAGAAATCTCTCAAGAGTTATCCAGCTCTTCGTACTTAGACAACGTGTTACTGGAAGGAAATAATGCGGATGATCTACTTCGCAAATTCGCCGAGTCGAAGACGTTCTTCTTCTTCTTCTTCTTCAGCGTCTGTCCCGCTTCGTAGCGGGGTCCGCTATTCTGGTGTCATGACGCCACCTCTCCCGATCCAGCGCTAGATCAGGGTGGACTCCAGCTACCTTCAAGTCCATATGTAACGTATCAGCCCAGCGTTGCTTCGGGCGACCTCTAAGCCGCTTTCCTGCCACCTCGAACTTAAGGCCTATCTTGCGGACGCTATCTTCCTTTCCACGCAGAACGTGGCCGTACCGTAAGCGAGCTTCGCGCATCTTGTCCGCTGTCGGCGCGACACCGAACTACTGCCGAATGACATCGTTTCGGATGCGGTCCAGGCGCGTGACTTCAGCCGTCCAGCGCAGCATCTTCGTCTCCATGACGCTGAGACGCGTTTCAACCTCCTCAGTCACAGGCCAACACTCAGCACCGTACATCGCTACCGGCCGGACCACAGTTCTATATATTTTTGACTTCAAGCGCTCTGTTATCTTCCTATCGCAGAGCACGCCAGTCAACGAGCGCCACTTGGACCAAGCTGCACTCACGCGTGAGTTCACTTCAATCATCAGATTGCCATCAGATGCTACTGCTGATCCCAGGTACTTAAAAACCGAAGTGCGTGGGAGCTCGATGGCGTTAACCTTGATGGAGCTGGACTCATTAACGTCCGTCGTTAGACACTCGGTCTTCTTCACGTTCAATCTTCGTTCAATCTGAGTCCAAAACACTCCAAGCGATCACACCAAGCTTGCACCTCTCGCTCGAGTTCACCTTTATTTTCGCTAGCGAGCATTACGTCATCAGCATAAAGCAATGTCCAGGGGACTGGCTT
Source organism: Heligmosomoides polygyrus bakeri (assembly GCA_947359475.1). Lineage (NCBI taxonomy): Eukaryota > Metazoa > Nematoda > Chromadorea > Rhabditida > Heligmosomidae > Heligmosomoides > Heligmosomoides polygyrus. Next base: position 48,239,170 of record OX375867.1, on the reverse strand, counting down.
CTGAAGATCTCGTGTAATGGCGTCCATTACGACAACAAAGAGGAGTGGGGAAAGCGCAGAACCCTGGTGCACCCCGACAAAGATGGGGAACTCCATCGAGGTTCCGGCTTCAGCTTGAACACTACTCTTTGGAGAAGGGTTAAGGGTTCGCACCCACTCTATGAGCTCTTCAGGAACTCCATGTCGTCGCAGGGCGTACCATATAACTTCACGCGGTACTCGGTCAAAGGCCTTCTCTAGGTCGAGGAAGGCGATATGCACTGGCTTCTGTTTCTCGCGATGCTCCTCTAACAGGAGGCGCGCGGCATGTATGGCGTCAATGGTGCCACAGCCAGCTACGAAACCGCACTGATTGCTGGAAAGCTGGACGAGGTCACGAATTCATGCGTCGACAATTCGCTCAAAGATCTTCATGCTGTGCGAAAGCAAACGAATTGGACGGTAGCTGGAGCAGTCTGCAGGACTGCCCTTCTTCTTCCAAGTCGGAATCGTCGTGTTTTGGCGCCAACAATCAGGCACCCTCTTCTCCACCACAACCTGGTTAAAGAACTGCGCCAACCACTCAGCAGGGTACCACAGCTTTGTCTTCCACAGATCAGCTGCCACGTCGTCGGGCCCAGTCGCTTTGCCTGGCCCTATCTTCCTCAGAGCCGCTTCTGTCTCCTCCACGGTGATCTTGTGAACGGGACCGTGGACAGAAGCCACAGAAGGGATGGCCGGGTGAGAAAATTCCATAGTGGAAATTTCCTCAAAGTAATCACGCCATCGCTTCAGCGCCTTTTCTCGGTCTGTCAGAAGGTGGCCGCTCTCATCATTGATGCAAAAAACTTTTCAATATCCTCGGTTTGGCGATGGCGTCTCTTAGGTACAAATACCCGGTACAAATACCGCTCAGCATCGCCCGATTCGAGCTTCTCGTTGACATCTCCATAATGAGTGGCTTTTGCAACAGCCACGGCCTTCTTTGCAGCTTTCCTCGCTTCTTGGTACTTCCGCCAGTTACCGGCTGTCTTGTCGCTGAGAAACACATGATAGAGCGACTTCTTTTCTCGAACTTTTGCTATCACGTCATCTGTCCACAGCCACGTCTGCTTTTCGACCTTGCGTCGTCCAGGCACCGTGATGCCGAGCTCCAACCTTGCAGCTTCACGTATCGCGTCGGCAGCCTTCTTCCAAGTTTCGTCGACAGTTGTGACTGTCGGTAACCGCACGCGAGGAATCACAGCTGCTTCCTTCTCTCTCATTCGCCACCACTTGATTCTCGGTGCACCGCATCGCTGGACCTGCTTCTGCCTTGGGGCGGCGATCTTTAGGGTGCAGATGAGCGGTCGGTGCTGTGGGGCGACCGTCTCATACGGCACGACCTTCACATCTGTGACAAGACTTCGGCCGCGATCCTTCACAAGGAAGAAATCTATCTGAGACTTGGAGCTCCCACTATAGCATGAGATGAGGTGGGAGTCGCGTTTACGAAATACAGTGTTCACAATGGTGAGATTATGCGATTCCGCATATTCAAGGATACGCTCACCATCGGCGTTACGCGACCCATAGCCGAATCCACCATGACAGCTGTGCCCGTCTTTCGTCGCGCCGACGTGCCCATTAAGGTCACCAGCGACTATGATGACATCTTTCGACGGCACCTTTGCTGTCTTCTCATCAAGCAGGCTCCAAAACTCATCCTTGGCTTGATCGGAGCAGCCAGTCTGCGGAGCATACGCAGAGAAGAAGTGATAGGCCTCTGTTGTACTCCCGCGGGAGTATCCGCGGAACGTCCGCGGACCAATGGTGCACGGCGGAGGCGGGCGTGGCGAGGCGCGGCGATTGACCAGGTGAGGGGTCTCGGCGCGATTCCCGCCCTCCCGCGGATGCTCCCGCCGGAGTATAACAGGGGCCATAGAGTCGCTCCTTAGCGGCAACAACGATCTTCATCAATCGATCGTCAAAGCGTTCGACGCTTACAATCGAGTCACGAAATCGTTCGGAGACGATGACTCCAACTCCACTGGTGGTCCTGGGACTTCCACATAGAACGGCCTTGAAGCCTCGTCCTATGTCCCTTGACTTGCGGAAGGACCACCTCGTCTCCTGCCCCGCACAGAGATCAACTCTTCTACGCTCCAGTGCTTCAACCAACTCGCACGAGCGGCCCGTCAACGTACCCACATTCAGCGTTGCCACGCGGGTCCTCCTTACGTTACGGGACTTTCGGACTAGCTCAGTTGCCCCTCGATGCCGTCCTCGCATCAGGGACCCTCGCATACTTCTCACACTCGCCGGGCTCTGCGAGTGCGCGTCGGCTCCCGCGGACGCCGTAGCGCTATCTCGATACTCATGTAACGTCATCAACCATGTGATGTGACATAGGTCTTCGTATGCCGGCCTGTCGCCTGCATTTGAGTTCCCGTGCTTAGCTTAGCTCGCAGAGCGAGCAGTTTCCAGTGGCACCACGTGGAGGAACGGACATCGCCACCAGTCGAAGACGTTATTTTCGTCAATAGGGATGAACTTACGAGACTATCTAATTCCGCTTATGTCAACAAAAAGATTCCTGACTCTGATCGAGCCGCATCCACCGACATAAAGGTGCTTGGAATCCAGTGGAACGTGGAAGGAGACACCCTCTTATTGAAGTGCGTTGAAAAGCAATCAGTGAAGGTCTCCAAACGTACTGTATTGAGTCAAATCAATGGGTAGTGCTTTGACACTCTTGGACTACTCACGCCGCTTCTAATCCCAGCAAAGATCTTTTTTCAAGACCTGCATAAGAAAAAGTATGGATGGGACGTACCACTTTCGGAAGAAGACGAAGCGGCATGGAAAACCATCCATTCAGAATTAAACGTTTTCAAAATTTCCTTACCTAGGAGGGTTATGGAGAAGAAAAGTTCCACAAAGCATACGTTATCTATATTCGTAGATAGCTCTAAAAGAGCTTACGCCTGCAGCATCTACGTCACAACGATATCATGCGGAAATAGGAAGGATTCACGACTGTTCACGGCAAAATCCAAGATTGTCCCCATAAGCAAGGTACAAACGATACCAAGGCTCGAGCTCCTCTCAATCTTCATCGGACTGAGCCTTGCGGAGTCAACTATTCAAAGGATAGACACAAAGTTCGAGCAGATCAACATATTTAGCGATTCGACTATCGCGCTATGCTGGGTTCATGAAAACAGACGGTTACCATCAATCGTCTCCACCCTCGATCAGAAAATAGGCGCTATTGTAAAACGACTTCGAGAATGCACTCAGGTAGTCTTCTTCCATGTGCCTACGAACGAGAACGTTGCCGACTGTGCCACACGGGGAGTTGGTAAAGATGATCTAGCCAAACATCGTTGGTGGAGTGGCCCAATTTGGCTCAACCAACCAAGCGAACTTTGGCCTGTCAAAAAAGCTGAGGCAGAACTCTGGTTCAGAATCAGCATTATATGCTTCAAATACAGAGGAGCACACCGTGGTTCCTATATGGCGAACGGAAAAATTTGACAGCTACTCTAAGTTGGTTCGGATTGTCGCTTACTGCGCTCGATTTATTCGTAATGCAACAAAGGGTCGATATCTACCCATGTCAATAAAAGGACTGCAGACAGAGTCACCCTCAGCCGAAGAAGCTACTATTGCCGAAAGATTGATCATTCGTCAAGAGCAAACCATCTTCAAATCCGAATTGCTGCTGCAAAACACGCAGCTAAATGTTAGAATTGACAACGAGGGAATATATAGGAGATTTGGTGGACTCCAGAACGCCGATCTCCGTTTCTCGACGGTCAGTCCTATACATATTCCTAAGCAAAGCAAACTGGGACCGTCCATCGCTCTAAACCTGCAGAAGGCTCTGGCCCACTGCGGGTCAAGTCACCTCCTGTACAACATTAGACGGCGGTTTTGGATGCCGCTCGACAGGACTCTATGCAAGCGAACGCCTAAAAACTGCTCCACTTGCAGAAAAGCTAACGTAGTTCCGTACAAGTATCCCAGTATGGGACCTCTTCCAACTGAAAGAGTTGCCCAATCACCTCCGTTTTCATACACCAGAGTGGATTTTTTGGTCCAATTACGACGAAATCGAGTTCTGGAGAGGACTGCAAACGATGCGTCGCCCTGTTCACTTGCCTTGTAACAAGCACATCTGGAAGTGGCTGTCGATTTGTCAGCCAAGAACTTTATCTTTGCCCTCAAGAGATTCATCGCTCGAAGAGGAGTTCCCAGGAAGATAATTAGCGACAATGGAACAATTTTCCAGCTGATGGAAAGCCTTTTGAGCCGCAACCATGCTGTTGAAGACGTTTCGTTATTCTCTTTTTTAGCGGATTATCGCATTCTTTGGACCTTTATACCACCATCATCTCCATGGATGGGTGGTGTTTGGGAGCGGATGGTAGGAACCGTCAAACGATCGTTTCAAAAAACTGTTGGACGACGAAAGCTCACCGATGAGTTACTTCATACAACGCTATGTGAAATAGAAGGTGTTGTTAACTCAAGGCCGTTAACAACATCCCAGCTTACGCTAAACGAAGACGACGAAGATCCTGACTTCCGACCATATCCCGAACTTTCTTCCCATAAAGCAGCTAAACAGACTTTATCGGAGACAGAAAAGATCACTAAAAAGTTTTGGTCAATCTGGAAAAACGAATATCTCATGGAGCTAAGGAATCGACACAAGATGGCAAGCAAGATTTCTAGGAATTCCAAGCAGTCTTCAACAATTGGAGTGTAGTGCTTCTGGACGACGACTCTCAACAACCAAGAGGTTCGTGGCCTATGGCATTAATACTAGACCTGGTCACCAGCAAAGACAACGAAGTTCGAAGCGCGATGCTACAGATAGCATCAGGAAAAATTATTCAGAGACCCATCAATCGTCTCATTCCTTTGGAAATCCAGTCATCCATCGAGTCACCCACCAGATCGCAAGGAGACTCATTGGCCACACCGGAGAACGGAGATAAAATTGCGACGAAGCATCAAGTAAGAAGAAGAGACTCTACGGAGGTCGCAGTTCGATTACAGCCACCGCGCGCAGTCAAGAACACGAAGTCATATGAGGAGAGCTCAACTGCGGAGAAAGGATAAAAGCCACTAAGCTCATCTGCTCTACTCATGATGGCGACTTGCATATTCACACTATTCAGCGTCAACACAACATCGGCGGCCTCGATATCCTGCTCAAATAAAGGAGTCAAAATCAACGGCAACCTTTCAGCTGCTGCGGAACTGTGTATAAACGACAAGTACTGCACCACATACCAAGCTAGAACGATAACCAAAGACGTCGCCATACCCTTCAAATATGTCATGAATCGCCATAAAATACAATGGCGGACGATTACGGATAGCAAACAGCATGTCGATGTTATAGATTGTCCTGCACATGAAGTCTGTGTCAGCATCAATTGCATCTTCTGCATTGACCAAATCGTCAACCCTCATTGTGCGCCACAGCTTGCGATCACATTAGTAGCCATAGCCATGCTACTGATAATCATGCCTTGCGCTGCCGTATGCTATCTAACTGCACAATGCAGAGTATAGACAACGATTATGTTATCTCTGCAAAGGAAAAGACCTCCCAACAAAGTTGAAAAAGATAGCTTTGAAATCGTGAAGATGTCAGCGTCTATGGCCAACTCCAAAATGATTGTCTTTGCAGTCATTACTGTATGCCTTATGGTGTCAGCAGATGCATGTCAATATACGCATACAATCACGGTGAACAATACGGTATGTCTGCACTCACGTGGGAGGTCACTGAACTCGGTCCGGAGATTCTGAACGAGGCCTATATGGTGTGTAGGGCACCGGACGAGAATCACAAAACTGTGTTTCGTTTTTGCTAAATGTCCCTGGGTGGTCCAAAAATGGCAAAAAAGGGTATCACTTCAGGGCGGGCTTATAAGGCATAAGTGACACCTGGAATGGTCCTGTCGTGCTCAGAACTTAACTTCCAAAAGGTTTGGGGCTCAAATTAAAGTTAGATTACAGTAATACGATAATTTCCTACGTTTCATAGATGAAGCTGCAGTGCACATTCAAGTGATTCATTCGCATCAGTGGTGTCAGCGCCTGGATGGTCGAGTGGATAGCGCGGCGGATTTACGGGAGCGGGTCGAGGGTTCGATTCCGGGGCGTCCATGCGATTTGCTCTGTGGAGTGCTCCCTTTTTAAGAGTACATTTTGGCTTCGTTAGGTTGCCGTATTATTGGCTAGTGGTGAATAAGAGTGACGAAGTCATGACTACCGATTTCTCCTTTGGGAATTATTTAAGCTGCTGACCACGAATCTGTCACTCTTTTTCTAAATTATCATTTTCCTGCACTACTTTCCATCAAGGATTGAAGTCGAAGGTTGGAAAATAAGTTTGACCACAATGGAGAAGAAAGCAATTTGCTAACGAAGACAGCTTTACACACCCATATTTGCCGTAACCTGCCGTGATATAGCGAAATTTTAAAAACAGGTATCACATCCGTGATCAGCAAATAACACCCGTGGGCGTTTTTTGGCGAAATTTTTTCTTTCGTCCTCTCCTCGACCTCTGGAGTCATGAAAAGCAGCAGTGCCGATTATTCTGTGTACAATCCGTTACTAACGCTTACCCACCGTAACCTCTGTCATCTATCGTTTCAACGGAAATAGTTGCCAGGTGGGTGATCTGCATCCCAGATAATCCTATAGATGAATTTGGGACGAAAAACCTTTTTCGGTATCCAGGGGCCGTATGCTCGTGTTTCCCCGTTGGGGGAAAATCAATAAATATCAACATATCATATCACGCCCCAATCCCCCGTTGGGGGATACTCGGGGTAGACGAGCATACGGCCCCAGAGTTGATGGAGTGAGTGCAAGTGGTCATAGCTGCAATGCATCGACCCGTCTAGTGTAAGTGTATAGGAGATTAGTCAGGAAAAAATACACAGTTAGATGAATACCATGAGGTGGATAAAATATGCTGTACTTGGCAACAGCTGAAATAGTGAAAGCTGCGCAGAATAAAAAGCAGTCTGTAAAAAAAAATCCAAAGAACGATGAACGTGTCTTGGTGATGGGTCAACTCAATACTTGTCAATCGTTATCACAAATGAGGTGGCAGAGAGAAGCACTTTCAAATTTGATTGAGAACAGTTGGAAACAGTCATATGGGGGTAGCATCTAACTAGAGCTTCCTCAGTGTGACAAGCGTAATTTAATGGATGCTCGACATCAGCCTACATGCCAAAACTAGCTTCTTTACATCTGACAACAGGTTGAAAGCAGGGTTAGGAAGCGAAGAAGGTATCCTACCGAAGCCAAAATGTACTCTTTATTAGCCGAAAATGAGCCCTTCACAGAGCAAATCGCATAGACCCCCCGGAATCGAACCCTTGACCACCTCTCGTAAGTCCACCGCGCTATCCACTCGGCCATCCAGTCGCTGATACCTTTGATGAGAATGAATCACTTGAATGTGCACTGCAGCTTCGTCTAGGAAACGTAGGAAATTATCTCGTTACTATAATCTAACTTTAATTTGAGCCCCAAACCTTTTGTAAGTTAAGTTCTGAGCACGACAGGACCATTCCTGGTGTCACTTATGCCTCAGCCCGCCCAGAAGTGAAACATTTTTTTGCCTTTTTTGAACCACCCAGGAGCACTTAGCAAAAACGAAACACAGTTCCGTGATCCTCGTTCGATGCCCTACAAGACAATATAGGTCTCGTTCAGAATCTCCGGACCGAGTTCAGTGACCTCCCTCGTCAGATCGCCTCACAGAATACCGGCAGGTCCTCGAAAGTACAATCACTCTGAGCGAAAGAAAATCTCAGGCGTGTTTTCGAGTACGAAATGGCAACAAAATCAAGCATGGACACAAAGCTGATACGTGTCACGCTCACCTGCAACCCTGTCGCATTATTCTATACAAAAAATGTTGACATAATCACGGAGTCAGCAAAACGATGCGATTTGGCAGGTTCTTGAAACTCGCAGACATGCTCACATGTCAGCAGGACATCAGTGATCCAAGAGCTACGGGATACGTATGCCTTTCCTGGAGTCTCTAGATGCCCCACATCACGAGGAGGAATCCCATGTGGCTGCCTATTACAATGCCTGGGTGTTTGTTTTCCCGTACCTACGCAAAACCGAAAGACAGTGAAATCTACCAGGTTTTGCACTGCCCAACATGGACGGAATCAATGCAGGTAGAATACGCTTACACCGCTGCTTAAGGGGAGAAGATTACAGAGAGACCTACCATCATCACTAAAGCAACTCAAGTATTGACAAATGCAAACATCACTCTTGAGTCTGTAACAATGCCAGCACTACCACTGCTGAGCTCAACATTTGTACAAGCAATTGATGTCAACGGCACGGAGGTCGCAATCGTTGGAAGCGACGATTTTTTTGCACTACGATGTCCAACATGGAACAGTTCTAAAAACATCACGGAGTGTCAGGTTGAGGACAACTGCTCTTGCTCACCTTCGGACTCGGATGCCAACTGTGTCTGCAAAAATGTGGATCTACGCGGAAGAATGACTTCAATTCAGCATCGTCTTCCATTGTCTACTTCAGTCCTGCAACTACGGGACGTTCACGGAAGAATTTATGGGACGATACATGAAGCAGTAGCTGACATCACAGTCACTACCGTTATTGGATCCCAATCAGATTCTATGGTAGACAATGAACGCTGTGCCATAAAGGCATCACTAGTGAAGGGCTGTTACAACTGCATAACTGGAGCCCAGGTTACATTCAGCTGTGCGAGACGAGCAATCATGGTAGAAGTAGACTGCTATCAAAAAATGTTCTCTGCTACATGTAATTCGACTACGGCAAAAACAACCGTATCAATCCATACAACAGTTGCTAGATACAACGAATCTTGCCTGGTAAGGTGTGGAGATGAAACACACAATATCACCCTATCTGGAATGCTGGCGTTCTTCCCTCAGTGGACAACATCCTTGATGCGGAACGCTTCCAAACACGCCAACTATGTCGACGTATTCAACTAACCAGACATCGGACATGCGTTGGAAGTCGTCATGGAAAATTGGAAATCATCAGTGGTCGCCTTCACTGCAGTCATCGTACTTATTACCGCTACAATTTGGATGCTTCTAAAAATGTTGTTCCATTTATTTTGCTAAGACTAATGGTCTGCGAATGTATCCACTCTTGCGTTGTAATTGCTTAGTTGATTGTAATTCATTGTAGATTATTTGATCAATTAATTCTAATTTGTTGTTATTAAAATAAGCTTGACTTAATTACACTCATAATAACTGATAATATTAATATTAATATTGATGTATTTTAACGAATAATTGTATCACGTAGTCATTTGTGAGTAACACGTTTATCACTACCGCTCTTAAGGGCCAGCCCCAGCGTTGTGAATACCCAACCAGGGTTTACGTCTACATATATTATGTATTAGGTATTATAATATATAGGACATCTTGCCTTGAATGATAAGACTTAAGATGCTTAGCTAAGCAATGTAAGATAAGCACCATTGAATATCATCCACAGGCATAATCTAGCGATACCGTAAGTAGGCACTCATGAATGTAATCTCCCGCGGTGCTCGAGTGCGGCACCGTCTTTTAGGTTTTACACTTGTGGTACCGATTGCGACCAGAATGTCGCCATATCGTGGCCACGCCCACTGAAATTGTGTATATATACGATGCGTGTACCACTATTGTGGGTTCTACTGTAAAATCGTGAGAATAAACCTTTGCTCCACTGAATAGTAAAGCCACTACATTGGTAATCCACCAAATTGGTACACCGACCGTGGAAAACCCCAAAGTCTGAGCCATTGGTAATTCACCCCATTGGTAATTCACCAAACCTGTTCCAAGATCGTCACACGTCGTGGTATAAGGCACGGCGACTGGACGGAAACGGTCAGGCGTTCAATTAGGCTTAACGAGCTGCAATAGGTTGTGAACACGACCCCAGACGAAGCAGGAGTGCTGCGGGCATTTTCTTGAGTGTAATAGAGGGATGTGAGTGATACTCAGCAAGGCATCAACCTTAGCAGGCGTACGTTTCTACGTGTTCGACTTCGACGCCAGGGATGCTTCCTTACCCAGCGTTGGTTGGCGGCGAGGCCGGCGACCGGCGCTGGGTGAGGAATCATCCCTAGCTAGGTTTGGGCTACATTCCTAACGTGGCCCGCCATTCCAGAAGGCGGCGAAACCGGCAAGCCTGGCGTGGTCCGCACATCCAGCGTCCATCGCCAGTGAAGCGGGCGATGGACGCTGGTGTACTTATAACCCCCTCCCCAACGCATAACAGACCAGTGCTATTCTGACACCTCGACAAAGGGTAGTGTCAAAAACCTCTGGTTTTTTTCTTTGATGGAAAAGGAACAAATAATTTTTGAAACGAATAATTATGTTTCATAAAGTGCAGACCATTTCCAAAAACACATATTTAGAGGATGCTGAATTAATTGATAATGTAACTCATGAAGCAAACCATTAGATAAGCGCAATTTATGTTGGTGAGAATCTGAGAATACAGGATGAAAACCTATTGCAAATGTGCCCTGCTCTGGTAGATAAACTGATCCAACCCATTCGAGCGGCAACTCTAAAAAAAATCGTCGTTATATTCATTCTGACAAAAACTGTGGGATTCGGATTTGAAGATTACAATCTATTTTGCCTAATCTAACGTGATATCCTTTCACAGCAATATTCTCTCGGATTTCTTACGATTAGAGAAAAGCTTGAAGGTATCAAAGTGTATGCATTTGCAGGGAATCAGAGAGCTCATGCCCGTCGTCTAGCAGATCAAATCAAGTCTTTGAGCGTGAAGCCGCCGGACAGGGTCAGATTCCAACAGCGCCTCTGCCGCAATGCTTGTGAAACTCGAGGAAACTCGTTCAGGAGAGCAACCGCCAGGAGCCCCATCGCCGGCCACTGCGTCGCCCATCGACCCTCCACCTGGAGGGATGAACGCGGGCAATGAGGACCTCGCAGGAGATACGCACCAGAGCGACGTGGGTGGCAGCTACTCTTCGTGGCCTCGAGTCCACGACGGGCACCCGGACCAGCAGAGCAGATCTGTGCTCTTTAGGGTGCGCGGAAAATACCGGATCCCTCTTACATGATTTGTGGCGCTTACTACCGATTTCCCCCTGATACAGTGTAGTGTGGTGTTCGCTCGGTTTTTCTTGTGTTCTCTTTAATATACGATCCTCACAAAGGAGTCGTAATGACTGTTTCAATAGTCCTTACCTGTGAAATTGATCGCAGACTGATTCCGTGTACTCCAATCATGTTTTGACAGCACATGAAGATCTCCACTGATTTGTGATTTTAGAAAAACGGAAGGCCATCAGCGGAGGCGCCAGGGAACAAGCAAGTTAGGTACCAAATGCTATCACAACTTCTAGTGGTCGCTGAGAAGGATTGTTTGAGGGATGTCTCGCGATTGTTTTCATCAGGAAAGGTGGCCTGTTCCTCCAGGAGCGCAAGGACGAGACGATTTCTGAAGTTTTCACCGGAGCCTGCTCACACGCGCCTGGAGTGGACTGCACTGTGGGTCTGTTCCGTAATGAGAAACCGTGCGATCACAAGGAATGACGCCACTGACTGGGCTACCAACTACGTGACCGAGGAGCTATTGAAAGTGATGTGTTGAATATTGTAGGACACTGTCGTGGAAGCGCCGGTTTCCAATTTCCTGCGGGCCTCTGGGTAGGTTAAAAACGGCGAAAATCCGTAGCACTTCGTCGCGGGCTAATAAAGCAGATTTGACGTCTGGAACTGTTTTCGCTGAGGTGCCTCCCTGCAAATGATTTGGCACTCCAACTATGGCTGGATTTAGCAGGTTTGGAGGGAGTACTCGATGAAAACTGATTGGGTGTCCACAAGACGGGCGCTTCTTGCCTTTGTCCTTTTGCACTGCTCGATTTCGTAATTGGAAGTACGCATGGTAGTGCCGGGAACGACAAACCAAGCCATAATCAAAATACTCCTCAGGAGCGCAACTTCTTCCACCCTTGGATGACATAGATAATGCGGAATGATGTTGCCTGACGGGCTGTACTAACGCTGCTGTGGTCGACGTCGTCAGTGCCGTCGTCGGCGATGTCGTCGCTACCGTCGACAACATCGTCGCGTCTGGCCTATGGTGTAGTTCGGCGACAGCGTTGCGCTGGCTGCTACGCACTGCACAGGCTCAGCACTGTCGCCGACGTCGCCGATAACAGCGTCGCCGAGGTGAAACATAGGCCTCTGTGGCGGCGTCGGTTACGGAAGTATAACACCTCCTGCGGAGCTCTCGACGATGCCGTGGGTGACGTAGCAGCCCGCCCAACACAGCGTCGGCGACTTCGCCGACGCGTCGCCGGTGTAACATAGGCCTATGTTATATTTCGGCGACGCGTCGCTGGCTGCGTCGCCGAGAGCTCCGCAGGGGGTGTTATACTTCCGTCGCCGACGTCACCTCCGACGGGCCGATGACGTCTGTGGCGACTAGGTGACAGCGCGTCGCCGTGCTGACGTCACCCAAGGGTGGCAGAAAATGCGCTCCGATGGAGTGTTTTCGTTGTGGGTTGATTCTTCGTTCCCGGCACTGCCTTCGTCACCACCGGACTTCGAATTACGAAATCGGGAAGTGCAAAAGACGACCGTCTTGCGTACACCAATAGTGCCATTCGCTAGAACACTGTGTTTGGGAGGGAGTGGAAACCTAAACCGTACTTCCATTCACTTTGTCACCTTTCTTCGCTTTTCCGTCCTTACCACTCGTACTTTTCGCTTTCTCTAGGCTTTTTCGCTTTCTTGCAGATTCTAAAATGATGTTGCAAACCTCTACGAAGAGCTTTTTCGAGATAAAATTCATATTAAATAAGAGTTAAATTTTCCTTTGAATTTCGAAAATTCCGCGTAAATTTAATTTAAATGCGATTTAACAAAAAAGGCCTTTGCTAAATTCCATTAAAGAAATTTAACGAAAATGCTGGTGAAATCGTTGAACTGGTAAATCAACAGTCAGATGAGACTTCAGATCACACTTATTCATCCTTCTAAAAGCAAATGTGGTTATTAAGAGAAATTCGCCAGATTAACAATGGTCGATCAGGCTACCGTTCATGCAAAACAAAAATATCATCAAGTCCCGAAACATACCAAGAAAAGCACACAGTTGAAGCAAATTCGAGGCAGATGTGATCACCTAGCGTTTCTATTGGCAGACTGGCTACCAATGATGACATTGAAAACGCGCTCCGGTGCAAAAAATGCGCTCCGATGCTCTCCTGTCAACGACGTCGCCGACGCCGCCACAGAATCCGTCACCGACGTTGCCGACGTCGACGACGCGTATATGGCGACGTCGGCAACGTCGCTGGTGACGTCAGCGTCGGTGACGTGTCGCAGCGTCGGTGATCTGTCGCCGAAGTATATCATATGCCATAGGCCATAGGTCTTACGAGGGAGGTCAGTGAACTCGGCCCGGAGATTCTGAACGAGGCCTATATAGTGCCTTTCAAAAGTATGTAGCCACCTTAAATTCAAAATTTTCTCGTTTCGTGTTCGTTTCTACGAACTGGCGTTAGCAGCATTGGATTCCCCGTAGACGAAAATAGCTAGATTGCTCTTTCCAGAAAAAAGCTTGATCTCCGGCAAAAACTAGGCGTTTTTGAATTTTTTTGTTTGTTTCAAAGTATGTAGCCACTCTCAAAAAATACGATTTTTATTAAAAATTAATAGTCAGTTGGACCACCATTATTTTTTATTACATCAAATACCCTGCTACGCATGCTACTAACAAGCTCTGGATCTCTTTATCACCTATGTTGTCCCAGGCGGTCAAAATAACGGTTTTCAGCTCCCCAACATTGTTGAACTGCCTGTTATTCAAGTAGACTGCCGGACCAAGATACCCCACATATTCTCCATTGGGTTGCAGTCAGGTAAGCAAGCTGGCCTTCCCATTGCTCGGATTCCATTACGTTGGAGCCAGTCTGTGATCGATTTGGACACATGAAGTGCAGCGTTGTCCTGCTGCAGTACGTGTGTCTGCCGTTTTCTCCCTGTTAGGAAGGGCAGCAGGCTGAACTCCAATACGGGTTGATACTCTAGACTGTACATACGACATGATGGGAATCTGAGCTTCAGCTTGCCCCTACTGCAGAAGCCTGCCCATGTCATCAGAGACCCGCCTCCGAAGTTCCGTAGAGAGAAGGTGATGGGAGCCTGTCGTAGATCTCTCCAGTAATACCGGTAACCATCGGGACCATCCAGATTAAATTTTTTGTCGTCACCGAAGATGACCTGAAGCAATAAGCGTGTGAAATTCATGACGTCGACGAAACCAGAAAGTTCCTACATTTTTCCATTGCGTGCCATGTTTTTGCGGGCAAACTCCAGTCGCGCCTGCTTGAGGAAGTTCGTGAGATGAGGTGCTTTCTGCATGGTCTGTCTGCAGATGTTTTCGTTCGATCGAATACAACGTCATATCGTTGTTCTTATGCAGATAGACACGAACTCAGCACGAACTTGGTTGACGCTCCATGTGGAGTTCGACACCATACGGCTGATTTGTCGACGATTCTGGCTCGAAATCACACGCGGACGACCCGGTGCAGGTGCAGACCGATAACCATTAGGATTTAGAAGGAAGTGGTCGACATTTGTTTGCGAACGTCCGAGCTGACGAGCAATGGCGCGATTTGTCAAGCCAGCAACGTTGAGCGCTCGGATCTGAGCTTGTTCCTCGATAATCAGGACACGTCCAAGGACTGGCATAGTGGTTATTTTTGAAGAACAGGTCAAGCTGGCCATTTATGACAAGAACTTCCTACCAAAAAGAGCGCAAAATTTGAATAGGAGTGTAAAAATGCCCGATATTCTGGAGTGGCTACATACTTTTGAAACAAACAAAAAAATCAAAAACGCCTACTTTTTGCCGGAGATCAAGCTTTTTTTTCTGGAAAGAGCAATCTAGCTATTTTCGTCTACGGGGAATCCAATACTGCTAACGCCAGTTCGTAGAAACGAACGCGAAACGAGAAAATTTTGAATTTAAGGTGGCTACATACTTTTGAAACGCACTGTATGGTGTGTAGGGCACCGGACGAGGATCACAAAACTGTGTTTCGTTTTTGATAAATGTCCCTGGGTGGTCCAAAAATGTCAAAAATGGTGTCACTTCAGGGCGTGCTGATAAGGCAAAAGTGGCACCTGGAATGGTCCTGTCGTTCTCAGAACTTGACCTAAAAAAGGTTTGGAGCTCAAATTAAAGTTAGATTATAGTAATATGATAATTTCCTACGTTTACTAGACGAAGTTGCAGTGCACATTCAAGTGATTCATCGCATCAATGGTGCCGGCAGCGACTGGATGGCCGAGTGGATAGCACGGTGGGCTTACGGAGGGGGTCCAGGGTTCGATTCCGGGGGTATCTGTGCGATTTTCTCTGTGGAGTGCACCCTTTTTGGCTAATAAGGAGTACATTTTGGCTGCGGTGGGGTACCGTGTTATTGGGTAGTGGTGAATAAGGGTGACGAAATCACGACTAGCGATTTCTCATAGACTTCGCCCATGGGAATTATTTAAGCTGTTGACCACGAATCTGTCACTCTTTTTCCAAATTATCGCTTTTCTTGCACTAGTTTCCATCGAAGGTTGAAGTGAATAAGTTTGACCACAATGGAGAAGAAAGCGATCCTACTAACGTAGATAGCTTTACACACCCATATTTACCGCAACCTGCCGTAATATATCGAAATTTTAAAAACAGGTATCACATCCGTGATCAGCAAATAACTCCCGTGGGCGTTTTTTGGCGAAATTTTTTCTTTCGTCCTCTCCTCGACCTCTGGAGTCATGAAAAGCAGCAGTGCTGATTATTCTGCGTACACCCCGCTACTAACGCTTACCCACCGTAACCTCTGTCATCCATCGTTTCAACGGAAATAGTTGCCAGGTTGGTGATCTGCATCCCAGATAATCCTATAGATGAATTTGGGACGAAAAACCTTTTTCGGTATCCAGGGGCCGTATGCTCGTGCTCCCCCGTTGGGGGAAAATCAATAAATATCAACATATCATATCACGCCCAAATCCCCCGTTGGGGGATACTCGGGGTAGACGAGCATACGGCCCCAGAGTTGAGGGAGTGAGTGCAAGTGGTCATAGCTGCAATGCATCGACCCGTCTACTGTAATTGTATAGGAAAATAGTCAGGAAAAATACATAGCTAGATAAATACCATGACGTGGATAAAATGTGTTGTAGTTGGTAACAGTGAGCTGAAATAGTGATAGTGAAAGCTGCGTAGAATAAAAAGCAGTATGTAAAGAAATCGGAAGAGCGATGAACGTGTGTTGGTGATGGGTCAACTCAATACTTGTCAGTCGTTTTCACAATTGAGGTGGCAGAGAGAAGCACTTCCAAAACTAATTGAGAACATTCGAAACAGTCATATGGGGGTAGCATCTAACGAGAGCTTCCTCAGCGTGACAAGCGTAGTTTAGTGGATGCTCGACATCACCCTACACGACAAAACTAGCTTCTTTACATCTGACAACAGGTTGAAAGTGGTGTTAGGAAGCGAAGAAGGTATCCTACCGAAGCCAGAATGTACTCCTTATTAGCTAAAAAGCACTCCACAGAGCAAATCGCAAAGATACTCCCGGAATCGAACCCTGAACACCCTCCCGTAAGCCCGCCGTGCTATCCACTCGGTCATCCAGTAGCTGCCATCACTGATGCGAATGAATCACTTGAATGTACAGTGCAGCTTTGGAAAAAAATAATCTAACTTCAATTTGAGCTCCAAACCTTTTTTAGGTCAAGTTCTGAGAACGACAGGACCATTCCAGGTGCCACTTTTGCCTTATCAGCACGCCCTGAAGTGACACCATTTTTTGCCATTTTTGGCATTTAGCAAAAACGAAACGCAGTTCTGTGATATGTCGACTTTCATTAAACCTTGGCATATTCACTTCAGATCGATGTTGTCTTATTGAGCTGGTAGCCAAATTGTTATTACATTTATTTGACTCGGCTTACGTTTCGGCGACCTCACCTTCGTCAGAGCCTGAAAATTCGAAAAACTCTTATGAAACTGTCCTCCCAAACACCACTTCATCCTACAGAGTACTATTCTTAAGGAGTAATAGCGGCAAGATCCAACATGACAGTTATGAAGGAACGACTGACTTTATAGGTGGATGCCAAGAAGGACCACCAGTCACCCGAAGCTGGACTTGAACGTGGGTGAATGAGTCTACCCCGCGGGACAACCCGACTTAAATACCCTGGGGATCAGACCAGATAGATCAGAACCCGCAGGGCTCAACGAAGGGTGCCAGTTCTTGGGTTATAGACCAGACACTCCTCCTTTCGGTTGACCTGGGGATTCCTAGCCGCGATCCAGAGCGCCTCAAGGGTCTTGCGCGCCGATACATCATTCTCGACCCAAAATCGACACAGACACCTGCAGCATCGCGCTCGCATGACATCGGACCCTGTGCTCCTCCTCCCCCCCCCCCCAAGGAGTTAGGACATTGCCGTACAAATGCTCCTTAACCCTGATACATAGGGGTCTGCCCGTTTCCCCTATGGGTTCTCACCACAGTCATTGCATGAGATAGTGTAGACAACTCCAGAGTTCCAGCAATCCACCTCCTTCCCATTAGAACACACAACACAGGACGGGAACATGTCCTGTCGAAGGCACAGTTCCGAACCAGCTGCGCCTTCAAATACATTATAATAATTTAAAGAACCAATACAATAACTTTTATGGTTCGTTTCGCCACCTTCCTTCAGACGAACCTTGTGAATTATAACACCTCCTCGGTGGCTCATCAGTGATGAAAGAGGTGTTATAATTTATTTTAATATTTATTTATTTATTGTTAATATAATAATTCCCCTTCATGTGCCACCTCATCGCGGTGAAGGGATGAACATCATACGTAACTTCAGAAGAAAATAACGTACTAGTTTCTGACATACACAATAAATTAAAAATGCTAAATAAACAAAATCTAAAACAACTAATCAATTACAGTCTAAACCCAGATTTTTTAAGTAATCTAAAAAGTAAAACCAAATTTATAATGTTGTGCTTACTAGCTCACATCAAATATGGTATAGACAATACGGAAAATAATATTAAAAATTACAAAGTTAAGCATATTACTATGAACTACAGAGGAGCAATTTTTGATCACATAAACTTTAACAAAATTTTTAATAATACTGTAGTTAAATTTTTCGTTAATAATAACTCTCAAAAAGAATTTATTCCCTTTAAGATAGCTTACACATATTCGCGACCTATTTCCAGTATTATTTTTAATTACAACAAACTACTTAAAAACATTACCCTCGAAGAATGTGCTCACATTATTAAAAGTGATTGCATTTGTAAAACAAAATATAATGAATATAAAAATTTTATAGATGTTTGTCATGACCACATTGTTACAGGTGACCTAAATATTATTAAACATAAGCAACTTAATAAAATTTTACAAAAAGGTACAAAATACAGACCATATAATGGCTATAATAAAAAAGATATAATTTTAGAGTACAAAAATACAGTGGAAAAAAACAGTTAAACAGATTAGCAAGTTTTACAACATAAGAATAGCTAACAAAATCAAAGAGCTATACATATATTTTAATACACAAATTAGAACTAAAATTAAGCCGCTCATTAATGCTAAATATATAGACGATAAAGTGCATATACCATTTAAGGAAATTAGGGTATTACAAAAGGATTTTGTTTCCTGTCCATTAGATAAAGCATCTAATAACTATGGCCTAGTATGTAAAAGTTTTATCTTCTAATCTTAATGAATGAAATGGGTATTAAATTTGATAACACTCTGGATGCTTTTATCAATATAAATACTAATAACACATATACTAATGTTGATATTATAGATAAACAATCGATTATTTTTAAACATAGATATTTCCAGAGTAAACACAAACTTAAGGCTAATACGGATGTGGATCTACCTATTATTTACGCGCTGCCTAAACTACATAAAAACCCTATTAAATTTAGATTTATTACAGGCGCCAGAAACAGCAGTGTTAAATCTATTGCCTTAGAGCTTTGTTGCATTTTTGATTCTTTAAAAACCACTTTATCAACTGTGCCAAATGTATATCAAACAATTGCAGAACTATTCAAACATATTGGTCTATAAATAATAGTAATATTACAGAGAAAATTAGTAACTTACGTAATGGCAATATAAAGTTATACTCCGCAGATTTTACAGACATGTTCACTAACATACCGCTCAACGTCATTATATCCAAAATGAGGGATCTCATCACTTTATGTTTCAAAAACGCAGGTATAAAATTGGTTGCATGTAATGGTGTTAAAGTTTTTTATACGCATTCTTCCGTAGATAGTTACAGATGTTACGATGCTACGGATCTCTTATATTTAATCGATTACTTACTAAGAAATAGTTATTGTGTGTTTGCAGGAAAAATATATAAACAAAACCTTGGAGTTCCACAAGGAGGTAACTTTAGCCCGCTTTTGGCAGATCTTACTATGTTTAGGTTCGAGTTTGAATACTCAAAGAACATCAGAAAAATTGGCAGCCATTTATTCATACTTTTAGATATATGGATGACCTTCTTATAATACACAACTTTAATGAGGACTATATCAATTATGTCCTTACATTAATTTATAAAAATTTGCAGGTACTAAAAAATACCCATATTAATGAATACGAATGCAACTATCTTGACGTTACCCTCAAAGTAGTTGGACATAAAATAGAAACAAACCTCTACAACAAAACAGATTCTTTTAATTTTAGAGTTAACAGATACCCACATGTAGATTCAGAAGTATCTTTCAGGGTTAAAAGAAACACTGTTTACGCGGAGATTTTAAGGATAGCCAATGCATGTTCTAATTTAATATACTTTTGTGATAAAGTTAAAGAAATGCAAAAAAAATTCGCTCTTAATGGTTATAACAAAGATTTTATCATTTCAAATATACTTAAATGTTTATATAACAACAAACATATACTTTATAAATATAAATTGTTAGAAAAACATAAAGATATAAAAAATTTTGTCAGTACTATTTGTGGTGGTCCTTAACTAATAGTACTTCATATTATTTTCAAGCTATCTTAATATATAAGGCACTAAGTTCTTCAGTTGGTCGCTTAATATTATTTCCTTGAGGGTAGCGGACTCCACCTTTTATATTGAGCAATAAACGCGCTCTAGTTTCACTGACTTGCGATACTCTTCGCTGAGTATCAAACCTCACACCTTCGTTGTTGCCCATTTCTTAGGATTTCGCGGAGAATATCCACTCCACCTTTTCACCCCCATTTCCACTTCCTTTCCACCATTCTTTTTTGATAGGCTTTATTCCTTTTCCTTTCAATCCTTTTGTCTCTCATACTTTTTGGTTTATTCTTGTTAGTATCTTGTTTATACGTTCTTCTCCTAAGGATAGGAACTTGATGTATTAGATTCGTTCCCAATTTTTAAAGTTTTCAGGTACCTTCAGAGCCTATTGGACATTGCCGTGAGTTAACTCCTTTATCTTTGTCCTTTTTGTTATTTTTACTTCACTTTTAACTATTCTTTTGGATATGTAGCATCTCCCCGTCCCACTGATGAGCCACCGGGGAGGTGCTACATCAAAAGGTTCGTATGGCGAAACGAACCTCATTAAAACTTTTTAATTCTACACAAATCACTTAGTGATGGCTAACGGCACAAATGGTCACGCAGTACACGATGCTTTGTCGTGTATGGGCGGCTCTCATGTATCCCTGGCCAGGAACATGTGAGTAATCAGACCACCGCCATGGCTCAAACAACTGAAACCGCGCCCCAGCCCTCCCCGCGCCGGAGGTGGACTTCTACGACGTCGGTTGCATCCACCTCCGGCGAGGGGTCATCTAATCTCGGAGTTAAACTATCAGGACGTCATTGGAATCAGACTACCGGAAACTCCCTCCCACCACGACATGGAAACTGCCTATTCGTCTGCACTTATAACTGTCGTACGAACGCATCTGAGCAGGATCTTCGGACACTGCTTTACGAAGCCGCAACATCAAATACGACGTTATCGCCCTGCAGGAAACGAAAGGCGACCACAACGAGCTTCTCATTACCGGAGCAAAGGTGTACAGGAAGAATATTGGCGGAGTTGGATTTCTCGTCAATTCGACAGTGTAGACTCTTACAAGATCATCAGTCCGCGAGTAGCTGTTCTTCGCCTGGAAACCAAAGATCAAGGAACCATCTCCATCATAAATGGATATGCTCCAACATCTGCGGCCACAGATGAAGAAAAGGAGGAATTCTACAAGCTGTTCGAAAGGACTGTCAACGACGAGAAGAGCTACTACAAAGTTGTCGTTGGTGACTGTAACGCTATCGTCGGTACGAATGATCAAGACGAATGAATGGAGGCAAGAATCACATGGAACTTCCTCAAGGAACGAAAACGGAGAGCGCCTGATAGATTTCATATCCGCGTGCCGTCTCTACCATGGAAATTCTATGTTTAAGAAGCCTTCAAACCGACGACGGACCTGGGAAAGCCCAAATAGAGAAACACGTTTGGAGATCGACCATGTTCTTACAAACAGACGCTGGAGTCTTTCGACGTCTCCGTGCTGCCTTCATTTGACACCGGCTCGGATCACCGTCTTGTCCGTGCGAAGCTGACTCTCAAAAAGAGGATGTTCAAGCGTGACACTCATAAAACGGCACCGGTGAGGATCCCCACATTCAAGTCTGAGGAGTTGGAATATTCAATAAAGTCGTATTATTGGAATCTTCTTGAAGATCCATCGGAAGACTACGAGCTTCTCTCCAAAGGACTGTTGAAATGTGCTAGCAGTTCTTGCGAAGCCACATCACCGTCTGCTTCAAGACTCAACGCACATGCGAGTAAACTCTTGGAGCAAAGAAGAGCTGTTAAACTGGATCCTAGTGCTTTCCATCTGGAAAAAATCACCATCTCGAAGGCCTGTCGAATTGCAGTGAAGGAGTCCATTCAAGCCTACAGAAAATTGAACCTGTTAGAAGCCGCTGCGAAAGGTTCAGGTATAAAGCGCTGCAGACGAGATCTCTGCGATTAGAAGGCAATAATGTCAGCCCTTGTGGATAAGGATGGAACAACGCAAACGTCTCGAAGAGGGATGGAGGCCATCGTTCAAGAATTCTACACAGATCTGTTTCGTTCTACCAGCACTGTCCCGAAATGCTTGATGCCACCAGCTGAGGAAGTACCTTCCATTCTGGAATCAGAAGTTGCTCATGCCATCAAAAGGATGAAGCCAGGCACTGCTGCCGGACCGGACGGCATATCTGCTGACCTCCTTCGTGCGGGAGGCAGTGCCCTCTGCTCACTTCTTGCCAAGCACTTCAACCACTACCTTCGACTTGGTAGTATTCCGGACTCATGGAAGGAGTCGAAAACAGTTCTAATTTTCCAAAAAGTTCAGCAGGAGGATATCAACAACTATCGGCTCATCAGTCTTCTCTCGGTTGTGTACAAGATCTTCACCAACATACTGCTCAATCGTATGGAGCGTTGCTTGGATGAGTATCAGCCAGTAGAGCAAGCAGGGTTTAGTAAGATTCTCCTGCATGGACCATATTCAGACTGTCTCACAACTCATTAAATGTCATTAAATGCCGCGAATACCACATCCCACTTGTCTTTGTCTTCGTGGATTATCGGGAAGTGGTCGACTCTGTGGAAATCAACGCCATACTGAACGCGATTGTACACGCTGGTATACCATCGCCCTACATCCGACTTCTCGACGAATGCTTCTCGAACACATCGACTACCATCCAGATGTTCGATCGAAAGCTTAAGATTCCTATCGGAAAAGGAGTACGGCAGGGAGACAGATTTCTCCTAAGCTATTCACAGCGGCACTCCAGGATGCCAAGAAGGACTTAAACTCGGACGAAAAAGGCTACCTTGTCGACGGTAAACGGATCAGCAGCCTTCGCTTCGCCGACGATATTGTTCTCATTTCCACCAGCACGGCAGAAGTCGAGGAAATGCTGAGCGAGCTCAATGTGGCAGGTATGAAGATTGGATTGGACATGAATATGTCCAAAACGCATTTTATGGTCAACCAGTGGTGTGACACGGGACTCGTAAGGTTGAATGGAGTCGTTCTACAACAGGTCGACTCCTACGTCTGTCTGGGAAGAGAGCTGAACATGGATAACGACCTCGCTCCTGAAATCGCCCGCAGGAGACGCGCAGCATGGGCAGCCTTCAGTTCGATTCGCGAAGTCACCGATCAGGTCAAGGATGCTGGCTTCCGGGCCTTGATATTCAACGTCTCCGTACTGCCCGCGATGTGTTACGCGACGGAAATCTGGCCCGACAACATGACAATCGCCGGAGCAATGCAAACTACGCATCTTGCACTGGAGAGGTGTCTTCTCTCCAGTGCACGATGCAGGGCAAACCTTCAGGCGTCAGGCGAGAAATCGGCGCTAAGGGAGAAGCCGCAATTAGCAGACCCGCTGCAGTACATGAAGAAGTCCAAATATCGCTGTGCCGGACATCTGCTTCGATGAAAGGACGATAGATCGAGTCTCCGTGTCACAGAATGGCTTCCGAGAGACCATAAGAGACCACTGGGACGACCGCCAACGCGATGGGCAGACTCATTCTCCAGATCTTCCAGAGAGCGGAGTCTGCCTCACTGGATGCAAGCAGCTAGAGACCGAGCGATCTGGAAGAGTTGTGGTCCCCGCTGAGAAGACCTCCAGCCGACAAAAGGACCATCAAAGTATCAAAGTATCAAAGTAATATAATAATTTTGTATTTTTATCTTTATTTTTTACTATTTATTTATTTATTTATTTATTTATTTATTCTAATTTTTAGACAATATTATTTTTTAATTCTTTAATATAAAATGTTTATACAAAGATATTTATTGAATTGTACATATAGTTAATTTTAGAAAAGTTTTTATTACAATTCGTTTAAATTGGAAACAATTTTAAAACATTTTATTTGTGCTAAATATTGCTAGTGAAAAATAATAAACTTACAAAACTCTGTTGCTACGGCCACACTCCTTCTTCTTTCTATATAAAGTAATTTATACTGTGCTCTATATTACGATATCAGGATAGATATTGTGATACATGTTATCATTACGGTATTCGTTTTATTCTTCACACGCTGGGAATGGAGGTGCTACTTTCAAGTGATTCTATTAGAACAGAACTACTTTTTTCAACGCAATTACGATATTTATTTATTTATTTGTTTATTCAGAATAAAATTATAAGATCGATGGAAGGAGATGGAAAACTACTTCGAACTATTTGAGTGTTTTTGTAAAGTTTATTCCTTTATTATAGTTGTCTAACATGCTGTACTTATACAGTATTTGCCTGTTTTTATTCAGACACTTTCTTACATTTTCGGCAATAAATTCTGTGCTATATCCATCATGTGTAAGTATACGGTGAAGTTCTTTTATCTTAGTGCAAAAATATTGGAATGTTGAAAAACAGTAGCTATTCTAAGCGTTTCTGTGTAAATGACATTATGTTTAATTCTGATTGAAACCTGTGAGTCTATGTGTGGAAACCTATTTACTTTAAAATTGAAAGAATCTGTTTTGTTGTACAGGTTGTTTTCAATTTTATTATTTACGACTTCAATATTTATGTCTAGATGGTTACATTTGTATTCACTTTCGTGTGTCTTTTTAAATTGAAATGTGCTTTTATACTAAAGTGAGTATGTAATCAATGTGGTTTTCTTTGTAATTGTGAACTATAAGTATGTCGTCCATGTATCTAAATGGCTTAAACAAATGGTTTCTATTTAAAATTGTGTTCTTAGAGTATTCAAATTCAAATATAGCATGGTTAAGTCAGTGAGTAAAGGGCTGAAGTTACCTCCTTGAGGAACTCCTTTATTTTGTTTAAAAATTATACTGGCGAATACGCAGTAACTATTCTTCAATAAGTAGTCTATTAAATATAAAAGATCCATTATATTATAACAAGTGCTCCGTCATGCCTATCGCCTATCGGCGTTCCTCGCAGTTGCGCGCTTCTCGCGATGCTGCAGTATCACTAAACTAAGGAGAATCACATCAAGTTAACTGCTCTACTTGCACAGCTTTCCTCCCTACCTAGGAGTACAAAAGGCTCGCAGTACGTGTAGTATAAGGTGTGATACGGCGATCTATTGGTTCCCCACTACTGGTCTTCCCCTATTGAAACGGTCCCCCATTACTGCTACTGGTCCCCCTCACTGATCCACGCTCAGTGGATGACGTTTTCAGCACGTCTATCTGAATCCCCAAACACGCTGAGCGAAGCCTTTGGCACGTCCTTTGAGTCCCAGGCACGTCACGCGACGTATTCGGCACGTCTTCTAAATCCCTGGCACGTAGAACACGTCTGGGTATTTTCCGCTATTTTCGCGCTCGGTAACTTAATCAGTATCGATTGATGGTAATCAGTACTTCAAAAACGAATTTCAGATTCGTGTTGAGTGACCTCGACTTCCTCCAGGGCTAAAGTTTTAAACCGCCTAGACGACATCCACAAAAAATCTAAGAGGGATAGGACTCCCTGCGCATTGAGCTGCACCTCCGAAATACGACTGGAATGAACAGTGATTCGTTGTTGCCAGCCACAAATGGGCCGACTCTTCGTGGGCGACTTGCCGAAGCGACAAACTCGTTGAGCGTACAGGGCAGTGCCATCCGAAAAACTTCAGATAAAGCACTCCTTTTTTTTCACTGAGTTGTCCAATGGATTAGTTGCCATCAGAATTCCTACGCCGGGCAAGACACCTTCCCATTCCATTGCTATCCACATAGGACGCCAAACGTGATTGCACCATCCGCACTTCTGATGCATCGCAACGCCTCCCCCTAATTTTTGAACTCCAGAATCCGAAATATGAGCTTGTTTTGAATAACATTTTTTTTTGGGAAAATCTCCAGCTGTTCAGAGTTCATTTCCACAGTACATTACACGGACGAATTTGGCCATCACCTGGATGGTCTCTTAGCTGTTTGGAAGAATGGGTGTTCCATGAGGAACGGCACCAGGATATCCAATCCTTCTCAATGTCTACAGCAGACCAGTTATACAGAATACATATTTTCAGCGAAACAGATTAATGAGTAGAAATAGTAATCAGCTTTGGTGGTCTGCCACCGTCCATCAGCTGTGTAAACGCTTCAGGCAAGCTTTGTGGGGAGAATTGGATAGGGCAACGATATTGGAAGCGGATTTGACTGAGGGGAGCGAGCTGGATTCGACGTTGTGACTGCGATGCTCGGAATGAGTTAGGCATGTCTTACAGGGGAGGTCAATGAGCGTCCCGTGCAGATTTTCAAACTGACCTATTGAGGATGGTAGGGGATTGTCTGAGAAGCACCGTAGCGGTTTTCAAATTTCCTGCGGACACTTGAGTAGGTCGTGTCACTTCAGAGCGGGCCTATAGAGAAACATCTGGAACATCTGGAACTGCCATGTCGTATTTATAATCTAACCTGCAAAAGCTTTGGGGCTGGAAAAATAGCGGAGTTACAGCGATTTCACATATTGGTTGTTAGCCGTACAGCAACCGACGGGGAACATTGAGGTGCGCCACTCACGAAATATGTGCAGTGTCTGGATGGCAGAGTGGGTAGAGGGGCGAACTTGTAGGAAGGGGGGGGGTGAGGGGTTCGGGTCCGGAGTGTGTGTTTTTGCATTGCTGGGCTTGCTCGATCCGATTTTGTTGGTGTAAAACGTATTTTGACCACGGGATTGTACCATACCGACAGTGTAACCTTATTTTAACCTGGATGTTACGATATAAAAACAAAAAATAAAGCAACAGCGTTCATAAGACATAGTTCGATTGACCACTGAGGAGAGAACTCGGCTTTTCTTTGCCTAAAAAGTAGATAATATTCTTTCTCTTGGCCGTCTTCGTTAGGCATTGACGGTCGGATTGTCAGCACGAGTGCACTTCAGGACTCAAAAATTGAGGAGAAAATGAAAAAAATGGATAAAAAAGATTCGTTTTTATATTTATTCATTTATTCACTCATTTATTATAACGAGCCGTAGACGTGCCGAACACGTCGGCAACCGTGCCTGGCGATGCCGTGGACGTGCCGAACACGTCGGCAACCCTGCATGGCGAGCCGTAGACGTGCCGAACACGTCGGCAACCGTGCCTGGCGAGCCGTAGAGGTGCCGAACACGTCGGCAACCGTGCCTGGCATGCCGTAGACGTGCCGAACATGTCGGTAGCCGTGCCTGGCGATGACGTAGACGTGCCGAACACGTCGGCAACCCTGCATGGCGAGCCGTAGACGTGCACGGTTGCCGACGTGTTCGGCACGTCTACGGCATCGTCAGGCATGCTTGCCGACGTGTTCGGTACATCTACGGCATCGCCAGGCACGTAGAAGGCGTCTGGGTATTTTCTGCTATTTTCGCGCCCCTGATGTTTCCGCCCTTGACGTTTTCGCCCCTGATGTTTCCGCCTCTATTTTTTGACGTGCTCCATGGCTAATCGCTTAGCCCGTTATTATAGAGTCAATTTTGGAGCAGCTTACAGGTGCACGAGATTTAGGGTTCCATTTCTCGAGAAACCTAAACTTTGGGCATCATTATAAAGCACATGTAAAGAAGGCTAACTACCGAATTTATAACTTGTTTAAGGTATTGATAACCAAAGATCAACCTTTTTTTGTGAGAGCCTACAAATCTTACGTAAGGCCCATTGTAGAATGTGGTGTCTCAGTTTTCAGTCCCTGTCAACAGAAGGACATAAAACTCCTTGAAAGTGTTCAGAATAACTTTACCCATAAGCTTTTTCTAAACTGTCGTGGTCTAAATTACGACAATATTCCGAGTGGGTCTGACAGGGCCAAAATGCTCGGGTTGTCTAGCCTTGAGACTATACGAAAGCGAGCAGATTTAGTTATGTTGTTCAAAGTTCTGACAGGAAGGCTTTCCATTGACCCAATTGGATTTTTTGGCACCCCTTTGACAACTGAAAGAAGAGGGCATCTCCGACTCTACCTGCCACTTCCAAGGTCAAAAGTAAGGTCAAGTTTCCTCATTTACAGGAGCATCAGAGAGCTCAACATCTTGCTTTCTGAGAACAAGAACATTGTTAATATGTCTCTATCCTCTTTTAAGCGCTGAATTGCGCTAAGGTTTCGTTAGGCTTATTTTTTATTTGTTATATGTTATTGTTAGAATCTTACCGCATGTGATTGTTATCCGTGCCTTGTAATAAATAAATAAATAAATAAATAAATAAATACCTATATTTACCACTTTGAGTAGAGTTATCAGTATAGAAAGTTTTATATCCATTGCATGCTATGAAATTTTTTCCAGAATTTTTGAAGCAAAAAATAATAAGATTTTTCATTTTTCTAATATAACAGTATGAGGCATGCTAGTGAACATGTCTGTAAAATCAGCTGAATACAATTTAACATTATCTGCATCAACACTTGCTAGTTCTGGTGTTATATTAGAAATTTTGATAGCCCAATATGTTTTAATCGACCTTGTATTACTAGCTGCATTATTGGCGTAATTAATAAAGTGTGTTTTTAGAAATGTAAATATACAACAAAGCTCTAGTGCAATGGACTTAACACTACTATTATATGCGCCGGTTATAAATCTAAATTTTACAGGGTCTTTATGAAGTTTAGGCAGTGAATAAATAATTGGTAAATCTACATTTGAATCTACGTTTAATTTATTTCTTATTTGGAATATTTGTTAATTTTATTGTTATTATTTTTCAAGTTAGCGGGAGTAACATCAATGATCCTCACCATATCTTGAAAACCAGCTAGCCGTTGCTCCTTGCGATGTTTATTGCCGTTTTCATGGACAACGATCTTTGTGCGCTATCAGACGAGACTGAGCTGACAGTTCGGAACATGCTTCTGATAATACCCGCTTTAGTACTAGAGAGGTGGGCAGAACGGTAGCCTTCTTCTTCTTCTTCTTCAGCGTTTGTTCCGCTTCGTAGCGGGGTCCGCGCTTCTGGTGTCGTGACGCCACCTTTCTCGATCCCGCGCTTCATCAGGGTGGACGCCAGTTACTTTCATGTCCATGTGTAACGTAGCGCACCAGCGCTGCTTCGGACGTCCTCTAGGCCGTTTTCCTGACACTTCCAACTCAAGGCCTATCTTGCGGACGCTGTCTTCTTTCCCACGCTTGCGATGGTGGCCGTACCATCGCAAGCGAGCTTCGCGCATCTTCTCCGCTATCGGCGCGACACCGAACTTGCCTAATGACATCGTTTCGGATGCGGTCCATGCGCGTGACTCCAGCCGCCCAGCGCAGCATCTTCGTTTCCATGACGCTGAGGCGCGTTTCAACTTCCTCAGGGGCAGGCCAACACTCAGCACCGTACATCGTCTGGCCGGACGACTGCTCTGTAGATCTTCGACTTCAGGTGCTCTGGTATCTTCCTATCGCAGAGCACGCCAGTCAGCGAACGCCACTTGGACCAAGCTGCACTCACGGTGAGTTCACTTCAATCATCAGACCGCCGCCAGACGCTATTGCTGATCCCAGCTTATTTAAACACCGAAGTGCGTGCAAGCTCAGTGCCGTCAATCTTAATGGAGCCGGATTCGTTTACGTCAGTCGTTAGGTACTCGGTTTTCTTGACATTCAATTTGAGTCCGAACAGGCGGTCGCACCAAGCTTGCACCTGTCGCTTGAGATCATCTTTTTCTTCGCAAGCGAGCATCACGTCATCAGCATAGAGCGATGTCCATGGGACAGACTTCTGAAGATTTCTCGTAATGGCTTCCATGACGACAACAAAGACGAGTGGAGAAGGCGCAGAACTTTGGTGCACCCCAACAGAGATGGGAAACTCCATTGAGGTTCCAGCTGCAGCATTTCACGAATTCGTCTGTCGAGGATTCGTTCGAAGATCTTCATGCTGGTCGAAAGCAAGCGAATGGGACGGTAATTGGAGAAGTCTGCAGGGCTACCCTTCTTCTTCCAAATCGGAATCGTCGTACTGTTGTGCCAACACTCCGGTACCTTCATCTCCTTTACTACCTGATTGAAGAACTCAGCCAACCACTCAGCAGGATACCAGAGCTTCGACTTCCAAACATCGGCTGCCAGATCATCCGGTCCTGTCGCCCTGCATGGCTTCATCTTCTTCAGAGCCGCTTCTGTTTCCTCCACGGTGTTCTTGCGAACGAGACCGTGAACAAAACCCACAGAAGGGATGGACGGGTGAGGAAATCCCATAGTGGAAATTTCCTTAAGTAATCACGCCATCGCTACAGCGCCTTTTTGCGGTCTGTCAGAAAATGGCCGCTCTCATTATTGATGCCAAAGAACTTTTCAATATCCTCGGTTTGGCGATGGCGGGTTTTAGCAACTCGGTACAAACATCGCTCACCATCGCGCGACGCGAGCCTTTCGTTTGCATCACTATAATGAGTGGCTTTCGCAACAGCCACACCTTTCTTTGCAGCTTTCTTCGCCTTCTGATACTTCTGCCAGTTGTAGGCTGCTTTATCGCCGAGAAACAGATACAGCGATTTCTTCTCTTCAACCTTCGCTATCACATAGTCTGTCCACAGCCATGTCTGCTTGTCGACTTTGCGTCGTCTAGGCTTCGTAGTGCCGAGTTCCAACCTTGCAGCTTGGCGTATCGTTCGCTTTCTTTCAAGTTTCGTCGACAGTCGTGACTGTCGGCAACCGTGCGCGAGAAATCACAGCTGCTTCCTTCTCTTTCATTCGCCACCACTTGGTTCTTGCAACACCGCATCGCTCGATCTGCTTCAGCCTCGTAGGGACGATCTATAGGGTGCTGGTCAGCGATCGATGCTGTGGGGCGACCGTCTCATACGGCACGATCTTCGCGTCTGTGACAATGCTCCGGTCGCGATCCTTTACAAGGACAAAGTCTATCTGAGACTTGGAGCTCCCACTATAGTATTAGTTGAGGTGGGACTCGCGTTTTTGGAAAACGGTGTTCACAATGGTGAGATTATGCCTTTCCGCATATTCAAGGATACGCTCACCATCGGCGTTACGCGACCCATAGCCGAATCCACCATGACAGCTGTACCCGTCCTTTGTAGATCCTACGTGCCAATATAAGGTCACCAGCGACTATGATGGCATCTTTCGGCGGTACCTCTGCTGTCTTCTCATCAAACAGGCTCCAAAACTCCTTGGCTTGATCGGAGCAGCCAGTCTGCGGAGCATACACAGAGAAGAAGTGATGGAGTCGCTCCTTAGCGGCGACAACGATCTTCATCAACCGATCGTTAAAGCGCTCGACACTTACAATCGAGTTACGAAATCGTTTGGAGACGATTATTCCGACACCACTGGTGGTTCTGGGACTTCCTCTCATCAGGTACCCTCGCATACTTTTCACATTCGCCGGGCTTCGCGAGTGCGCGTCGGCTCCCGCGGACGCCGTAGTACAATCTCGGAAAACATGACTGTTCATTGACCATGTGATGTGACATGGGTCTTCGTAGGCCGGCCTGTCACAAGGGCCTGTCGCCTGCATTCGAGTTTCCGTGCTTAGCTTAGCTCACAAAGCGAGCGGTTTCCAGTGGTGCCACGAGAAGGAACGGACATCGCCACCGTGGGCAGAACGGTAGTGAATGAGGATATTCTTGCTACTGGGCTTGCGATACCATCTGGTTTTGATAGCTCAATGAGCAACGTGGACCTGGATATTCAGGAAAGCAAGCCAACCTTCTATAGGTTGTTCCCGTGTAAGCTTTGGACTGCTGATTCAGCAGTTCGAAACAAGTATCCAACTCATTTTGCGTGGAACACAGTATGAATATGTGTACATTATGTCATGCAATGAGTGTGGTGAGGACTACATAGGGGAACGGGCAGACCCCTATGTATCAGAGTTAAGGAGCATTTGGACGGCCTTAGAAAAGGCAATATCCGAACTCCTTGTGGAGTCCGATGTAATGCGGGTGCGATGCTGCGGGTGTCTGTGTCGATTTTAGTTCGAGAATAATGTATCGGCGCGCAAGACGCTTGAGGCGCTCTGGATCACGGCTAGGAATCCCCAGGTCAACCGAAAGGAGGAGTGTCTGGTCTATAACCCAAGAACTGGCACCCTTCGTCGAGCCCTGCGGGTTCTGATCTATCTGGTCTGATCCCCAGGAGTATTTAAGTCGGGTTGTCCAGCGGGGTAGACACATCCACCCACGTTCAAGTCCAGCTTCGGGTGACTGGTGGTCCTTCTCGGCATCCACCTATAAGGTCAGTCGTTCCTTAACAACTGTCATGTTGGATCTTGCCGCTATCTCTCCTTAAGATTAGTGCTCTGTAGGATGAAATGGTGTTTGGAGGACAGTTTCATAAGTGTTTTTCGAATTTTTCGGGCTCTGAGGGAGTCGAGGTCTCCGAAACGTAAGCCGAGTCAAATAAATGTGATAACAACTTTGGCTACCAGTTCAATAAGACAACATCGATCTGAAGTTCTGTGACCTCCGTCCGATGCCCTACAAGAACATATAGGTCTCGTTCAGAATCTCCGGACCGAGTTCACTGACCTCCCTCGTTAGTCCTTCCGCACTCATGGTAAGACATGGCAACAAGGGTTCTTAATCCAGACGCTCGCTGGCAACATCGATGACAGTCTTCAGAATCCGAACGCCTGATCACCCTTACTAGCCCCTTCTTATTGGATCCCCTTGCCCGTCCCCCTAATAGCAAACTCGTACTGGTCTCCTTTATTGCCTCCCTCTTTACTGGTCCCTTCTTACTTCTTCCCCATTTCTAGGCCCACCTCCAAGTTCCTCTGACGCTCCCCTTTCTTAATGCGATCGCGCAGCGACGCGTCAAATTTGGAACGCGGCGCGGCCACTCGCGCCGATCAGCGCATTGACGCGTCGCGCTGCGGCGGGAGTATAAAAGTCGCCTTACCCCGCCGCTGCTCACGTCTGCGACAAGTACCGAGTTCGTTTTGCTTTCAGAAGCCTTAGGCTAACCTACAAGAGTGTCCAGTTTGATTTGAATAGGGTCCAATTTGATTAGAGATGTGCCTAATTTCGTTTGAAAAGTGTCCGAGTCGGCGTGAGGATGTTATAATTGAGTTAACCGTCGATGACGTTTGGTTGATCTTACCAGCGCGGGATACGCTTCATCGTCTTCCGCGCGGGCAAAGTTTTCCATTCAATGTGGGATACTGCTGCAGCTGCGGAAGTGCTGGCTTCTCCTGCTTGATACTAATTGCACCAGTTTCTAAGCGTCCGTATTCAGAACCTGTAGCTGACGTGGTGCGGCAAGGGTCAGCATTCAGAAGACGCGTCACCGACGTCGGAAAACCGCGTCCAGATTCATAAGACATATCACTGACGTCTGCAACGAGCGTGGGAGGACCGAGCCAGCGTCAAGCGTGGGGTTCGATTTTTGCTGAAAATTTACGACCTCCCCTCAGAAGCGGAATTCGTACGACCCCCTCCCTCTCTCTTCCACTGTTCTATTTCTTGTATTTCTTGTTTTTTTTTCAAGGTTTCTTGTGCATTTTGAACTCCTTAATAGATTCTTTATTTCAGGTGCGGCATCGGCACTGAAGAGAACAATGAAACGAGTTCCCTGTACAATACATGTTTTCAAAACGCAATAAAATTCTTTAAAACTTTGAATGCTATTTTCGACACTTTAAAATAGAGATTTTCTGGCAGCAGTCTTCCAATTATCACTGTTCAATTTATGCAGTTTTTTTTCAGGATGCCAGGGACAGGGAACATTTTTCTACCTGAATGAGCGACATTTGCATCTGAAATTGTGCTCTGAAATTGTGTTATATAAAATTTTAAGTTTTACTTTCTGACGATTGCATTCCTTATAAACTTTTTTTTGAAGCGTTCATCGAATCGATCATGGAGCGGAAAAACGAAGGATGGACGATGGACTTCCCTATGATACAATGTTTTCCCATCCTAAGGAAAAAACGAAAATGAAGCTACATAAACCCAAGCTTTGTGCATGATACAGCAAAAAAACATGATTCTCCGCAGCGATGACAGAACTGCGATGACGATATGATTAGAATGGATCGTAAGCTAAATTCTCGTTTTTCATGAAAAAATTATTTTTTAGCCGAAGCAGACCACATATACGAATAAAATTCTTCCACAAAAACTTCCAAGTCTTGGTCAATGCACAGTGAAAAAATCATGATTTTAGAGTAGCACACGAGTGCAGCCGACTACATCACTCGCGCCTAGTTGGGCAACCACCTACTGCGTCTCAACTACTATGGTTTAGGTGCAGTTACTGTTGTTCACCAAGTTATTCTAGAAAATTGTATTGATTTTCAACACCTTGCACTACTCTCGAGATGCAGCGAATTTCTTGTTCGTTATCCGGACTAAAACTCGCCGCTTAGCGAAAAACAAAACGGGTAGCCCAAAACCCTCGGAAACGTGTAATGACTAATCCACTTATCACTGGTGCACCTAAGAATCCTTAAAAACAAGGAAAGGTTTCCAACTCAGGCATGCTTTGCGATGCTATTCTGACATGATGTAGGGCCCTGTGAGTGGAGTCCAGAATCACAGTCAGTTTTTTCTGAACGTCTTTTTAAAGACCTGAAAAAGAGGTGTCAAGGCGTGTGCGCAACACTCATCAACCTCTAAGACATCCCACGAGATGTGCCTCGGCTGCGCCGTAGGTAGAATTGCAGCCTCGTATCAGCACACCGGTCTGCTATTGAGTTAGAGTCCGAGTGCTGCCGATATTTTTCGCACGTATTAGTTTGTTGTTATTACGCTTTCTCATGATCACAGGAGGCAATTTTAGACCATCAAGTCCTACAACAAACCAAGACTGTCTATTTGCGTCTCCATATGTGTTAGTTTTTTAACTATTCATGTCATTTCTCTTGGAATAAAAAGTCTTATATATTATTAGATTAAATGCCTTATATTTATTGTTACCCGTTTAGTCAGCAGCTATGGTACAAAACAATGAAACAAGTAAAATACAAGCGCTTGCCACATCAGCAGCATCTTACAAAAGACAGTGAGGAACAATCTTCTCCCTGGCAAGGAATGGTCACTTCTTCTTCGTTGGACACGTAATCTGTAGGTATAGAGAGGAGTCCTGGGAGAACATCAACGTAACCAGCTGCCATACACGCGTATGACGGACACGGTCGAAGCGCCGGAGCGCAGAACCGTCGGTTGGTCTGGCTTATAAACTGCAATCAAAAGTTACGGTGGTATCCCTCTTGTATAATATTTTATCTCAGTTAACTTTTATCAATATACCATCTCGGCTGCATGTAACATATTCCGGATGGAAAGTAGTCGTCCGAAAACACCTTCAGGTGAGCTCAATTTTTAGTGAACTTATGCACCGATATAGCCCATAGTATTCAACCGTAAGATAAGCGTATTGGTATGCCACTACGGTATCATTGGTGATACGTTATGAAATGGGGTGGCACAGATATGAATAGTTGAAAATGTGAAGGCGCAAATAGAAAGCCTTGGTTTTGTAAGCAATGGTGGTCTAAAATTGCCTCCTGTGATCATGAGAAAGCGTAATAACAACAAACTAATACGTGCAAAAACATTGGCAGCACTCGGACTCGAGCTGGAAAGCCCGCCGGTGTGTTTATACGAGGCGGCAATCCGACCGAGTGCGCTACCGAGTCACATCTCGTGGGGTGTCGTAGAGGTTAATGAGTGCTGTGCACATGCCCTCACATCTCTTTTTTAGGTCTTTAAAAAAGCGTTCAGCAAAAGTGACTGTAGTTCTGGACAACGCTTACAGGGCCCTACATCCTCTGAAAATAGCATCGCAAAATCTTACCATGAGTTATTTGAATTTCGGAGAATACTGTAGCTTTTCGAAAACTAGACAAAAACGCTTTCCCACCATGTAGAAACTATTTTCAAAAAAGGGTTCTTCATGCGCGGAGGATGGTTCAATTTTTGAGCTAAAAAATTGAAGTGACTACACAAAAATGCTCATAACTCGGTAAGACTCCCGAAAATTGATCATATCTCGGCCAATTTTTCGAAAACCAAAAATCCCGTTTGACCATCAAAAAATAGAGCTAATATGCTCTCTAAGCATGTAAAAATGATTTCCAAGAAAGGGGTCTTCATGCGGGGCGGGGGGGGGGGTTCGATTTTCGGTACGTATTTTTGCGAAATGGACCAGAAATTGGACCCCCCTGCCGTGCATGAAGACTCCTTTTTTGAAGATAGGTTTTTACATGACAAGAAAGCGCATTTTATCTGCCTTCAGAAAAGCTGGCGGGATTTTGAAACTTCGAAAAACTTACCGAGTTATGAGCATTTTTGTGTAGTCACTTCAATTTTTTTCGCTCAAAAATTGAACCATCCGCCGCACATAAAGAACCCTTTTTTTTTGAAAATAGTTTTTACATGTTTCTTAGTTTTCGTAACTTTAAAGTATTCTTCGAATTTCAAAAAACTTACCGAGTTATGAACCTTTTTGTGAACGCTCAAGTTTATGCTCCGATGACGTTGGTGCAAAGTCGACCGGAGGTCGATTCATCCTGTTCGATCCAGAAAATCATGATTTTTTCACTGTGCATTGATCAAGACTTGGAAGTTTTTGTGGCAGAATTTTATTCGTATGGGTGGTCTGCTTCGACTAAAAAATAAAATTTTTCATGAAAAACGAGAATTTTGCTTATCATTCTAGTCATATCGTCATCACAGCGGAGAAGCTTAGTTTTTTACTGTATAGTAAACACGACTTAAAATTTTATATGGCACAGTTCCACTTTTTGTCGTTCTTCCCTTCAGGAGGCAGAAAAGCCTTCTGAAGCCTTTCTTCGAAGAGTCCATCCATCCTTCAATTGCGGTCGATCATGTCAGAGAACGCTGTAGCCGCACGCAAACTGCTATAACTCGGAGATCTTTGGTGCTTCTAAAAAAATCACAAAGCTTTAATGAATGTGTGTTCTATGTGCCAAACACAGGTTTTGAAACTATCATCTTCCATGTGATAAGAATATGTGATTATTCCGCTGTGATTTGGGTCGACATTTTTTCGGCAAATGACGAGATCATATAGAAGATCGTTTCAGAAAATCATAGTTTTATCACTGTGGATCAAACGGGCTTAAAATTCTATAGGGTACGATTTCACGTTCAGGCGCTGTTTCCTGCAGAACAGAGAAAATTCTTCTCGAGGCAAGTCCGTCTTTCGGTTGCCATCCATTCCTTCATCGATTCGAAAAATGCTTAAAAAATCTTGTAGGGAATGTCTTAGGTCGTCCTTAGTAATTGATATTTGAAAGTGTATAGAGTGCAATTTTGGAAGTAGATGTCGCTCCTTTAGGTAGAAAACTCTATGTTCATGACCAGACAAAATCTAAAACCTTCATCGATTCGAAGAGTGCTTCAAAAATCTTGTAGGGAAAGTTCCTAGGTCGTCCTTAGTAATTGACATTTAAAATTGTATAGAGTGCAATTTTGGAAGTAGACGTCGCCCCTTTAGGTAGAAAACCCCATGTTCATGACCAGACAAAATCTAAAACCTTCATCGATTCGAAGAGTGCTTCAAAAATCTTGTAGGGAAAGTTCCTAGGTCGTCCTTAGTAATTGACATTTAAAATTGTATAGAGTGCAATTTTGGAAGTAGATGTCGCTCCTTTAGGTAGAAAACTCCATGTTCATGACCTGCTGGCAAAATCTGAAAAAATGAAAGCCTCTCATTGACTCTAAATCTGAGAACAGGAAATCATTATTTTTCACTGTACAATATTTTTTGATATTCAATCCCATTTTATTTACTCCAGGAAACGTGTGTAACCGCATGCTCGTAGCCACACCTGGAAAAAATAACTTATTAAAAGATGCAATCATCTAAAAACCTGAAATTAGAGAGAATGCTTTGCCAAAACCAAGAGAGTACGACCCTCTCCAGACGACGCCACACTACGACCCCCTCGATTCCCGAACCTAAAGCTTAACCCTGGACCGGGCTCTAAGGAGGGGGGGGGGCAGGAGAGCGACCAGGAGGGAGGAACTTGGAGGTGGGCCTAAAAAAGAAGTAAGAAGGGACCAGTAAAGAGGGAGGCACTACGAGTTTACTATTAGGGTGACCGGCAAGGGAATCCAGTAAGAAGGGTCTAGTACGGGGGAGGATCAGGCGTTCGGATTCTGAAGACTGTCAGTGAAGTCGCGCAGCGGGCGTCCGGATTAAGAACCCGTGTTGCCGATGTCGTACCATGAGTGCGGGAGGACCAAGGCCTATGTTATACACCGGCGATGCGTTGGCGACGTCGCCGACGCTGTGTTGGGCGGACTGCTACGTCGCCCACGGTCTCGTCAAGAGCTGCGCAGGAGGTGTTATACTTCCGTCGCCGACGCCGCCACGGAGGCCTTTGTCACACTTCGGCCGCGCTGTTATCGGCGACGTCGGCGACAGTGTTGAGCGGGTGCTATGCAGTGCGTAGCAACAGCGCAACGCTGTCGCCGAACTATAACATGGGCCAGACGTAGTCGACGGTACCGACGACGTCGCCCACAGTAGCGTTGGTGACAGCTCGGGCAACATCATTGCGCATTATCTATGTCATCCAAGGGTGGAAGAAGACGCGTTCCTGAGGACTATTTTGATTATGGGTTGGTTTGTCGTTCCCGGCACTCCCACCATCCCCACCGTACCTCGAATTACGAAATCGAGAAGTGTAAAAGGATAAAGGCAAGAAGTGCCCGTCTTGCTGACACCATTCAGTTTTCATCGATTCCTACTCGCTCCCAGACCTGCTCAACTATTCCTCAAGTTCCTTGAGGAAAAGTGTGGTTTAAAAATTTTTCTAGTCTCTTCTGTTCTACTTTCCTCTTCTACTTTCTATTTTCTAGTTTCATCCATCGTTGAGATTTCAAGGTCCGAACTGTGTACGAACTTTCGAATCGCTCCCACACAAGGTGCACAAAATACGTCCTCTCTACTCGGCCCTATTACTAACTTCAATTCAAATTGAAAGTTGCTACGTCAGCAGCAGCTTTTAGCTAACCCTTACTCATGAAGAGTAGAGATCAAACTAGGTACCATCCTTCACATGCAGGAGAGAACTGCCGTGCTAGTAGTCCGTAAGCATTTCCTTTCATGTCATCGTAAGGCATGTCTTCATTGGCTCCATGCTGTATAGAGATGGTCCTACTCTTAGAGCGCGCTACATCTAGTTTTCACCAGCTTTGGACCAAAACAAGAAGATGGTCCTTTATGAGCGCCTCAGGGTCAGAACCGGAAATGCATATTGGTTCGAGGTATCCGGATGGACTTTAAATCTCTTCCAGAATGCAATTCTTCCCCTTGCGCACCAACATTCAGAGCTTTTTTTTAGTAAAGTCCAGAGATGGCTCGCCGTCGTACATTGTTGATGCTATGATCGATACAAAACATCTGAAACACTGCGCTGCTACATGACGTCTCAAGAGTCTAGCACTCGAACATCATGCCGTTGTAGGAAGTTTCTGGGAAATTCTTGTCCGAATAGTGCTCCTACGATGTTCCGTGGGTCGTACCTTGAGCGGATAACGCTACTTGTATGCCCCACTTGGAGATGGGATCCATCCTGGACTGAGTAACTAGGTTCACGTCCCAGCAGTATTGACGCGTACTGCTCTAAGACAATTCGCTAGACAACCTGCACACCTCAGAGAAGGTATGAATTGATGCCTTCTCTCCTAATTTTCGACCCCTGTTTTCCATGTGTAGCATTATGCACGATAAAGGCGTTAAACTATAGATGAAAAACAGCTGCGAGCTATCGAAATCGGAAGACGTATCAAAGATGTCCTGTAACGAGAAAACACCATAGAAGCCGTGGTTCCTTCCAAAGAAATTATGTGCTCCTCCGTCGCATAGATGTCACTGTTTCTCGAGGGCTGCTGAGAAATACGAAACGATCTGTGCGATACCTTTAAGCATATGTTATACTTCGGTGACGCGCGCCGCCGACTATACCTTTGTCCTTGGGAAAAAATTTCGAATTTCGAATGATAGAATAATATTCGATTTTCAAAATTTCGAATTTCGAATGATCGAATAATATTCGATTTTCAAAATTTCGAATTTCGAATGATCGAATAATATTCGATTTTCAAAAAGTCGAATTTCGAATAATCGAATTTCGAATAGTCGAATATTCGAATAATCAAATGAATACTATT
Source organism: Heligmosomoides polygyrus bakeri (assembly GCA_947359475.1). Taxonomy (NCBI): domain Eukaryota; kingdom Metazoa; phylum Nematoda; class Chromadorea; order Rhabditida; family Heligmosomidae; genus Heligmosomoides; species Heligmosomoides polygyrus. The sequence goes on along the minus strand of OX375867.1, from coordinate 48,198,924 downwards.
ATTTACTGTCGTCACCCAGTGGTTGACATTTAATTATTTTTTATTACCCACTGTGAGGCCGGGGGCATACTTCCATCGCCGCGATGCCATCGCGGCGCTCAGTTCATGACCATTCCGCCGCACGCGGTCGAATAGTCAAAGGAAACCTCGCCGCGGCCGCCGCAACAGTAACGGTCGGCATGCGCGATGGCTTCCCGCGCCCATCGCGGGCATGGCATACTTTTTCGCGCCGCGCGCGGTGTTTAGCGTTTGGTCCTGGACGGATCGCCGTCGCGCCCCATTGCAGAGCGATGGGCGATGCGTCGAGCACAGAGAAATTCAAATTCTTTCGCGTCGCTCTGCAAAACTCATCGCCGCGATGGAATCGCGGCGACGGGAAGTATGCACGGGGCCTGAAGGAAATGGATGGCTGCTCCATCCATTTCCTTTACGAGACCAAAGGACAATAACAGCGGTATAATGGCAATGAAGGACGCTTTGCTTCCCTAAGAATTCGTGCACCGAGAAGAGAGAAACACCTTGGGTAGGCAGAGCTAGATTGTTATAGGTCTTTCTCTATAGGTTGCTATCTTTCCTTATGTTATAGCGAAGCTTCCAGGTGGTAAAAGAATGATTATCATGGGCGGAGAAATGACACAAAGGCGATCTGGTGCAGAAAGGGCGCACTGGAGTCTCATGAATGGCATTCAGTTTGTGTTCTAGCTCCGTTGAAGAGAAACGGACCCGCGTTGGAATCTAATCAGACAAGACACTACGACTTGGACAGTGTTAGAGCGAAAATGGGGATGGCTCACTTTCATAGGAAACGGAGTATGACTGGCTCTTGTACTCCATAGCCATTACTCTTCCTCTCTTCTTCAACGTCTTTACTGGCAGAAAGCAGGAGCTTTCTAGGCCCCTGAAAGTTCTACCTCCCTACCGCAGCCCCTTCGGCTCTAATCGTTCCCTTGTTGTAACTGGGGTAGAAATACAAAACGAAGATTCTCCCGTAGTATACTGAAGGTAAAAATATCTGTGTACAGGCATAACCCTAATCACTTGCGATTCACGTGAATGGCCACAGCACGCTCGACGGCCGTTTACAAGGAAGCAGGTGCGCAGCGGAGGGCCGCGCTTGCAGCGCTTACTTCGCGTCAACTCACAAGGGAGGTCAATGAACTTCCCGTGGGAATCTTATAAGTGACCTATTGAGCGCTGTGGGGGATTGTCCGAGAGGCACCCCAGTGGTTTAAAACTCAATGCAGCTAAGGGACATTTTATTTAACGAATTTACCGAATTTACCTTTTTAACGCGAAAATTTTTCGTTAAAAAGTGGTCGTTAAAAATTTACCGAAAAAATTTAACGCACACCCCTGCTCGAAAGCAGGTTTCGCCCAAACGTCGTCTAGAGGGCTAATTGAGGTGCTGATCGCAAATCTAGTAAACGTTTTCGCGTGATCGCGTGATTCCACATTTTCATGAGTGATCAAGTTTATCAGTTTGAGTACATAGAATCGCTTTCTTCACCTACATATGTGATCAAACTTGCTTTCCAGTCTTCGACTTTGAGATGGAAAGTAGTGCACGTAAAATGGATAATTTAGAAAAAGAAATGACAGATTCGTGGCAGCAGCCTAAATAATTTCCTAAGGCGAGGAAAGGACGAAATCAGTGGTCATGACAACCCCAGCCTTTCTCACGAACACACACTATGAAATATCGTAAGCGGCCAAATTGTTGAAATTGGATACCATATTCGTGCTCAGCATCCAAAGTAGCAGTATAGGTGATGTTTGGGCGAAAAAAAAATTCCGACCTCCACTCAATTTTTGGAGTCACGATAGTACAACACGGCCGGTTATTCTGCCCCTTTTCTTGCACATACCATCGCCTATTGTGGTCGACCGAAACACCGAAAGCGTTTGCCAGCGTCGTGATCAGAACCTCAATTAACCCTCAGGACAAGGTTTGGACGAAATTTTATTTTCTACTTACGAGGTCTTGAGAATTACTACAAGTACCTACGTTTGGAAAGCCCTCCCCCCTGTCAGCGCGAGAGAGTGGCCGAGGAAGAATAGGCTGCAAGAAGACCAATACTACGGAGTGGGTCAAAAATGATACATTTTATAAGAGATGGTAAAATTAGTAAAATTTACAAGAGAAACGTTCTCTATAGAAACCCGAAGCCCGATCAGCACATCCCTGAGATGGACTGAAACAGAACATTTCGATCATGTTCGTAAATGAGGTTAAAATGAGAATGTGTTCTACATTTACCAAAATGCACAGCAATCCGTAAACACCTCTCCTAGATTCGAACCTGGACCTCTCCCCGCTATCCACACCCCCAGTTTGTCGCACTTGAATGTACCCTGCAGTCCCTTTCGGGAAACCTAATAAATTGTCAGATTTCTAACATCTAACTATAATTAAAGCTCTATAGCATCTGCATGTTAATTTCTGAGTATTTCAAGGCCATTCAAGGCGTCACTTTCGCCTTATCAGCCAGCACTGAAGTGCTACAGTTTTTTGTAATTTTTGACCTACCCAGATGCCCGCAGGACATTTGAAGGCCACAATGGTGCTTCACCATGCTTCACTAGACACACCCTTATAACAAGCAATAGGTCATTTTGGAAATCTCCACGGGAAGTTCATTGACCTCCCTTGTCAGATTGCGTACACACAATTCGGCGTACTTCGAATATTCGACTATTCGAATATTCGATATTCGAAGCCTTCGAATATTCGAATAAACGAATATTCGAATAAACGAATATTCGAATATTGGCCACTTTCGAATATTCGAATAAACGAATAATTCGAATATTGGACTTTCTCGAATATTCGAATAATCGAATAATTCGAATATTGGACTTTCTCGAATATTCGAATAATCGAATAATTCGAATATTGGACTTTTTTCGAATAGTCGAATATTCGAATATTCGAAATTCGAATTTATTCGAAATTCGACTATTCGAAATTCGAAAAGGACAAAGGTATACCGCCGACAGCATGTCGCAGTGCGGAACGCTGCAACAAGTTGTCGCTGGCCCTCTGGCGCGGAGGGCGCGCGTCGGTGGCGCTCTCTGGCGTGCACTATGGTTGTCGCCAAGGGCGGTCTTTATATGCGAATGGTCACCGCGCCAGCGGCAGCGGCCGTCGCGCGCACGACGGCCTCCACCGCGGTCGTGCGAGTTCCCGCTCGTGACCTGTTGCAGACACTAGGTTTGAAAACTGACGATATTCCTCGTCGCAAGTCCAGGAATAGTGGGAAGACATATCAGATCAGCAGTTAAACAAAGCTCATCGCTTAATCTATTTCCTGGTGAAGCCTCTTGAGGAAAAGCAGAAGGTAGCACACTATCACAGTGAAGATGATTTTGTATGCAATTCCTAACATATGACGCGTAGTTCTGATGTAAGTCGAGATGGAAGTCCACCCTGTATCCGCTTTCCAACTGGCAGCAGTTTCTAACGCATTCTAAGCGCACCAAACCAGATGAATAGTTATAGTAATAATATTTCTATAACTATGATTAATATTTTCATAGAAAAGGATTCCAGAAAAATCCTTTGAATATTGTGTGGAAGGAAGAGGGTGATGTCTAAATTTGCGCACACGTTCTTACGGGAAAATAATTCACCTGTGTTAAGGATCTACTTTTATACATATGCCTTTTTTAAATGGATACCCATCGCGTTTTGTTCTTCCAGGATGATGCAGCAACAGTTACTATGCACATCATTTCGGATCTTTCTGAACAAAATTCGATTTACTTTCCTTCCGTCTCGGTGTTTCCCACTCAGGTTGGCTCCATTCTCCAGCACTTCACGTTCTGTTTTCTTGCAAGAAACTGCTGTGGTGTTTGGGCGGAAGTTCCCACCATATTGTAATGCTTCACCACGGTGACCAGTTCTCCAGAAATGAAAGCGGTCTCGTGGCTCTGGGCCATGGCCGATCATGGACCCTTCACTGGCCGTGGGAAAAAGTCGCACCGTCGCCGCGACTTTTCCTGCGTTCGCCGCGCTGTTCGCCACAGCCGTGCGACCATTCGTACATATTGTCCCGCGGCCGATAGGTTGTCGCCAACGTGTCACCGAAGTATAACATATGGCTTAAGAGGGGTAGTTTTTCAGCTTGGCGCTCATTATGTGAGGAAATTGTGTGAATTTTATTGAATTCGCGCAAGGATGTAATTGAAGAGGCGCAGATGAGGTGCGGCACGACCACCGCTGTCGTTGCAATTGTATAAAAAACGTTATCTTGGCGCACTGGCCAGTAAACCCTCACACGAGTTTTGCAGAGGTAGGTAATAGGAACCCAGAGCAAGTCCATCACTTAAAAATACTACATTGTCAAGGTTTGGAGTGATTCAAACAAACCAGGGGTCTTCATACCCCCGCCGATGCGTGCTCCTAAGGAGGTGATCGACGTAGTCGACTGTAGACTGTAGCCTCGACTGTCTGTTCCAAGCCTCACCGATTCTCTGTTAATCATTTACGCGATTCAAAGTTCTTTTCCAGGAACGGAGACCGAATAGGACTGAGGTCCGTCTCGGGTGGTGGTTGATGTTTTCCGCGCAGCCAATAACCGCAGGTTCGCGCAGTTCATCAAGAGCACAGCGCCGCTGTACTGCTCGAAGTGACTGTCGCTTATTCCGAGTGTTCTGTCGTGGGCGCTTGAACGAGCCGCAATAGGAGGATCGGCTGTTTCAGCTGCCTGCGTTGTATTTCAAGCTGATGGTGCTCGTCGTGATAGTTCAGACGGTGGTCACCACCGGCACTGTCTACTTCCATCTCAACGGCGTTCTAGATTTCATCCCATGGTTGAGCTATTATCAGTGATACACCGATAGGTCCATCACCGGTGACGGCTTTTTGTCGTCGCATAGAAATAATAAAGCTTTTGATCTGTGGAAGCACAAGTGCAATCTGGTAGCCTTTGTGAGAAGGGCTCCCACTGGGGAGATGAACTAGACGCCTCGGCACAGAAGGTGTGCTTTATGCGAAGCACATGCTGGAGGACTAATATGCAACCATGTCGTCTCATACTCATGGGCCTTTGGGTGTCTGGTCGATCCATCCATCGAGAGGCCTTATACGAATCGCAGTTGGTAGTTTTGAGAACTTTGCTTACATATCAGCAAATCAGAGCAATTATGGCAGCAAGTTACGCTTGAATTTAAAGAGTTTGCGGATTTTTGTTGGCTCGTTGAGGCCTAGCAAGGACAGCTCAGGGGGACTCTCCTAACCATTTCTTGAATTGAAAATTGGTACGTCGCTCTGATACATGTTCCACATATTCGCTTAATAGACATTAGTGGAGGCCTGCACATCCCTCTTCAAAAACCATTTTTTCAAGAATGAAAAACGCTGTAGCTGCGATCTCACGCACTCAACTGGAAGGATGCTCCCTGAAGTTCGTTGGTTTAAGCGCTGTTTTGAAGCTTGCAAAGGAGAGATGGTTCCTCAAAGAGGGCTGCGACGTAACCCTTCCATCGAAAATGCGCAGAGAGGAGCTGTGTCGAACTGGATTCCGCGAAGGGTCCAGAGAGCGCTAGGAACATCATCAAAGCGTGTTCGGGTTCCGTCCAGGTCATTTTGTAACCATCCGGCATCGGTGAATTGATACCAGATTTTCTGGGAAGGATAACAGACTACCCCATTCCCCATCGCCCAACGTGTCTTGCACGACATAAAGTCTTCAGAAGGGTTTAGCAGCGCCCTGATGTTCGCCCTTCCCATGGTCAGTGGCAAATGTCCCCCACTGCCAAAATAACGCCGAAGGATATCAGCCATTGCAGTGGATCTAAAGTCGAAACCAGATTTTCTTTCGGATGGAAATGCATTTATTTTGCCAATTCAAATTGCTGCAGGAAAAGAAAGGAGAGCATTGGAGGAGCAAAATAAATAGGTTGGTGAAAAATAAATGAAAAAATAAATAAACAAGCAAAATAAATGCAGCTTTTTGCTTCATTGGTTGTAACACCTTTTTAAACCAACTAAGGCCTATGTCATATCACCGCTCACCCCAAGCGAAGCCTAATGATAAGCTCCCATATCGATCGCGCGAAGCGATGAGTGGGGAGCCTATAGGCCCATGCACACTTCTGCGACAGCGCGGCACGGCCATGATAAAGGATAGGGCCGCGACGGGCGCGGCGCGACATAGCGACACATGCCGCAGAGGAGGACATGCACACTTTTGCGGCTATCGCCGGCGACGCCGCGCTGAGTGCCGCAGGCTTGAATGGTTCAAATCACTCCTAGCGGCGCGACATGCCCTGGGACGTCGGTCACGTTGCCTACAACGATGCTCTAACGCGACCGCGCCGCGACCGCCGGATTTCGCGGAGGTGGCCGTCGCTTCTCTTGCCGCGCCGCGGTGTCGCAGAAGTGTGCATGGGCCTTATCATTAGGCTTCGCTCGGGGTGAGCGATGGTATGACATAGGCCTAAGACTTTTAACATAACGTGGTATACATTGCTGGAAAGCTTATTATATGCGCTTTCTAAGCATACGAAATTTAATTTAATTCGCTTATTTTAAAAAGTTTGGTTTTTATTTTCAGATGTCTAAACGCTATTTTCGTCAAATTTTCCGGCTTTGGATGGTGTCAGGGAGCTTCTTTTTGGTTCAGGCACTAGGGAAACGTCGCCTGTTGTCATAAAGTATCCACTTCTCATAGCAAGTCACAATCCTTTCGAGAAAGGGATCGTTGGCATTTGGCAAAGGATGGGCCGACGATATCTCAAAACCATGATTTTTCTGATATTCGGTCAATTTAGCTTCTTGGTCTTTCCAATTAGCTTCAAATACCGTATATGTAGTGTGTTCGACGTCGAGGTCCTCGGCAATAACTCGAGTGGTTTTGCGCCGATAAGCTTCGACTGACGTCTTCAATGGATCATTATCGACGGCTGCCATGTGGTTTGTCTTCGAGGCTGGTGTTGCCGACAGGAAACTTTTGGAACCATCATTGTGCTGTACATTCGTTGACACTTGTCCGGTCGCATACTTTGGTGATATTTCGAGCGGTTTGAGCGGAAGTCCGGCCCAGCTTCAACTCGTAGAAGTAAATTTCAATACTAAATTATTTTTTAAACAAGCGATTTGAATTGAATTCCATATACACATTTAGTATGTATGATACCTTATGTTAAAAGTCTTAGTTTATTTTGAAAAAATTGTTGAAACCAATGAATCAAAAACCTGCATTTATCTTGCACTAAACCTATCCTATCCTACTACGTATAATCGGCTAATGTCACGTGTCCGTCAGCCCCTTTATACTTGCGCCGCCACGCGGCGCGGCACCACGATCGCCATGGCTATCGATCTTTCGCGCCGCCCGGTCGATATCTATCCCGACCAGGGGTGTGCGTAAATGAAATTTGAAATTTCGTAAATCGTAAATCGTAAGAGGTATTTGACTTGTAAGGCAGTTACAACAAATTCCTAGAGTTTTTCTAGTGAAACTGATCGACGTTTGTCCAATACATATTTATTTACAGTGTTGTTCTCGTCTTATGCTGAACATTTTTCTAACCAAACTAGAAGCCATAAAAACCAATCCTTTAAAATCAGATTGGAAACGTTCTAAGGCAATCAAAACAAACTGTGGGTTCAGAAACGTTATCTCAAAAGGGCACCTATCCCTGGTGCCCAAACAACAGGCCTACCACGTTTAGTTTGTGTATAAATTCATGACTGTGAAGGGACAACTGCAGCAAAAAAGATTCAGAACAAAAAATCATTTTGTCTCCAACCAACTCGGCGAAAACAGCGTTTGCACAAACAATCCAACAAATATTACCTACTGAATGGGCGCATGGCACACTCCTATCCCATGACAAATGAGGTTCTACGCCTTTTTGCATTTTGAGATGCACCCAGCACTCTTGTAGCAGACTGAAAGGAACTTTGTGAACATTTAAACAGTATGATCATAATTTTGGACACCCAGACAATCGGATTTTCAATATAGATTTAAGGAGGTGTAACGTGAGGCATTCTTAACAGATGTGTTGTTTGAATCCTTAGACGTTTAATCTGAAAGATGCCCAGTTTCAGCTGGAAAATGGACAGTTTGAATTGAAAACAGTGCAATTTGATTTGGTCAAGGTCTGTGTCAAACGTAGGAATCCAGGTATGGGTGACAGCGCATTCGGAGGGGGGGGGGGGGGGGGAGGGGGAGCCAGCTCTCACGCGCATTCAAAATCGATGTTCTTGGCTCAGATCAAGGTAAAACCTCCGTAGTTTCAGAGACGTGAATTGGTACCCAATTTGTCTGTCAAAGACAAAACACTTCGTCTAGCCGCTCCAGGTCATTCTTTTGGCTAGACAAGTGGCTTCTACAATATCCCACAGAAGTAAAGTGTGTGCCGCATCCCAAACAGGGATGCACTGACGCCCTCCATTATTCATTATCCTTTGGAGTGAAGGGAAGGCATCCACAACTCCTGAAATGAAAGAGAGCCGCTCGAGGATAACAGCCAGTCACTACTAAATACGAGTCCGACACTTACAAAAAACGTTGTCGCTACTTTTCGGCAGTCCTCAGCATTCTGGGATCGGATTCTTAAACGATTCATCAACGATTTAAAGTAATTTTACAGAGGAAATACAGCCGAATTCCCTGATAGCCCGGCGAAATGTTTCAGCATATCGCTTGATATGCCGCGCTATCAGGAATTTCTGCTGTAATTTCTCTGTTAAATTGCTTTTTCATTGTTTGCTGTAGATCGTTAATGAATCCGGCCCCTGAACGGATTTCACAAGGTGAATGTGATAACCTCAATCCTACCACTCAAAAATGACACCAGTTGCGTTCGTTTTTTTCTCGAAATGTGTCGTAAGGTCTGCTTCGGTCGCAGCTCATATGCTTGTACGCTCCTCATCATGACCTGAAGTGGTAATCAGATTGAAACATAACCGTATTATGCTTTTCAGCAGTTCAGCAGTTGTTCCCCACCACTTTTCCAATTATATGTCTAACGCGCTCATCATGCTTTTGCATGGTTCTACTTGTGTGGGTTGGGAAAAGTCAGTTATAAACAAGTTGACCAGGCGGTACACTTACAGAGTAGAGTATGTTTCAGCGAGATCGTTCCCTTATCCATACATGAGGACATTGTATACCATCTGTGGGCTTAGATGAAATGTTCTCCGGCAACTGGAATGCGAGATAGTGCTAAAGTTTAACCGAAAAGGAGCCTTCGCCTAATTTCGTGGTCTGGACTTTATTTTTTTAATCATTTATTGGTACTTGCTCCTCAAGAACATGTCTGATGCTAACCATCGGAAGGTTAGAGAGGGGGAAGTGGGATAAACAGATAGGTAAGACGGAGGGGTGGCTCAAGTAGACTATACGCGAAGTGGTATTTCCTGTCACGGTGTCACTGATAACATAAAAAAGGACAAATCTGTGGGTCAAAAATCACATTTACGATTTACAACCCAAAATGTCGTGAATCGTAAATCGTAAGAAAATTGCAAAAAATCACAGTAAATCGTAAAATCGTAAATCGTAATTACGCACGCTCCTGATCCCGACCATCGTGCCGCGCCGGGCAGCGGCGCAAGTACAAACTAGGGCCCAACGGGAGGTGACTGAAGCCAAAAGATGCCTACGACACTGCGGTGTATGCCAGCCGGGCTTTCTTTGAGCTTAACCATGGGCGATTGCTGGCGAACTATGTCCTTGGCGGCTGATCGTCCAAGTTTACGACATATTCAAAGGGCAACGCGCCAGGGTATGAATGGGAATCAAGTGCAGAGCGTAGGGATTCAGGAGGCGCGCCATAGACGTCGTTCAGCGTGCGTCTGGATTCAGAAGACGGGCTGAAGACGTCGCCCAACTTGCGTGTGGATTCAAAAGACGTGCTGAAGACGTCGTCTAACGTGCGTAGGGATTCAGAAGACGCGCCGAAGACGTCGTCCAACTTGCGTAGGGATTCCGAGTAAGGGCGACCCATAGGAGAGGATCAACAAAGGGGACCACTAGAGGGGGGAGCATGAATAAGGGGGACCAGCATTTTCCCTCAACATCGTTCAGTGTGTGTCGGATTTCTGAACACGACTTACAGAAGTCGTGGCACGTGTGTCAGAGTGCAGAAGGAGTGTCATAGACGTCGTGGCAACGTAGTGACACGTGAGTCGGTACTCAGTGTCACATGTGCGTCAGGGATGAGCGGATTAACCGTTATTGGCTATCCGTTATCCGGTTTCCGGGGGGGGGGGTTGGCCTATCCGTTTTGTTGTTCGTTATCCGGCGATTTTTTGCCGGATAACGAACAACAAATTAGCTGAATCTTAGCTTTGGACGTGGTGATGGGTGGACTATGTACAGGATCCTTCACGATCGTAAGAGTGGTCGTCAGAAACAACAGAAGTATTCAAATATAGAAGGGTTAATTGAAGTTTCCTCACTTGGGAACTGGCTACATCGTTTTAAAGATATCTAACTTCCAGCCTTCCAGAAGGCGCGCTAAGCCTGTACCATACTTATGTGAGGCCTACTTAGCACAGCATTGTTCATTCATCTCAAGTCTCGTGCTGACCAAGAAGGCATACAAACTGCTACTAGCAATCGTCAAAAGTGGAGAGCCGCATCCTGGGAAGAATTTTTTACCGCCGATCTTTCCATCGTACCATTTGTGGTTACACGATTGCAGTATGTTCGATTCGATTGCAGGCGGTAATGGCACCTTTTTAGTCATATGCTGTCGTGAATTATCAAAAGATACTGCATTACAACAATGAATACTAGCAAAAGAAATAGGATTAATCCAAATACATAGAGTAAGCAACTTCTTCTTTGAAAATTTTAGGGGAGCAATAAACTACTAAACAAGCTTATCATCGTGGGCGCTGAAGACATGTAGATTTGTTTTAATTTCTGAGTTTTTTTTTGTGAAACTTATCTGCAACATGGAGAACACCTTCGTTTTGGGGCTGGGTCGGGTATTCTTCCTCTGCTTCAGAAGGGATGGGTCGGATATTCTTTCTCAGATCCAGAAGGTCTGGATGTCATAACTCTTTGAGTTTGTGCTTGCCGTACGCAATTGCTTGCAGTTACTACCCAAAAGTTAGTATTTTATCCATCCCAGATAATTCCGCGTTCAACTACCTTGGATCTTGTGATGCTATCGAGCAGCAACAACAGTAACGGCTCATAGCATGTGTAGGACCAAGACTTCTAGAGACATCGGAAGAATTACTCTTCCAAGGACTATTCTATTTTTCAACTGCTCTAATTGGAAAAAGAGTTAAGCGCAGAGTAAGGCTGATAAATAAGACAATCCAGGTCAAGGGCGGGTATGTTGCTGTGCGTTTGTCTTCCTTCGGATGGGCATAAAACACCATAGAGCGTTGTTAATGTGGCGACTGCAAAACGTTTAAAAAACACTACTAAAGTGTCTAGAAATGGCTTATAAATTGATAGTCTTTAAGTCCTGGTCTGCTGTTGAAACTAAAGCAATTTAAAACGAGTTTTAATTTTTGTTGTTTGTTCGTTATCCGTTTTTCCGTTATCCGGCCATTTTCGGGCAAAATTATCCGTTATCCGTTATCCGGTTTTCAAAATTTCATTATCCGCTCATCCCTGATGTGCGTGCTTGTCTCTCACTCCGTTTCTTTGCCAGCACATAGGAAAGGAAGTATTTCGGGAAGAGAGGAGTGGTAGAGAGAGTGACCATGGGATTAGGAGGAGTATTATTGCCGTAGGGCAGTAAGCGGTGTCAAGCAATACCGATTAATTTTAATTATGATTTTGTTGATTAAGCACCGGATTGGGACTCTCATTACCTGTTCTCGACACGTAGAGAACGAGCGCTTCGGAGAATAAATCACGTACATGTGATGGATGGGCTTCATATGTGCAGTGAAAATTCTGCCCTACCATATCCCACTGCACTAATCTATGTATATAGTAAAACCAGTTTTTTACTGTAAGAAGGCCTAAAGAAGAAAGGAGGAAGATTGGGGTTGTTCAATTCTCGGGGTTTGGCGGCGAAGCCTCCAACGAGATGGGATGGGGTTGTTCTATTTTCGGGGTTTGGGGCGAAGCCCCCAACCAGACGTTTGGTGGCCACGAGGCCGCTGAACGTCTGGTAGACTATAATGTTTATATGGTGGCCCATCCCCTTGATTTGCCTGTGTAACCACTGGATGTCAAAATGGGACGTTAAATCTCAGAGTAACTCACCATTCTAAGAAAGGATTTATATGCTAATCAGAGATCAGCTTTGTATGTTCTTGTTCAAGGATTCGTATTTAGTTCCTCGGCCCATGCCGTTAGCTTGCAGGCGATAATAAGCCTTGTATGCCAGAATTATTGGGATAAGGACAAAGGGTGGAGGTTGGAGCCAATCAGTTCCTTCTCGCGATGCGCGCGTGTTCTATATACTAACGATTAACCGGTTTAACGGATTTACCGGCATTTTCGCGATAAATTCTTTTATCGAAAGTTTCCTGTAAATTCCTAAATTTACCGGAAAATTTAACGACTTTTTTCATACAAAATCATGTTTCTATCCATCGAATGGAGAAGGAAACACACTAACGATCTCAGTTTAGAAGTTGCTTCTATCTTCTCTGATAACTTGCTATTAGCGTTCGTGGTCCTCAACCTCATTAAAACATCCATGCCCGTATGCGCGCTCCACTGGAATAATACCTCGTGCTGACATTCCCCACACGACATGAGACAATTTGGACTCGAGATATTGAAGCTCTAAGAATAGACGATCGCCAGAGGAATAAGAAGAAGATATGCTCATATCTTGTTCCCGTAATTTAGTCCAATAGGTGAGGCATCGGAATCTATTCCGCTAGTCTACCTGATCTGGTGGACTCATAGGCCTCTTGCATACTTCCCGTCGCCGCGATGGATTCCCGGCGGTGAATTGTGAAAGAATTTGAATCTCTCTGCGCTCGTCGCATCGCCCATCGCTCTGCAAGGAAGCGCGACGGCGATCCATCTAGGACCAACCAAGGCTAAACACCGCGCGCGGCAGTTTTAGAGTGTTAATTAAGCTTCTATCCTTTTTAAAGCACTCACAATATAGATCGTTACACTTGTGCATTGTTAGGCTTCCGCTTACTTTGTTTGCTTTAGGATGACTTATGCATGATAAGATGAAGATGGTATGGTCTTTCTGAACGAGGTGACGTTTTGGTGAAAAGCTTACGCTTTTTTAACACCACCGCCAAGAAGAAGAAGAAGAAGACCGGAATTTACCGGTGAATTTCCGCGTTAAAAATTTGCGGTAAAAAATCTACCGTCGGCAAGTCAGCGCACACCCCTGTTCGGCAGGACGTGGAGGCAGTTCCATTTGACCTCCACAGCGGCTTATGGTGGTCAGCCGATGAACAAATCAGTGTTTTTTCTTTGCGGACAGCTACGGGAGGTACCAATTCATGGACGCAGAACACCGCTTGGATGAAAGCTTGGTTGTCCTGGGCACGAACCTTAAACTTTGTGTCGAGGTGTTCGAGTCGAGTCGACGCCTCCTCTGGCTGCGCCGTGCCCACCCGGCCTCTGATTACTTGCTGTTCATAGAACTCTGAAATCCCTTGAAGAATTACTAACGTGGGATAGGTAAAGCATGCACGAGTATGAAGGGAGGAAACCTTGGGTATGTGGGATGACCACCGAGGATTACGGTAGCGGACGAGAGCCGGTACCCTTGCCCTAGGGAAGGGGCTTCGTCCTATGTCCATTCTGAAGCCATGGAGGCACACACCCGGGACAGGCTGCTGGCTATCAGTACTGAAAGGAGCATACGCGACTTCGCCATCCTGTCGTCGACTTGAGAATGAAGCTCGAGACTTGCCGGCTCGTCTGGGAGTGCGTCTGGCGTCCCGCGCTGCTCATTGCATACCATTAACTGGTCAGGGCCGGTGCTGAATAATAATGGCGAAGCATTCACGACATCGATATGACGCGGCCGAGGGGTGGAGCAGCTACGAAACTCGCCCGTTCTGTTCTGGATCCTCTCGCCTCGGGTTTCCCCCTTATCAGCACCTGATTACTTTGTGCGATACGGCCACGCTTCGACTATGGTAGTCTGCACTATTTTGAGTAAAGGCCAGCTTCTTCTTAGCGTCAGATGGCTAAGCCCTTGTTTGTAGTGCACGAGATCACTTACAAGGGAAGTATCACCGACTCCGGTGATGGTCATACGGTAGTAAAGGGGCGGGGCCTCGCTGCACCCAAGCTGGGTGCGCCTGGCCCCGGCAGACGTTCACCTGTGCGCTTAGAGGAACGACGTTTCCTCAATAAAGCTATTTATTCACTCTTCTGTTATCCTCGTATTTTCCGCAATCCACTGAACCACCCATAACGGTGAAAGGGGAAGAACCATTCCTCAAGTTTCAAGCGCCCACCCACAACAGGAAGAGCCTCCATAGGATGAACGATAAGAGCCTCCGTCGTATTCAGTTCGCCTGCGCATGGGTAACATCACCTCATGCATTATGTCCATTACATCATGGGAACCGTTAGCGAGCGCCGGGATAAATTCATACTGTATAGCCTACAGGTGTGCTTTTTTTGTTGGAAGCTGTCAGCCGTAGCTTTATGGTTTGATTCTGCTGCCGGCAGGACATCCTTTCGATCGAGCTCATTCAGGTGGAAGTAAAGCTCGACGTTAGAACAATGCCTTGTTATTCTATCGTTTCTGAATATCTCTCTTCAAAATGCGCATTAGTAGTCCCCCGCTCCCTCCGTTGATCCGTGATCACGCTCTCTATTGGGTGATCGCGTCGGCTTCAGCTGAATAGGAAGCAGTCAACTTCACCGGTAGTATCGAGAGCACGAACTTCTCAAAATTCGGCTTCTTATGAGGGCATGTGACGTGCATTCGACGACGGTGCTCGGCCCAGTGGACGCATACTCGAAAGGCAGACATCGTATCCATTAGTTTCGCCTCCGACATACTCCGGCGAAACTTTCGCTTTGAAGTTTCTACACATAGAACGGAGGGGGAAGGCTTTATCTCTCGTCGTCGTGCGTATATTCGTTCTCGTTGCGTTTACATATGCTTACATACACCCATGTGGTACGCGAGATACATATGCGTCGTTCCACGTAAAGAATACATACATACATGTGAAATTGTCGGATCATACGCGTACTGAGGCGTCACAAGATGATGTATTAACTCTGAACGCAACATCGCTCGCAACGGATGGATTATACATGCGAGGCATGAGAAGATTAGATGTTCTGAATCTAATAACAAAATATACGTCATAGTGTGTCCGTGAGCATCGGCGGAAAGCTGAGAACGCTGTAGTGTCAGCGATCATAAAGGTCGAGACGCTGCCGCCACTGTGGGGAAGTGGAAGTACGAGCTAACGTCATCCTAAAGGTAGAGCTAAATTCCCCGAGGGGATGGCCAAGGTGTTAGAGTATAAGCGGAGGAGTAACTCACCGAATCAGGGCAGACTCCTGAAGCGCAGGGCTCGGTAGGAATGGTCGACCCCTTCACGGCAAACGCGCCCCACGTAAGGCCAGTGTTATACTCCTACGTGAGCATCCGTGGACCGCCCGCGGACTAGGGGTGCACCGCGGACGGCGGGCGTGGCGGGGAGCGGTGATTGGCCAGGTGAGGGACCTCGGCACGATTCCCGCCCTTCCGCGGACGCTCACGTGGGAGTATAACTCAGGCCTAAGACAGGCGAGGCGTAGGCTAGGATCGATATAGGTGATGGCAAACGCGCCCCATGCGAGACGGCCAAGGCGCGGGAAGCGGGTTAAAGGAAGAGCCCGCCAAGAATGTTAAGGCCAGCTGGCCTGGGGGTCTTTGTGTTCCGCTAGCTCTGAGTGAGCGTCGTTGTGCTCTCGGTGAGCGTTCTTGGAGCTCTGGTGAGCGTCGATGTGTCCTGCTGCACTTCGTGAGCGTCTTTGTGTTCTTTGGGCTCTGAGTGAGGGAGTGTTGGGTTCTGCTGCTTTGCGGGAGCGTGTTTTCGGATCCGCTGCTCTTCGTGAGAGTGTTTTTGGGTCTGCTGCTCTTCGTGAGCGTCTCTGTATTCCTCTGCTGCTCTGCGTGAGCGTGTGCGGGTGTGATAGGATTCTTCGTCTTTTCGGGGACATGCGTGTGACAAGCTCTTAGTGGACGTATCGTCTACGACACCCTCGTCAATCTACGTCATTCTCGTCAGGGCTACGTCACCGGTCATCGCTACGTCTTCTCGCTATGTTGAGACAATAGGGTTAGCTGGCGTATCCTTTAGTAAGGTTGTCGGTGTTACGCTTTTGCTGTTTATCAGGGTGGCCTTCGCCACGCTATAGTTAGGTCATCGTTAGGGTTTTTCCCTGCGTTTCACGGGTCTGTCGGTGCTCGCTAGTATAGTAGTTTCTTTTAAGGTGTTCTTGTTTATTCTGGTTCTGTTTGCTTTGTCGATAAAGTGTTTTATTAAACCAAGGTGTTGATTGAAGAGTGTCCGTGATTACCGGTTCTATCGATTACGAAAAACTCAATCTCAATTTCACCTGGCCCTTACAAATTGAGATTGCGGGCACCTTAATATGACAATGGGGAAGGTTCCATGGAGCATCTAAATGTCTCGAAGGCAGGGTCAAGCGTTGGGTTCGATTTTTGCCGAAAATTTACGACCACCCCCCTTCCGCTCCGAATTTGGTACGACACCCCCCCCCCCCTGACTCAATCACTAATCATTTTATTTTATCTCTATTGATTTTTTCAATTTTTAATGTAATTTTTGTACCCCTTAATAAGTTCTTCTTTTCAGGTGCAGCGTCATCATAATCGTGCTTCGTCCACAGAAGTAAACAGGTTTTTCATTGATTGTTTGAAATGATTTGCTTGTGAAAAACGTTGAATAGTCTTTTGAATATGTGATATTTTGACAATTATATTTCGATTGTTGCACAGATAGAAATAAAGAACTTTTTCCAGTAGTTTTCAAATTAATCGCAACGATTTCAACCTTTCAGATTTTCCGAGGTTCTCATGGATACGACACCTGCACATCTACCTGAGGGAGCGACATCTGCATCAGAAATTGTACTCTATGAAACTTCGAGTGTTAATTGCTAAGGCTGACTTATGTGATCTCCCTACAAAAATTTTTGAGGCACTCTTCAAATCGCCGAGGGAGACGCAACTGAAAGTTGGACTTCTCGCGGAAAATTTTTTCAGACCTCTGAAGGAAAGCACTTCGGAGACTGAAATTGTACCATATGAAATTCTAGTTCGTGATTGTTGTGCAGTAAAAAATTAAGCTTCTTTTGCAGCGATCTTCGATATGATTAGGGCAAATTGTGTTAGGAGTTTTCGTTTTTCCTGAAGAAATAAATGTTTTGTACCTTAAACAGACAACCTATGCAGTTAAATTTCTGCCACAAGATGTTTCAAGCATTGATCAATGCACAATGAAATAACCACAATTTTCTAAATCAAACAAGTAGATACCTATCAACCTTCAGAAAATCGTGGTCGATCTGGCTCCGACGTCACTGGAGCGACGAAATTGGAAGTTCACAAAAATTATCATAACTCGGTAAGTTTTTCAAAATTTGAAAAAGCCAAGAACTTTTTGAAAACTAGAGGAAATATTCTTTCTGCCAAAAAGCAGATTTGTAAGAAGCAGATTTTAAGAGTGAGGTCTTCATGCGGGTGGGGTTTAACTTTTGACCGAAAACATTGAAAACATTTTGAATAATTGGCCATAACTTGTTTTGTTTTTCGAATTTTTAAAAAGCCAGAAACTTACTAAAACCACTGGAAATGTGCTTTCTTACAATATATAAATCTTTTTTTAAAAAGGGGACCTTCTTGCGGGGCGGGGAGGTTGAATTTCTTGTCGATTTTTGCGAAAATACTTGCCAGAAATCGAACCCGCCCCGCCCCGCATGAAGATCCCTTTTTCAAAACCGATTCATACACGCTAAGAAAGCGCATTTCCCGTAGTTTTCAAAAAGTTTTTGGCTTTTTCAAATTTCGAAAATCTAACCGAGTTAAAACCATGTTTGTGAAGTTCTTCCAATGAAGTCGGGTCAGAGTCGACCAGAGTCCAAGAAAATTGCTTCACAAAAACGGTCATCTAATGGTATAGCATCTACTTGTTCAATTTAGAAAATCGTGGTTTTTTTCACTGTGCATTGATCAATGCTTGAAACATCTTGTGGCAGAATTTTAACTGCAAAGTGGGAGGAAGAGCCTTACGCAACGTTTTGTCCACTCATTTGCTCGGAGGGATTACACACCTGAGGAGCTTGATTTGGACAGAGCGCTGCGTGAGGAGGCGGGCAATCTTAATGCTAAAGAGGGCAGGCTAGCTTATATAGTTCGTGACTTCGACATTGTGAAGCTCAAATACCCACGCGATTTGCCTAGACGCCACGACGTCATGGGTAATGCAGTGATGTCTTCGGTGCATAGTCCAATGAGCGGGGAAGGGGCTCCTAATGTTCGAAACGATTCACGAACTCCTGTTCGTTCCTTCGCTTCACCACTTTCTCAAGCCTAGGGTGGGGGCACATCAAATAGATTAAGTTGCATTCCCTCTTTACGCTCTGAGCTCGGTATGAACAATGAGACATCTAGCAAGTTGAACAATGGCACCACATTATCTTCCACAGTG
The DNA here is from genome assembly GCA_947359475.1 of Heligmosomoides polygyrus bakeri. NCBI lineage: Eukaryota > Metazoa > Nematoda > Chromadorea > Rhabditida > Heligmosomidae > Heligmosomoides > Heligmosomoides polygyrus. Next base: position 48,180,323 of record OX375867.1, on the reverse strand, counting down.
TTCCTCTTTAATGCGCGCTCAATATGTAACAAACTTCTCGACTTTCAATACTTCCTCTATAATAACAACCCACTGATGGTGTTCGTTACCGAAACATGGTGTAAACCTGACATCATTCATGACGCTACTTTATGTGGACATCCGTCTTACCAGATCTACCGATGCGGCAGGGAGGGGAACACTGTGGGAGGTGGCATTTTAGCCTTGGTCTTTGATAAGCTGTCACACCACTTGATTAGCACTCGAAATTTTTCTCCGTTTTGTCAGGGTCTTATTCTGCGGGTATATGTCGAGTGTGTATTTTATTTTATTCTATAGAAGTCCTACATGTCAAGCGTCACCCTTCAATGAAGCTTTAGCCTATGTGTCCCAATTTCTCGAAGACACCTCAAAATGTGTCATGCTGGGTGATCTGAATTTTCCCACAATCAAATGGTTTGGAAATGACAGTTCCTATAATGTATATGGGTTGGCGCGACAGTTCCGCGAATTCTGCCAAGAGTATGCCCTCTCGCAATATGTGACCATTCCAACGCTGGGTTCCAATATACTAGACTTAGTTTTATCTAATGATTCGAACATAATTCATAACGTGATCGTACATGCTCCTTTTTCAACATCAGATCATAGAGTTGTCTCCTTTCAAATCACGTTGTCCACAGCTCAGCTAACGCCCATTTCTTCTTGTTACGATTTTGCTAGGGCAGCCTACTAAGCGATTTGTGAGAGTCTTTTGAAAATAGACTGGCGCAGTCAAATGTCTTTTTGTAGTTTGGCAGACCAATGCTACTCCATCTTTTTGCAAAACTGCCATCGAATAATTAGAGAATTCGTTCCAATAAGACAAACAATTGAGAAGAACCGCTACCCTTCAAAAGTGAGGAAACTTGCTCTTAAAGTGACGAGACTGTACAATGCTCGCCTAAGTATAGGTTGCCAGAAATACTTCCGTTTTTCAAGAAAGCTCAAAAGAGAGCTGGCCAATTTTTGCTTGCAGCATGAAGAGAAGATAGCGCTTTCATGAAATCCTAGAGCGTTTTACAAATACGTCAACAGCCGACTTAAATTGAAAAGCCGAATTGGGTCTATTTTTAATTTCGAGGGCGAGCTCTGTCAATCGGAGTTGGAAAAGGCAATAGTGTTTGCAGCTTTCTTCAAGTCCGTTTACAAAAGCCATCCGGCGGATCCATTAGACTATCTACCTGTAACTGCTTATAGGCTTGATTTTCTAGACATCAATAGCGAATTAGTTTATAAAACGCTTATTGGCTTACCAGCTCGCAACTCCACTTCTCCTGACGGGGTACCGTATATTTTCCTCAAAAAAGCAGCTGTAGCACTTACTTCAGCCCTTAGGCTACTCTTTAACTGGTGCCTTCTTCACGGAGAAGCTCCGTCAGCATGGAAGAGTAGTTTTGTTAAGCCGATATTCAAGAAAGGTGATAGAACGGTTTTTAGAAACTATAGACCCGTGTGTATCACATCTTCGATAAGCAAAGTTTTGGAGAGGATAGCACGCAGCCAGATTCATGGTTACTTGCGAGATAACAATCTTCTCACAGAGGCACAGCACGGATTTCTTGAGAGAAAATCAACCCTAACAGCTCTCATCTCAACGGTTTCAGTTTGGCAAAAGATAATCGACTCTAACGGCTACGTTACAGTCTGTTATCTTGACTATACCAAAGCTTTCGATTCAATCAATCTTGCTTTTTTACTTGCCAAACTAAGAGCATGCGGACTTGATGGTTGCCTTTTTCGCTTTCTAGAGTCGTTTTTAACTGAGCGGACCCAGACAGTCTTACCAGGATACTATCTCAACGGTAGGTCGGAACGGCGCAAGTGTAGTATATGGGCAGAACCGCCTCTCTCTGTGTAGTAACAAACTGCAGGTATCTCGACCCCAATACAACTCTGCGCAGAGTTAGGGGCGACGGAAGTCGCGGGTTGGCGCCTCCACATTCACGTGCTCCACAGCTGACGGGCGCGCGCGGGATGAGGGCTCGTATCTCGGCCAGGCGCAGTGCTCGGGTGGCGTAGTAGGGAAGAGCTCGGGCTCGTAAACGCGGGGTGGGAGGTTTGGATCCTGAAGAATGCTTTCGTTTTGCACTTTTGCAAAATCCATGTTTATCATATAGGTAATCCACCTAGGGGTATTATAGTGTGTTATAGAGCTTGTTTACATATAACATATGCTTCAAACTACAGATTAGCTAAAGTGTTCACTTCTGTGTGTCACTTATTTTAAGCCTATTTTGTGTGAAGCTATAGTTATGTAACGATAGATATTTGGTGGCACTAGTAAAAAGTTCCGACTCCACCGACAAGACTTCGGTCAAAAAATTTTTCGCTGAAACTTCGTTTAGGGGGGGGGGGGGTTATTTGGGGTGCTGATCACGAATCTGACATCCGTTTTTCACGATGCGGTCGGAGACCACCCATAGCTTTAACAAGGGTGATCCAGGCAGAGTCACCGATTTCGCTGAAGCTTCGTTTAGGGGGGTTATTTGATGTGCTGATCACGAATCTGACATCCGTTTTTTTCACGATTCGGCTGAATAATATAGATACAGGAAGGCACAGGATTACATTCTTAAAGTTTCTGCCGATGACGGCAGGTAGAGACAGAATCGTGAAAAACGAATATCAGATTCGTGATCAGCACCCCAAATAACCCCCCTAGACGAAGTTTCAGCGAAATCGGTGATCCTGCCTGGACCACCCTTGTTAACGGTATGGGTGGTCCTCGACCGAATTGTGAAAAACGGATGTCGGATTCGTGATCAGCACCCCAAATAACCCCCCTAAACGAAGTTTCAGCGAAAAAATTTTTTTGACCGAAGTCTTGTCGGTGGAGTCGGCACTTTTTACTAGTGCCACCAAATATCTATCGTTACATAACTATTGCTTCACACAAAATAGGCTTAAAATAAGTGACACATAGAAGTGAACATTTTAGCTAATCTGTAGTTTGAAGCATATGTTATATGTAAACATGCTCTATAACACACTATAATACCCCTAGATGGATTACCTATATGATAAACATGGATTTTGCAAAAGTGCAAAACGAACGCAGTCTGCAGGATCCAAACCCCCGACCCCGCGTTTACGAGCTCGAGCTCTTCCCTACTACGCCACCTGAGCACTGCGCTTGGCCGCGATACGAGCCGTCATCCCGCGCGCGCCCGTCAGCTGTGGAGCACGTGAATTAACAGGCGCCAACCCGCGACTTCCGTCGCCCCTAACTCTGCGCAGAGTTGTATTGGGGTCGAGATACCTGCAGTTTGTTACTACCCAGAGAGAGGCGGTTCTGCCCGTATACAACACTTGTGCCGTTCCGACCTACCGTTGAGATAGTATCCTGGTTAGTCACTGGTGCCACATCGTACACGTACGAAACCAAAAGCGGAGTTCCTCAGGGGACGTGTCTAGGACCGCTCATGTTTCTAATTTCCATCAACGACCTGCCCAATTGTCTGCCTCATGAAGTGTCGTGTTCTATTTATGCGGACGACTCCAAAATATACTTGTTTAGCAACACGAATGCCTTTCAACAGGCTCTTGATGCTATTGATATGTGGTCTAAGAAATGGATGCTTGATATATCGCTGGAAAAAACAGCTGTAATGTGCATAGGGAAAGGCATCCGAGGGATTTAGCGTTTCAGTTAGGGCACACTGTAGTGCACACCACGTCATGTGTTCGAGACCTCGGCTTACTGTACTCTGATCCCCTTTCGTTCGAAAAATACATCGACTGCATAGTAATATCTGCCCATAGAAAATCAAACTTTATTCTACGTGCCTTTCAAATACGTTCAATGTCTACACTTTTCCAACTTTTTACCACTTATGTTAGACCAATGCTTGAGTACTGTACACCAATCTGGACGCCCTCTAAAGTAGTATACATTGAAAAGCTCGAAAAAGTTCAGAAAAGGTTCACTAAACAGGTATTTTCCAGAAATGGGTTGTTTAATGTGAACTACCGAGAGAGATTAACTCTACTCGGGAGCACGTCTTTGCAGCTAAGAAGGGTCCTATATGACCAAATTCTTATTTATAAAATCATTTCTGGGCGCGTTGACTTCGATAGACATGAACTGCTTGATTTTGTAGAATTCAATCACCGCACAAGAGGACATCTTTTGAGGTTGTCCACAGGAAGAGTCCGCTCTCAGCAGTACTTAGACTCATTTCTTGTACGAGCTGTAAGAGTCTGGAATAATTTGCCTGCAGCTGTGGTGTCGTCGTCAACATCAGCAACATTCAGTCAGAGATTGGAGTCGCATTTAAAAGAGCAGGGGTTTTTCTGAATTTAACGTATTTTTTTAAAGGCGAATATTACAGGAACGTGTCGGTACTATCTTCGAGCAAAGTTTCCTTCTCGTGATAATCTCTATATCCCAGATATGTTTTTCACACCTTACATCTGTTAAGCATCAGTTTTGCTAATCTGTGTTGGTGTTCATCTCTATTGTTTTTTTAATAGTGTGTTACTTATTTTTCTCTACTATAAGCTCGTTTTTTATGTTTCTCCCATTCTCTGTGAGGTGACCGGCACGAGCGCAGCTAAGAGAGCTTAGCCCTTGATTACATATGACTTATAAATATTTTGATTTATATACATTTATCTAGACGTACATATTAACATTATAATATACTTTCCTTGCTGTCACTTTTCTACAATTCATACAGCACTCGTCTCGTGCCTCCCTACCAGGCAATCGCTAGGGTTTAAAGAGGCCCTTGAAAGAGGCCCTTGAAAGATAGGACCCGCCCCAGAGTGACGTGCTTAGTAGGTCGTAGCGCCAGCGTCTTCCGTAAATTTGAATTTTGTAACGCAATTTTTGTGACGCAATCTTTTTCTTTTTCTCTTTTGTTCAATTTTTTTTCAATATTTTGATGCCGCTGAGATCTTGGGCTGCTCTCGAGCTGTGCTAATCACAATTCCATTGTTTTTGTTCATGTTGCTACATGGTCAATCATTGAGTGTGTGAGAAGAGTGTGAGAAGTATGCGAGGGTCCCTGATGCGAGGACGGCATCGGGGGAAACTGAGCTAGCTCGAAAGTCCCGCAACGTAGGCAAGACCTGCGTAGCTACGCTCAATGTGGGTACGTTGATGGGCTGCTCGTGCGAGTTGGCAGAAGCACTGGAGCGAAGAAGAGTTGATCTCTGTGCGGTGCAGGAGACGAGGTGGTCCTGATGTAAGTCGAGGAACATAGGCCAAGCCTTCAAGGTCATTCTGTGCGGCAGTCTCAGGACCACCAGCGGAGTTGATGTAATCGTCTCCGAGCGTTTCCGATAAGCGTGGAACGTTTTAATGACCGCTTGATGAAGGTCGTAGTCGCTGCTGAACAGCGTATGTACCATTTCTTCTCTGCGTGCGCTCCGCAGGCAGGCAGCTCTGAGAGAGCCAAGTATGAGTTTTGGACCCTGCTTCATGAAAAGGCAGCAGAGGTACCGTCAGAAGACGCTGTCGTTATCGCAGGTGACCTCAACGGTCATGTGGGGACTGCGAAAGATGGTCACAGCTGTCAAGGCGGTTATGGATATGGAGCACGTAACGCTGATGGTGAGCGAAACCTTGAGTATGCGGACTCGCATAACCTCATCATCGCGAACACCGTATTTCGAAAGCGTGACTCCCGTCTGGTGCCGTTCTATAGCGGGAGCACTAAGACACAGATCGACTTCATCCTTGTGAAGCATCGCGATGGAAAGCTGGTTACAGATGCGAAGGTGGTGCCGTACGAGACTGTTGCCACACAGCATCCTCCGCTGAAATACACTCTTAAGTTCGCCCCTCCGAGGCTGAGGCATGTCAAGCGATGCGGTCCACCGAGAATCAAGTGGTGGCGATTGAAGGAAAACGCTGCAGCTTTTGTTTCTCGTATTCGGTTACCGACGGTGACAACCGTCGACGAAACATGGAAAGATGCAACCGATACGATTTTACAAGTCGCATGCTCTGAATTAGGCATGACTAAGCCTGGACGCCGCACGATCGAGAAGCTGGCGTGGCTGTGGACTAACGACGTAAGAGAAAAGAGAAGAAAAATTATATCACGCATTCCTGCGCGACAAGATCGCAGACAAATGGCGTATGTACAGGCGAAGAAAGCGGCAAAGAATGCCGTAGCCGTTGCAGAAGCCGTCCATTATGATGACTTCAGCGATAAACTCGAGACGCGCGATGGTGAACGACATCTTTATCGACTTGCCAAGGCACGCCATCGTCAGGCCGAGGACATCGAGAAATTCTTGGGCATCAACGATGAGAATGGCCACCTACTGACGAACCGCAAGAGGGCTATGAAACGGCATGACTACTTCGAGAGAATTTCGACAGTAGAGTTTGCCCATTATACCTTTGTCCTTGGGAAAAAATTTCGAATTTCGAATGATCGAATATTATTCGATTTTCAAAATTTCGAATTTCGAATGATCGAATAATTTTCGATTTTCAAACTTTCGAATTTCGAATGATCGAATAATATTCGATTTTCAAAAAGTCGAATTTCGAATAATCGAATTTCGAATAGTCGAACATTCGAATAATCAAATGAATACTATTATTTACTGTCGTCACCCAGTGGTTGACATTTAATTATTTTTTATTACCCACTGTGAAGGAAATGGATGGCTGCTCCATCCATTTCCTTTACGAGACCAAAGGACAATAACAGCGGTATAATGGCAATGAAGGACGCTTTGCTTCCCTAAGAATTCGTGCACCGAGAAGAGAGAAACACCTTGGGTAGGCAGAGCTAGATTGTTATAGGTCTTTCTCTATAGGTTGCTATCTTTCCTTATGTTATAGCGAAGCTTCCAGAAGAATGATTATCATGGGCGGAGAAATGACACAAAGGCGATCTGGTGCAGAAAGGGCGCACGAATGGCATTCAGTTTGTGTTCTAGCTCCGTTGAAGAGAAACGGACCCGCGTTGGAATCTAATCAGACAAGACACTACGACTTGGACAGTGTTAGAGCGAAAATGGGGATGGCTCACTTTCATAGGAAACGGAGTATGACTGGCTCTTGTACTCCATAGCCATTACTCTTCCTCTCTTCTTCAACGTCTTTACTGGCAGAAAGCAGGAGCTTTCTAGGCCCCTGAAAGTTCTACCTCCCTACCGCAGCCCCTTCGGCTCTAATCGTTCCCTTGTTGTAACTGGGGTAGAAATACAAAACGAAGATTCTCCCGTAGTATACTGAAGGTAAAAATATCTGTGTACAGGCATAACCCTAATCACTTGCGATTCACGTGAATGGCCACAGCACGCTCGACGGCCGTTTACAAGGAAGCAGGTGCGCAGCGGAGGGCCGCGCTTGCAGCGCTTACTTCGCGTCAACTCACAAGGGAGGTCAATGAACTTCCCGTGGGAATCTTATAAGTGACCTATTGAGCGCTGTGGGGGATTGTCCGAGAGGCACCCCAGTGGTTTAAAACTGAATGCAGCTAAGGGACATTTTATTTAACGAATTTACCGAATTTACCTTTTTAACGCGAAAATTTTTCGTTAAAAAGTGGTCGTTAAAAATTTACCGAAAAAATTTAACGCACACCCCTGCTCGAAAGCAGGTTTCGCCCAAACGTCGTCTAGAGGGCTAATTGAGGTGCTGATCGCAAATCTAGTAAACGTTTTCGCGTGATCGCGTGATTCCACATTTTCATGAGTGATCAAGTTTATCAGTTTGAGTACATAGAATCGCTTTCTTCACCTACATATGTGATCAAACTTGCTTTCCAGTCTTCGACTTTGAGATGGAAAGTAGTGCACGTAAAATGGATAATTTAGAAAAAGAAATGACAGATTCGTGGCAGCAGCCTAAATAATTTCCTAAGGCGAGGAAAGGACGAAATCAGTGGTCATGACAACCCCAGCCTTTCTCACGAACACACACTATGAAATATCGTAAGCGGCCAAATTGTTGAAATTGGATACCATATTCGTGCTCAGCATCCAAAGTAGCAGTATAGGTGATGTTTGGGCGAAAAAAAAATTCCGACCTCCACTCAATTTTTGGAGTCACGATAGTACAACACGGCCGGTTATTCTGCCCCTTTTCTTGCACATACCATCGCCTATTGTGGTCGACCGAAACACCGAAAGCGTTTGCCAGCGTCGTGATCAGAACCTCAATTAACCCTCAGGACAAGGTTTGGACGAAATTTTATTTTCTACTTACGAGGTCTTGAGAATTACTACAAGTACCTACGTTTGGAAAGCCCTCCCCCCTGTCAGCGCGAGAGAGTGGCCGAGGAAGAATAGGCTGCAAGAAGACCAATACTACGGAGTGGGTCAAAAATGATACATTTTATAAGAGATGGTAAAATTAGTAAAATTTACAAGAGAAACGTTCTCTATAGAAACCCGAAGCCCGATCAGCACATCCCTGAGATGGACTGAAACAGAACATTTCGATCATGTTCGTAAATGAGGTTAAAATGAGAATGTGTTCTACATTTACCAAAATGCACAGCAATCCGTAAACACCTCTCCTAGATTCGAACCTGGACCTCTCCCCGCTATCCACACCCCCAGTTTGTCGCACTTGAATGTACCCTGCAGTCCCTTTCGGGAAACCTAATAAATTGTCAGATTTCTAACATCTAACTATAATTAAAGCTCTATAGCATCTGCATGTTAATTTCTGAGTATTTCAAGGCCATTCAAGGCGTCACTTTCGCCTTATCAGCCAGCACTGAAGTGCTACAGTTTTTTGTAATTTTTGACCTACCCAGATGCCCGCAGGACATTTGAAGGCCACAATGGTGCTTCACCATGCTTCACTAGACACACCCTTATAACAAGCAATAGGTCATTTTGGAAATCTCCACGGGAAGTTCATTGACCTCCCTTGTCAGATTGCGTACACACAATTCGGCGTACTTTGAGCGACACGCGAAACTCAAACGTCGTTTTTTATCATAAGGTCACACTCCCCTGGTTTCGAGGAAGAGTGCCACTAACTTGTTAAGAGATTGATAAAGAATATTTGAATATTCGACTATTCGAATATTCGATATTCGAAGCCTTCGAATATTCGAATAAAAGAATATTCGAATAATCGAATAATTCGAATATTGGACTTTTTTCGAATAGTCGAATATTCGAATATGCGAAATTCGAATTTATTCGAAATTCGACTATTCGAAATTCGAAAAGGACAAAGGTATATTGCCCATCCGCCCATCCCTTGTGTCCCTCCTACGCATGGTCCTGTGCAGAAAATCACTGTGGAGGAGACGGAAGCGACTTTGAAGAGGTGAAGCCAGGCAAAGTTACGGGCCCCGACGATATAGCGGCTAACCTTTGGAAGTTGAGGTGCTGGAGTCCCGCTGAGTGGCTAACAAAGTTTTTCAACCAGGTTGTTACGGAAAAGAAGGTACCTGGTAGTTGGCAGGAAAGCACGACGATCCCGATATGGAAGAAGAAGGGCAGTCCTGCGGACTGCACGAATTACCGTCCAATTCGCTTGCTCTCGCACAGCATGAAAATCTTCAAGCGAATTGTAGATGGACGTATTCGCGATATCGTCCAACTTTCCACCAATCAATGTGGCTTCGTAGCGGGCAGTGGCACAATCGATGCCATATACGCTGTTCGTCTTCTGGTAGAGAGACATTGCGAAAAGCAGAAACCGCTGCACCTAGCTTTTTTCGACTTAGAGAAAGGATTTGATCGTGTACCGCGTGAGGTTATATAGTACGCCTTACGGCAACACCGTGTTCCCGAAGAGCTTACTGAGTGGGTGCGCATACTTTACACTGGTCCAAAGAATAGTGTGCGAGCGCCAGCCGGCACATCGGCGAAGTTTCCTATCTTTGTGGGTGTTCACCAGGGCTCTGCGCTTTCCCCGCTCCTATTGTCGTTACTATTGTCGTAATGGATGCCCTTTCGAAAGACCTTCAGAAGCCTACCCCCTGGACGCTGCTGTATGCAGATGACGTAATGCTTGCAAGCGAAGAGAAGAGCGAACTCGAGCGATAAGCGCAAGCTTGGTACGACCGCTTGGCGATGTTCGGGCTCAAGCTAAACGTCAAAAAATCTGAGTACTTGACGACAGACGTAAACGAAGCCGGGTCCATTGAGATCAATATCACTGCGCTAGTACGAACGACAAACTTCAAGTACCTTGGATCTGCAATTGCGTCTGATGGTAGTCTGACGTTCGAGGTGAATTCGAGCGTGAGCGCAGCGTGGTCCAAATGGCGCTCGATATGCGACAGGAAGATACCGGAACGACATAAATCGAAGGTTTATAGAACCATTGTCCGACCAGTAGCGATGTATGGAGCTGAGTGCTGGCCTGCAACCAAGGAGGTTGAGACTCGCCTCAGCGTAATGGAAACGAAAATTCTGCGCTGGACGGCTGGTGTTACGCGACTGGACCGTATTCGCAACGATGAAATACGCCAGAGGTTTGGTGTTGCTCCAATTGCTGACAAGTTACGTGAAGCTCGCCTTCGGTGGTATGGCCACGTTCTTCGAGCTAGTGCTGTCACTGTTAGAAAGATTGACCTTAACATAGATGTGCCCGGAAAACGGCCTAAAGGGCGGCCGAAGCAGCGTTGGCTTTATACATTGCATGTGGACCTAAAGGTTGCTGGATCCATCCCGATCAAGCATTTGATCGCGTGAAGTGGCGTCACCACACCAGAATAGCGGACCCCGCCTCGAAGCGGGACAAACGCTGAAGAAGAAGAAGAAGGTTGTCTGTTTCAGGTACAAAACATTTATTTCTTTAGGAAAAACGAAAACTCCTAACACAATTTGCCCTAATCATATCGAAGATCGCTGCAAAAGAAGCTTAATTTTTTACTGCACAATAATCGCGACTTAGAGTTTCATATGGTACAATTTCAGTCTCCGACGTACTTCCCTTAAGAAGCCTGAAAAAATTTTCCGCGAGAAGTCCATCCTCCAGTTGGGACCAATGATATCAGAGGACGCAGTAGCCGCACGTTAACTGCCATAACTCGGAGATTTTTTGGAGCCTCTGCAAAATTCGCAAAGCTTCGATAAATGTGGATTCTATGCTTTAAAAAGCAGGTTCCCAAAATAGCAGTTTCTATGTGATCGACATTTTTTTCAGACAGGATGCTAAATCGGGACGCCTGCTCATATCTAAGATAGTTTCAGAAAAACGTCATTGTCTGTCCTCGTCACTGTGTGTCAAACGGACTTAAAATTCTATAGAGTACAGTTTCACATTCGGATGCTGTTCTCTGCAGAAGAAGGAAAATTATTTTCGTGGCAAGTCCATCATTCGTTTAAATTCCATCTTCGATTCGAAGAGCGCTTCCAAAATCTTGTAGGGAAAGCACTTAGGTCGTCCTTAAAAATTAACACTTGAAATTTTATAGAGTGCAGATTTGGAATTAGGCGTCACTCCTTCAGGTTAAAAACTGTCGTATCCAGGACATCCTGGAAAAATCTAAAAAAAATTGAAAACCTCTCATTGACTCTAAATTCGCGGACAGAAAATTTTTATTTTTCACTGTGCAATATGTCAGCATTTGAAAAATTTTAATACTCAGTTTCGTTTATTTACTTCAGAAAACGCAAGTGCTTGTAAGCCTCCACATTGTTGTAGCTACACCTGGAAAAAATAACTTATTAATAGATGCAAACCTCACCTAAAAACATGAAATTTGAGGGAATCCTCTGCCAAAACCGAGAGAGTACGACCCCCTCCCCCAAAACGGTGTCGCAGTACGACCCCTCCCCCCTTCGATTCTCGAACCTCAAGCTTGACCCTGCTCGAAGGGCTTACAACTACCAACTGTCATGATTCTCCCACTGGCGATCCTAGTCCTTACTGAGTGGGTAGCTGCCCTAATAACCCGAGCAGCAAAATCTCCATTGGCCTGCCTCCGTTGCGTGAACTGAAAAGAAAAGACTGTGGCAACAGATGACTTCTAATTTTACAGATTCGCTGCCATAGTAAGGTCTGGGTAAGGTCTAGTTTAATGGCCACGTTAGTACCTACTCCAGCCTGATCGGTCTTGAACTTAGCGATCAGAATCCACCATATGCTCTCACCTATATAGGAAAAGTGTTGGAACTGAAGCGAGCAAATCTCATTGATCCTTAACAGCCCCTGGAAAGCGATGAGGACTATGACGGCTTAGTCCGAGCTTTGGTCGAGGGCCGTTTTAACTATTATATCTAGGTCGGACTTGATAGTCTTGGGATCACGCTTGGCAGGTGGTGAAGTCTTAGTGGCCATCGTAAGCAGCGCTTTCAGAACGTGGGACGTCTGCATCGTCCGAAGGCAGAGGACCGAAGAAATGTGTGAGGGCGCTGATGTGGTATCCTAGAGATCTAACCTTGCCTAGATGGATTAGGTGAGCCACAAAAAGGTTCCTCAATTTAGGAAGACGTGGTATGGGAACACGAAACTTGAAAATAAAATCCAGGAACGGGCGTTACAGCGAGATCGATACAAGCCTCGATAATGGTGGCCACTTGCTGAAGACCCACTGCTGACGCATGTGAGCCGTGTAGACGGCTGCTGTATGGCGTGGGCCGCGGATCACAGCTGTAAATGGATTTTATATGTTTTATCTTTTTCCAACTCGAATGGAAGGGCGGGTGGGGTCGCTAGACGAGAAAAAGCCGGAATAGGTTTAGCCGGGCCCTCCCTCTTTCGTCAGCGCTGGCGCTTGCTGACTTCAGCGAGCGCGAGGCGCTGCCTCGTGACTCCGCAGGGGCCGGTACCGTATCTCCGGTACCGGTACCTGCATTCGGGGACGAGTACATCGACCGCTGTCGATGAGACATGTGGAAATTCAAATCATCATTTTCGCCTACGACATACTCCGGCGAAACTTTCGCTTTGAAGTTTCTACACATAGAACGGAACCACTGAAGCCCAGAAGGGGTTAGAATGCTATGAGAGCAAAAACGAAGTCGAAGTTAAGGGTGGGACCACGAAGCGTAAAGAAGAGAGCACTTGCTTGGAGCACCGGTGACTCTGCTGGAAGGACAATGAGGCTTATGATTCCGGGCATCCAGGAGCCATTAACCCTAAGTAGGGGAAAAACAGGTTCGATTTCTACATGGGAAATCCTAGGATTCCTTTTCGGCGATGGGACTTTGCTCAGCGAAGGGTTTTGGGTTCTAAATAGGGAGGAGGAACCAACCAAGGGAGTCCTTGGTTCCAAAACGCTCCAGTTTCGTGTGCAAATGCGTCCACTGCGTATGCGTCTTCGGAAACCCATCTAGAAACGAAAATCGGACATTTGGCTGTACGATTACGAACACGTCCACTGAACAAGCACCCCTGAGTCTCTGAGTTCAAGGTAAATCGCGTCTTCCGCTGCCCAGTCATCTAGGTGGACGAACCTGGAGGCTGAATCTGCTTTCGAATTCAAGGATCTTGGGATCCAGATAAATTCTATCTCGAGCGCCAAGGCTTCGCAAAGGTCCTAGAAGCTCACCGCTAACTTTTGCAGCTCTGTTTTACTACTACCCTTCTTAGGGATACTTACTGCTGCTTGGTTATTGCAGTACCAGATGCATTCTTCTGAAGAAATGGACTTCGCGAACGTTTTAATCGCTGAGAAAACAGCATACATTTTGCGGAAAGTCGAAGATAACTCTAACATAGATGAAGGTAAAAGCGATGAGGAAGTTTTGGATGAATAGTTATGATAAAGTACTTCCCCATACCAGAATGCGAAGCGTTTGATGACGCGAAGAGCGCGTTCTCGGAAACTCCGTGAGTGCATGTAGCGAAACGCCTTTAAAAGAATTTTCGAATTCTAACCACTTTCTTACCTCACTTCTTTCCTGCTTGCCTAAATTCCACCTGAAGGTTGGAGCAGTCTGGACACTGCTTATCGGCTATCTCTCCAATCGTGGCTCTCCACCGCCTCTTCATATCTAAAGGGTAACAAAATGCATGGAGGAGATAAAGCCTCGCCATTTGAGCCGTTGTCGCAAAGAGGGGCTGGTGTTCTTTAGTAATCTCAAACTAAACTCTCTAGTTCTGGCTCTTCTTTTACTAGTGAGGTCTAGAGCGAAATCTTTCAGTTCTATCATATGGCCTCGCCATGTTAACTTCTGCGTGGGGATCCAGCAGCTCTTGTCTTCGGCTATCAAGAGCCCGTAGAGTCGAGATCTGTACGTATAGTCTTCACCTACTCTCCAACGTACGGATTCGCTCCAGATTAGACCATCATCAAGATATGCGTACCCCAGGGGGTGTTTTGTCACCGATTCTTTTCATCATCTACACTTCCGATTTACCTGTCTTAGTTGAAAGGTGTGGCGTTAAGTGTAAAATGTTTGCAGATGATATAAAAGTATACAGGAATATTAATAGTGAAGAGGATCACTTTGCCCTCCAATGTGCAGTTTCAGTTGTTGCCGATTGGTCGGACAGGTGGAAATTACCTATCTCAGCTCAAAAAACTCGGGTTTTTCATCTAGGCAATTCAAATTCGGTTAAACACATCTACAGCCTTGGTGGTTGCAACCTACTCAGTGAAAAAGTCTTCGTGATCTGGGCTTCATCTTAGACAAAAAACTTAGTTTTTCAGAGCATTGCGAGACGATTGCAAAGAAAGCTGAAAGAGTTACTTACAACGTTTTTAGAGCGTTGTCTACAAATTGAAAAACTCACTTGCTTCTTGCATACAAATCATATGTTCGCCCAATATGGGAGTATGACACCACTGTGTTCAGTCCTCACCTTAAGCGCTGCATACAGAGGCTAGAATCCGTTCAGAATAGGTACACTAGAAAGCTATGGTTACGCTTAAATAAGACACCTCCATTCCATCAGCGCCTGATCGTAATAAAATATTCGAGCTGGAATCGCTATCGTAGGAAGCGAAACGATCTAATTATGATTTTCAAGATGATGACTGGAAAAGTTGCACTTCCACTTACTGAGCTTTACACAGTCCATCATTCTACCACTAGGGGTTGTAGATCTAAAATTCATTATTCTACGGCTAAAAGTTGTGTTCGTGCCTCCTTTTTTATTCAAAGGGCCGGTTCTGAATTCTTGATGTTTACCAAAAAAACATACTTTGCCATCTTCGTTTAACCAATATAAAAAGCTCGTTGGTAGTTATCTTAAGACTCGCTAATTCGCCGTTTCTTGTATTTTTGTGTTTATTACCAATGTGTTGTCTTGCTGGTGTTTATTTCGTCGCGTGTTGTAGTACACGTATAAATAAATAAATAAATATGGCCACACAAATGCCTTTGGCTCTCCAATTTTTTAGGAGTTTTAAAAGATTGGCAAAAATAAATGGAGCTAATAACATCCCAAAGAGCAGAACGACAAACTTAAAAAACCTATTTCTCTATTTCAAATTTAGGAACTTCGAGAAGTTCCTATGCATACTCACATGTTGGAAACCTGACATTACGTCGAAAGATGCCATGAATCCTACCTTGACAAATAAATGAAGCAGAGTAAATAAAAAAAATAAAAATATAAATGGAGCAGAGTTGCAACCTTCCTCACATCGTCATATTTAATCTCAACTCTTGGGAAACATCTGTTCAGAACAGAGAAATCTAGTGTCAGTTTCAACTTCTCACCTTCCGCGACTGAAATTGGGTTGACGCGAATGAAAGAACCGTCTCTGTCCTCCTCGACAGCCTTCATAATCAATATAGGCGATCAATCTGTGAATCATTAATTTAATACAAATGCAGCAATTATGAAAGCTGAAACCGAATTTTCCTATCTGAACTTTAGTGAAGGAACTTCCAGACAAAACGGGTTAAAGCCGTGCAAAATAGCGATCGAATTAACTCGGAAGGTCCCAATCTAGACCAAAGCTCCTGTTTAGTGTGAATGTTCCCAGCCACGCCGGGAAAGCAACTGAAACGCTTTTGCGATCGTTGCTTTAATACGATAGTCCTCAGGAGCTATCGGCAGCAAAGGGCTAATTGAAGCCAGCACATCACTATTAAAAATCATACTGCTTCTCAAGACCTGGTCTCTTGAAGACAGGTTTACTCACGGTCGAAGTGGCATCATCGTTGGAAGGAGATCGATCTGCTTGGCGACAGATGCGGCTCTCTAATTGCTGACAATAGGACCAAAGCAGCGGCGGCTTTCGGCTTGGTCGTTTGCACTACAGCAGAGCTCGTCGAAGACAGCTTTAGGGATTGTAATATCTGACATGACGATGTCCTGACTGTTAGTCGAGGACACAGCGCGACAACCAATCGCTAGGCGAAAAAAAGCCGGAATGGGTTTATCCGGCCGGGGCCCTTCCGACAGCGCGACAGGAGGTACACCCGCCTCCTGCCGGGGGCGTGGCGTTAGGAGGTATAGCCGCTGTTCGGCGGACTGGAAACTTTTGTTTTGCTTGTCAAAGGTTCCGTAAGGCAGCCATTAGACTTTCGGTGAAGCCTAGGGGTTGGGTGGGTGAGAAAGGAGGATGAGAGGAAGATCGCACGCCCACCAGCAGCGGACGGGTGTACCTCCTGACCGTCCCCCGGCCCTCCCTCTTTTGTCAGCGCTGGCGCTTGCTGACCACAGCGAGCGCAAGGCGCTGCCTTGTGACTCCGCAGGGGCCAGTACCGTATCGCCGGTACCGGTACCTGCATTCAATGCGTCGACCGCTGTCGATGAGACATGTAGAAATTCAAATCATCATATTGGCTGGAAAGTTGTGGCAGCTTTGACTAGCGAAGCGTGTGGGTGGGCGTAGTCGTGCAGAAGAATGAGAGCTCTTCTGTTTACGAGTGCTGGCTGTTGTGAATACCCAACTAGGGTGAACATCTATGTGAATGCATAATAGAGTAATATAGAGCAAACCGTAATGAATGATAAGGCTTTGCCTACTTAAGTGAACAATCTAAGATAAGTATAATTGAGTAACATCCACAAGCACAACGTACAAGGTATATAGCTGCGTAAGGTTCAGTAGGGTGAGGAATTCATTTTCTCAGTTTCTCATGCTTTAATCTTATCAAGCAGGCTGATCTTATAGTAATGATTTTGCAGGCACGGCAATGCTGACACTCTCCAGCACGGCAACTTGCATAAAACCCGGTGTGATCAACGCTCGAGGCCTTAGGCTCTTCTGCTGCTCTCTACTACTTCTCCAAATGGGACACTTCGGATCCTCAAGTCGATCAGTCAAGAAGTAGTCGAGAAACCCATCAGCAAGACCTCTTTGGAAAGTCGGTATTGCCGGATAAATTTTATCACTAACCGTTGTTAGATCATTCTATCATCAACAGCATTAGCAAGGCACTAAACGACACAACCGCGTCGCACAATATCTACTAGGGCGACCGACGACACTAAAAGGGAGGTCACTGAACTCAGTCCGGAGATTCTGAGCGAGACCTGCATGGCCTTGTAGGGCATCGGACGAAAATCACAGAACTACTTTTCTTTTTTTGCTAAATGCCTACGGTTAGTCCAAAAATGGCAAAAAATGGTATCGTTACAGGGCGGGCTGATAAGGCAAAAGTGAAACCTGGAATGGCCCTGTCACGCTCAGAACTTGACCTGCAAAAGGTTTGGAGCTCAAATTAAAGTTAGATTATAGTAATATAATAACTTCCTACGCTTCCTTGACGAAGCTGCAGGGTACATTCAAGTAATTCATTCGCAACGGTATCGGCGGCAACTGTCTGGCTGAGTGGATAAGGAGACGGACATACGGGAGGGGGTCGGGGGATTCATTTTGGGGTGTGCGTGCGATTTGCTCTGTGGAGTGCTCCCATTTTTGCAAATAAAGGGCCCATTTTGGTTACGGTAGGCTTCTTCCACATGTGACAATAGGTTGAAAGCGGGGTTAGGAGGAGAAGGAGAAGGAGGTACCCTAACGAAACCAAAATGTTCTCTTTATTAGCGAAAGCGGGAGTACTCCACAGAGCAAATCGCACGGACACCCCCGGAATCAAACTCCCGACCCCCTCCCGTAAGTCAGTCCCGTTATCCACTCGGCCATCCAGCTGCTGCCAATTCCCTTGCGAATGAATTACTTGAATGTACCCTGCAGCTTTGTCTAGAACCGTAGGAAATCATCATCTACAAGTTGAGTTAGCGGTCGATGATGTTTGAGTGATCTAACCTACGTAAGATACGCCGCATCATCCACAGCGAGGGCGGTCGAGTGATTTAACCTGAGTGAGATACGCCGCATCATTCACTGCGTGGCCAAAATTTGCTATTGAACGTGGAATGTTGTTGCAGCAGTGGAAGCGCAGCCTTTTACTGCTTAACACAACAGTACCTACGCGCGTTTCTGAGCGTCCAGAATTCATTTCATCAGGATTCAGAAGCCGACTTCGTGATATTAGCATAAAAAGACCATTAAAGAAGTAAGAGTAGAAGGGGACTTCGAGGGTGGCGCCCAGGAGGGTTTAGACAATAAGGAGGGACCAATAGGGAGTTACGAATCAGGGGTGGGGACAGTGAGGAGGATCAGCAAGAGGATCCATTAATAGTAAGGCAGAGTTTAGAAGATGTGACAGCGATGTCGCGCAATGGGAGTTCGCTCTCCGTCGTCGTGTCGTGAGCGTGAGGTACTTAATTAGAGTAGAGTAGTAAGAAGGATCCCGAGAGGGGGGGGGAGGAATCTACCTGGAAGAAGAGACCTGGAGGTGGAACCAGGACAAGGAACCAACAAGAATGGAGCCGTAAGTAATTTCATACAGAGAACAAGGAATCCGCCATATGCATAGCCTCATCATGCTTGACACAGCGGCGACTGCGCGTGCTTCTGAGCTTCTGGATTTAGAAGACGGCCCCCTACGTTGTGAAACAAGCGTCCCGATTCTGAATACGTGTCACCGACGTCTGGCGTGTGCATGGGAGGACCACAAAGGGGGTGGTGGAGAAGAGCAGTAAGGGGGACCTCTAGGGTGGAGGAGGAGAGCGACCAGGAAGGAAAGGAACAACCTGGAGGAGGGCCAGGACAAGGAAACCAGCAAGAAAAGACCAGTAGTGGGTGAATAGTGGAAATAAAGAAGTGGGCCAGGAGTTGGGACCAGGAAGGTGGAGAGTAAAGAAGGGGAGGGAAGACCAGAAAAGGCGGACCAGCAACTAGATCAGCATGAAGATACGCGTGAGGAGGAACCTGGTTTCGTGAGACATGTCAAAGATATCTGGAAACGCTAGCTGTTGAGCATGAGAACGGTTGCGGAGGAGCAACGTGTAGGACAGAATTACTGCGTAGCACAAACCAATGAGGTTAATGGCCGGTCCGGAGAGAATGAAGGTGCTGAAGTGGTGAACGGGTGAACGGCTTGACGGTAGAGTACGTACCAGGTCCTAGATGTTAGTGAATTTATATTTTACAAAAGCTACTTTCCCTAGTCAGGTCGAAGCACTCGTATTATTATAAGCTAAATTAAATTTGAGCCTCGAACCATTTGTAGGTCAAGTTCCGACCACGACAGGGCCATTCCAGGTGCCACTTTTGCCTTATCAGCCCTCCCTGTAACGATAAAAAATTTCCATTTTTGTACCACCCACGGGCATTTAGCAAGAGCAAAACATAGTTCTGTTATCCTTGTCCTATGTCTTACAAGACCACATAGGTCTTGTTCAGAATGTGGTGCTCTGCAGGTAACCAACGTAATTTATTCATTTATTTATTTCTCGCGTGAATTACAATCAATCACATGCGTATAAGACACTAGCACAAACAACAAATATGAAAATATGTAACTAAGATCATCTACAAAAGACCTCTTCGGGTTAAACCTGCTTAAACTGACAGACAGACATGTTATGAAAACCTTCAAAATCGCCTAGAAGCAGGTTGAGTTCCTCAAGGTTCCGATAAGTGAGAAAGTTAGACCTAACCTGTGACCCTGGCACTTGGGATACAATCTAATTCTTCCTCCTTTACTCCTCTTCATTCGGACATCAAAAACTCTATGCTTTCAATGAAAATTCTGTTTGTGAGAATTTTAAAAGGCATGATCAGATCAGTCCCTTTCCTTCTGCTTCGTAGGAAGGGTAAGCCAAGTTTCTTGGCCCTTTAACTCCGTTTAAAATCTTAGCATATCCTAGCTTAAAGAACCTCATGAATATATAGTTATTTTGAACGCTTTTAAGTAACTGGATGTGTTTTTTTTCGACAAGGATTAAAGACGGAGGTGCAAAACTCCATAATGGGTCTAACATAGCGCTTGTATGCACGCAGAAGAGCCCGAGTATCATTAGTTTTTAATGTCTTAAACAGGTTATGAGTTCGTTAGTTAGCTGACCTTGCAAGGGTTAAAATGCAGATCGAAGTCCAGATCACTCGATATAAGAGTACCTAGGTCTCGATCCTCCGAAACCTGCTGCAGGTCAATGCCTTTGAGCCTGTAGGTTGGAAAATGGGGCCGACTCCTAGGGTACTACAAAGCACTGTGTTTTCTCAACCGCTAAAGGAAGTTCCCAGTCGTCTGCCTATTTTACAACAAAATCAATAGCATTTTGACCTTCACTCTGAGCCCCACTTTTATCTACTTCCTTATAAATTTTAACGTCATCCGCATACATCTTTCAATCTACTTGTAATAAGCTTGTAATAAAGCCATTATTACGAGCTTTGCCGCAGACACATCTATTGGTGTGTACCAAATTGCTGTTGTAAACACCCAACTAAGGTCTACATTTATGAATGAAAAAATCGTAGTATAATATAGGCCAAATAGGAATGAACGATATGACTTAGCATACTTAGGTGAACAATCTAAGATAAGTATCATTGAACAACATCCACAGGCATAACATAGGGGTACCGCAAGTAGGTATAGTAATATTGCGCTCAAGTACTCCGCTCTAGGCGCGGTGCCCCCTTTCGTGACCAGAGATAGTTGGCCCAATTGGCTACTATCGGCGATATTTGTAGCTCCGCCTCTGCATATTGTCTATATCGTGCTGTGATGTGATATTCGTGTTGTGCTCTGATAGTTATCCTACCCTACTATATATAAAAGACTAAGCGGTTGTGTCTGTCCTTCCGTCTGTCCGTCCGTCTGTCCGTCCGTCTGTCCGTCCGTCTGTCCGTCCGCCTGCCCATCTGGCCTTTCGTAAACGTCGAGTAGTAGCCATCCGGGTTCAGGCGAGGTGTCAGCTACGTCGTGTTGAGAGGGGTCAGAAAACGTGTCGCCGATGTCACGCAAAGGGTTCCGAACATGTGTCACCGACGTCGTGAAAGCGAGCGTGAAAGCGTTCAGAAAAGGTGTCACCGACGTCATTCAACAGGCGTCTGGGTTCAGAAGACATGTTACCAATGTCGCGCAAAGCGCGTCCGTCTTGAGAAGATATGTCACCGACGTCGTACATCAGGTGCCTGGAATCTGAAGAGGTGTTACCGATGTCGCGCCAGGGGTTCGGGATTCACACGACGTGTTAGCAGTGAAGGTGGGACCACTAATGGGAGACCGGTAGGGACCGGTAAAGGGTTGACCAAGGGAGTCCAGTAGGGACCGGTAAAGGGTTGACCAGTGAAAGTGGGAACAGCAATGGGGGCCGGTGAGGGAGAGGTCCAGTGAAGGGGGACCGGTGAAGAGGGGAGGGGTTCAGTAAAGGGGGACCGATAGATTGGGTACCAGTGAAGAGAGGACCAGGTGAAGGGAGGACCGGTAAGGAAGGGACCAGTAATGTGGAACGGTGAAGTGGGGGGGGGGGGAAGAGGTCCAGTGAAGGGAGACCGGAAAAGAATTGATGACTAAAAGGGGGATCAGTAAAGGTGGGACCAGCAAAGGGGCCGGTGAAGGGGGGGGGGTCCAGTGAAGGGGGATCGGTGAGAAAGGGACCAGTAATGGGGACCGGTGAAGGGTGGGGGGGGGGGAAGGGGAGTGGACCTGTGAAGGGGGAACCGGTGAAAGGGGAGGGGTCCAGTGAAGGGGGGACAGGTAGATTGTTGACCAGTGAAGAGGGAACCGGGTGAAGAGAGGACCGGTAAGGAAGGGAACAGTAATGGGGGACCAGTGAAGGGAGACCAGGTGAAGGGGGGACCGGTGAGGAAGGGACCAGTAATGGGGACCGATGAAGTGGGGGAGGGGTCTAGTGAGGGGGACCGAAAACGGGTTGATGAATAAAAGGGGGACCAGTGAGGGCGGAACCAGTAATGGGGATCGGTAAGAGTGAAGAGTGGACCAGTAAAGGGAGGTCCAGTGAAGGTGGGAGCGGTAGTGGGGACCGACGAAGAGGGGGGGGGGACCAGTGAAGGGTGAACCGGAAAAGGGCAGACAATAGAGGGGAACCAGTGAAGAGGGACCAGTAATGGAGGACCAGTGAGGGTGGGACCTGTGAAAGTGCGGGGAGGGGTCCAGTGAAGGGGGACCCGTAAAGGGTTGACCAATAAAGGAAATTGGGGGCGAAGCCCCCAACCAGACGCTTGGCGGTCAGTAGGCCGCTGAACGTCTGGTCCTACTATATATAAGTTTGTGCCAGTTTGTTCAGTTTGTGCCCATCTTTGGCCGTGAGCGGTTGTATCTGTAAGTACTTCTTCTCTATACCATGAATAAACCAACAATGAAGAAAAGGAACTGTTTAGATACAGAAGCTAAACCTGATATGCCTCTATGGGCAATTCGCCTAATTGAAAGTTTTGACTCCCACTCCAATAATTTGCAGGCTATCTTAACAACTTCTTTTGAGCGGATTTTTGCAGAAGTGAAGAAGATTCAAGACACTCAGCAGGATATCATATTACGTATAACAGCTTTAGAAGCAAAAGCGGGTGCAAAAAATAACAGTCCGTCGGCACAAAAAACTCTTCTTTATTCCACAATGGTGAAAGTTAAGAATGACGGTTATAAGATAGATGAAAAACAAAGAATGATCACTTGGATTGGTATCGATGAGAAAAAAGTGAGGAAGATACAAGGCGATTTGATCGTGAAATTCTTAAAGAAGAAATAGTTACCTCGGGTAATGATGAACTGCTCCATGAATTCAACGCTGGTCGAATAACAGTGAACCGCTTTCCGGCTACCAAACCAACAAAATTAGGAAATCGGGGAAGAATAATCAAAATAGCACTGCCTAATCAGAATCTAAGAGATCAGCTCCTTGCTCACATGCGAACTGGCAGAAAAAGTCTCACCAGGTGTTTTGTCCATTCATATGCCCGAAGGGACTACACATACGAAGAACGTGAGCTAGACAGAGCGCTACGGAAAGAAGCAGGAGAATTAAACGCCAGAGAAGGCCGACTAGTTTACATAGTTCGAGACTTCGACATCATAAAACTTAAGTCCCCCCGCGAATTGCCAAGGCGTCGTATTGCCTCACACAATAGCGGTGTCATCAGGGTCTCTCCTAAATAACCAAAGTAATTACGCATGTGTATCAGATGATCCACAAGCATAGAATGTAAACATCACAACCGGTTCTAATCTTTGCCCTAATAGAATTTCTAATAGTTCCGATAAGATGATTATCAGCAAGAATTTTTCGAACGAAGTTCTTTTGTTCAATGCCCGTTCAATATGTAATAAGATTCCTGATTTGCACTATGTTCTTTCCTACACTCCATTAATGGTCTTCATTACGGAATCTTGGTGTAAATCTGATGTTATACATGATGCTACGTTATGCCCGAATCCGTCGTATAACATTTACAGGTGCGACCGCGAAGGTACGATGAATGGTGGAGGTGTTGTAGCCCTGGTACATAATAAGTTATCTCATCATCTACTTTGCTCACGAAACTTCACTCCTTACTGCCAATGCCTTACCCTAGTTGTCAACAATGAACAAAATGTCACGTATTTCATACTTATTTACCGGATCCCCGCTTGTGACTCTTTAGCGTTCCACGAAACCTTAACATATATAGCTAATATCCTTGATGAGGGCGTGAATTGTATAATTGTAGGAGATATGAATTTTCCCACGATTGATTGGTCTCAAACCACCTGTACAAGAAAAGTTTATGGATCACCTCGCGAATTTCAGCAATTCTGTAATGAGTATGCTCTCTCTCAACTGGTTAATGATCCTACTTTAGGATGCAACATATTAGACATAGTTTTAACTAATCAAAACGATATCGTTCACGAAGTGAAAACCATTGCTCCTTTCTCCACCTCTGATCACAACGCGGTTTCTTTTAAAATCAATTTAGACGGCTTCAAGAATAGCTCGAGTCGCGCTTACTACGATTTCATTAGTGGGGACTATACTGCCATTTGTGAAAATCTTTTACAAACCAACTGGCGCAACCTTATTTCCCAATGTGAATCAGCAGATCAGTGTTACGCTATCTACTTGCAACACTGTCATAGTCTTATTAGAGAATACATTCCATTGAAACATACCAACGATGAGGAATCTCGCTACCCAATAAGGATAAGAAATCTTGCCCTTAAAGTAAAGAAATTGTACAAGGCTCGACTAACTATTGGTATCCAGAAGTACAATCGTTTCTCAAGAAAACTCAAAAGAGAGCTGGCCCACCTTAGCTTACGAAGAGAGGAAAGGATAGCTGATTCAAGGAATCCAAAAGCTTTTTATAACTTCGTTAACAGTAGGCTAAAGTCAAAAAACAACATTCTTTCCATATTCAAAGAGAACGGTGAACTTTGTAAATCCGATCTTGAAAAGGCAAACGTGTTTGCTTCATACTTCAAATCAGTTTACAAAAAACATCCGGATGTAGGCTACCATTGCCCAAAATTTACCTCTTCAAAATTAGATTTTCTTGATATTAACAGTGACCTAGTTTACAGAACATTAACTAGCTTGCCTACTCGAAACTCCACCTCACCTGATGATATTCCATATATTTTTCTTAAAAAAGCCGCTGTGGGATTAACTCCAGTACTGACGCTTCTATTCAATTGGCTTCTACTTCATGGTGAGGTTCCTTCATTATGGAGAAAGAGTTTCGTTAAACCAGTATTTAAAAAAGGAGACAAAACTGACTTCAATAACTACAGGCCCATTTGTCTTACCTCTTCAACTAGTAAAGTTCTCGAAAGAATTGCACGCGAACAGATCTATAATTATATAAAAACAAATAATCTTATCACAAACTTTCAGCATGGTTTTCTTCAAAAGAGATCAACTGTCACAGCGCTCATTTCAACCATTCCTGCTTGGCAAAGGATAATGAATGCTAGAGGCTACATTACTGCATGTTATATTGATTACGCAAAAGCCTTTGACTCTATCAACCTGTGCCTTCTGCTTTCAAAACTACAGGCCTACGGCATTGAAGGGTGCCTTCTAAGGTTTTTGCAATCTTTTCTTACCGGGAGAACTCAAACGGTTATGGTAAACGATGCTGTTTCGAATAACTACGAAACTTTGAGCGGGGTTCCTCAAGGAACATGCTTGGGACCTTTAATGTTTCTGCTCTACATCAATTGCCTTCCTCTCGAGGTATCGTGTTCCATATATGCTGACGATTCCAAAATCTATTCCATTAATAATCCAAATGCACTTCAGCAAGGTTTAGATGCTTTACATGCTTGGTCAACGAAGTGGATGCTTGACATCTCACACGAAAAAACTTTAGTTATGTGCATCGGGAACTCTCACCCAAGAGATCTTTCGTTTTTCTTAGGAAATGAAACTTTGAGGAACACAAAATTTGTGAGAGACCTGGGCATCAAATACTCCGATTCGCTGTGTTTCGAAGACTATATTGATGAAACTATAACAACGGCATACAGAAGATCCAACTTCATTTTGCGAGCATTTCAAACTCACAGTATGTCTACCCTATTCAAACTTTTTTCCACGTATGTAAGGCCGCTTTTGGAATACTGTACACCACTGTGGTCACCTGTTAAGATCGTCCACAAAGAAAAAATCGAAAAAGTGCAGAAAAGATTCACGAACGCAATTTTCTCAAGAAACGGTTTGTATCATGTAAGCTATAAAGAAAGACTTGCAACGCTTGGTGAAAACTCACTTAAGCTACGAAGAATTTTGTATGATCAAAATCTCGTATTCAAGATTTTCTCTGGCTGTTTAGATATTGATAAAAGAGAAATATTTAATTTCTTAGATTTTACTGATAGAACTAGAGGTCATCCGTTTCGCATATTCATAGGTCGAGTTCGCTCCCAACAGTTCTTTGGATCTTTTCTGGTACGAGCTGTAAGAACATGGAATAGCTTGCCTAACGCAATAGTTTCTTCGTCAACCCCAACTAACTTCAATCACAAACTTGAAGCACACCTCAAACAAAGCGGATTTTTCTGATGTCTCTTTTCCCTAAATCTCAGATAGCAAATCAGTCTCTATATCTTGGAGATAGACCCGGTAGATTGAAGATTTCCCTTAAAAATAACTTTTTACTTACATGAGACTGCGCTTAACTTTTTTTGATAAACTATTGTGCACGTTTCGGCTATTGGATATCAATACTTGTAAAAAATAGTTGCCACTACCAAATTCAATAAGACACTCAAAAAACTCAATATTTTGATAGAGTACAAGTACCTTTTTCAGTGAGTGAACAGCTTGAATAAAAGCACTTTTCGCGTCTCGATTCAATTCATCGAAGAAACCATTTTTCGCAGATCTCCAAAAAGCAATCTTCCTTGCAATTTTTTAGTGCTCAACTGTTTTCACATCACTTTCGAAACAATAATTTTCCTCCACTTTTGCTGGTCTTTTGAGAGCCAATTTTTGCTGTGTTCTTTTGTGATAAACGGATTTTGTAATACTTTTGGCTCAATAAATATTGTATTGTATTGTATTGTATTGTATAAAAGAGTAAGCGGTTGTGTCTGTTCTTCCGTCTACCCGTCCGTCTGTCCGTCCGTCTGTCCGTCCGTCTGTCCATCTGGCCTTTCGTAAACGTCGAGTAGTAGCCGTCCGGGTTCAGGCGAAGTGTCACCTACGTCGTGTTGAGAGGGGTCAGAAGACGTGTCGCCGATGTCACGCAAGGGCGTCCGAGTTGCGAACATGTGTCATTAAAAGCGAGCGTCCGAGTTCAGAAGAACTGTCATCGACGTCGGTCAACAGGCGTCTGGGTTTAGAGGAAATGTCACCAATGCCGCGCAAAGGACGTCCGGGTTGAGAAGAGGTGTCACCGACGTTGTTCAACAGGCGTACGGGTTCGGAAGAGGTGTCACCGATGTCGCGCGAGGATTCCGGATTCAGACGACGTGTTACCAGTGAAGGTGGAACCAGTAATGGGGGACCGGTGAAGGATGGGGTGCCAGTAAGGGGGACCGGTAAAGGGTTGACCAATAAAGGAGGGACCAGTGAAGGTGGGACCAGCAATGGAAACCGGTGAAGGAGGGGAGAGGGGTCCAGTGAAGGGAGACCGGTAAAGGAGGGGGAGAAGTCAGTGAAGATGGGACCGGTGACGAATGGACCAGTAATGGTGACCGGTGAGGAAGGTACCAGTAATGGGGAGCGGTGAATGGGGGAGAAGAGGTCCAGTGAAGGGGGACCGGAAAAGGGTTGATGAATAAAAGGGGGACCATTGAGGGTGGGATCAGTAATGGGGATCGGTGAAGGATAGAATGACCAGCGAAGAGGGGACCAGTAAAGGGAGGTCAAGTGAAGGTGGGAGCAGTAGTAGGGACCGACGAAGGAGGAGGGGGCACCAGTGAAGGGTGAACCGGAAAAGGGCTGACAATAGAGGGGAACCAGTGATAAGGGACCAGTTAAGGAGGGTCCAGTGAAGGTGGTGGACCTGTTTTGCCCTATTCCGATGTATCATTCTATATAGTAAAACCAGTTTTTTACTGCAATGAATGAGAGAAGGCCTAAAGAGGAGAAGAAGAAGGGTGTTCTATTCTCCGGGTTTGGGGCGAAGCCCCAACCAGACGTTTGGCGGCCCGCAGGCCGTTGAACGTCTGGTTACGTATAAAAGAGTAAGCGGTTGTGTATGTCGTCCGTCTGTTCATAGACGTCGAGTAACAGGCGTCCGCGTTCAGACGAGGTGTCACTCAAGTCGTGTTGTTTGCGTCAGAAGACGTGTCGCCCATGTCGTGCAAAGGGCGTACGGGTTGAGAAGGCGTGCTCCCGATGTCGTGCAATGGTTGTCTGGGTTCAGGGTAGGTGTCACCGATGTCGCGCAAAGGGTGGCCTAATCGAGACGACGTGTAAAGGCCCCCACACACTGCTGTGGCAACGTCGCGTCCCTGTCCTTAACCGTAGGACAGGGACCCATAGCTCGCCGTCGGCGGCCTCCCTGTCCTATCCTTAACCATGGCGGCCAGCGGCGTTGCCGCAGAAATGTGTGGGGCCTTAATGGGGAACCTTTCATTGCTTTCGCACAGCATGAAGATCTTTGAGCGAATTGTCGACGCATGAATTCGTGACATCGTCCAGCTTTCCAGCAATCAGTGCGGCTTCGTAGCTGGCTGTGGCACCATTGATGCCATACACGCCTCCCGCCTCCTGTTGGAGAAGCACCGCGAGAAACAGAGGCCAGTGCTTATCGCCTTCCTCGACCTAGAGAAGGCCTTTGACCGCGTACCGCGTGAAGTGATATGGTACGCCTTGCGACATCGTGGAGTTCCCGAAGAGCTCATAGAGTGGGTGCGAATTCTCTACTCTTGTCCAAAGAGTCGAGTCCAAGCTGCAGCTGGAACCTCGATGGAGTTTTCCATCTCTGCCGGGGTACACCAGGGTTCTGCGCTTTCCCAACTCCTCTTTGTTGTCGTCATTGATGCCATCACACGAGATCTTCAGAAGCCCGTCCCCTGGACGTTGCTTTATGCTGATGATGTAATGCTCGCTAGCGAGGATAAAGATGAACTCGAGCGAGAGGTGCAAGCTTGGTGTGATCGCTTCGGGGGTCACGATAGCATGGCGCGGCAGGCCGGTGTATCGAGTAGCAGCAACGCTCTGGTTAGGCAAAACTAGACTATTATAGATCTTGCTACATAGGCTACTGACTTTCCTTAGGTTATACCAAAGCTTCAAGGTGGTAAAAGAATGGCTAGCACGGACGAAGAAGTAACACAAAGGCGATCTGGTGGAGAAGAGGCACATTGGAGGCTCATGAGTAGCATTCAGTCTGTGTTCTGGCTCCGTTGAAGAGCTTCGCTTCACTTATAACCAAACGGACCTAAAGTCCGTGGTTGGAATCTAATCTGATAGGACGCTACGTCTTGGACGGTATTATAGCGAAAATGTGGATGCCTCGCTTTCATAGGAGAGGGAGTATGACTGGCTCTTGTACTCCATAGCCATTGTTCTTCCTCTCTTCTTCGACGTCTTTGCTGACAGAAAGCAGGAGCTCCCTAGGCTCCAGAAAGTGATGCCTCCCAACCACAGCTCCTTCCGGCTTTAATCGTTGCGTTGTTGTACTTGGGGTAGAAATACAAAACGGAGATTCGTCCGTAGTATACCGAAGGCAAAGTCATTGAACCGCCATAACGCGATTCACTTGCTATCCACGTGACTGTGCCCAGGACACTCGACGGCAATCAAAGGAAGCAGGGACGCGGCGGAGGTCCGCGTTTGCTCGCGCTTACCTCCCGTCAGCTCACAAGGGAAGGGTTTGAAATATGTCTGAACGGGAAGAGCGAGTCATATAGGAAGAATCCCCACCACTCAGTTAACATACAAATGTGTTCATTTTTTGCCAAGTCGTTAAATACAAGGAGTAGGGGGTCCATGTACTTACAATGGAATCGGCGCCTCACGAATTCGCGGGTCTTGTACGCCCGCAATGCCTCCGTCGCAAGCAGATCGGGCGCAGGGGATATGGACTATACATTGGATCCGAATGAATCATTTTCGGATATCCGATTCGGATATTCCGATCCGAATCTTCCAATTATCCGGCCACCGCGAAATTGCCCTTATCCGAATCATCCAAAAATCCGGGGTCTTCAAAATCACCCTTATCCGAATCATCCAAAATCCGGTACCCGCAAAATCGCCCTAATCCAAATCATACAAAAATCCGTGGTCCGCGAAATTGCCATTATCCGAATCATCCAGTTATCCGGACCCTGGATGATTCGGATAAAATCGGATAATTTCGGATAACCCGTTCAATTTCCTCGCTCCATTTTGAAATCGCGCATCTCGAATAAATGTGCATTCAAAACGAATTTGGCGGGCACGCTGCTGAGTCATACGTTTTCGCGCCCCACTGTAAAGTAGTGTCGTAGTGACGTTGAATACAGTTAACACGCTGCTGAGCGTCACGTCGATCCTGGCACCTTTTCCTTCAAATTCCATGTTGTGCTGCCGGGGAGCAAGGACGGGGACTGAGGGAGAGAAGGGATTACGCACGCCCTCTGATCGGCACTTCGCTGCTTCACATTGTATAGCATTCGGCGCAAATTGGGTCGAGGGGGTCACCATGTAGAACAGCTCCATACCGCACTTTGTACCGCATGAAATTAAAACTGTTATTCAACACTTGTGTGTCTACCACTTGATGAACTGTGTTAGACCATTTCTGATGTTCGACATTCATCTGCCTTCCTATGAAGGATAATGGCATTTTAGAAAGCCCGGATCTTAGAATAATTCATCTTGGAATCAGGGATGTGAGGGAATTTTTTGAAGAAAAGCGGAAGATGGAATACGGAACGGAAGAGCTCAAAAATGGGCGGAAACCGAAATACGAAACGCCGAAACGGAAATGATTCAAAACTTATTACTTCGTCTAATTTTTCATAAACATACATATATCCGTAATAGTAGTAATAATTGAGTTGCCGTTACCGAATTTGAATAGCGGGCAAGGCAGCATGCGACTCCTTTTCAGCAACATATAAAGGATAAAGGATAAAGGACGGCGTTACTGAATCCCTTCTGGGATGCGCCAGCGCATTCTACTTCTACGGGATGTCGTGGAGGCGACATGAATGCGTATTTGGCCATACAATGACTTGCGGTGGCCAGCCGATGAACAAGTCAGCGCTCTATCCTTCCCAGGCAAGTCTGGTACCAATTCACCGACCCCGGAGGGATGGAAGGCTTGGTTGGCCTGGGCGGGAAATCCGAACCAGGAACCTGATATCGGGTGCACGCGACAGTCGCGCCTCCTCCGACTGCGCTACACCCGCCCATCATCAGCAACATATAACAATAAAAAATCCTTGTATTCGTATTATTACTAAGATGAATTTTCAAACATTACTAGTGTAACAAATCGAAGTTTGTGCAAAATCTCTCTGTAGATAGGAAAAAAGTATTTTAAACGCAATCAACCCAGCTGACGAGTAAGATGTCAGAGACTTGGCCACTCATAGCATTTAACCGGTCTTATTGAATGTTCCAGGTTTATCCCAATTAGGAGGGAGCGGAGTTAAGCCACAGTTGCATTCAGCACTCACGACACGCCACCCACGCTCTGAGCGCATGGGTACCACTGTAGCATTTGGCAGCAGCTGAAGCTCTGAAACAAACTCGGAGGAGGGGATTGGAGAGACAAGACACCACATGCCCTCCTTCGACTAGGATAGATCCAATGCCTCTATGGAGCGCATTGTTAGCAGCCTGAGAGTGTTTATAGAACACTGATCTAGATTTGGTGCTCCAGGCCACACCTACGATTACTAAGGAAAAAGATAAGCTGCTCCGGATAAGGAGTTTGATTCTTTACTCAAACACTCATGGAACCTTTGTGGACCTACGCCATTCGATAGTACATCTTTTCAAGAACAGAAGAAGAATCCAATTTGGTTACTGTTTCGACATCAGGATGCACCATCGCTTTGAAAGGAACACAATCACAAACGTATAGTTAATCTCTTTCTTCAGCCTTTAGATTATGCTCAAGAGGTGAATGAAGGCAGTGCAAAGCAAGCAACCAGTGAGCGATGAGTCACCATTTCTGTTCCGTCTTCCGGCCCAAAAAAGAGTGTAACACGGAGCGGAAGGGAATGACTAAAAACGGCCGGAAACTGAAATTCGAAACATGGAAACGGAATGTTCTCCCATCCCTCATTGGAATGATCCAGCTCTTTGATGTTTCCTTCCTTGACGAGAAGTGAGTCTTTCGATACACGCACTGCTGCTGTTATTGAAGGATGGATTCCTCTTTAATGAACGGTAGAATTCTGATAAACTGCATCTTGCCTTAATGAGTTGAAATCCGTTCTCCGCGAAATTGCCATTATCCGAATCATTCAAAAATCCGGGGTCCGCAAAATCGCCCTCATCCGAATCATCCAAAAATCCGGGCTCCGCAAAATCGCCATTATCCGAATCATCCAATTATCCGAAGATTTTCGATCGGATCCAATGTATAGTAGGGACGTTGCTTCATGCGAGAGATATCGAGGGTTCCATTCTCCTCCGCAGCTGCACTTTTGCACTTCAACTGATTGGTTGAGTTTTGATGGATTCTGACGTCTACATCATTTTCAGAGGTTTTCTGCGCATTCTCCAGCTGCATGCTGTGGTATTCAACATGATCATGAATAAATGTTCAACACCAGTTATACATAGGCACAAAGTGCAGGAAGCAGCACTGGTCACAATGAGGGAGCGTATAAAAGCTACAGGCTCCTCACAGTTTCCTTCCCTACATGGAACAATGACCGGGAAAGACCATTCTGCTCGGATTTTCAAAAAAGACCAGGATGTGACGTCAGAGGCTGTTAGTTGTGTTAAAATGTGAAATGAGGTCTGTGAATTCCACAAATTGACCTAGACGGCTATCAATACACACTTTTCCTCATATTTGCCTGACACCTGAAACTCGGCTGAAGGTCTGCTGAAGGTTTTCTGAAACCTAACATCAATAATGTTCGCCGATGCTCGAGTGGTAATCCACCTGTCTTGCTGAAGTGTGGCCCATCTTTAGACAAGGAGCCTTCGAGGGAAGAGATCAAGCTGGCCGAGCGGCTGGCCAGCATACTCAAGGACCTCGAAGCACGTCAACTTGAAGTTGACGAAGGCAAAAAGCTGGAAGTGGTGGAAGAAGAAGATTGGAATCCCCAAGATGAAATGATGAACGTGGAGAGGCAGGCATGCAGTGGACATATTTTTATTTATTTTATTTATTCATTCAAGACATGGGCCGCAGCTACACGTAGAAGTAGGTTGTGAAAAAACATCCATGGAGTGACAATAAAGTACAATAAAAAGAGTATAAAAACATCCGATGAGATTCATTGCAAACGCAACAGTAGATTCTTGAAACCACGCAGAGATAGACCCAAGGCATCTGTGATTTGCATTCAAAATAGGGTTGAACTCTCTTATGCTGCTGTAGGTAAAGAAAGTTGTTCTGGCTCGCGATTTTTTTCAACATAAATTCTGAGTTTGCATCTTTTATTTCTTGTTAAATATGAACCAAAAAGGCTGAGTGGGCTAATAGAAACCTTTTCTGTGAGTATTTTGAAAACATAAGAAGATCAAATATTTTCGTTCTACTGTGAAAACTTGGTAAAGACAACATTCTGGCTCTCTCAGCACTATTCGGTATATGGTAGTAACTGGTGCCGTAGCATCTCATCATAAGCTTACGAGTAAAGCTGTTTTGAACGCCGTCCAGAAGTCTGATGTCTTTTTTCTTTCTAGGGCTGAAAACGGTGGTTTCGCATTCTACGATGGGGCTTATGTCTTATATGCTCGAAGAAGAACATGAGGATCTCTGCTTTATAAGGCCTTGAAAAGGTTGTAGATGCGATAATTTGCCTTTTTAACCAATGATTTGTAGTGCAGGTCAAACTTCAAGTCCCTAGATATCAAGAAACCTAGGTCACGAGCTTCATTTACTGACTGCAAAGTGACACCTCTTAGTTTATATGCAGGGTTGCCACTGGCACGATTCTCTCCAATAATGAAACAATGCGATTTTTCTGATGCCAAAGGTAGTTCCCATCTTTCAGCCCAGAAATCTATATAGTTCACCGCTGCTTGAATAGAAACGGTATCATCTGTCTTCTCAATGGCCTTGTACATCTTAATGTCATCGGCGTACATTTTGAAAACGGCTCCGAACCTCGAAACCGATGCGGCAGTTCGTAGGTGTACATCAGAAATAGCAAAGGGGAAGTACCCTCCTTGCGGTGCTCCGCAGAACGTTTTAAAGACACTGGAATGCTGTCCCTCTTCTTCCACTTAGTATGTCCTTCCTGAGAAAAATCTCGTATCCAGTCTACTATCATGCGGTGAACGCCCACCATTTTCAGTTTTTGCAGAAGTTTCATCAGTGGAACTCCATCAAAGGCCTTAGAAAAGTCACAATATGTATCACAATATATAACATCTGTACGCTTCTTTTCCTCTACAGCTTTTGTCCCGTCAATCAGTGCTGTGAGAGTGGCGGTATCGATAGAACTTACTTTTAGGAAACCCAACCTGATTACAGGAGATAGCCTTCTTCTCTTTCAAATGCTTTAGAATATATTTGCAGACGATTTTTTCAAATGCCCTCGCGAATACGGACGTTATGGTAACTGGTCTTTTTTTCTTTGATTACTAAGAGGAGACTTCTTAGGAATCGGGGTGAAAAAAGCGAGCTTCCATCTCTTAGGGACTTCTGCTCTCAAATAGCTCCCGTTGAAAATATTAGGTTGTAACGAATTAAATGGCACTGGCTCGCGCCATTTTTGGCGCGTCTTTACGCATTTGATCAAGAACAAACCGTAACATGTGGCATATCATTTAGAAGCGCAAAGTTTGCTCTACCGAAGAGTACCAAATTTTCTATGTAAAACAGGGAAAACTTTGGAGTTTTATTGACTTTTTTGCAAATAGACAAAAGGGTAATCTGAGGCATTTACTTGTATGAATTCAAGCTGGGCACTACAGCTAAGGGGGTGGACGAGAAGATCAACGCCGCATCCGGTCAAGGATGTTCCACAATTTGGACGGCGTATCGTTGGTATCAGAAGTTCCGAAATGGAGATGAGAGCTTGGAAGAATATGAAGGTCGTGAGAGGCATAGTGGTGTTGATGAGGACAAGCTGAGAGATGTGGTAGAGGAGGATCCACACAAAGGTACCAGGGAGATAGCGAAGGTTCTTGGCGTCAGTCACAACACAGCTGCCCGGCATCTGCAGGAAATTGGAAAGACCAAAAAGCTGGAAAGGTGGGTGCCTCACGAGCTGTCTGAGGAGCAAAGAAACCGACGATATGAGATCTCGTCCGCACTGCTTCTACGGAACGAAACGGACCCATTCCTTGATCGCATTGTAACCTGTGACGAGAAATGGATAATGTACGACAACAGGCGACGATCGGCACAGTGGGTGGACAGCGATGAGAGCCCAAGGTTTTTGCGAAGCCGGAATTGCACCAAAAGAAAGTAATGGTGACAGTATGGTGGTGTTCGCTGGGAATTATTCACCACAGCTTCCTCCCTCCCGGTGAATCCATCACGGCAGAGAAGTACTGCATTGAAATTGAAGAAATGATGAAAAAGTTGAAGGATATCCGGCCGGCCTTGGTAAACCGAAGGCGAGTTCTCCTTCGGCACGACAATGCTCGCCCCCATGTAGCACGAATGACGTTGCAGAAATTGAATGAGCTGAGCATTGAAACTCTACCACATCCTCCGTTTTCTCCCGACCTCTCCCCAACAGACTACCATTTCTTCAATCATCCTGGCGACTTCCTGGTAGGGAAAATATGCAAATACCAACAGGATGCCGAAAGTGCCTTCGAAGATTTCGTCAATTCCAGAACTTCTGATTTTTTTGTACTGGGATAAAAAAGCTTGTGTCACGTTGGCAAAGATGTGTAGAATCAGAAGGTTTTTATTTCGATTAATAAACTTGCCTACAAGCCGAGATATTAACTGTTTAAATTTACAGTGGTTCAGTGCCATTTATTTCGTTACAACCTAATATATTCAGAAGGAAATCCTATGTAGTCAACTACGTTTTTGATAAAAGTAAGTGATATATGGTCCGGCGACGCTGAATAACTGTTTGTCCACTCCGCAATTCCCTAGCAAGCAAATCGGCTTTTCCGCAAGGGGAAGCAAAGTATAGACCATCACTACTGAGCAAACCTACTAGCACATTTAGGAGCACTTCTTCTACCGCCACTACGAGAGTTAGTATATTTGTAGAATTTCGCCCTGTCTCCTTGCTCTAGAATTTTTTTCAGAATTCTATTTTTTATTTTATCTCTGGTGAATGTTATCGTTGAACATACTTTACTACACAGTTAATAAACGAAGTTTTGAAGTTAATAAACGATATCAAACGAAATTGGCTAACACGAAAATCTCATCGTTTTATTAATATACCCCGGTTCAAAATTTTAGGTTCACACCAAATTTGTACAATAGTACCCGAAGAGTTTGCTGCCTAGGATTAGCGATGTTACCGCCGCATTCCCCACTATCGAAAACCTCTATAGAAAAATTCTAAGCAGGTTATCTTATCAGTGCAGGATACCACGAACTTTTATTGCAAATTTAATGAATGGAGAGCGGTGAAAAAAATATAGGTTCACTTCATAACAAACCTGATTAATCACAAAAGTACCCGCGGATAAAGTAAGATTAGTACCTTGTCACATCACTTTTGTTGTAAACAATAACGAAAATTCTATTTGGCATACTACTGATTAGGTTATCAATAACAGTTTGCTCAACAATGGTCCATGCAAGAAGTATGGCACTCTTCAGATCAGAAGCTGAAGTGTAAATGGTTCCATTTTTGTACACTTTGTGTACAACAATGCCCCACAAGTTCTCTACTTTTCGGGTTGAGATCTGAAGAACAACAAGACCACGCAAAAAGTTGAATTCTCCTGGAGTTAAGCCAACCTGTAGTTGACTGCGATACGTGTATGGATGCATCATCTTGTTGGAAAATAAGGTTGTGCCTACGAAATCTGAGATATGGCAGAAGGTACTCTCCGAGCAAATTCTGGCAGTGTTCACTGTTCATTCTACACGAGACGAACTCCAAGGCAACAAGTCCGTAACCAGAAAACGCAGCGCAAACCATGAGACTTCCACCGACAAAGTGGCGCCTGTAGAATACACACTCTTCTCTCTTCAGATCCCTCCAATAGTGTCTGTACCCGTCGGGCCAATCAAGATTCGCCTTCTTTTACACTACTGTGGAGATCTGAGAAAGGAGGTCGAGTATCTTCTAGGCGCAACTTTGGCAGTGTAAGTCTCATAATTGGGCTGCGTTTTCTGGATGCGGACCTGTTTTTTATGAAGCGAACTTCTATTTTGCATCGGTCTCCATTCGTTAAATTTTAATAAAAGTACGTGGTACCCTGCATTGATAAGATAACCTGCTTAGAATTCTACTATAGAGGTTTTCGATTGTGTGGAATACAACGGTGACATCGTTGGTCCTAGGCAGCGGATTCTTGGACGAAATTCTATTGGACGAATCGTGGGGGGGGGGGGGTGGGTACCAATAATTTCGCACCGGGGTGTATTAAGTTACCAGAGTTCCGATAGCCTAACAGCGTCTCTCGCACTTGCGCGACCTTGCAATATCACTAATCTACGGAAAGGCCTTTGGTATACTGCCGCATCTCGAAGCCGACGGGTCGTGAGTTGTGGACGGCTATGAGTGCCAAATCAATTTTTGTGAAACTTAAAATCCTACTGCGTACTTTTACATGAATGCGTTCTTCACTTCCACAAGTTTAACATAGGCGTTCTCACGTTGGGCAACGTGTTCGGCACGTCTATTGAGTCGCCAGCCACATTGCACAACTACACCCGCCCCCCCCCCCCCTCCCCCGACCTCCTCACTTTCACTCAACACACTCCTCCAGCATTCCTACACAAACAAACACATAGGCAGACGAACAAACGTCGGTTCTCTCCTAGGATAGGATCTACAATGTAAACTATTT
>OX375867.1:48093417-48142436 GCA_947359475.1 Heligmosomoides polygyrus bakeri | reverse complement strand
CGTCAAAGCACAGCGATGTAGCCTAAGAACGCACAAAGTGACGGTGGTGCGAAAATGCAGGTCAGGCTTGTACAACCCATTTTTTATTTCTATCGATCACTGCGGGAAGAGGCGATGAGCTGACGGTCTACAAATGCATTGGCTAACATATCACTTAAGGTACTTTACGGAGAGGCGCTCACAGCTCTCCAGCTACCTAAACTGCCTTAGTCCCATCTGCCATTTTGAGCGGCGGACGGCAGCGGTGAGCTTTCTTCCGCCTTACTCGCCCACATTTGAGCGTCTTCGACGCTCGCGATGACACCGTTCCGTTCATCTCGAAAAGCGCTATCGAATGGTATCAATTTCGACCGATTTTAGAAACATCGATTTTGTGACGGTTTCGCATCGAGGACGAGGCCGCTCAAGGCCGCGGCAGAGGGACGATGACGTCATCAAAAATCGATATCGATCGTTGATGTGCCAAATTGCGCGCGCGGTCGTGTTTGGAGCGCAATAACTCTGTCAAATGTGAACCCTTTCGACCGCAGCTTGTGGATTTTGTAGTAGGTAAGAAGTTCTAGCAGTTCGCCTAAGCATTGCGGAGCAGGTTAAGAACTGACAAACTTACAGTGGCGCGAAAATGCAGGTTAGGCTTGCGCGACGCAGTTTTTTCCGATTTCAGTCGACCACTGTGGTAAGACGAGACGAGCTAACAGCATGCAAATCCGAGTGCTAGCAGAGTACTGAAAGCACTTTACATTGACGGGCTCACAGCTCCCCAGCTGCCTAAATTACCTTAGTCCCATCTGCCATTTAGAGCGGAGGACGGCAGTGGTGAGCTTTCTTCCGCCCTTGCTATCCCACATTCGAGTCCTCGACGCTTGCGATGGCACCTTTCCGTTCAGCTCGAAAAGTTCTATCGAATGGTATCAATCTCGATCAATTTTGGAATTATCGATTTTTTTGATAATTTCGCATCGAGGACAAGGCCGCGACAGAAAGACGATGACGTCATCGAACATCGATATTATCGAAATGGGCCATGCTTAATACCATTTTACAGAGCTTTTATTGCTGAATTTAATGGTATTATTGAGTGTAGGAAAAAAACCGTAATCTAGGCGAGTAAGAGCAGGGAGGACATCGACCGTTATTGTGCTAAATTGCACGCGCGGGTGTGTTCAGAGCGCAATAATTCTGTCAAGTTCGAGTGGTTTCGGCTGCATCTCGTGGGTTTTGTAAGCAGCAAAATGTTCTAATAGTGTGCTAAAACATAGTTATGTAGCTTATGATTGGACAAAGATACAGCGCTGCGAAAATGCAGGTTAGCCTTGTGTGGCACGATTTTTTCCGTTAAAGTTTTCTGCGCTCTTACTCGTCCTTTACACTGACGGGCTCACAGCTCCTCAGATTGCAGTTTTTCCAAAACTCAACAACACCGCTCAATTCAGCACGAAAAGCTCTATCGAGTGGTAACCAATTTGTCCCGGTTCGGAAATACCGATTTTGATGACGTCATCGTTCCTCTGCCGCAGCCTTTAGCGGCCTCGTCCTCGATGCGAAACCGTCACAAAATTGATGTTTCCATAATCGGTCGAAATTGATACAGTTCGATAGTGATTTTCATGCTGAACACAAAAGTACCATTGCGAGGGAAAACTCAAATCTTGGCGAGTAAGAGCGCAAGAATCTCTGATCGATATCTTCCGACGCTTTAAACTGACAGCTGTGGCTAAGGCAGTTTAGGCAGCTGAGGCGTTCTGGGCATGTCATCGTCAAGTACCTTAAGCGTCCTGTTCGCCCTCACATTTTAAGCGCGTTAGCTAGCTGCGTCTTCCCGCAGTGAGCCACCGAAATCGGAAAAAAATGCGTCACACAAGCCTCATCTGTATCTTCGCATCTCTGTAACATTGCCTCTTCCTTAACTATACCATTTTACTTTAGTGTACTACTAGACCATTTTACTGCCTACAAGACCCACGAGCTGCAGCCGAAACGACTCGAACCTGACAGAGTTATTGCGCTCTGAACACGCCCGCGCGTGCAATTTAGCACAATAAGGTCGATGTCCTCCCTGCTCTTACTCGCCCAGATTACGGTTTTTCCTACACTTAATAATACCATTAAATTCAGCATTAAAAGCTCTGTCAAATGGTATTAAGCATGTATCGATTTTCGATGACGTCATCGTCCTTCTGCCGCGGCCTTGTCCTCGATGCGAAATTATCAACAAAAAAAAAAAACGATATCTCCAAAAATTTTCGAGATTGACATCGTTCGACAGAGCTCATTGAGCTCAACAGAACGGTGTCATTGTGAGTGCCGAAAACTCAAGGACGGAAGGAGTAAGGGCGGAAGAAGCTTCACTGTTGCCGTCCGCCGCTCTGAAACGGCAGCTGAAACTAAAGCAGGTTAGGCAGCTGGAGAGCTGTGAGCGCTTTTTCGTAAAGCACCTTAAGCGATATTTTAGCTTATGCATTTGTAGATCGTCAGGTCATCGCCTCTTCCCGCATTAATCGACTGAAATTGAAAAAATGGGTTGTACAAGCCTGACCTTTCGCACCACCGTAACTTTGTGCGTTCTTAGGCTACATCGCTGTGCTTCTGCAAACTGCTAGTGCTTTTTACTTGCTACAAAATTCACAAGCTGCATCCGGAAGGGTTGAAACTTGACAGAGTTATCGCGCTCCAAACACTCCGCTCGTGCAATTTGCGAGCGGTCGCGCCACATCGACTGATGGGTTGGATTGTATATGCATCGTTCTCAGTGCACTCCAGATGCAAGCTGGACAGTATTAGAGCAACTCCTGAGTAGGACGACTGGGAATTTCTGATAAAACTCCCCAAACGCTCACTCTACAAGCTTTCGCGCCCACTTGATTGATAGGTTCGACTCTATATGCATTGCTCACGGCGCACTCCAGATGCAAGCTGGACAGTCCTAGAGCAATGCCTGAGTAGGATGGCTAAGGATTTCTGATAAAACTTACCATACGCTCACTCTACAAGCTGTCGCTCACTCTATAGGTTGTCGCGCCCAACGATTGATTCTGTCCGGCCTAAATGCATTGTTCACAGCACTCCATGCCGGCAGTTAGCTCCAAACAGTAGGCCATGGTCGTTCAAGCGCATGGGCAGGCTCCTTCCACCAGCCTAACGTCCAGAAGTTGAGGACGCCGCGCCCTAAATGATTTGCATCCGGCGCGACGCGTGGCGAGCGGAAAACGGCGCTCTCCGGCGCACTTTTGCGCCGCTTGTGCTTGTTGGACGCAGCGTCATTTCCGGTACTGTAACCACCTTGTCAGTAGTTATGGTGGTAGCAATTACGGATCAACAGGTGTCATAGCGCCTTTATAAGGACGCAAAGTCGCACTCAGCCGACCATTTTTTGAGGTTCCAACTTTCTCCTTAGACTACAGAGAGTTCAACGCCAACTGGTCAGTATTCGAGGCACCCCTACACAATAATGCCAGTCTGACTGACCAGGAAAAGTTTCTGTTTTTGATGCAGGCTCTTAAAGGCGAAGCTGCAGCATCCATCACATACGTTCCTGTGTTTGGGGAAAAGTACTGTGTAGTCGTCAATATCCTCAAGAAGCAGTACGACAGATCGGCAAGCATAGCAGATCCTACTATATATAAGCAAGAGCTGTCGTTTGTCTGTGGGTGAGTGTGAGTGTGTTTGTTTGTTTGCACAGAACTGCTGAAGGAGTGTGTTGGGAGGACGTATGGGAAAGAGGGGGGGGGGGGAGGGGGGAGAGAGGGTTGTAGTTGTCACCAGTTGTCAACTGTTGTAGTTGTCGACAGGCGTCCATGTTCAGATGACATGTCACCAATGTCGCGCAAAGGACGTTCAGGTTCAGAAGAGGTGTCATCGATGTTGCAAAAGGCCTGTCCAGATTCAGACGACGTGTCACCGATGTCGCGCTAGGGTTCCGGATTCACACGACGTGTCAACGATGTCACGCAAAGCACCTCCGGCTGGAGA
Source organism: Heligmosomoides polygyrus bakeri (assembly GCA_947359475.1). Taxonomy (NCBI): domain Eukaryota; kingdom Metazoa; phylum Nematoda; class Chromadorea; order Rhabditida; family Heligmosomidae; genus Heligmosomoides; species Heligmosomoides polygyrus. The sequence goes on along the minus strand of OX375867.1, from coordinate 48,138,467 downwards.
AGACATGTCACCGACGTCGCTCAATATGTGCCTGGATTCAGAAAAGGTGTCACCAATGTCGCGAAAGGCCTTCCAGATTCGTAGTATAATATAGGCCAAATATGAATGAATCACATGACTTAGCATATTTATGTGGACAATCTAAGATAAGTATCATTGAGCAACAACCACAGGCATAACTTAGGGGTACCGCAAGTAGGTAATAGAGATTGCGCTCAAGTAGTCCACTCTAGGCGCGGTGCCCCCTTTCAAGACCAGAGGTATGTAGTTGGCCTAGTTGGCTACTATCGGAGGTATTTGTAGCTCCGCCTCTGCATATTGTCTATATAACCTGTTATGATGTGATATTGGTGTTGTGCACTGATAGTTATAAAGTAATAAATCACTTATTATAATTGGCCACAGACGCATCCGTTGGTGAACCGCTGCAGCTTACGCAATTTTCGGTACATATGTCACGCCAGCCGACCACCGCACTTTTGGTGGATAACCAATGGGGTTGCTTTACTATTCAGTGGGACAAGGGTCTACTCTCACGTTGCTTAGTAGAACCCACAATAGAAATTCATTAAAAGCTGCATTTTTTGCGAAAAGTTGCAAGAATTGCCATATGGTGCACCAGAAATGGCATCTCTACCACGGGATAAAGTAATGATCCTACTATATATAAGCGAGAACGGTCGTTTGTCTGTGGGTGAGTGTGAGTGTGTGTTTGTTTGCACAGAAGTGCTGAAGGAGTGTGTTGGGAGGAAGCATGGGGAAGACGGGGGCAGGGGGCGGGGGTTGTAGTTGTCCCCAGTTGTCAACTGTTGTAGTTGTCGACAGGCGTCCATGTTCAAACGACATGTCACCGATGTCGCGCAAAGGACGTTCAGGTTAGGAAGAGGTGTCACCGATATCGCGAAAGGCCTGTTCGGATTCAGACGACGTGTTACCAGTGAAGGTGGGACCAGTAATGGGGGACCGGTGAAGGATGGGGTTCCAGTAAGGGAGCCGCTAAAGGGTTGACCAATAAAGGAGGGACCAGTGAAGGTGGGACCAGCAATGGGGCCGGTGAAGTGGGGTCCAGTGAAGGGGAAACCGGTGATGGGGAAGAGGGGTCCAGTGAAGGGGGGACCGGTGAAGGAGGGGGAGGGGTCTAGTGAAGGGGCACCGATAGAAGGTTGACCAGTGAAAGAAAGAACCAGGTGAAGGGGGACCGGTGAGGAAGGTTCCAGTAATGGCGACCGGTGAATGGGAGTGGAAGGGGTCCAGTGAAGGGGAGACCGGAAAATCGATGATGAATAAAAGGAGGACCAGTGAGGGTGGGACCAGTAAAGGAAGGTCAGTGAAGGTAGCAGTAGTAGGAACCGACGGAGGGGGAAGGAGGTTGCCCTATTCCGCTATACCATTCTGCATAGCAAAACCAGTTTCTTTTAAATGAATGAGAGAAGGCCTAAAGAGGAGAAGAAGACGTTCGGGGTGTTCTAATCTCCGGGTTTGGGGCGAAGTTCTAATCAGACGTTTGGCGGCCAGCAGGCCGTTGAATTCACAGCAACACTGTCACCGTCGTCTTTTTCTGATGGATTTCGGCTTTGAGAAGTGCCTGATGGGTGGGGGGGGGGGTCGTCGATATCAACCCACTGTCCTGATCGTCCTCTGTTGTCGTTCAGAACCGATATTTCATCACATGTGACGGCTCGATCCAAAAAACTTGTCGTTTTGATTCCGGAGAAGCGAAGAAGAACAGATTTCGAAACGCAAGAATTTCTGACGACCACTCAAATCGTGGGGCACCCACTTTTCGAGCTTCTTCACATTTTCGAGGCGTTTCAAACCATCCGTAACAGCAGTTTTACTGACCCCTAGACTACTGACCCCTAGATCTTTCGCAATCTCGCGGACTGCTTACGACGGATTAGATTCCATGAAGGCCTTCAAATTATCAATTTAAAGGTTAATTACTCCTTACCTGATGAGTCCAACGGAGCATGTGCTCGTATGTTCTAGTGTGCAGTACTCGGTATGTACATATCTTTATTAAAAGTCATACTGTAACGGACGATAAGCACGGGGATGAGACGAGAGTGTAGGCACGCCCTCTCCAGGGAGCTGGCGACAGACGATCTTGCGGCCTGGCCGACGTAGACGTGACTCCTGTAGCGGGCGTCGTTATCTACGTCAGGGCATCGCCGTCGAGGGTGCGGATTGGGTACAACCCAACAAAGTCGTCTTCCTGGGGCCAGATTCATCAACGAGTTACACCAATTTAACGGAGAACATACAGCTTAAATCCTTGATAGCGCGGCTCATCAAGCGATATGGTGAAACATTCCAAACGAACTTTCTCGAACCACCGTTGCGCTGTTGTTTCTCAAACGCTACTCTTCCCCACACGTGGTTGATTTGCCGGGCTGTTTCGACTGCTGTTTTTTGAAATAAAACACGCTCGGAATTGCTCTTTCGACATACTTCAATAAGTCTTCGAAGAAACACAATCATCTGGCATAGATGAAGCACAAATTATTCCATCAGATAGGGTGAGGAATTCCGTATTAGACGTGGTATAAAAATACGAAGTTGATTATTGATTCAGTAATAGACGAACGAAAAGCTGTTGCACAAAAACCACCGGAACTTTCCAGCCAACCTAATGTAAAGTATTCGCTCACAACGGCGGCTTGGTGTGGACTTCTCTCGACATCGGTTGGGTTAGTTTGCGGCTTGTTTGAGAAGAAAGCGTAGGTTAGCCTGCTTCACTTACATTGGTGTCTTAATGGAGCATTAACGACCATCATACGTATCTCTTCACAGAAGCAGTGAACTCGCGACATGCTACCACGACTGCCTTAGAAGGTCGAAGGCTTTTCTTCTCTTTGAATTCATCTTTATGGAAACGCACACATCTGTTATCGCCTACCAGAGGGGTTCCAATCACCTTGAGGCCTGGAATTGGACCGTGAGTTGGCCTGCAGAACAGCTTTTTTGTATTTGTTTAGCCTCTTGTCTAATATTCACGGTAAGGTTGATTGTTCGTGCCATACTTCTTTCATCTGTGCGCTGACAGCAAATTTGGTGATGTGTCCCTCCTCCACATGCATACTGAAGCGCTACTGCGCTATGTAAACTGTCCTACTCCTTAATGTAATGTGCGACTGCTTGTAAAGTGCCACGTGAGGTACTTAGTCTACGGTGGACAGAAATGCAATGCAATCTCGAATTTCCGTGTTGACGGTGTAGATGTTCAGCGTAGTGCGTTCTCGCCGCTATGGGGTCGCTAGTGTTCTCCGTAAGTGGAGCTGGGAACAGAACAGTGGCGTCGAAATGAAATGGTGGCAGTGGAATCCCGAAGGGATCATGATTGAGCGGAAGGCCCGTGAGCAGTGGCTCTTCTCATCAACGTCCACGTCAATCGGTCCGGCCTGAAATGGCTCTGTTTCTGCGGCCCAGACAGCAGAAGGAACGGCGAGAGAGCGCCGGGACGAAGGAGCTTCATCGATGAGAGGGACGGCGGAGAGGGCGACGAGCCGACGGCGGCGGACTGCGGTGGAGGGAAGGAGCGTGAGGATCAATAGGGAAGAGGGAGGGAGCTGGGGCAGAATCCAACATGAATCGCTGTTTATTAGTGAGGACTCCAAAGGAATCCGTTACCGCCGGCTCCTGTTTGCTCGTTCTGCGTTCCCTTTCTTACGCGTTTTCCCACCCAGGCTTTCATACGCTTGCGTCCCGTCGTGTCTTTTCCTAGAATTCTGCGCCATCCCCAGCAACTACCTCCTTTTGGTTGAGTTGCTTATGGCTGCTCCCAGTGCAGTCTTCGTATTTCTGCATCATTCTCCGACATCGAGAAGCTAGCAGTTCTTTGCCGATTACAGCAACGTCGAGTGAGATATGTACCTTCGAACAAAACTGTCGTGGAAACACAAGTATTCTCCGTAACCTAACATTTTGCTGCCCTAATGCCGACAACGTTACAGCGGACAATAACCACTGCGAAAATTACTCTTTCTCTCTCTCCCTAACTCTCAAAACCGTCGTCCTCCTTAGCTCCGGGCATATGCGGCGAGACAAAGGCAGGCGTTAGAAAGACCATCTGACTTTCGTCATAGTTGAGCGGGTTGTGGCCACTGCTTGAGCGGAATTCTTTAGAGCATTTTCGGCTCCCGAGAAATAGTTGCTGCAGTGTGGGCTACTCTTCAGCAGCAAAAAAGTTCCAAGCTGTCGCATATCCATTGAAAAATTTGTTCAGGAGACAAGAGAAGAAGAAAATATTCAGCGATTGTGCTTGTCCGCTCGTTGGAAATTGGTCTCCAGAAGCCAAACAAAAGAGGTCTAGAAGATCTTGTGCCTTTACCAAACTGTGGAAGCCTTTCCGGAATGAAATAACGCCTCATCAAGTAACTCTAAGTAACGATAATACAGCTCTATTACTGATACAAAATTGATGAGGCCGACGTCCGCGAATATAACATCTCTAGAAGTCTGGCATCACCAGAACGTAAACGATCGGCCTGATCGTCGTATCGGCAATGTGCTGTAGATTCGAAGGGTTTTCATCAGGGAGGAAAAGCTTGTCCCGAGAGGAGGTATTTCAGTTTGAAAGTCGCGGCTTAAATCCGACACTATTACTGGACCAACCTAATATTTTGATGGGCGATAGAAACCTTTTATAAACAGCCTGGGGATAAAGTGTTATAAAAGGTTCTACTCCTAAACTGAGCAAGGGCTAGCTGCAGTGTTCAAAAATCTGCAGCGTGGCTGCTGCAGTGTTCAAAAAATGGGATCGCTTGGCTTATTGACAGTTGCCAAGGTCATCTAAGCCAGATGAACATTTGTGGCTGGCGTTGCAGAAGCAGGCGTTCTTTTATCGCCAGGTCTGCTGGGCTAGGGCGACTCTCCTGCTCGAACTCAAAAGGCAAGCCGCGAAACCTCACTCACTCAATAACTGTCACGCATATTGTACTTTTCTCCATGCTGAATCCGATCAAAGAGCTGAACGAGAAGTTCCTCGTCATTACCAATGTAGTCACGTGCATATCAGGCTCTAATGTTCGTAACTACGTATTCTCATCAATGTAGAGCAGCTGTTTTAAGAGGTTACAAGATTCTTATGCCTTCAGCTTCAGCGCTTCTGCAGTGGGCTTTGCCTAGTTGCTATTTGAGAAATTCGAAGGAGAGAAATTCGACCTTTTCTGGAAAAGCAAGTTTCTTGAGCATGGATCCCCGCTTGAGTAAACCTTGTAATGTAGTTGGCCAACTGCTTGCCAGTTGCACGGAGTGAAAGCGTACACACGAGTTGCTTTCTCACACTGAAGAGAACTGCAACCCTAAAAAAATATTCGTCGAACAACACGGAACGTTTGCTGGGGGATTTCCGTAATTGGAGACGTTTTGAATCTTAAAGGGGGGATTTTGAGACTCGTCGTGTGCCGCAGACGGAAGCACACCATGTAGTCCCTGTCAGGTGTGAAGATTGTAGGTCCCTTCATGGCTCCCTCATGCACTACGGTCAGATGACGTCCAGCTATGTCACTGAACTGAGGCTGGCTGTTGCTTTTCCACGTTGTTTAGCATTTTCATGATCTTCCGAGTCCCAAGCTTATGCCTTTACGAGCTGTTCCTTCTAGTGTGTACCAGCGCCCCATATAACTCCATTCATTGTTGGTATTTAAAACGTCGTATCTCTTTCATAGTTCTTTACTTGATCGCTTACCATAGCTCTCAAATAATAGAGAACAATACCAGTTACCGACAAACTCAGTCGTATATGTAGCGGTGGATAGATAGATAAGTGGAAGTGTGTCGTTGGTGATACACTGCTCATTACACGCTGCTGCTCCTGTAACTAGGCAGCTTATCCTCATATGCCTCTAGGAACGTGGGTCGACACTAAAGAACCAGAGAAGAACGAACTACTTATCTACCTGACGGTCGCGGCCGTTCATGCAGAGCATCAAAGCGTGCAACTACAGCGCATTACGTGACAGGAGCGGAATGTACAACGCGATCTGAAAAAGGCTGAGCTGTGATGACTTTCATTCCTTCTTGCCACTTTATTGCCACTGTATCTGTGAAGGGGGTCCAGTCGTGCTGTCGCTGCATAGGTCTATCGGCGGCGCGTGCGACCCTTCCCCATTGAGGACAGGAGAGAGTGGACTTACCACTCATCTACTGCAGGTGTTCTGTCTCAGTTGCCGCTATGATCGCGGCTCTAAATACGAACGAGCCACAAGTTGAGGAGAAGCTCCTCTGGAAACGGAATGGAGGGGTTTCTCGTTTCTGGCGATTCGGGTGCCACCCGCTGGATGTGGCCAGTGGAATCGTCCCGTATGCGCGCTGAACGCGGCGACGCTGATCTGCAGCGCAGCATTTGGCCCTGATTGTTAATGCGTTCTCCTCTCTGACTTCAGCTCTAGTTCTGCTCATTCACTACGCTGCGGGCGTCAACCAAGAGCCGTTATCAGACCCGAGAAGCAGACTGTTCCCTGTCCCTGTTCACAGGCGAGCTGCGCCGAGCGCCGTCGGGCTGGTCGGGGATATTCTGGATGTTTTCCGCAGAGTTCGATTGTCTCCCGACGTGTGCTGACCGACGTGTCTTCCCACATCGATTCCACGGGACCACGCGGCAAGGCGTCGACGCCCGAGAAAAATGCAATTCAGATGTGCCGTCGCCGTCGCCGCAACCGCTGGACTCCTCGGCGTTGTTGTCTCGTCTGGAATTTATTGCCGTCACGAGCAAACGAAGCCGCCCTGTTTTGACGTGGACCGCGATCTCGTCGGGACCCGACCCCTCCGGCGCATTCCTATTAGAGCCCGATGAGTGAGAGGCTACTCGCAGGATGAAGATAAATGGAGGACTTTAGGAGGTCGGTCCCACTATCAGTCCGGCTCCCCCTCGCACACGCTGCCAACGATTTGCGCTTCCCTCATCAACCTCAACGTGCGGCTTAGTCGTCAGCAGGCGCCGGTTCTTCCGAGGCATTCTGACGCCAACTGAGCACTTCATCGTTCCAGCGTCCCTAAATTCTCAGCACGCTGCTGAGCAAAACAGTAATGCTCATATAATGGTTAACGGTCTAGCGATTTAGCGCTATGTTCGCTATTCCGTTAAATTCTGACATAGCGACTTAACGGATTTCTCTTATTTCACGGAAACTTTCGCGAGAGTAGTACAATCGGGATCGAAATGTTCCACTTCCACATTAGACTGGACACTTTTGTCATCAAACTGAACACCTTCCAAATCGAATCGAATTGAGCGTCTTCCAGAATTGACTAGACTGCTTCCAAGAAGGTGAAACAAATCTCCGATCTAAAGCATCTTCTGTGACTGTTAGAAAGACGTTCGTTGCGATCAAAACTCTTGCGCCACGCGGAACTCGAACCTGCACCTTCTGCCTTCCGGGCAGCGATGCTACGCCTTACACACCACCTCTGTTTAACCGAACAGAACATCCACGATATCTTCCTATAGGCAATCACCTATCAGCACTCACCCGTGATATCGGGACGAACCGGTCACTTATATCAGCATGGAACCGGTTAAGCTGAAGCCATTCGTAGAAGTGATGTTGAAAAGTGAAAAACAGAAACAAATGAGAAACATCTACTGTGACTTTCTTTGAAAAGTGTAATCCTCCTGCCCTAATCGTGTGAAATACGGCGATTGAAATTTTACGAACATTTTGTTTTTGAAAGAAAATGATTGGTCTTAAGCTCATTTCAAAGTGCAGGAAACGAGCAATTTTTGTGTATTGCAACAAGAGGGCGCAATATGAAATCGAAGACCACGCAATGCACTGGTTTGCGATTTTCAAATGATTGTTAGTGTAAATGCTGCACACTTGAAGCAGCGATGTGACGATATGTACGTTTTGGTTTTAGAAATTCCTGCTTTCTGCACTTTACAATAAGCGCAAGACGAGATTTGTGGTTGAGGGAGTGGAATTTTTTATGATAATGCACCTGTGTTCACTCTTATTAGAGATGGGTGAATTATACATCTTCAAAGAAATTCACAGTTAGTTTTTCAAATCAAAATGTACCTTTCTAAAACTGATCTGATCTAGTTTTGGAAGACGTTCGATTTTACTTGGAAGGTGTTAGGCTTGCTTCGATGCGTTTATTTTCATGGTTTAGAACAATGAGGGACGGCCAAAATCCATCCCTGTTAGGGACGCCCACGCATTCTACGTCTGCATACGTGTCATAGTGTAGACAACTTGGCACGTTTGAATATGCAGTGGCTTGCAGCCGATGAACAAGCCAGAGATTTATCCTACTCAGACAACACTTGTATCAGTTGGCTGATTCGGCTGATTCCTGAATGATAGAAGGTTTAACTGGCCAGGGCATAAAATCAAATCGCCGAATCATCAAACGGTTGCGTGTTCAAGCAAGTGACTCCGCCTCATCCCACTGCGCTATACACATCGGTTTGAAACAATAGTACACAACCATCTGAAGTTTTTGACGAATTCTACTGATTTAGCAGAAATTGGACGAAAGACTCTCTAAAATCATTCGTTAAAATGTTTCGTGACCAGAATTCAACGCCCACCCCTGATAGGAAATGCGAAGCTCAGAGCAGTCTGGCCTGGCTGGCCACTCCGCGTCACTTCTACATTACGCTGCATTCAAATTGCCTGCACGATATAGGAGCAGGCAAAATGCAGGGCGCGTCGAGATCGATGCTCCTTAAAGCTACCTTAACCCTTATCCCTTATTCACTTGTATCTTGTGCTACACTGCCACTTACAACGTCCTATCGACACCTGTCAGTGGCTACGCTTTGCTTGAAAAAGCTGCTTGAATTGGTTTTCCATCCTTCCCAAGTGACTGGGAACATCGATTTGTTGACCTTTGTAACGAAGTGCTGGGCGCGTGGTAGTGCAGCCGGTTCCTTTTCGGATCCCACCCAGCCCAGCCAACTCTCTCATTTCTATGGGGTTCGTAGTTCCGCGAAGATGCAGGCCTGTCAGCGAAAAATGAAACATTTCGTAATTGTAGAAAGTAATAAAATTTAAGAGCACGTAGTACAGTCGGAGGAGGTGCCGGCTGTGGTGAACACCGATTCCAGGTTCCTGGTTCGGGTTTCCCGCTCAGGCCAACCTTCCATCCCTCCGGGATCGGTGAATTGGTACCAGATTTGTCTGGGAATGACAAACCACTGACTTGTTCATTGGCTGGCCACCGCAAGTCATTGTGTGACCAAAAACACATTCAAATCACCTCCACATCCTGTAGAAGTAGAACGCGTAACGCATCCCAAAAGTGATTGAGTAAAGCCGTCCTCTACCCTTATTCTTAATACCATTTCGTTCGTAATTGTATTAGGTAATACCATTTTCCTCTTAAAGGTACGAGTAAAAGAAGGCGAACTTTGATTCTGACTAATCTATTCTCGCAGTTTTATGAGAAAACCTGGCAAAAACACTCAGCTAATGCTCTGGAACCAGGTTCGAAATTGTATAAAAATATGTGTGAAGATGACTTTATTTCCAATATATCGCCTGCTCACGTATAAACACTGTTTCATCCTTGATCGAATGTGGTGATTTTTTCATTTTCCCCCCGAACTTGCCATGCATCTTTCGCGTCGTGTCGCCAACTCCTTCCGCTTCAAGAACAGGAGGTGTTGTTGCAGAGTGTCCACTGTGCAGTCCGAGGCTCACTACATCTGAATTCTTTAGCGCTCTGACTGCGCAGCGAATCCTACAGAACATTGCCATGGCCGCTCCGCTTGCCCGAGAGAGCAACCCCCCCCCCCCCCCCCGAGGAATATCTACAGACACATGAAACATAGCGTAGTGAGACGTTCTCTCTACTATGCAGACCGCACTAATCAAAGGAGCTTTGAAAAACAAAATTTCCACAGCAGTCCACCAAATATGCGTTGGCCATAAAGCCCTAATCAGTGGTACCATGGATCTGAAAAATCTGATCTCTGCAGCGCCCAGGTTGCAGAAGTCGTCGGGCAGGCTCGAGAGTGAGGCTTCTAGGGGGATTGCCTGCCGGATATTTCAACAGGTCTTTTGGGACGGAAAAGCTGCCGAAAACCGCGCAGATCTTGTGGCGCTCAGTGCATGCTTGTGCTTCAAGGGACTCGTACGTCGAATGCTGCGCTGGAAGGTGCATGATGAGTACTTCATGTCGGCTTCGCTTGCCACGCTGAATTTTGACCGACTGTGGCGCCCGAGAGCGGCCAAATATCGTGGAAAAGCGGAGTGAGCCACCCACGCCACCAGCACTTCTTCCGGCTATCTCCCATCTGCGCTCGCTTTCCCGATTCTGCCGTCATGCCCGAGAGACTCCCTTCTTTGGGTAACGCGTCGTATCCTACAGTACGTGCCATCTATGCATTAACGTTAATGTGCGAAACTGGAAGGCTTCAAACTATGAGATATCATCCAACAGGTTTAGCTATCACCCAAATGAAGGTCCTAGGAGTCGTCCGAAGCTCTTCCAGTTTTATCCCCCCCCGGAAGCCTGTGTACCTAGCGGCGGCCGCCGCTGCCGATCTCCGACAGCCCTCAAGCTATCAAATAAACGGTCATCCATCACATTGATTTCTCAGCGAGAGTGTTCGCCATGCAGCAACAAAGAATGTCTGTTGTCTATATCACCGTTCTGGTAAGCTTATCAGCGACATCGCCCAGGCATTGGAGGACTTCTGCTGTGCAGTTTTTCTCCACTTGAATCCTCCTTGATGCAAGTTGATGTACTTGATAGTGATGTGCCAGGCGCATATTCATTTCGGCCTAAGCCTAGGGCGAGTCGTCGTCCTTAGGGTCGTATAGCTCGCTGCTTCATATCGAGGTGCTCACGGCTTGCTCGCTGCCAGAGTGAGCCACCGTCTTTCATGTGATAACTCACTAATGAAGGAATCAAATGCTACCGAGTTTGCTGCATTTCGACTCGTTGAATTCGTACTTCTGTGCTCGGCATGCCTTGTGCTTCGACTCCACTCTCGAGAAAGGAGATCACGATTGTTCCAAGAAAAAACTCCGAGTCCAAGAAATGCAGCGATGCTGCATTCGAAGTGAAGCATACCACTTCCCTCATCACCAGTTCTGGTAATCTGAGTTTTCTCGTTCTACCGTTGGAGCAGAAGCTCTGAACAGAACAAACCTTCCTCAAGCTAAGCGCCCCATCGCTAGCCCGCACTTCACTCCCATTCAGTCCTCGGTTGCAGCATCTAAATTGTTAGTCGCTAAACCTATTTATGGTCAGCTGTTCGCTACCTACGGCCGTTCAATAGAGGTCACCAAGTGAGCATTAGCCAGAACGGTGTTCTACGCATTTGCTTCAAGCTTAGAGCGCCTGGTATAGAGTCTATATGCTGGTACAGGAGATGTTGCTGAAGACATGTATAGCTGCGCTGCGCGGGTCGAAAGTAAGGAAACAAGATCAGCTTATTGCTGGTAAATATAGCTTTACTTCTGAAAACGCGGTAGCCACTGCCACTTCCATTGCTACTCTCGATAGCTCCCTCGCATATTTATGCTTATCTTGCTGAAGTATTATAGGAACTGTCGAGGCAACGCGTGACCTGCACTGAAAAATTCCCACCCACCGACTTCGTCAGCGCTACCTATTGTTAACCTTGATTTTGACTTATTTGCTTTTCCGCAATTATGCCTGGTAAGGAATCATGACCATTGTACCTTACATGGGCTTCCTCAGTTCCTTCCTGACGGCAATTCGTGAGCAGCAGTGCATTTTGATATTGTAGAAGAAGGTCTAGCCTCCTTCAGCATTCATCTCAGATGGTAGATGATACAGTTGTGCTCTCGAAAATTTTCCGAATATTCGATTGGTTTCGAATGCCTAAAAATTTCGAATATTCAAAGTCGAAATTCAAACAAAGAAGACCGGGCGCTAGCATTTTCCGAGTACGGCGCCGAACGCGGAATCCGACAGCGTTGCGTTGTGCGATACCGCTGAAGTATCGTTAAGCCCTACGCACACTTTTGCGGCAGCCGCGTACGCGGCAAGCGCCACAATCTCGCAGGAGGCAAAACTGCCGCTTAGGCGGCACTCATCCTCTGCTTTGCAGCCGGACTCGATCGCCAACGCGGTTTCATTATCATTATCACTGTCAGTTTCCAGTCTAGATCCCGCCACGATCAGCTAGAGCCCAAACAGAAATTGTCGGCAGGAAAGCGGCTGCAGCGGCAATAATGCCTCGATGTATTGCTGCCGCTGCCTCGTTTGCGGCTGCCGCTTTGGCGGCACCGCGCCTGCCGCGCAGGCGGCACATCGGCGGCAGTCCGGACTGGGGTAGTTTTGCCTCGCGCGGCGATTCTGCGTCTCTGCCCTATGCTTAAAGACAAGGCTGCCGCGTTGCCGCAAAAGTGTGCGTAGGGCTTTAGCGTTCCACTGAATTACCGTCGCGCTCATCCGGCTGCTGTCAGCTGTTCCGAGAATACGACAAGCCATTATCCATAGAATGGAGCGTTCTCCAGTAGGCACCATGGAGAAAACTTCACCCTGCTCACATTCTGCCAGTAATGCTATTTCAACCGTGATCACGTAACCTCTGGAGGCCGAACAGCCAGCGTAGCCGTTGCAGAAGTAGGACGCACCTTGTTCGTATTTGCTCGACACATCAGCCTGGAAGTCTCGAAACTCCTTCTTCAACTGACATGGGAAGACATACAATAGCACAGAATTGCTGCCTAACACCACGGAAATGTTCACTGACACAGGCCATCGGAAGTTCAACTTCGCGCGACTGCACCCTGTGGAGGTGATCGATGAACGTCGGCAGATTGTTCGAAAGTCCAAAAGTTTTATGTAGGACATACATATGTATGCAGTAATATCCGTCATTCGAACGCTGGCTAGACATCGGCCGCAGTATACTCTACCCATGGGTGCAGATTACCGCCGCCATTGAGCGCGCTGTCCACTTCTACCAACTTATGCACTGCTTAAGGATTGTCACACCTTGACCGCTACATTAGTCATGGAACCATGAGATTCGCTGGGAATCACTTCAATAGTCGTGGGAAGATGATCTGGTATTCAGGAGGCGCAGAACATTCAAGCCTTCTGCTGCTCCCCTTCGCCTTTACAATCCTGATTTTTAGAGAATTCATTCGAGGCGAAGCGATTTCGCCAAATAGTGCTCTGCACGCACTCCGATGTCCTTCTGCAAGTCCTCACTCCTTTTTGTTATGGATCTCCTCTCCACTGTCTCCTTCCGTCTTCGTCGCTTTTCTCTATCGCTGTCGTCATAGCCGAGGGGGTGGTCATTATTCGACGCCGGTTTTACAGCGAAACCCCGAAGAATTCCCGCTTGACGCGGACGCGGTCGGCTTGGAACGGGGAACGCCTTCACATGTTGCAGCGTCGCAGAGTCACCAGCAACGACGACCGTCAGGAAATCTGACATCGTCTGCAACAAATGTGAGTCCGTTGGCAGTCGCCGTGATTTGAAAGCTCTCAGTTGAACACTTTTGAACTGACTGCACTGTTTATTAGTAGACTACAATATTTTGAGCAGGCGCTTCGTAGCGCAGTCGGAAGAGGGGCCGATTCTCTACCGAAACTACCCCGAGAAATAACCCAAGAAAGAAACAAATTATCTAGAGAAAGACAAAACACCTGTCTTTTCATTGATTGGCCATAGCAATTCACAGTGTGGGCTAAATACGCATTCAAGTAGCATCCGAAGTCTTCATGTATCTGGTAGAAGTGGGATGCGTGGCGCACTCCACAAAATTAATCATCTTTGATGAACCTAATACGAAGAGGAATAAGAAGGTCTTTACCTTTCCCACTGTTTCACCCCGAATTCAATCACATTTCCCCTCAGTAATTTTTTTCAAGCTAACAGAAAAGCAGGAACCAACGCTTTATTTCCTTTGGGGAACTGCGTCTAATTGAAAACCTCCACATTGACGAGACGGCTTCCGAGGGCGGGTACATCCAGGGGATACGCCGTGCACTTCTACTGGCTCATCCTGCAATTAATGAAACTGTTGGTTGTGTCAACTGTTGGTTGCGGAGATTCGTAGTTTCGACTTTGGGTCCTCCTGTTATCGTTAGTGAGTGCCTGATCCTTCCTCCGCACTTCATGGCCGTGGAAGCAGAGCACCCCCACACCCTTGCATCCTGTATTTTATTGATACAGTGCGTAATGCCGGCGACTTACAGTTGACTAGGCGAACAGTTTCCACCCGTATGTTTTTTAGAACTAATGTTCTAAGCCATTTTTCTGAAAAATATTTCCTTCGGACGTGTAGTTTCCTATTTCTAAAGCGCATCCAAGCGACTTGTCGCTCCTCTTCTATATCCGCGTTGCCTGAGACCTGAGATGAATCAATTAATAATGCAACGCCTTTTTATTCTAGCGGTCTGGCAGTATACCTTTGCCCCTTTCGAATTTCGAACAGTCGAATTTCGAATATTCGAATATTCGATATTTTCGATATTTCGAATATTAGAGCATTCGACTATTCGAAAAAAGTTCAATATTAGAATTATTCGTTTATTCGAATATTCGAAGGCTTCGAATATCGAATATTCGAACATTCATTATCAGTTTCCTAGCAAATTAGTGGCGCTCCTCTTCGAAAACCAGGGATGTTTCATCTTATGATAAAAACGATGGTTGAGTTTCACGCGTCGTTCACAGTGCGCCGTTCAAAGTGTATATGCAATCTGACAAGGGAGGGGTCTCAAGCGTGTCTGAACGGGGAGATCGAGTCATATAGGAAATATCCCCATCCCTCAGTTAGTATACAAATGTGATTATTTTTTGCCAAGTCGTTAAATACAAGGAGTAGGGAGTCCATGTACTTACAATGGAATTCGAGGGTCTTGTACGCCCGCGATGCTCCTGCCGGCAAGTGGTTCGTAGCGCAGTGGATAGTGAAGTTGCTTCATGGGTGGGAGGTCGGGGGCTCAATTCTCCTGCTCTACTGCATTTTTGCATTTCATCTGGTTGGTTGAGCTTTGAAGAATTCTGACATCCACACCATTTTCAGATGTTTTTTGCCAAATTTTCCAGTTGTACGCCGTAGAGAGTAACTTTCTTGCCACTTGTTCATTACTGACCAGTTTTTTTTAACCACAACGCATTGAGAAAGCTACTCCACATACTGATGTATAAACGCTCAACACCAGTCATGTACAAGCACAAGTCCATGAAACAGAAGCACTGGTCACAATACGGACAGCGTATAAAAGCTGCAGACTCCTCACAGGTACACCATCGACACCGACTTCAATGTCATTATGGCAAATCCGTTCTCCTTCAGCTACCTACAGCTACCCGCAGCTTCGACACCTACCTTCAGGATGTTGTCCCTGTTTTGTATGCGGGTCAAAAGGAAGGTCGCACAATGACGTGGGAGTGAGATCGTTCCACCCATAAACGTTACCATATGTCCACTGCATGCTTGCCGCTCCACGTTCATCATTTCATCTTGCGGATTCCAATCTTCTTCTTCTTCCACCACTTCCAGCTTTTCGCCTTCGTCAGCTTCACGTTGACGTGCTTCGAGGTCCGTGAGTATGCTCGCCAGCCGCTCGGCCATCTTGATCTTTTCCCTCGAAGGCTCCTTGTCTAAAGGTGGGCCAACTTCAGCGAGACAGGTGGATCACCACTCGAGCATCGCCGGACATTATTGGTATTAGGTTTCAGAAAACCTTCAGCAGACCTTCAGCCGACTTTCAGGTGTCAGAAAAATGTGAGAAAAAGTGTGTATTGATGGCCGTTTAGGTCAATTTGTGGAATTCACAGACCTCATTTCACATTTTTACAACCTCTGACGTCACGTCCTGGTCTCTTTTGAAAATCCGAGCAGAATGGTTTTCCCGAGGTCATTGATCCATGTAGGGAAGGAAATTGTGAGGAGCCTGTAGCTTTTATACGCTGCCCGCATTGTGACCAGTGCTGCTTCCTGCACTTTGTGCCTGTGTATCACTGGTGTTGAACATTTATTCATGATCATGTTGAATACCACAGCATGCAGCTGGAGAATGAGCAGAAAACCTCTGAAAATGGTGTAGACGTCAGAATCCATCAAATCTCAACCAATCAGATGAAATGCAAAACTGTAGCTGCGCAGGAGAATCGAACCCTCGATCTCTCTCGCATCAAGCAACGTCCCTATCTCCTGCGCCCCAATCCGCTTGCGACGGAGGCATTGTGGGCCTACAAGACCCCCGAACTCGTGAGGCGCCGATTACATTGTAACTACAACGACCCCTACAGCTTGGGTTTAACGACTCAGCAAAAAATAAGCACATTTTCATACTAATTGGGGGGGGGGGGGGCTGGGGATTCTCCCTAGATGACTCGCTCCCCCCGTTCAGACATACGCTTCAGACCCTTCTCTTGTGAGTCGATGCGAGGTAATGGCGAGCAAGCGCGGACCACCGCCGCGTTCCTGCTTCCTTTTGAACGCCGTCGAGCGTCCTGCGGCCAGCCACGTGAATAGCAAGTGAATCGGGTTATCGCTGTTCAATGATGTTTTTGCCTTCGGTATACTACAGGAGAATCTCCGCTTTGTATTTCTATCCCAAGTACAACAACGGAGCGATTAAAGCCGGTAGAAGCTGCGGTAGGGAGGTAGCACTTTCTGGAGCCTGGGAAGCTCCTGCTTTCTGCAAAGACGCTAAAGAAGAGGGGAAGAGCAATGGCTATGGAGCTCTAGAGCCAGTCATACTCCGTGTCCCATGAAAGCGAACCATCCACATTTTCGCTATAACACTGTCCAAGACGTAGTGTCGCGCTCAGCCTCACTGGCGCTTTTCACTCACTGGACTCGCACTCTCCACTCCATTAGCCCTGATTTAACATAAAATAAGAGTAGCGGGAGTATGTCGGCCACGGGACAGGAGATCCATTGATCGAAATAGGTCTACCACAGTTGTTAATTACCGATCCCCTTTCGCAATTAGCCAACTGGTAGGAGAGTAATGACAATCTGCAGCCTTCGTATATGCCGCTCTGTCGAACGCAGTTCACTGTGGCTAATAAAAAATAGGTAAATGTCAATCATTGGGTGACCACAACAAATAATGGCGTTCATTTGATTATTCGAATGCTCAACAATTCGAAATTCGAAACTTTGAGAATCGAATAATTTTCGATCATTCGAAATTCGAAATTTTTCCCAAGGACAAATGTATAGAAGGCAGCTCAGCTCTACGGTAAAATGTTGGATTTAAAATATGTCGCGGGAAGGGACAATAGAGAGGCACCTCCTTGGGAGCAACAGCCAGGCGACCAGCTTATCATCGATATCCTTTCAGCGCTTTCGGCGAAATAATGGGCGCCAGTCTCACGTCTCCTATACCTC
Source organism: Heligmosomoides polygyrus bakeri (assembly GCA_947359475.1). Lineage (NCBI taxonomy): Eukaryota > Metazoa > Nematoda > Chromadorea > Rhabditida > Heligmosomidae > Heligmosomoides > Heligmosomoides polygyrus. The sequence continues at coordinate 48,121,173 of OX375867.1, read as the reverse complement.
ATCGACCTCCGACATCGGTGAGTGCGTGCCTCTCCGGAGAAGGCTGTCTCGGAGAGAAACCTCGTTCCAGGTCTGTAATCATCTGTTTTCGCCACCGGACGCCCCGATTTTCGTGCCGAAACGTCAGTCAGTGTTGGTGCAGGGCTGGCAGTGGAGCAAGAGGAACATCCAACCAGTCACGAAGAAGTCTATGGGAAAAGGAGCAGGTTGGTGCAGAAACAGGCGACCCGCTGACGTCAGAGTGTCATGCAGCGCAGTTTCACCTGCTTGAGACCCTGGGTGTGGCTAGTCGCCACTTCTTTAAGTCGGACTGTGCTGACTGGCTAGTGTATGCACCTGCTACGCTTCAGTGCTAAATACAGTTGCGTTTGCGGTCTACCAGCGGAGCTGCTTCAGAATTCTTTAGCGGATCCACGCAGACAGATGCTTACCAATCAGCCCAAATAGCGAGTGTAGTAACGCCGAAGGAATACTTCAAATCTGCCCTTCGGTGTTCCAAGCAGTAAAGGGGTGGCAAGGATCCACTCTTCGTCAATGGGTTTCTTGACGAATCGACTCCGGATTGCACCACTACTTCAGGACGGTAATATTCAGCTGGCCACCAGTTAACATCCAATACTCAGATGCGAGTTAAGTTCCTTCTACGACATTTTGATGGATTAGATTGCGTTGGACCTGGACCGACCTTCTCTGGACATTCCTTGATAAACTTGGACTACAGTTGTTAAGAGAGCTAGATCTATTGGGAAGGTTGATCATTCTTTTCGAGTTGCCAAAACACATTCCGTTTCTTCGAGCGTGTAGGTATTTGATATTCCGCGGCTTCTTATGTTTGTCACGTTGGGTTCTGGTCAGAAATTGGGGATGTTCTTCAACTTCTGACGAGTTTTTGTAAGAAGGCAACCCAATTGCCCAAAACTTACGCCGAATGCCACAAAAGGGTTCGAGACGAGTGCCTGACACAGTAGCTGCGGAGAAAACGGAAGCTCATCAGTTTTTATGACACAATGGAATAGTATTAGGGGGGGGGCCAAAAGTAATGAGACACCCCATGCCGTGTCCATATATCTCGTGGCTGGAGTCTGGTTTCGTGCTTGTTGTATTTGTATGTTTGTATGCTACTTACTGAAGCCCATCTGAGAAGTTACCACTTCCGCCCTTTCCAGAAGCATGCCAAAAACCCCAGCCTGTCTCATGCCGAAACCCCAGTCTGACGAGTCGACCTGTGTCGCTCAAATCTCCCCCAATTCCCAACCCCGAGCAGCCTGGGCTCAATATTCACGCAAGATGAGAAGTACGTCTTCTACCTTAACCCTGCCAAGCAGCGAGTCTGGGTGAGGCCTGGTGAATTGTTACCGACCTTCGTTCGGCGAGATGTTCACGGCGAGAAGCATCTTTGGAGCTTTTGGGTCTGCGCCCATGGATCGGTTTACCGGAAGCTGTTTCCCAAGAGCACCGCGATGAACTCCAAGGCCATGGTGAACAAAATAGAGGAGATGGGCCGGCGACTAGCTCTTATTCATTCGCAGCGCTTCAAGGAGGTTCTCCTCTTCGACAACGCCGCACCCCATCGGGAACAAGTAAGCACGGATAAGCTTGGCCAGCTGGGCTACGTTCACAAGCCTCACCCACCGTATTCGCTGGACATCTCTCCATGCAACTACCACTACTACTTGAGCCTACAGGACTTCCTAGTCGGAAGGGACACAAGAACCCAAGCAGTCCTTGACAACCATATCGAGCAGTTGATCAACACCAGGCTCAAGCAGTTCTGGAAGGATGGGATCAGGAAGTGGGCTGAGCGATGGCAGCAAGGTCCTTGCCCTTAATGGCAAATACACTCCTCAGCATCGTTGAGTTGTAATTGAGTTATAAGGAGATAAAGATTTTTTTTCATTTTGTCTCATTACTTTTGGCCCCCTTTAATATCAGCAGCAGAGGCCACATATTGACAGCGGAAAACGAAAGAATGACGGCCTTCATACCCGAAACATCCTCGTTCTCATTGGACCTGAGTGGCTGTTGGCCACGGCGTTGCTTTTCGCAGAGAATTTTTTTTCCGAAACACTGGGCCGCGAAAAGTTTAGCTGACCGTCTCGCCAATTCCGGCGACGTCGAGATCTCGGGGATTTTTCTTCATTTCGTTCCGTTTCAACTACCACCCCTGTATATCCTTCCATGCGCTGTGCGTCTACCGACACTGTTTGCAGATGGCGTTTGCATGGTGATTGGAACTGCAAGCCACGGAAGGAAGTCTCCGTTGTGGCGTGTCAGAAGAAGCGATGCGCACTACATACACTGCCTTCCAGGCTATGTATCCACCCTCAGGCAAACGTACCCTAGAAACAATTGGGAGTGCGTGTCTTCCGTTTGGCAATTTTATTTGGACGCAGCTCTCCGATTTGTACACAGCTCTGAATCCATTTAAAGAAACAAATGATTCTGCTGAAAATTGGTAGTCGGCTCACTTCCCTAAGCCTTCGTTATACATGATGCACGCCAGTTTTGCATCAAACCCTCACGTTTCTGTATCATAGAAGCATCACTAGTATTTGAGATCCGTTCCCAATGCACTGCATATCGTTACGGTTGCCAAAATGTTACGCATATTGGTTGCAGGCGAACATCTGCATTAATTCATCTTTCCTATACTGCAAGCAATCACTCTTTCAGAGCTAATGGTTCTATTCGGTGCATTTCCAAGCAGTGTATTCGAAGAAATGCACAGAGGCTGTTAAGCTAGGCATTGCCGCTACCTAAATTCGGGCTGTAACTGTAGAAAGCAGTAATTTGGCACTGAACCGTGTCTAGTCTAGTTATGGCGTCAAATTACGGGTATGCTTCAGACGTCTCGCAAGAAGAAGAGGAAGGTTGTCAAAATTTTGCGAAAGTGAATGGCCACTGTCCGGGTTGAACTCCGACTTTCTCTCGCACAGTTCCAGAATGGCTTTTGCACACGTGTGCCATACCATGGGATCACGGCAGACGAGAAGAAGTTAAGTAATGACCATTCACTTGGATTTCAACAATGCTCAACTCATCTGAAACTATCCACTTTGATGTAAGAAAAAGTTTGTAGTTTGATGTTTTTGGCTTTCACTTTTTTTATTGCCTGTGCTAGGATTGAGTGTCAGCTGGAAAACGAATTTTTGGTCTCGGATCTTACTACTAACGGTTGCGATCTGCAGATCAGGGAAACCAGACTTCGCCAGCTTCGTCTTCCATTCGGGGCACTATTGCACTTTACGGACTCCAGAGGACGAGGAGAGGTCGAAAAAAATTTCGCCCAAACTTCGCCCAGAAGGGCTATTTTGGGTGCTGATCACGAATCTGACATCCGTTTTTGAAATTTCGGTCGGTTACGGTAAGTTACGGTAGGTACGGGTAACTAGGGCTGTCGAGTTCATAATCATCGATTTCGCCCAAACTTCACCTATGGGGGTTATTTAGGGTGCTGATCACGAATCTGACATCCGTTATCGTTTTACGCTGGAGTACGGTAGGTTACGGAAGGTACGAGTGACTAAGGTAATGGTCACCGATTTTGCCCAAACTCCAGCGTAAAACGAAAAACGAATGTCAGATTCGTGATCAGCACCCTAAATAACCCCTCCAGGCGAAGTTTGGGCAAAATTGGTGATTATGACCTCGACAGCCTTAGTCACCGGTACCTACCGTAACTTACCGTAATCGGCCGAAATTTCAAGAATGGATGTCAGATTCGTGATCCGCTCCCTCAATAACCCCTCTAGGCGAAGTTTGGTTAAAAAAGGTTTTTTCGACCTCCCCTCTTTTCATCCAATGGATCCGTAAAGTGCAATAGTGCCCCATTCGGTTGTACGAAGCCCGCAGAATGCTACACAGTTTATGCCGAGGTCTAGAAATGGTGCTACGAGGTGGCCAATGCCTTTTTCAAACAACAGTTCAGTGGAAAAGCTCGGCTGAAGCCGTCACTGGCTATGCGCTCTTTAGCAACAGACACTGCATCAGCGTCACGTATCTAGAATCGGGTCAATAACCATGTGAAAAGAAAATGTGGAGACTTAATACAAAAATTGGCCTCTAACACCCCAGATGAGGTCTCTGAGACAAGCGCAGGCTGAGAAAGGTCGACAAACTGTTAATTTTCGAGAGACTCCTTGGTTTCTTTAGGAGCATACGTAGCTGTAACAGGAATGATAATGCCTCCAACTAAACAACATCGCCAAAAAGATGTGTCCGCACTTTAATTAGTTTCTAGGGCAAATCTGCAACAAAAATAAGAATAAAAATAAAAACAATTAAAAATAATTTTCAAAAGCTCACAAAGTGTGCTGAGTACGCCTCTACCGGCACCAGAGCTTCGATATCCTCTGAAGCATACTGATGGCTGACTAGCACAGCCGGAATATGGTAGCTGCTCAAATATGAATTGCGACTTGAGCGCCACGCTTTCAGATCACATCGGATCACGTTCAGCAGACAGCATGGCAACCTACCGCACGCACCGAGATCTACCGTACTCCCAAATCCCTATCACTCTGGACAGCAACCAGAACTACAAGAAGTGAGCTGGCGCGGCCAAGATTTCGCTCTGGTCTAGCACCCTCTCGTGCTGTTCTAGGTACGAGCCGGAGACGACAGTGATTCCGAACTTCTACAGTATACGCGAGGAGATCAAGCGTGAGCTGCGACTGAACAAGCAGGATTTCGTGAACAATAACCTCGTGAGTCCCGAAGGGCCCCCCGCTCGGACTCCGCTCAGCCCTACCCACACGAGGTGTGTTTGCTTTCGGCAACCTTTCCTTCATGGCTTTCATCGTTCACCTTCAGGACCAACGTTTTCACCGCCGGGATCCCGCCGAGGAGGAATATCGCCAATGGAACAGGGAAGCACCAGGATCCTCCTGAAGAGAAGAGGGCCTGCAAGACTACACTGGACATCAATGTGAGAGTCCGCCGCAATATCTTTTGGCATCATGATTGTCGCTCTCTTCGATTCAATTCAGTTTCAAACTTTCTCCGATTTGTTTTTTGCGCATTCAGAAGGCAGATCCCTAGAGACTGACTGACTCGGAGGCTTATTTGAGTGGCAGTGAAGGGAATCGGCTGCACAAACGTGACGAAAGCGTTAGAGGTAGTATAGGAATGTCTAGTGAAACAAACCAATGCAAAATCTGTTCGGAACGTGTTCATCCGGTGGACCTGGAGGACAATGTAAACAGTAAACATAGATACGCTTCTCAATGCACCAAAAGTGTGAAGAAGGGATTGATTGACAAAAGGAGCAGTGACCTCAAAGTATCCACCGATCTATGACTGCTTTCTCCAGGAAAAACATTATTCATGGGTAACGCCTTCAAGAAGGGGATAGGGACAGCTTAAGTTTTGCTCGCAAACGGGTTTCGCATGGCGGTCTCATTGAGAGATGCTGAAAATGATCTTTCTGGGAAACTCACCAACTCAATCAAATTCAAGGAGTATGTTATAAGGGATCTGAAAGGTTCGTTTCGCCACTGATTCAGGCGAACCTTTGTTTAGTACTGGAAGGAGTACTAACGGATGGTTTAGGTCAGCGCTTTGGACTATGAAAGAAGTAATGTTAATAAAAAGTTAAAATTTAGAAATTATCCTACAGAACGAAAATTTAGGAAAACGAGTCGAATAAATTACGTTTGATAGTCAGTCGGCGCACCCTGAACCTGCAGGTTCTCCGCCATGAGTGGGCTTATGTTGTGACAGTCGACAGTCGAATCTCGCATACCGGAAAAAGACCACATTTCTGGAGCACCCCAAGAGGCTGCTTTCCAAAGCAACAACCTGCTCGCTTTGATATCCACAGTAGACAACGGTAGAACAGGCGCCAGCCTTAACCTGCAGCAAAAGGGCCGTCAGGCGGGCGCTAAGGGCCAGTTGTGCGCTTACGCCACGACCGCCGATAGGCCCCATACCTCATCGTCAGTTCGGAATGCGATTCTTGTATGCACTGGCAGCAGCGTTTTACTCGGCGGCTGAAAATTCCGGGGAACGACGTCCGCTTCCACCATAACGAGACTCAGTGTTCTAATCCTCCACTGCCACTGTGACCGTCGTTGCCAGAGGGCTAGTATAGAAAAGGATTCGCTAACGTCGTCGTGCCATGAACTCGCAAGTCTTCTTAAAAGCAGAGGAGAGACTAGACTATTATGGGTTAGGTTCATCGTTGTGCCTGCTACACACTTGTTCTGACCATATGCAAAATTCGCATTTTGTTGGCTAACAGCGTGACAAGGACACAGTTTCTTTTGCGGTCCCGTATTTATAAAACCCCGTTCTAAGGAATGCATTAAGAACTAAGCTGCTGCAGCAAACTAACCGTTTTCAAATGCATGAGTATCCATTAGACCCAGCTCCAAGCATTGACTGGTATCCGTGTGAGTTGGTTTAGAAATAGCCTTATTTGCTGTTTTCGCTATCTTTTGCCGTGTGTTAGAGACAAATTTTGAAGAAATGTAAGGTCATATCAGTCGCGTTCTCCACTCGTTCGGAATGCTGTGATGAGTCGTGATCAGAGCATGTTTTTCAGTCGGCCCGTCGACGAACTGTTATCCAGGCGTCGACATCGGAGCTGCTGCGAGGCCTTGGGCAGTTCATCGCCCAGAACAGTCACATCTCTGCCTTCGAGCCTGCCCACCTGGTCATGTGGCTGCGCACCGTTGACCGAGCTCTCCTACTACAGGTAGCAACAAGTTTCGAATGCTATTAACTCTCGAAAGACTCGGGACCCCATATCACAAATATTCATTTTATTTATTTATTTATTTATTGCCAATTCGAAAGAAAAAAAAACATACACTGTAAGGAGAGGAAATCCACATACAGAACAATTAAATTGGCTTTAGAGAAAAAATGAGGAAAATAAGAGAAAGAAGAAGAACGAAAGTAGGAAAAGGTAAGCAGAAACAATAAGGGGGATGTGGAAAAAAAGATATGAAGACTTTACAACCGCACAAATCGCGCAAGTAAAACGTGGAGGCTTTTAAGTAGCGCCAAAATAGTTGTGATAAAGTAATCGAAAGGGAAAAAATGCAGAGCAGCGGCCTATGATACTACGACCATAGGTGCTAGACTAGCTGTAAACTAACTGAGGTGGATCATGTAGGTATTGGTAAACGGGAGAAGGTACGCACCTCAGTAGCCTACCCTGATGGGAGGTCATAAGCCAAGCTTAACTGCATTTTTATTTGAAGAAAAAAATAGCTGGCGAAAGACTCTCAAGACATACGGGCCTCAGGTGAGAAAATGTTCGAGGAAGGATTGCTCCAACTTGCGCAATTTGTGTAGGCAGTAAAGTGCTGGAGATGCAAGGCGCGATAGAGCAAAGAGAACGAGACACATTATGTATCGCAGAAACAACTGGCTCAGTTCGGTGATCATAGGTTCGTCAGCTACGGCATTGATAGAAGTGTCAGCATGACGTCGGATATTTCCTTGGAATCTACGGTTACAGCACGACCACGACAGTAGCACTGCTTCTGCTGAAATGGTAGATATATTCATGTGTTCATTCATGTGGTCTACGCAGTTGCTGATCCTTCTAGAAACTTCTCTGATGGGATATAAGACTGGCCGCCGATAGGCTAACTACTCTCTCGCACTCTCCACACCCACGGCGGACTAGGACGGACGACCGGCCGGAGACCACCCCGATCAGCCACACCACCACCGCAGCAGGCCACACCTGACACCGAGGCGCACACGGCGAGTGGGCAGCAGAAGAAGGACGGACGACGAGGAAGATCATTGTGATCATAAATAAAGGCTGAGCAGGTCGATACACCAAGAGGGGATCGAACCCCCGACCCCACGCGTCGTAGCGGCGCGCGCAGCCACACAGCCACGCAGTCGGCCGGGGAGTAATGCGTTGAACATAGCACGTACATTCAAAAAAAGCGAACCCCTGATGTGCTAATACGTAGCCGGTATTAGAATATGAACGCCGCAGTGTTTGATGAGGTGGTGGATAATGAGTCAAACCTAAGATTGCTCTGTTGGTTGGGACTTCAGCAGTTGGGCTAGATGGTTTCGAAAGGAATGCGAGTTTCTATAGATGAAGCAATCGTTGCTCAAGCTGTTCCATTTGGCTACTCTTCTTATGAGGAAGGAATTCTCATAGCTAGATGTGTTAGGCTTTTCTGGTCTGATACGGAAAGGGTGACCTCTCAATCTGCCAATACTCGGTGCAGTCTCAAAAAGATCAGAGATGCGAAGACTAATTTCATTTGTAGTCAACTTATACATGAGGGCGAAATCCGTCATTACTCGTCGTAACTCTAAGGATTCTGCACTTAGTCTAGATAGTCGCTCCTCGTAGGAAAGTTGAAACAGTCCACATCTGCAGAAGGAGCGGTACGTAAAACTCTTTTGAACTTTTTCAATCTCTCCTATAAGAGTACTACTGTGTGGTGACCATACTGGAGAGCAGAACTCTAACAGCGGCCTAACATAAAGGCTGAACAGTTTGAACAGCAAGATAGGATCTCGCATCGTAAAAGCCCTGAAAATGAAGTTTGAACACTTTTGTGCATTCCTTACCTTTTCGAGGATGTAGGTATCAAAACTGAGACTGCTGTCGTAAATGATACCTAAGTCACGTATTTCCTCGACGCAGTTCAAAGTGACACCTTCTAAACTAAAGGAAACATTGGGGTGTTTACGTCCTATTCTCATAACAGCGGTTTTGAGGGTAGAAATGTCTAGCGACCAGGCTCTAGACCAGTCAGCTACGGCATCAATTGCACTTTGAAGTTTTTGGTAGTCATTAACAGTGAATATTTTTGTGTCATCAGCGTAGATGCTGCAGGAGCAGCCTGCTGGAAGTGAGCAAGGTAAATTGTTGATGAAGATTATAAACAGAAGTGGTCCTAGGCATGTACCTTGAGGAACCCCACTTGGTGTTCGATAGCAAGGAGACAAGTTGCCGTTAATTACTACAGACTGGACTCTGTCGGTTAGAAATGAGCGTAAAAAATTTAACAGTTGCCCTTTTATATCCCTTGGATTTGGGAGCAGTCGTCCTGCACCACCCACCATTAGGGTTCCAATGGCGGGTTATTGAAGACTAATGCCCCACTCGTTTCGCTGGGATGCCTCAGTCATTTTAAAAACGTCGCTGTCCACGGAAACTTGGCTTGACGGTTTGCGACGGGTTCGCGCTAAAAGGCGAAGGAATGTGGCTGCTTCGTAGATTGCAAAGCGTTGTGCAATGCACTTCGGTTGCAAAGCTGTGGTTGTGCAATGCACTTGGTCCTCCCCATTTTTCCGATATCGTGTTACAGATTTATGATGACCTACCTGATGACTCCATCGAGTTCTGTTGTTGTGTTTCACTATACGATAACTGCGTTATAAGGGATAAGGATAAAGGACGGCGTTAGGCCCCGTTTATACTTCGTCGCGGGGCGACGCGACGCCACGTATAGTGGCCATATTGATTGAGCGACGCGATCGATCAATTTGGCCTCATTGCGTGGCCATCGCGTCGCGCCGCGACGAAGTATAAACGGGGCCTTGCTAAACCTCTTTTAGAAGGATGCACCACGCATTCTTCTTCTACGGGATATCGTGGAGGCGATTTGAATGCGTATTTGACCTGTACAATGACTTGCTTCGGTAATTCGACGAACATATCAGTGTATCATCCTTCCCAGACAAGTCTGGCGCGATTTCACCAACGTCTGAGGGATAGAAGGCTTGATTGGCGTGGGCGGAAAATCCGAACCACGAACTTGGTATCGGCTGCACACGACAGCTGGCAGCACCTCCGACAGCTCTCCCACTGCTTTACACCCTTGTTATGCGCTAACATGCAGTAAGAGGTGAAGGAGCAAGGGATGAAGGGAGAAGGTAGGCAAGCCCTCTCAGCAACTGGCGAGCGCGGATGATCTCTGGTGTAGGCGACGTAGAGTAGACAATAGCGTGGTAACAGGGTGTGACTTCATGTATGTCGCCGGAAAGGGAACGGATTGGCCGCAACCCGACCGTGTTACTCAGTTGGTGCTAACGTGTAAAAAGCAAAGGGCGATTTCGATTCGATCGCTCCACGACGCCAAGATAACGAGGTCCCAGCTAAACTCGTTCACATGACAGTGCCAAGAGACGTGGTCGCATCAAGCGGTCTTTCAGGGGTGGCAGGACGTGGCGTTCATCAACCCGGCGAATTTGGTCTTCGTTTTTCTTATCATCAGGGAGGTGATTCCAGGTCAGTCAGCGTTTCTTCAGCTAGTCCAATGAACCAGCTCCTTTCACTCTACTGCTGTTCCAGATGAGGAATCCATACACACCGTTGAAGACCTGCATGCTTGGGTGCTTACATGTCTCTACATCAGCTACTCCTATATGGGCAACGAAATATCCTATCCTCTGAAGCCTTTTCTCATCGAGCTGGTGGGTCGCCGAAAATGTGATCGCACGCGTCTTTTGTTTCTTGGAGTCCTTTTGTTTTATTCAATCCTTTTTACTACTGTGCTGAACGGGGCTTGGGCTGTACCAAGGCTGGAAATGTTGATCTCTGCCCTCTAGGCTGACTTAGGCAAAGTCTGTTACTGTTACAACACGGCGCTTTGTCCGCGCTCTACTCCTGCTAATAGCATTTCTCGCCACTCGAAATGCTTGCGATTTCGACAGAGAAACGCGTCCTGCTAGACGGCTGTGAGTCTCCTCACACTTTGTCGACTGTTCTCGCGTTATTCTGAGTGTCCGCAGGGTATTAATGTAGTATTCGTTCATGCGGACGAACTGCTACGAGCTACTCGGGTTCGAGCGACCGTAGAACGTCTCCTAGGTGAGATGTACTGTGACAAGTGAAAGCGCTGCAGACGCCTTCAACAGGCGGAGGTCGTTTAGGTCGTTTTCCAAAGAGCACCCATAGATGAGATGTATGAAACTTGCCCGTGTTTGACATCGTTATACTCGATTGCTTTGTGGATATTGACTCAACCCAGCATCGTCCAAAGCCACTACCGCAGAAGGAGCATTGTTCTCCCCTAAAGAAATGATCCTAAGTAAGATGAAATGAGTATGTGGTCCGCCCAACAGTCTTTGATGAGTCAGAGCTTCTATGTATAAAGGCGACTCTGGAGTTCTTGACGCAAAGTCTCCCTGTAACCTTATCCACGCTACTTCTGCAAACATTTGTTATTTTTTAAGCCTCCTACCCAACAAAGCTGATTAGGTAGCCTTACCTAGAAGTGTTTGGTTTTACAATAAACCTTTTCATTTGGCATTCAGGTTCGTTGTCACCCTGCTGAGCTGTTAGCCAAAATTGTCACCATTCATCATATTTATTTGGCTCTCCTTACGCTCCAGCGTCTTCTGCATTACCAGGGTCTGGAAAGGTTGGGGCAGTTTGACATTTTGTCCGCGAGATGCTAGCAATGTTAGTTAACAGCTCACTATTCAGCAGCGCCAGATTAAAACGCAAGGGTTTGTTGAGCCTCGAACTGGGTAATTCGAACGCTGCAGGAAACGAGAACTGTATGAAAAGGAGAATCGTTTTTGTAGAAGCTTTAGAGTGCTTCTGGAGTTAGGGCTTCAGTGCTTCAACGTAATCAATCAAGGACGCCTCTCCTTTTATTAGCAGAGAGCCTATTTATTTCACAACGTAAACTCTGGTTTGCAATCGTGAAAATAGCCGTGCTGGCAGGCATTAGATTGCAGGACCAGTAATCATCATTGGTATTTCTTGTACCTGGGGATGGGCCGGCCGCTGATATCAGCATGGAACCGGTTAAGCTGAGGACCTTACTAGTAACAGTGTTTTACCACATTTGCTCAGGCCTGGAGCGGCTGGTGTGACTTCTTTTGCTTACTGGTTTCGAGACCTGACCAGTCGGAAATTGTGCTTGAGTAACTCATTGTTTATCGATTTTAGAATCATAATTCCACCGTAGAAAATCTTCTCGGAAAACAAAGAGATTGTCAAAATTTCGATATTTGTTTCGTGAAGAGTTATGTTTTCTTCTACCCTCCTCGTTAACATAGGAACGCGATGGCATCCCATGGGACAGGGATGGGCGGAAATTTTAAACATTTTCCCAGAAAACAGAAAACAGAAAATCGCCTTCGTCAGAAAACAGAAAAGCCAAAAACACCAGAAAAAAATAAAATCAGAAAACAGAAAATTTCGAAATTATCAGGCGATCTAATAATTCTACCCAATGATTCATTTTCGAGTAGCAGACGCTTTTTTGTATGACTAGAAATGTGGTCGAGGCCAAGCGTTTTAACTTTTAGCCGTTTATAAAATTTTCTCATACACGCAAGATTAATTTAATCAGCAAATTGTAAGCCTTGTCTCAAAGATCCTAGAATTCTCGTCATTTGAGGTATGCAACATTACTCATCAGCTCCATTTCACAGCCAACCCCTAAGTGAAAATAAATTCTTTGGTTCTTCCAGGTTAGGGCTAGAGAGGAGACACATACAAAAAAGAGTGGCTTATAAAGTACGAATTTTATCTATCACATTCGTACTAAAGTATAGGCGTCTATTGCTCACTGATACATACCAAAATGAAGGTGTAACCACAAAACAGATGATTCGCTAGATTAGTAGTTGCAATTATAAAGAAAACTAGTATTCCAGTGTGACTACGGGGCTGTCAGCACGACAGTTTTTAAGTGAAAGTGTTTTCTTGAATGCTATAGAACGAGGATCAAGCATATATCCTCCCCATCATATTATTATTTATTATTTCTCATCATATATACATATCACGTTACATCTCATCGTCAGTGGAAGACTATCAGGACCGTATTGCTGTACAGGAAGGTAGACGTTCACGACACCGACCTGCCTGCTGTCCGTAGTCTACAATCTGTTCACTCGAGTGATACTGAATAGAACCAACCGAACGCTGGACGAAGAAAGCTGTGCGAACAAGCAGGATTTCGGAGAGGATTCAGCACGGTCGACCACTTACACAACATTATATCGAAGCATCGCGAGAGTACAAACCGTCGCTGTGCCTTACGTTCATCGACCTGAAGAAGGCATTCGATTCCGTCGAGACTGGAGCGGTCATCGACGCCCTGCTCACTCAGGGTGTTCCTACTCAGTACATCAGAGTCCTTCGAGAGCTGTGCAGTGGATTCACGACCAAGATCTCAAAATTCTACAACGACGTCAACGTAAGGGAGGGTTCGGCAAGGGAGCGGGCCATATCCCCAAAGTTGGACTTGGACGTTGGACTGCAGCTGAATCTTACGAAGACGATGTTCATGAGGAACGGACAAGTTTCTCATGCCCAATTCTGTATCGACGGAACGAACCCCGAGTGCTCCAGCTAGGGTATCTGGGTCGCGAAGTCAACATAGGTAACCACCTAGTGCTTTACCTGGAAACGAGGTGACCTCGCAAGGGCGTCGAAGAAGACGTAAAGAAGGCGAGGAACGTCCGACTCCTTGTCCACTTATTCGGCTGCACTGTTCTTCCTGCCTTGACATACCACTCAGAGACCTAAGCCATACGAAAGCAGGGTCAGCGTCGCAGGGCGGGAATAGAGAAAACTTTGCTCGAAGTGCCACGACTCATGCAAGTGAAAGAAGGCCTCCGATGTTCCTAGCTGGAGCCGTCACCGACTGGATTCCGCGAGATGTCAAGAAAACACGAGGACGCCCAACAACGTGTTGGTCGAACTTCTTCGTGAAGGCTCTGAACGCTGTTCGTTTCCCTCGAGCGAGAAGGACCCATTGGAGCACTCTGGCATGGGACAGGGACGAAAGGAGACGCTGCTAGCGACCGCTCGAGTAATTCGATGATCTACGAAACGACAGATGATACAGGTGATATATGAAAAATTTCGTGTATCACTACCGCACATCAGCGAAATCAAAGGTAACCATAACTTTTCTGTCTCTTACTAATTTTTTATAGCCTAAAGCTGAGCAAGGTTCAGAGTTTGAAAAGCAGATTCGCCCAAGGCTGAGCAGGAAATGATCATTGGGGATGACCGGCCAACAATTTTCAATTTTTAAACCGGAGGTAGAGAATAATCCTTCCACAGTTACTACCAGCGATTAGTTAATGGCTAATTAAATTTTCCTCAGATAAAGTTATAAGGGATCGTAGTTGGTGCCAACTACTGTTAAAACTCAAAAGAATACAAAGAAAGATTATGAAAGACGGGCAATCCCCCCATATATAAAAGAGGAAGGGTTTTTTGTCCGATGTTAGCCACCCGCAATTCGTATACTGCCTAGCTAGCCGGTTTAATCACCCAAGTTTGCGGTTCGGTTGCCAGATGTCCAACACGAAGATGCTTGACAGTTGTCCCCCGCTGTTGTTTACCATCGACTGCCATCGACTGCGCCTGACGTAGGGTGATTTCGAAAGAGGTCTCTTCCCAATACGTGTCTAGTGGTCATACCTCAGTGTTCCATCCCAGCTCTCCTGTGTGGTGCAACCTCCCACTATTTTTACCGCCATACTTTTACCACTGCCCCACTACCAGGATTGCTGCTACTACAGAAATTGAATCCTCTTCCACAGTTCAGTATGGCAACGGGTTGCTCCGTTCTGCATCTTTTTTGCTATTTTGCCTCACATAAGCCGTTTTTTGTTTCAATTTTCCTCTATGTTTGCCGCCATACTTTTACCACTACCCCACTACCAGGGAGGCTAGGACTCCATAATAAATTGAACCCTTTTCCACGGTGCAGTATGACAACCGGCTGCTCTTTTTTCCACATTTTTACTATTATTTTGCATCGCAGATGGCATTTCTTGCGTTCAGTTTTCCTCTATGTCTACAGCCCTACCTTGACCATTACCCCACTACCAGGGATGATACGGGCTAGATTCATCAACCTGCATTCAAATGTCCTCTATGTCTACCGCCCTACAGTGACTACTACCCCACTGCCAGGGAAGCTACGACTCCAGGGCCGGGTTCATCAACCGCTTACCGGTCTTGTAGTGGTGAAGAACACGCCAGACCTGATGCTGATGAATCTCATATCAGGGGATTTGACGGTAATTTTCACCGTTACCGGCAGGTAAATTGTTGACGAATCTGTCCTCAAATACCGAATCTCTCTCTATTGTTCACAATGACAGCCGGTTACTCTTTTGTGCACTTTTTCGCTATCAACGCTAGGGATGCTTCCTTACTCAGCGTCGGTTGCCGGCGAAGCCTCGAGACTCGACGTTGGGATGGGTTTCTGGCCCACATGGCTTGCCATGCCCGACGCCGGCGAAGCCGTCTAGCCTAACGTGGCCCGCCCGCCCAGAGTCAGGTGCGGGCGAAGCCCGCAACCGACGCTGGGTTGTGGGGACCCTAGCGGGCTCGACGTTGGGATGGGTTTCTGGCCCCACATGCTTACCATGCCCGACGCCGGCGAAGCCGGCTAGCCTAGCGTGGCCCGCCCGGCCAGAGTCGGGTGCGGGCGAAGCCCGCAACCGACGCTGGGTTGTGGGGACCCTAGCGGCCTCGACGTTGGGATGGGTTTCTGGCCCCACATGGCTTACCATGCCCGCCGCCGGCGAAGCCGGCTAGCCTAGCGTGTCCCGCCCGGCCAGAGTCGGGTGCGGGCGAAGCCCGCAACAGACTCTGGGTTGTGGGGACCCTAGCGGGCTCGACGTTAGGATGGGTTTCTGACCCCACACGGCTCACCACACTCGACGCCGGCGAAGCAGGCTAGCCCAGTGTCCTATGAAGGGACTCCATGCCAGCAGCACTTACACAGCCAATCAAACAAACAAAGCGGCATAGTTCGCAAGTGTATGGCGCAATTTCTAGAAACATGTTTTAGAACGAAATTCACAATTCTATGATACTTTTTGGATAGTTATTATTCGATTTCCATGATATAATTTTGTTCGCAGCTCTATTTTCTGTGTTCTGCCCAATTTTTTGGCCATTTTCCCAGAAAAGAGAAAACAGAAAAAATTTGCACAAAACGGCCAGAAAATCAGAAAGCCGGAATCTCATTGGTTTCACGCGTAACCGCTCTCCAATGCAATAGCTCTAGGTGCTCATTAATGGTAGGAGTCTTCAAGCATGTTTCGATAAAAGTAAATCATTTCAGGATCGCGACAAATTCTGGGAGCGATGTGTGACGATAGTGACGAGCCACAGCGAAGACATGCTGCGGCTGAACTCTTCGTCCACCTTCTTCACCGAGGTGTTCAGCGAACTGAAGACCTACTCGACGGAATTCTGACTTCGTACGAGCCCAGCCAGCAGTCGATTCTTCTCCTGTGTCAACTGCACGCAGCCTTCCGAAGGCGCCTTCCTGGCCCCACCAACCCACATCCTTTGTCCGCGCTGTACGTGACTGCTCGATCTCGCCCTCCGGATCTTCCCACCGGCTTCCACTTTACTCATGTGATCTCGCGAAATCGAACTGACCTCTGATCCTCCTGTAATTAGGCTTACCTTAGGGACAATGTTGGCGGAGAATTACGCTCGCTTGCCCGAAACTGAACCCGCCGTCTCGCTTCCCCCCGTCTTCCACTGTCCGCGACAGGCGTCCTCGATTCGCCGTTCGTCTTGTCATCGCGTCGTTCGCTGTTGCAGCTGAATGTGTCGTCACCTTGTTAGCTCCTCAGCGAGTCCGCTGCCGTCAACACCCACCCCTCACCCCGTCTAGTCCTCCTTCTATACCCTCCAACAGCGCTCTAGTGTCCTCTACCAACTTTCCGCTTCTTGCTCAAGTTCAACTCTTCGCAGTTCGTAGATTTATGTCAGCTTCCTCATTTCCCTTGCGATTTTAGTAATACATCTATGTTGGTGCTAATCGCTTCGTCCTCGCCACGGTATCACCGGTCGCACCTCAGCAGTGCTACGACGTTCCATTTACGAACATTCCACGAACCCATTCGCTTCTGTGAGCTCACATTACCAATCACCAAGTTGTGCCAATATATGTACCGTCGCCAAATGAACAATTTATGTACTATATATACTGCTTTTCCATTGCCAGATCAAGAACGATTTGTTAATCAGCGAGCACAGACATGAACACAGATGCATGCTTGCATACGAAGAGAATACAGCACCCATTTTGGCACGGCTCTGTTACACAATAAAATTCTACAGTTACGGCAGCCGTATCTTTTGGTCAAATCCCGAAAAAGCCGCATTTTCGTGGCTTTTGCGTCTTTTGGACATAAGTCGCCCAAAAGCCATTTATTTCAAAAGCCAAGAACATATTTGAGCTCAATAGCTCGAGCTCTATCATTTGATATACATGATTCATATGGAGCCATGAAAATGTTCGAAATTGAAAACTTGCGCTCCATCGCGAAGGGCGGTCGCGGACGAGCTGTCGGTCGCGAACCGTCGAAAACCGTTGCATGCTTATAACTCCTTGAGTTTTAGGTAGTTTGAGAGACGGTTGGTACCGTTAAATTCGTCTTTTCGAGATATACATAAGCACATATAGAGCTTTACCAGAGCACCACTTTTGCAGTAGGTGGCGAAAACATGACTGGAGCAGGCTCTTTGCGCTTGAAGCAGGTTATTTCCCAGGACTTGCGTGTTTTCGGAGTATCTCAAGCATGGCGCACTTCTGTTATGTCAGGAATCCTCCGAGAGTGCGCCGTGCACAATGCATATAGGATCGAACCTATCGAGCGGGCGCGACAGCTCGCAAATTGCACGCGCGGGTGTGTCCTGAGCGCAATAACTCTGTCAGATGTGAACCTCTTGGACTGCAGCTTGTGCATTTTGTGAACAGCAAAAAGTCTAGGAAGTGTGCTGAAAGTCCAGGAAGTGGACAGCGACGTAGCTTATGATTGTACAAGGTTACAGCGGCACGAACATACAGGTTAGCCTTGTACGACACGATTTTTTCCGACTTCAGTCGACCACTATGGGAAGATGCAATAAGCTAACGGCCTAGGAATACGTAGACAAGCAAACCAGTTAAGGTACTTCACGACGAACTGCTCAATGCTCTGCAGCTGCCTCAGCTTTCTCAGCCTCAGCTGCCATTTTAGGGCAGTGGACTCTCAGCGGCTGATGCTTCCTGCGCTCTTACTCACCCAGATTGCAGTTCTCGCTACTCTCAGTAACAACTTTCAATTTGGCATGAAAAGCTCTATCGGATGGTATCAAAGTTGGCCCAATTCGAAAATATCAATTTTCGATGACGTCATCGTCCTTCTTCCGCGGATTTGATCCGCCTCGCCTTTGATGCAAAATTGTCAACAAATCGATTTTCCCAGAATTGGTCGAGACTGACACCGTTCCATAGAGCCTTTAGTGCTGAACAGAATGGTACCATTGTGAGTGTCGAAAACTCAAATAAGGGCGGAAGAAACTTCACCGCTGCTCTCCGCCGCTCTAAAATGGCAGATGGGGTTAAAGCAGTTTTGCATCTGGGAATTGTGGACACTTTATTGCAAAGTACCTTAGCGGATTTGCTTGCCTACGCATTCATAGGCCGTTAGCTCTCCTCGTCCTCCCCAATGGTCGACTGAACTCGGAAAAAATCGTATCACACAAGGCTAGTCTGCACCGCTTGCAATCTGCTTTTCACGCCTCTGTAGCATTGTCCAATTATAAGCTACGTTGCTGTGTTTCTGCACACTTTCTGATCTTTCTACTGCTTAGAAAATCCACAACTTGCATCCGGAAAGATTCAAATTGACAGAGTTATTCCGCTCAGAACATGCCCGCGGGTGCAATTTACGAGCAGTGCGCCCACTCGATTCATAGGTTCGATTCTATATACATTGTGCACGGCGCAGTCCATAATCTCACTGAGACTATGGAGTACAGCAACTCCTGAGCAGGACGGCTGAGAATTCCTGTAAAATTCCTCAAACGCCTACTTTGCAAGATGTCGCGCCCACTCGATTGATAGGTTCGACCCTACATATTATCCTATCCTTGTGCACGGCGCATTCTCGGAGGATTCCTGGCATGACAGAGCACTGGCCATGTACGCAATGCTTGATATACTCCGAAAACTTGCAAGTTCTGGGAAATAAGCCGTTCCAATCGCAAGGAGCCTGCTCCAGTCGTTTTTTGGCCACCCACTGCGAATATGCGGCGAACTGCTAAAGCTGTATCCATACTTGCGCACATCTCGAAATCTAGATTTTAAACAACACATTAAAATTTAGAGAAATTCGGTTGCACTTCGAACTTTTTGAGGATTTTTTTACGCCTTCTGATAGAGCTTGAGCTGCTGAACTCAAAAATGTGTGTGCTTTCTCAAATAGTTAACCTTGAAGGGAGATATTTCGAAAGGCCGAAAAAGCCGCGAAAATGCGGCCTTTTCGGTGTTTATGTAAAGGCTACGGCCGTAACTGTAGGTCAATCGGCTTAATATGGAGTTCGCAGCCTCTTTTTTAGAGCTGAACTAAAGACTTCTGTGAGCGGCCAACCTCGTGTTGTTGTAGTTACGGCGGGAAAACTGAAACATCGAGTAGCACAGTCATCACCTGCTGAAGAATTGATCCAGTGCCCAAAAAACCACATCTGTGAGCCCTTTTTTACCTCACCAGAAGACAAGATTAGGGTTATTGCTGAGATAGGCAGTTCGGCGAATGTCGTGGGAGCTGCCGTGATGTATGTCGAATGGCTGGGCGAAGAAGCTATGTAATGTCTCTACCATGCCGGAATGGAATGTTCCTTATATTTATGTGCGGCATCCTCTAACGTGTAGCTGTTTATACATGTGCTTTGAGTCTCCATCCTCGAGTGAGCAGTCACATCAACTTCATGCTTCTGGCGGAGGAGAGTTGAGAGGTCAACGCTACTGATGGTTGCCGCTTCCTTGTTATAACCAGATTACCATGACAGGAGGTGGTTCTGCTCATTGTCTACCTACCCAAACCAAGCTCTAGCCGGTCGTCCGACTACCTGACACCGGAGCAAGACCAATGTTGAGGTTCGAAAATCGAAGGTGGGGTCCTACTGAAATCTTGTTTTAGGGGAGGGGATCGTACTGCCTCTTTGTTTTGGCAGAGAATTGTTTCGCATTTTCCCAGATTTTTAGGCCGTGTTTGTATCTTACTATAAATTGTTCCTTCTTTTCTTTTTGTGCCTTCGACATTGAGGAGCTGCAGAAAACTCACTAAAGAGGACAATTTTTTAAAGGTTTGAATAGGTGGTTCTCTACATTTGATTTTCAGGAAGTTATGTATGAACTAAATTGCTTAGCTTTTAACGCAAGTTACATATGGGGACGGGAAGGATTCTACCAGTGCCCATAAGGGAACATCTTGATAGTAAAAGGCGTGGAGCGATAGGTAACCCGCTCGGGAAGCATAGGGTTGATGTATATGGTGGAGATGACTTTGGCGTAAAATGTAAGATTTTGGTCGTAGAAGAAGAGAAGCGTTCTGGATTTTTACCAGAAATCCAGTAATGAACAACCAAAACGAGTGCATGTTCGTTACAAATGAACTCCTGCCTTTGTTTTACACTGCGAACTAAAGATCGACCAGTCAACCAAGGTGCGTGTCTAGGAATGCCTAGGAATACCGAGACTGCACAGTGTGTTTCGCTGCTTCACACAAGGTGATAAAACCAAGTTTTCTGAAATGTCCTTTTAAGGCTCGAGCGCACTTCGCTGCCTTTGCTGCGGCAGCAATGATAAAGGATATCATCGACAGCAGCTCGATGATATCCTTTATCATTGCTGCCGCATCAAGGGCAACGAAGTGTGCTCGAGCCTTTATACAAACGGAATCTCGATTATGCATCATTTTTCAACAACAAAAAAAGACGTTCCAAAACTGATATCCTAATCACATGGAAGCTGTCACTTTAAGAACATGCTCTTTGAAGCATATCACCCACATTTCTTCTAGTATTCAAAGCGCTGTGAATTTTTCAGAGGCTCTAAAAAATTTCCGACTTATAGAAGTTTACGTGCGGCAACGGGATTTTCCGATTTCGTCGATCGAATGCGAAGGATGGACCTCAATTAGAAATATTTTTCTTCTATTGAAGGAAACGTAATAAAAAATGAAATTGTACTCTACAAATGTCCAGACCCTCTGTATCGTGCATCAAAAAAGCAAGCTTCTCCGCTGCGATGACGATATGATCGAGATGGATCGTATACGAAATTCTCGTTTTTCATGAAAATAAAGTCTTTTTTAGACGAAGTAGCAAGTTAAAGGAGAGCTCTTCCCTACTTGAATCATCCTACGGAGTTTCTATTCTATTCCTAGGTTACAGAACACACTATTCAGTATGTAGATTTATTAGTGTCATACCGTATGGTAAAAGAGGGGAAGAGGGGTGACGTGGGGTGAGAGGGCTGGCCTGCCCTCTCACGGAAAGCTGACGGTACCGGACGACCTTCCGATGTGGGTGGCGTAGACGTGACTGCCGGTGGCGTAGACAGGTGCCGCTATCTTGCAGCAGGGCGTTGCTATCGGTAGAGGGGCGTCGTCGTCCAAGGTACGGATTGGGTGCAACCCGACAGAAGTAAGCCACCTATACGGCTCAATGTCCGCCACAAATCTTCCAAGTTTTGATCAATGCATAGTGAAAATATCGTGATTTTCTGGATCGAACAGGTTGAGCCGACCTCAGGTTGACCTTGCACCAACGTCATTTGAGCGAAAAATTGAATGTTCACAAAAATTATTATAACTCGGTAAGTTTTTCGAAATTTGAAAAAGCCAATGACTTTTTGAAAAACAAAAGAAGAAAGCTTTCTTACTATGTAAAAAAATGGCGTTCAAGAATAGGGCCTTCATGCGGGGCGGGGGTTCGATTTCTGAGCGAAAAAATTGAAATAATCTCACAAAAATGCTCATAACTCGATAGTTTTCGAACTTTAGAGATCCCGTTCACTTTTTGAAAACTAGAAACATGGTGTTTTCTCATCATATAAGAATCAATTTCTAAGAAAGAAGTACTCATGCGCGGCGGAGGGGTTCGATTTCTGGTCGATTTCGCCAGAATACTTGCCGAAAATCAAACCCCGCGCACCGCGTGAAGACCCCTTTTTGAAAACTGATTCTTATATGTTAAGAAAGCTTATTTCCTCTTTTTTCAAAAAGCTATTGGAATTTTTGAATCTTAAAAAATTAGCCGAGTATGAACATTTTTGTGAAATCACTCCAGTGACACCGGTGAAGGGCCGATCAAAAAATCAGTTTACGACTTCACAAAATTGATCATAACTCAGCCAATTCTTCGAAAGTTAAAAATTTTATTAGCTTTTTCAAAATTAGAATAAAAGTGCTTTCTCAACATATTAGAATCAATTTCTAAAAAAGAGATGTTTAAAAAAGAGAAGGGGGGTTCAATTTCCAGTAGATTTTTTTGCCGACTGCTCCGCTGCGCATGAAGACCTCTTTTTTAGAATTTGAAAAAATTTGCCGAGTTATGACCATTGTGTTAACGTCACTCTAATGACATTGGCGCAAAATCAGCCAGAGGTCAAATCATCTTGTCGATTAAAAAAAATCATGATTTTTTTTAGCGTGTATTGCTCAAGGCTTGTTTGTGGCGGAATTTTAACTGTCTAGGTGGTCCGCTTCGAGGAGAAAATTTGCTTTCATGAAACACAAGAATTTTGATTACGATTCCCCTAAAACCACTGCGGAACATTTTTTCTGTGTGATACACAGGGCCTGGATTTTCGTAAGGTACAATTTATTTATTTTTTAATTTTGTTTCCTTCAGATGGGAGAAAATGATCAGCAGGAAAAGTCCATCGTCCAACCTTCAGTTCCGTCTCCGTCATCAACTCGAAGTGTGCTTCAATTTTTTTTTGGAAAAGCACATAAGTGGTCGTTCGTAAATAACACTCGAAATTTTATATATTACAATTTCAGAGTAGAATTTCAGACCTAGATATCGCTCCTTCACGTAGAAAAGTGTATCGTGTCCATGACTTCTTGAAAAAAAAATCTGCGGAAGTTATACAGTGATGATGGGAGCTGCTGCCAGAAAATCTCTATTCTAAACTTTAGAACCATCAGTAACCTTGAAGAATTTTATTGTCTTTTCAAAATATGACTTGTTCAGTGAAATATCGCAATTTTCTTCATCGTCGAAGCCACTTGAAAGGAAGAACCTATTAAGGGGCACAAAAAATCACATGAAACGTTGAAAAAATCAGCACAGATTAAGATTTAAAAGTGATTGAGGCAGGGGGATGTTGTACTAAATCTGCTCCGGAAATCCGGTCGTAAATTTTCATCAAAAATCGAACCCCACGCTGGACCTCCACCGTGAGTCCATAGTGGGAAGGTAGCCTGGGGCCCGCGACTTATGTAAGACCAATGTCAAAGCTGGAAACTGGGAGTTGGTTTGCACGTGTTGCTCACGGACAAGATAGTGTTGTGTGGAGAGCTGCTTGAAACCCAGCAGTCTCTCGACTGGTGTGTGTCAACTCCAGAATAGTTTTATAGCGTATCGCATGGCGAAACGCCGGCTTATCCTTGGGCCGTCTTTCACCGCGTAATAGCCTCAGAAGGTGCGAAGACGATAAATATCATTTTTTTTATTCTGCGGTTTGTAATTGTTTGACTGTGTTCTTTTGCTGTTTTTTTCTTCATATTATACCACACGAATGTAATCGTGTAATAAATAATAATAATAATAATAAATGGAAGTTGCGAAGAGCGACATTGCGTGGGCAATTCTAGCGGCACGCCGACGTGGTGATAAGGACACTAGAATGATAGTGCGTGTGACGAGCTGCATAGGAGCGATGGTGAATTAATGATAACTCTCGAGCTGGCTATAGTTAGTGCAGGAAAGTGCTCCAATGAGGGTGAGCTTTTCGTCACAAAGACATCGAAGCCGAGCCAGTGCAGCTTGTTTCCAAATGGAGGTGGCAGATACGGCGATTCCTTCTTCACGGTCCGCTATAGTACATCCCTGTCCATAGAATGGCGTGCCCTTCAACAGGGCGCTTAGGCAACGTTTGCCGAACACAAAAACGACTTCACTGAAGAGAACCTCACTGAAGCAAAGCGAAGGTTTGCCGAGGCTATAGTCGGAAAGCTGGAACCAACTGTGGCAGTATTTTCCTCGGTACCGTGGTTATCAGAAAGGTGTCTCGTCTAATATCTCTACGCTCGAAATGGTTTTTGATGCATAAAACAGGGCTCTTTGCATTATCAGCCGGTGATAAAACGACACGGCGGACTGCTGCAACTCTCACTTCAAGCTGAGCAACGCCCTAATAGAGTGTCGTTCCTTATTGCTTCAAACTTCACGCCACCTACTTGATAACTGTTCTTTATTTTCCATCTCGTCTCTCTCGAACGAGTTGCAAAAGTAAAAAATGATTCTTGAGATGAAAAGACGGAAAACTTATTTTCCACATCCCGCCGTCAGAGCAATAACGGCTATGTGGGGATTGTTAACAAGTAAGTAGCGCTTGCATGAGGGCTCTATTCTTCCTGCTAGGCGCATCCTGAAGCGAGTCAAAGGTCCGATCGGATTCCGGCTCAATTCGCTCGCACAACTTTTTTGCATCAGATAGCTCTGTTCACCACTTCGCAGTGCTCGGAATGCTCATTCATGGTAGTGTTCATGGTGTTTATGGAACTGTGCAAAAGGACTGCAGTTTTTCGAGAAAAAATCCACAGTTATTCAACAGGCATATCGCTGTTGAGGGCATTGTTATCAGATTGGGCCGGATGAGTCCGCTTCGGTATTGCCCATTACCCTACATTTTCACACTAATTTCTTCTGCCAGATAGGAGGTTCGGAGACCGTCACTAAAAGTCCTCAAAACTCAACGAGCTTCCACATTCTCTTGACATTATTAACGCTCGAGATGCGTATCATGGTAATTTAGGGCTGAAACCATGTGACAGAATTCGACGAGAATTTGCGCTCCGCATTAAGACGAAGTTACCTAATTGTGAGAAGCGAATTTTGAAAACTTCCATGATATTCTTTGCTTTGGAGGTATAAAACTCTTGGTAAGAATAGACTACTGCACAGAGAAGCAAGAAAAACCCAGGACCTCTACGACATTCTTCTCATTTGAAGTTCTGAGCATGCACAAGAGCTTTGTTAAACTGCAATCTTAATGAAAGGGCCTTCGCCTAGTCTTTGTATATTCCCTGATCTTCCCTGACTTACAACTGTCGCTGCTAATGGAGTTCTGCGTTAGGCCTACGTTATACTTCGACGACGCTGTTGTCGGCGACGTCGGCGACAGCGTTACGCGGGGTGATACGTCGCCAACGCGTTGCTGAATTATAATATAGGCCTTAGCTTGTTCGTTGGAAAAGAACTTTGTTTTCAAAAAACTCGAGGAAGGGGACGGATGGTAATACCAAGAGAAATACCCAGAAAAGGAAAGTTTTCTCTAACTGCCGTAAGCTTCCAATATTCACTACCAGGAGGTTAAAGTTATAAATTTCCCTCTTTAGTCGCTATATGCGCTTACTAGTTGAAGAGCTATTTTTCGGAATTTGTAGAAACTTCTAGACAAGGAAACTCACCGCGAGCAAGAGGATTTCAAAAGTTTAGCAATTGTCACCAACTTCCATTTTATTTAAACTTTGGCCTCGGCATTGTAAGCCCTGTCTGTTATTTCACCGTTTCGCAGAACGTTTCCGCTGATCTTCTTCTTCCGCGAGGTTTATAAGTTTGGGTTCAGCCGGGCTAGGCTTAATTGTTCACGGCTGCAGACATCCTATAGAACTCTTTTCTTTCTAAGAACTTGTGTAAGTTAATAACTCGTGCAATGAAAATGGCTGAAACTTTCGGCCCGATCTAGCAGTTGTTGTGAATGGCCATTCTATCTGGTAGTGAACGAGAAAGAAACCCAGTGGAGCTCATATTTTCTGACTTATCTAAGATACGTAGCAAGGAGCTAACGGTTGGGATGAAGCTAAAAATTGTTTTACGATTGCGGCATACTCACTACTGTGCCATTTCAGGTGTTTGCGTTCGTTAGGAATCCACTCTGAGCAACGGTTTCAGCATGGATGCCATACATTTCGGAACCGAGGTCTTCAACCCAATGGTAAATTATTGTTTGAGGCCACGATTCAATTTTCAGCAAAAATGTTAGAAAAACGTTAACCTGGTTTTTTCTTTTTGTCATAATCAAATCAAACCATTAAAACTAAAAATAAACTAAAAGATAGACCGTTTTTTATTAATGTGAGCCCTTCAATCTAATAGACGATCTTTGATCTCGCATCACTGATTGTACTGCTCGTAAAGACTCTGTTCAGGGAACTTCAAGGATGAGTCTGCCCTACGGTTTTAGTAACAGAAAAAGAAATGCTTGAACACATTTGTTTAAGCCTGGAGCGGCTGATATAGAGGCTATAAGTTGTTACAGGATGTTTTGTTACGATCAAAACTCTTGCGCCAGGCGGGACTCGAACCCGCATCTTCTGCTTTCCGGGCAGCGATGTTCGCCTTACACCACCGGCGCTGTTTGACCGCACGTAACATCCGCGATATCCTCGAGGTCCGTCAGCACCCACCCGTAATACGGGGATGGGCCGGCCGCTGACATCAGCATGGAACCGGTTAAGCTGAGGACCTTACTAGTAACAATGCTTGAACACATTTGTTTAAGCCTGGAGCGGCTGATATAGAGGCTAGAAAAAGAAATGGAAAATTGGCCGAAGGTCGACGTTAGTGAAGCCACTTCTGAGATGAGCCGACCTCTTCTGCTTCCCGAGATATCGTGGAGGCTACTCGAATGAGTGTTCAGCCACCCCAGTGACTTGCAGTAGGAAGGTGACGAACAAGTCGGAGTGCAATCCTTCCAACAACTGACAGCGGTTTACCGGCGTCGGCGAGAATGAGCGCTTGGTCAAGGCGGGAGCTCACGAAGCAGGGGTCTCAAGCGCATGTCTGCACGGCGAAACCGACCCAGGTAGGGGGAATTTCCACCGTTCAGTCAGTGCAGAACTATGTTTCGTTTTTGCCGCGCCCTCAAACCGAGCCAGTGCGAGATCCCCGTACTCTTCCTTGGCATCATGGCGGCAACGCTGCGCGTTGTGGACACAGTCATGCGCTGATTCGCCTGGGCTGCTTTGCAGGGCGGATCGGAGGCGAGAGGCTAGCGGACTCGCCCGTAGGGAGGTGTATCAAAGGTTCGTCTCGTGCGGTATGCATTTTCATGCCAGCGCCGGTTGCCGGCTTCGCCGGAATCCGACATTGGCAAAAGAGATTGCGCCATGCCCTCATCCAAGATGTCGCGATTTTTAATCGATTGATGGTAAAATTTCCGTTTGCATGGAGGACCACAGCTCTATACAACAAAAGCAATTGTAAAAAAGCACTCCTATACTCTCTTTGATGCTCTTTGAAGGTAAGCAGCATTTAGAACACTAATCAAATAAAAATCACGACAGGCTAATTTAGTGCATGGGAGATTTTTTATTAATTAAATGATTACAATTTCAAATTTCAAAATAAAAAATTTCATAAAAGGTTATAACATCAAGGTTCCGTTGAATAAAAAATTATTCCAACCAATTTGCGGCAACAGATAAAATTACCAGTCATGACATAGAAGCTGTTAGGAGGATGTTTAGTTGCGATCAAAACTCTTGCGCCAGGCGGGACTCGAACCCGCATCTTCTGCTTTCCGGGCAGCGATGTTCGCCTTACACCACCGGCGCTGTTACACCACCAGTCCCGCCTGGCGCAAGAGTTTTGATCGCAACTAAACATCCTCCTAACAGCTTCTATCTTCTATAACAGCCGCTTTAGGCTTAAGCAAAAAGGAAAAACATCATTTCTACGAAAGCCTTCAGCTTTAACCGGTTCCATGCTGATATCAGCGGCCGGCTCATCCCGATATCACGGGTGAGTGCTGATAG
>OX375867.1:47799553-48093217 GCA_947359475.1 Heligmosomoides polygyrus bakeri | reverse complement strand
TTCAGCTTAACCGGTTCCATGCTGATATCAGCGGCCGGCTCATCCCGATATCACGGGTGGAGTGCTGATAGGCGAGATTGCTAGGGAGATATCGTGGATGTTCTGTTCGGTCAAACAGCGCCGGTGGTGTAAGGCGAACATCGCTGCCCGGAAAGCAGAAGATGCGGGTTCGAGTCCCGCCTGGCGCAAGAGTTTTGATCGCAACTAAACATCCTCCTAACAGCTTCTATCTTCTATAACAGCCGCTCTAGGCTTAAGCAAAAAGGAAAAAGTCATGACATACTTTATTATCCTCTATCGTCTCAAGGATTCGGAGACTGTGCTGACGAAAACTAATTTTGAATAGGAGGAAGCAGTCACTCAATCCTTTCGGTTCCCCTCAAAGCTACACTACCGGACGCGTCTTTTGAATAGATTCCGAAAAAACCGCACTTTTGCGGTTTTTTGCGTCTTTTTGCTATTACTCACTCAAATGTGATCCATTTGAAAACCAAGAGTATATTTGAGCTCAGGAGATTGATCTCTATCATTTGGTATATACACTTCATATTTTTTCTTAAAAATCAAAAATGGCCAAAATTGAAAGCTTGCGCTCCATTGAGAAGGCCGGCCGCAGACGAGTTGTCGACCGCAAGGCGTCGGAAACCGTTGCACGCTCAGAATTCCTCTAATTTGAGGTTTTTTTTAGAAACGGTTTGCACCGTTCGTTTCATCTCTTCGAGATCTACACAACCATGTACACAACTTCGCCAAACCACCGCGTTTTCGCAGTGGGTGGTCAAGGATGACTGGTGCTATTGGAGAAGCTTATGTTCCAGGACTTGCATGTTCTCCGAGCATCTCAAGCATGGCGTAAAGAGTTTTGTCATGCCAGGAATCTTCTGAGAGTGCACCGTGCACAATGCATATAGGATCGAACCTATCAATCGAGGGCGACAGTTAGTAGAGTGAGCATTTAGGGAGTTTTATGAGAAATTCTCAGCCGTCCTACTCAGGAATTGTGTACCTTGTTCCAGCGAGACTTTGGAGTGCGCTGTGCACAATGTATATAGGATCGAACCTATCAATCGACTGGGCGGCGCTACAGCCTTTAGAGTGAGCATTTGGGTAGTTTTACAGAAATTCCCAGCCGCCCTACTCAGAAATTGCTGTACTTTGTCCCAGCGAGATTTTGGAATGCGCTGTGCACAATGTATATAGGATCGAACCTATCAATCGACTGGGCGCGACAGCTCGCAAATTGCACCGCGGGCGTGTTCTGAGCGTAATAACTCTGTCAAGTTCGAGTTTTTTCCGGCTGCAGGTTGTGGATTTTGTAGGCAGTAGAAAGTTCAAGAAGCGCGCTGAAAAATAGCGACGTAGCTTAAGAATGGAAAAAGTTACAGAGGTGCGAAAATGCAGGCAAACCTTGTGTGACACGATTTTTTCCGAGTTCAGTCGACTACTACAGGAACACGCGATCAGCTAGCGGCCTACGAATGCGCAGGCTAGCAAATCAGCTAAGGTGCTTTACGATGAAGTGCCCATTACTCTCCAGCTGCCTAACCTGCCTTAGTCCCAGCTGCCATTCTAGAGCTGCGGAGGGCAGCGGTGAAGATTCTTCCGCCCTTACTCGCCCATATTTGAGTTTTTGATACAATAGATAGCACCGTTCTGTTCAGCTCGGAAAACTGTATGGAACGGTACCAATCTCGTCCAATTCCGGGAAAACTGATTTTTTGACAATTTCTCCCGAGGACGATGGCGTTCACTCTTCGCCGAGCCTGACCGGACGATGACGTCATCGAAATCGACGATTTCGAAAATTGCCAAATGTTCTTGTCCAAACTTCGTTCAAAATCATCTAGGGGGTTATTTGGCGCACTGATTACGAAACCGATGTCTGTTTTTGAAAATTCCGCCGATTTTGGCATGTTACAGCCATTTGAGGTTGGTAGGGTCAGGATCACTGACCACCCTCAGTTATCGGTATGTGTGGTCTCCTGTCATAATCGACCAAATGGACTTCGGCATCGTATTCGGCACCCTGAATAACCCCTGCCCTTAGAGGAAGTTTGAGCACAATCGGTGTTACTGTCACGACCACCCTCAGTTATCCAAAGGGAAATCCAGAACCTATCGAAATCGGCGGAATTTTCAAAAACGGACATCGGATTCGTAATCAGCGCACCAAAGAAAAGAACCCCTTAGATGATTTTTAACGAAGTTTGGACAAGAGCATTTGGCAATTTTCGAAATCGTCGACTTTCGATGACGTCATCGTCCGGGCGAGCACGGCGAAGAGCGCCCTCGTCCGCGAGGGAAATTGTCAAAAAATCAATTTTCCTGGAATTGGCAGAGATTGACATCGTTCGATAGAGCTTTTCTAGCTGAACAGAACGGTGCCATCTAGAGTGGTGAAATCTCAAATGTGAGCGAATAAGAGCGAAAGAATCTTCACCGCTGCCGTCCGCCGCTCTAATCTGGCAGATGGGGCTAAGGCAGTTTAGGCAGTTGGAGAGTTGCGAGCAGATCATCGTAAAGTGCCTTCAGTGCTTTCCTCGTCGCGAGTTTGCATGCCGTTAGTTCGCCTCGTGTACCCGTAGCGGTCGACCCAATTCTGAAAAAATCGTGTCACACATGCCCAACCTGCATTATCGCACCGCCGTAACCTTGCCAATTCGTAGGATAATTTGCTATGCTTCGGCGCTTTACTAGAGCATATTACTGCCTACGGAATTCGCACGTTCCGACCAGAAAGATTGGAAGCTGCTAGAGTTATCGCGTTCTGAACACGTCCGCGCGTGCAATTTAGCACAACAACGGTCTATGTTCTCCGTGCTCTTACTCGCCTAGAAACAGCTCTCGCCACAGTTACGACGAGCATGTCATCGTAAAGTGCTTTCAGTCTTGTACTCGCTCGTGCATTTGGATGCCATTAACTCGCCTCGTCTTCCCGTAGTAGTCGACTGAACTCGGAAAAAATCGTGTCACACAAGGTTTGCCTGCATTTTCCCACCGCTGTAACTTTGTTCAGTCTTAAGCTACGTCGCTACTTTTCCGCGCCCTTCTTGAACTTTCTACTGCCTACAAAATCCACAACCTGCAGCCGGAAAAGTCGAACTTGACAGAGTTATTACGCTCAGAACACGCCCGCGGTGTAATTTGCGAGCTGTCGCGCCCAGTCGATTGATAGGTTCGATCCTATATACATTGTGCACAGCGGACTCCAAAATCTCGCTGGAACAAAGTACAGCAATTTCTGAGTAGGGCGGCTGGGAATTTCTGCAAAACTACCCAAATGCTCACTCTACAGGCTGTAGCGTCGCCCACTCGATTGATAGATTCGATCCTATATACATTGTGCACAGCGCACTCTCAGAGGATTCTTGGCATGACGAAACACTTTGCGCCATGCTTGAGGTACTCCGAGAACATGCAAGCCCTGGAATATAAGCTTCTCCAATAGCAAGAAGTCTGCTCCAAACATCTTTGACAACCCACTGCGAAAATGCGGTGGTTTGGCGAAGATGTATATATGATTGTGTAGATCTCGAGGAGGCGAATCAAACGGTAGCAATCGTTTCTCAAAAAACCTCAAATTAGAGGAATTGTGAGCGTGCAACGGTTTTCGACGCCTTGCGGCCGACACTCGTCCGCTGCTGGCCTTTTCAATGAAGCGCAAGTTTTCAATTTTGGCCATTTTTGATCTTTCATATGAAATGTATATCAAACGATAGAGCTCGTTGTCCTCAGATATACCCTGCCTTTTTAAATGGATGACTTTTGAGCGAGTTATAGCAAAAAGGGGGAAAAACCGCAAAAGTGCGGTTTTTTCGGAGTCTATTCAAAAGACGCGTCCGGTGCTGTAGTCCTAGCCGAATTTTCTATAAATGACCATGAGTAAGCAAAAAGTATGTGGTCACTTTATCCGAAAAACATCAAACAATGGACAACAACATTGTCAACATTTCAGCAAACTTGAAATAATGGACATTTGCAGTGTGTTGAGACAGAGCATCGCAAAACTAGTCGCTGTTAAACGTAAAAAAGTAGGTTCGGACGAGTTTTCGGAGGCTCCAGTTCCTAGTTCTAACGCCTCCCGAATTTCGGCTGATTTCGGACCATTTGTCGTGGTATGAGAGGCCGTTGTCGGGCTCAGGCGTGGCGAACGTAGCATACCCCGCAAGATGATGGCGTAATACTCGCCAGTGCTGCGCGCTGGCGCATATTGGGTGAGTCAAGCTTTCGGAATCAACCGAAATGTCGCATGTACAATCTCTCGGTTGAGAAGGACAGTTGGGAAGATCCCGAGCACTTTCCTTCGCATTAGGAAGCCCACCAAAGTCGACACCACCCCTTGAAAGGCTGACAGATGCATTACTAGGATCGGTGTGCATGAAAACTCGTCCGTGCTTATTTTTTATGTACATTTATGAGGAGTTTGCGAAACGTTGGCTGAGCGGGTAGCGTGATCTAGACGTCTAACATATCAGACGATCTTCGCTTTCTTACTCTTAGACACAAGCTATGTACGTTACTGAAAGAACGAGAACTCGACAACCTGTTAGGCACACTTTTGAGTCGCACTGTGCTGTTGCAGGTCGTTGACAGTGTGTGAGAGCTGAAATTATAGCAAACAGCTGATGCTAGACAATGTCGTGGCTCCTTCGACCCTTGAAATCAACAACTGTCAACTGTTTCAGAGCAACCCGGTAGAGATTCCCGTGCGAGGCTTCACTTACGGGCAGCGCCTGCGAGTTGTGCTCAAACCAACCGACAAGAAGGACAAGAAATTCCACGTCTGTAATGCTCCCTAAATTGTCTCTTTCAGCTACAGAAGATGTGCTCAGAGTGAGCAGCAAGATCGTTTAGGAGGCTTGCTTTGAGGAGACGTTCTATCCTGTTTCAGATCAACCTCAAGAGCGGCTTTGATATCGTCGTCCACTTCAATCCCCGCCTGAAGGTATGTCCCTGACGTGATTTGCACGGGTTGCTGTCTCCTCCGAAACTTGTTAGTCCCCTTCCCTTCTTCCTCACTCCCACTCGGCAGAACTAGCTCTCCAGGTCCTGCGCTCATTTGCATACAACATGCGCCAAAGATACCTTGCGATACTTCACATGATGAGGTGCAGATTTTGTGCTGGCAGCGTTTGATGGAGTGTTCGAAACACGTTCATTTAGCGTTTGCGGAAATGAACGCTTGCAAATCTTTTCGCCTCCTCCTATTACAGACGAATGTATAGGCCGGCAGTTGCGCCCATACCTCTTCTACTCCAGCTCCTGATGGAGAGTTTTGCTGAGAGCTGAAAGGTTAGGAGAGGAGTGGCTCACGGTCACACAGTTGAAGGATGCGCACTCCATCCCTTCAAGTTGATGCTTCCCATTCCACGCATCCTTATAACCTCCATTTTACTTCGACGATTGTGCAGGAGGCTTGAGCAGCGGACTCGGGGGAACTGACATGGTCAGCAGAGAGGAATGTGTTCTTAGGACAAGGCGCTGGTGTTCAACTCGTACTTCCACGGTAACTGGCAGCACGAGGAGCGCGCCTCGGTCGTGTTCCCGTTCGAGACGAAGGAGATCTACACCGTGGAGTTCATCGCCACTGGAAGCAGCTCTGTGAAGGTAGTGTGAACTCCCAAGTCTTACGAAGCAGAGGTTCCTTGCGTGGAAAACGGAGGCTTTTGGTTGGGTTCAGTGCAATTGGCCACATTCTGGGGCTGACGCGGAGAAGGGCATATAATGAGCAACAAGGGAAGAAATTCCAGGATATGGCTAAATTTGACACAGACCTGCTTTGCACGGGCACGGGCCCTTTCCCTCATAAGTACTCTTTTTTCAAACCTTTGGAGCTGCAACTCTCCAGCCATCGTAAACCGGTGATGGCTCGAGAAAACCGTGTAACACCTTTTGAAGCATTCGAAATTCATTTGTGGAATTGTTGAAATGGATGCAACACCATGCTGGTTGGAAAGGAAACAAGACGTTAAGCTTGGGCGGAAAATTCTGCCGTTTTCGTTCTTTAATATCAAATAGTCACAGCTCTGTCAAACTTTCAAGACTCTAGATACCGATGAAACAGCTACGCTTACCACACTGCCCTGCTAAAAGTGGTGGTGGAAGAAATTTTTCTGCTTGTCCGTCTATCTTGAGCATGATAGAGTTTATGGTCTGCACATAGTCGTGTATTTATATCATCCATTCAGACACCATTTTCCCCTCGAGCCTCTCTCCAAAAATCAAAAATGACTGTGTATAAATGGTGCAGCTAGATATTTCGCATGCCGGGGTGAACGTCAACTTCTGAGTCCTACAGTCTATTATGCGCTGAACTGAGCGACGACTTGTTTGATGTAGCTACACGAAAGGGTAGAAAGATCGTATTTCCTAAAACACGATCCATTCAGCACAGACCTTCGCAACTTTCCATAGATCCGTATCAGTATAGTCCGCTGTGATCGTTTATTCTGATGGCGCAGTGGCTTGATGTACGTTAGCATCAATGCACTCCTGAACTCCAAAAAGTGTCCTTTCAGCGAGGAGAGCTATCCTTGCGATTGTTCAAGTAGCGTAGTCGGTTAGTTTCTGCAAGCATTTGTCCTGTAGCTGCGCAAGTTTTGTGCATCATAACGGCGTTCGTTTTGTCCTATTTATCATTTTTTCGAAACAAACGAAATCAGCTACGTACTGGGTAAAAGCCACTTGTGTGTGTAAAGTGAGGGTAGTCAAGGAAGATGCGTTCGTAAAGGGAGGCGCGCAGCTACGCAGCAAAGGCCTTTGTGTTCAGGTTCACGTCAATGGTCAGTTCCTCTACGAGTTCCGAGAGCGTCAGTCCGGATGGTCGA
This sequence comes from Heligmosomoides polygyrus bakeri, assembly GCA_947359475.1. NCBI lineage: Eukaryota > Metazoa > Nematoda > Chromadorea > Rhabditida > Heligmosomidae > Heligmosomoides > Heligmosomoides polygyrus. The sequence goes on along the minus strand of OX375867.1, from coordinate 48,086,390 downwards.
TATCGTCGATAGAAGTTGGAGGCGACGTTCACGTCCATTCTATTCATGTCACATAATTCTAACACACTGGATGTCTCACCGTAGGATGTGCGCGATTCCAAACCAAGCCGACACTTCAGAGGTGTTCCATTGTGTGATATAGAGTAATAAAGATTTGCACTGATCCAGTAGTATCCAGCATTCCGTTTGGCCTTCCGTGGAGGATAGAGAACCTTTTCAGTGTGTCAATAAAATTTGAAAGACTAGAAAGCACTGCATATTCGGATAAAAAGCGTTCTCCTTAACACAGATAAGTTCGTGTAGGGATCGTGAAGGTACGCCTCCCAACAAGGGAAGCCCGTGAACTTCCCCATAAGCTGAGATTCTCAACGACACCAATATGATATTGTACGGCATGAAACGAGGAGCACAGAAGTGTTTTTTGTTTTTGCTAAGGCCACTGGGTGGTCCGAAAATGATTGCCGAGATACTGCCCACCGACAGTGCGAAATAGGCCGAGTGCGTAGTGTTGAGATCTCGTGAGCACGAGGCCTGTGTTGTGATCCAGAGCTATGCAAATTCCTGCCGTGGTTTCGCATCTTCTGCCGCTATGATGAAATCATATGATTTTTCTCATTTTCACACTAATGTGAACCATTCTCTCTGGCACACACCATGCATTAGTATGCAGAAAATACAGAATGCAGAAAACATTTTGCAATACAATACTATTTGAGAAATCTGCCGTCGATCTCAACGGAAAATTCTTGCATACTGATCGGGAGATCATGTGGTGATCTGTGTTCCAACGTGGTTTTCATGTGAGATATAAGAACTTTCCTTCCTCACACTTGTTATTGGGTTTGGATTCATGTTATTGTCATTATTATCCACTGTTTGCAGTTATCCCTGCAAGAAATATATATTTAACGGTAGTTTACATGAAACGTGTTGGCCCGTCTTCAACCAAGGCCTTTGCAAGAAAGAAACATGCGAATAGTTCATCAATTGTAAACACTTTGTAGTCGACCGTAGGTGCATATCGAACGCAGGCACTTTGGAAGAAAATGTGTGTGAAAACCACGTCAATAGAAGCTGTTCGTCGCAGCTTCGGCGCAATCACACCTCCATGTAACATAAGTAACATATGCTAATTGTCGTCTAATGAGTCAAGAATAGCAAAGGACATGTTTGAGCAACATTCTTGGAAGTGTTGATTCAAAATTATTTTTAATTACAATACATTTTTTGAACTATACCCTAAACGTGTGCAAGCAAATTATTAAAAATGTCTGCGTGTGTGAAGCGGACCTCCACTATAACGAATTTATTGACACCTCTTATAATCATTTGAATATTGAGAATCTAGATATTATTAAAACGTCAACAACTCAAGGAAATCCTGGAAAAGTCAGAAAATATTGGCCTTCTAAGGAATACGGTAAACAATCTATCCAAAAACATACAAGAATGCAGTAGAAAATGTAGCCAGAATTATAAAAAACGTCTATAACATCCCGTCACATAACCTGGAAGAACCAACACCCTTTCAATACATAATTTAGAATCAAAGTTCTAGTTCCTAAACAAAAGCAACATAGAAGCTAAGGTCTATATTCCATATAGAAAAAATTTATTACTACAGGATAAATTTGTTTTTGTCCATTAGATAAAGCATCCAACAATTATGGGGTTGTTTGTTTAAAAAACTTAATTTACTCAGTTTAATGAAAGAAATGGATTCAACAGCCAATTCCTTAGAAACTTTGAACAGTAATAACGGAAATAATACTTACACTAACTTTACTACTTCTGATGAACTCCCCATTATATTAGCCCATTGACGACCGCGCAGCAAATTGCTTGTCTGAGACCACGCGCTGGAATCGCACGGACGCTGGAATCTCGTGGAAACACTGCTTCACGACATCCTATTATATAAAGCAGAAAGGCATGAATCACTGATTGGTGACATTCCCAGCGGCTAGTGACAATTGAGGCTATACCCAGCCGTTCGCCGTACCGCCGTCGCCAACCGTAAACACCACAACGTGGCAGCGTGGCAGGCAGCCACTGCTGCCGGTGGTGTTTACTACCACGAGGTGTTTACGACCATGACGCTTCCACTGCCGGGTGGTCACCAAAGGACACCCACTTGATGAGGTTTCGCAGGACGTCACCACGACTATGACGAGCCGCCGCTGCCGGGTTCAGAGAACACGTTAAGCGTTGCGGAAGAGGTCTGCGCCGCGGCACGGCTCACACCCCATGACCTGTGATGGAAGACGTCGATGAGCCGCACCGCTTGCTTCTGCTTTGCGCGTTCTTGCTAGTGCGTTCTTCTTCATCCACCTCCCTACACATTAGCAACAGCATATGATGGCCTAAGGCGTTTCGATCGGGCACTTTCCGGGGTGGATGTTGCATGATTTTCACTTTCATTTTCGAATTGGACACCTTTTAAATCAAATTGGGCAGTTTTCAGGCCAAGTTGGACACTCTTCCAAGCTGCCCGATGAACTTTGAAATCAAATTTAACGTCTTCCAAATCGAGACGAGCTTCTTACAGGTTAAACTGCAGGGTCTTCAAGATGGTTAGAATATTTATTTATTTTTTGAGAAAAAATCTGAATCGAAAGACTGGATTGCACCATGCGCCTGAAAAGTTCAACATAGCGTTCGTTTGATGGACTCACACGTAATCGATCTGGGTGAGTGTTGTATGATTACGATGGCCGACGCAAGGTCTATCAGGTAAATATTGGCTTCCCTTCAGACCTTATATCGATCGACATTATCGATCGTTTCACCTGTGTTATTGGTTCTCTCTCAGACTTAATCGATCGGGTGGGTGTTGTGTGATTAGCTCAGATCGCGGTCAGACAATCTATTCCATCTCGATTTGGCAGACATTCAATTTGATTTCAAAGTTCACAGGCCACAGCAAAATACTGGATCGTGCCATGCACTCAAAAAGTTCAACACAACGTTTATTTGATTGACAAGAAAGTTAGTATATGTGTGTTTATTGCAATTATTTGTGTTACACCGTTTGCAGGTGTGAAACTGCATGCAAACAGAAATTTTGCTATCAATCGAATTAAAATCGCTAATTTTCGGTAAGGGCATGGCGTATTCTCTGTTTTAACAATATAAAATGGTCGCTTTCCTGCTCTTCAAAACAAGCTTTAATTCATTGTTTTTCCTCAAAAAATAAAACTTTTATAAATTTTCAAACTAGGTGTTCTCTCATTTGGGAACTAAATTAAAACTTCAAATAAAATTATTCTAAAGTTTTCTTCGAACAAAAATTATCCTTACATTTTTGGAGAGTCCTCTCTAGTTTAATGTGAAAGATGCTTATTTCAAATTGGAAGAGTTCTCTTCGATTTGAAAAGTCTTAAGTTACTTGGAAGAGTGTCCAATTTGACGTGAAAACTGTCCAATTTGATTTCAGAACTGTCCAACTCGACGTGAAAATTATATATATATATATATATATATATATATATATATATATATATATATATATATATATATCAACCGATATATTGATGTTTCTCTCTCACTTAACCGATCGCTGTGGATGTTGTGTCATTAGCTCAGACCTCGAGCTCAGACAATCTATACCAACGGATATATTGATATTTCTGACTTAATCGACCGGGGTGGGCGTTGCTTGATTATGGCCGATCTATGAAGTCTGATAGAGAAACGATAGCACTACTTAAACGATCGATAATATTGATTGATCATGATCGTCTGAACGTTCTGTCAACAACTGCCACTCAGACTTCATCGATCGGAGTGGGATTAGCTCAGATCTCGATCAAACAATCTAGCTCGTTTCGATTTGGAAGACTTTCGATTTCATTTCGATGTTTACAGGCCACTTCAGAAGACTGAATCGCACTCAAAAAGTTCAACGCAGTGGGTGTTGCGCGATTATGATAGCCGACGGAAGGCCGACCAGGAAAAAGGTGTTTCGATCGGACAGTCGATCCCACTATAGTCGCTATCCATTCTTGAGCGTTGGTATCGGTTCTCTCCAGATATGATCGATCTGGGTGGGTGTTTCGTGATTATGATGGCCGACGGATGGTCGATGGCCTATGTTATACTTCGGCAACGAGTCGCCGACGTCGCCAGCGGCGTCGCCGGGAGCTCCTCTGATGGAGTCTTTTGATTGTGGATTGGTTCTTCTTTCCCAGCACTGCCATCATCCCCACCGGACCTTGGGTTACGAAATGGAGAAGTGCAAAAACACCCGTATTGCGGACACCAATAGTGTCATTTTTACTCTCAACGCTCTATTATGGTTAGTCTCACAACCATTACCTAGTGCTGTATGAAAATCCGTTCAGCTTGCTGGAACACTAAGTGTTTGAGGCAGGGTCAAGCGTAAGGTGCGATTCTTGAAAAAAACTTACGACCCCCCCTTTCGAAGCTAGTTTGTACGACCCCCCTCCTTGTCTCCATCTCTGGTTTATTTCTTATCTGTCATCATTTTTTCAAATTTTTACGCGATTTTTGTACCCACTAGCAGGTTCTTCTTTCCAGGTGTGGCTTCAACACTGTAGGGATTCGGGCGCAGCGTCGTCCACTGAGGAAGACATGTTAGTATTGACTGCTTAAATGATTTGATTGGTTGAATAAAGCTTCTAATTCTGATTATTGTGTGGTAAAAATAAAGATTTTCTGTCGGCAGATTACGAATGGATGAGAAGTGTTGAATTTTTTTCAATTTTATTTAGGATGTTATGGAAACGACGGCGTTCTACCTGGAGGAGCGACATCTACGTCCAAAACCATATTGCATAAAATTTCAAGTATTACTTACTAATGGTGACTTAAGTGCTTTCCTTGAGGCGATGTCCGTTACTTTGCGTGGTGCCATTGGAAACTGCTCGCTCTGCTAGCTATGCTAATCACGGACATTCGAATGCAGGCGACAGGCCCTTGTGACACGCCATTACATGACTATTCATACACCATGTGATGTGCCTACGAAGACCCATGTCACATCACATGGTGTATGAATAGTCATGTTTTTCGAGATTGTGCTACGGCGTCCGCTGGAGCCGACGCGCACTCACAGAGTCGGCGAGTGTGGAAAGTACGCGAGGGTCCCTGATGCGAGGACGGCATCGGAGGGCAACTGAGCTAGTCCGAAAGTTCCGTAACGTAGGCAGGACCCGCGTAGCAACGCTGAATGTGGGTATGTTGACGGTCCGCTCGTGCGAGTTGGTTGAAGCACTAGAGCGTAGAAGAGTTGATTTCTGTGCGGTGCAAGAGACGAGGTGGTCCTGCCGCAAGTCAAGGGACATAGGACGAGGCTTCAAGGCCCTTCTATGTGAAGTCCCAGGACCACCAGTGGTGTCGGAATAATCGTCTCCGAACGATTTCGTGACTCGATTGTAAGTGTCGAGCGCTTTAACGATCGGTTGATGAAGATCGTTGACGCCGCTAAGGAGCGACTCTATCACTTCTTCTCCGCGTATGCTCCACAGACTGGCTGCTCCGATCAAGCCAAGGACGAGTTTTGGAGCCTGCTTGATGAGAAGACAGGCAGAGGTACCGCCAAAAGATGTCATCATAGTCGCTGGTTTGGTATCCTGCTGAGTGGTTGGCTGAGTTCTTCAACCAGGTAGTAAAGAAGAGGAAAGTATCGGAGTGTTGGCACAACGGTACGACGATTCCGATTTGGAAGAAGAAGGCAGTCCTGCAGACTGCTCCAATTATCGTCCGATTCGCTTGCTTTCGCACAGCATGAAGATCTTCGAGCGAATCCTCGATAGACGAATTCGTGAAATCGTCAAGCTCTCCGACAACCAGTGCGGCTTTGTATCTGGTCGTGGGACCATTGATGCTATACACGCCGCCCGCCTCCTGGTGGAGAAGCATCGCGAGAAACAGAAGCCGGTGCATATCGCCTTTCTCGACTTGGAGAAGGCTTTCGACGGCGTGCCGCGTGGGGTTATACGGTACGCTTTGCGACAACAGAACGTACCTGAGGAACTCATAGAATGGGTGCGGATGCTTTGCTCTTGCAAGCTGCAGCTGGAACCTCAATGGAGTTTCCCATCTCTGTTGGGGTGCTCCAAGGTTCTGCGCTTTCTCCACTCCTCTTTGTTGTCGTCATGGATACCATTGCGAGAGACCTTCAGAAGCCTGTCCCATGGACATTGCTCTATGATGATGACGTGATGCTCGCTTGCGAAGACAAAGATGATCTCGAGCGGCAGGTGCAAGCTTGGTGCGACCTCCTGGCGATGTTCGGACTCAAACTGAACGTCAAGAAGGCCGAGTACCTAACGACTGGCGTAAGCGAGTCCGGCTCCAGTAAGATTGACGGTACTGAGCTTGCACGCACTTCGGTGTTTAAATAGCTGAGATCAGCAATAGCGTCTGACGGTGGCCTGATGGTTGAAGTGAACTCACGCGTGAGTGCAGCTTGGTCCAAGTGGCGTTCGCTGACTGGTGTGCTCTGCGATAGGAAGATACCAGTGCACCTGAAGTCGAAGATCTATAGAGCAGTTGTGCGGCCAGTAGCAATATACGGCGCTGAGTATTGGCCTGCGACTAAGGAAGTTGAAACGCGCCTCAGCGTCATGGAGACGAAGACGCTGCGCTGGACGGCTGGAGTCACGCGCATGGACCGCATCCGAAATGAGGCTATTCGGCAGAAGTTCGGTGTTGCGCCGATAGCGGACAAGATGCGCGAAGCTCGCTTGCGATGGTATGGCTACGTTCTGCGTGGGAAAGAAGACAGCGTCCGCAAGATAGGCCTTGAGTTGGAAGTGTCAGATAAGCGGCCTAGAGGACGCCCGAAGCAGCGTTGGTCGGATACGTTACACATGGATATGAAAGTAACTGTCGTCCACCCTGATGAAGCACAGGATCGAGAAAGGTGGCGTCACGACACCAGAAGAGCGGACCCCGCTACGAAGCGGGACAAACGCTGATGAAGAAGAAGAAGAAGAAGTGCTTTCCTTACGAGAATTTTTGAAGGGCTCTTCGAATCACTGACGGAGTTGCAGCTCAAGGATGGACTTCTCGCGGAAAATTTTTTCTTCCTTTTGAAGGAAAGTACATCAGAGACTGAAATTGTACCATATGAAATTCTAAGCCGTGATCATTATACATTAAAAGAAAATCAACCTTCTTCGCAGCGATCTTCGATATGATTAGGGCGAACCATTTTCAAAATTTTCGTTTTTCATGAAAAATTAATTATTTTCTTCCTAAAACAAACTACCTGTGCAGTTAAAATTTTCCACAAAAAGTTTCCAGCCTTGACCAAAGCACAGTAAAAAAATCATGGTTTTCTGAATAGAACAAGTTGGATCGACCTCTGGTCAATTCCGTATCGACGTCACTGGACTGACAAAATTTGACGTTCACAAAAATTATGATAGCTCAGTAAGTTTTTCAAAGTTTGGAAAAGCCAAGAACTTTTTGAAAAATAGATGAAAAGAGCTTTCTTATCGTGTAAAAAACATCCATCAAAAATGAGGTCTTCATACGGGGCGGAGTCATTCGATTTTTGTGAGAAAAAAATAAAGTGATTTTGTATAAATAATTATATTTCGGTAAGTTTTTGGAAATTTGAAAAAGCCAAAAGCCTTTTGAAAACTAAAGGAAATGCGCTTTCATATAATATATGAATCAGTTTTGAAAAAAGGGTTCTTCATGCGCGGCGGTGGGGGTGCGATTTTTGGCATGAAGATCCCCGCTGCGCATGAAGATCCCTTTTTTCAAAACTGGTTCATACATGCTAAAAAAGCGCATTTCCTCTAGCTTTTAAAAAGTTCTTGGCTTTTTTAGTTTCAAAAAACTGACCGAGTTACGATCGTTTTTGTGAAGTCGTTCCCAGTTTCTATGGTCGATCTTGCACAGAAGTCGATGGAACGACTTCACAAAAACGATCATAACTCGGTAAGTTTTTTGAAATTAAAAAAAGCCAAAAGTTTTTCAAAAACTAGAAAAATGCGCTTTCTTATAATATATAAATCGTTTTTGAAAAAAGGGATCTTCATGCGCGGCGGGGTGGGTACGATTTTTGGCAAGTATTGCTGCAAAAATCGACCAATAATCGCACCCCTCGCCGCGCATGAAGATCCCTTTTTCAAAACTGATTCATATATTATATGAAAGCGCATTTCCTCTGGTTTTCAAAAAGCTTTTGGCTTTATCATATTTCTAAAAACTTACCGAAATATAATTATTTATACAAAATCACTTCAATTTTTTCGCACAAAAATCGAAGGACTCCGCCCCGTATGAAGACCTCTTTTTTGATGGCTGTCTTTTACACGATAAGAAAGCTCTTTTCTTCTATTTTTCAAAAAGCTCTTGGCTTTTCCAAATTTTGAAAAACTTACCGAGTTATCATAATTTTTGTGAGCGTCAAATTTTGTCAGTCCAGTGACGTCGATGCGGAATTGACCAGAGGTCGATCCAACTTGTTCGATTCAGAAAACCATGATTTTTTTTACTGTGCTTTGGTCAAGGCTGGAAACTTTCTTTGTTGTGAAAGTCGAATTTCGCCGCTTCTATGACGACGGTGCCATATCGACCAGGGGTCGATGCAATCTATTCGTTTCAGAAAACCACGATTTTCACACTGTGCATTGAACAAGACTTGAAACTTCTTGTGACAAGACTTCGGCTGTGTGGGTGATCTACCCTAGGTAAAAATTAATTAATTTTTCTTGAAAAACGAAAATTTAAATACGATCCGCCCTAATCATATAGCGAAGAAGCTTAGCTTTTTGTTGTATAACTCATGACTTAAAACTTCATGAAGCACAATTTCACTCTCGCATGTTCTTTTCTTCAGAATATAGAAATTTTCTCTGCGAGAAGACCATCTACAGTGGCGATCGATGATATCGGGGAACACAATGGCTCCACGTAACCTGCCATACTTCGGAGTTTGTTCGACGTCTCTGAAAAATTGACAGAGCTTTTAAAATTATAAGAAGTGTGGATTCTGCGCTTTAAAAAGCAGGTTGTAAAATAGCGGCCTCCATTTGATTAACGGTGTCGAATTTTTTCGGCAAATGATACAAATCGGACCGTCTGTTCATACGTTTCAGAAAAACAGGTTTTATTACCATGTGTCAAAGTGTTGCTTAAAATTTCATGGGGTACAACTTCACTTTCTGATGCTGTTTCCTGCAGAAGAGAGAAAATTAGTTCCGTGACAAGTTCATCCTCCGGTTGTCATTCCGTCATCGATTCGAAGAACACTTCCAAAAATATTGTAATGAAAGCACTTAATTTTTCTTAGTAATGACACTTCAAGTTTTATAGAGCGCAATTTAGGACGTAGATATCTCTCTTTCAGGCAAAAAACTGTCGTGGCCATGACTTCCTGGAAAAAAATTGAAAAAAATGGAAACCTCTCATTGACTCCAAATCTGCCGGCAGAAAATCTTTATTTTTAACAACAATCACCATTTAAAACTTTTTAAATATTAATTTTCTCCACTCCAGGGAACGAAGGAGAGATTCCACGCCTTCGTAGACTTTCCTGACAAAAAAAACTTATTAAGAATTAAAAACATCGCCTAAAACCTGAAAAATAAGAGAGAATCCTCTGCCAAAACCGGAAGAGTACGACCCCCTCCAGACGAGGCCACAGTATGACCCCCCCTGCGATTCTCGCACCTCAAGCTTGACCCTGGTTTGAGGAGGGAGTGCGAGCCTAATCCTTACTTTCCCTTCGCTTTGTCACCTTTTTTATGCTCCCCTGTCGTTCTCACCCATTTTATTCGGGTTTTCTAGGCATTCTTGCTTTCTTGCCGAGCAAATAACAGAAAATAAAACCGTGAAGAAAATTGAAAACGTGAAGAAAACGGTGAAGAAATGCGAATAACTGATACTGAGCAGCCAAAATATGAAAGACGGCCTAGAAACAGAAATATACGAAACGGCGGTAGGGAAACAAATTTAAATAAGTATTGTTTCCTCGCTTTCTCAAATCATAAGCAAACCTCGCTTTTTCGAAATACAATTTACACTAATTAAGAATTAAATTTTTCTGTGAATTCAGAAAATTTCGCGTAAATTTAATTTCAATGCGATTGAACGAAAAAGGCCTTTGCTAAACTCCAAAAAAAAATTAAGGAAAATGCCGGTAAATTCGATAGATCGCTAAATCAATAGTCGTTAAATGTTCAATACTGGCCCGTACTTCTATTAGTACACTGCGCTCCATTTCTCCTCCGACGACATCGCCGACGCCGCCACAGAATCTGTCGACGACGTTGCCGACGGTACCGACGACGTCTGTGGCAACATTGGCGTCGGGGACGCGTCGCCAAAGTATAACACAAGCCGATCGAGAAATCATCCACCATGACGAAGTTCGCACAGGCATTCAATAGCGATCGATATTATTGCTATTTCGAGAGCTGATATCGGTTTCCTCTCAGACCTTATATCCATCGCTATTATCGGTCGTTTCACCTGCTCTCTCTCAGACTTAATCGATCGGGGTGGGTGCTCCGTGATTACGATGGCCGACGGAAGGTCGACCAAGTAATCAGCCACCATGGTAAAGCTTCTATCAAAAACCAATATTAACCAATATTATTAAATGGTCAATCATTGTCTGGAAGACACTTTTGATTTGGAAATTGTTCACTTTGTTCAAGAACATACATACTTCGCGCGCTGGGTTACTAAGCTATTTCTACCTGCCCAGGTCCTCCGATTTTCAGAGGTGGACCAGAGCAGGTCAGCGAAGAATGTTGGAAAAACCTATACTTGGTTCTTCTACGCCTTCAATCAAGTCTTGCTCCTTGGTCCTCCATTTTCGGCGACGCTTTGACCAGTTTCCATACTACAGTATGCACAGGAGGATAGTATTTTTTGTCCTAAGTCACACTTTCCGAAATTCTTCACACCTCGTGGCTTAAAGCACGACGACTGGAGAGTAACGTCATGAATTCGATTAGGCTTGACGAGCTGCAATGGGTTGTGAACACAACCCTAGACGGAGCAGGAGTGCTGCGGACATTTTCGTGAGCGCTGTACTGGGATGTGACTGATACTCAACAAGGCGTCAATCGATCTGTAGTATGCGTTCATTTCAACGTGTTCGCTCGCCGGCGAAGCCGGCGACGGACGCTGGGTGACGAAGCAACCCTAGCTAGGTTTGGGCTATGTTCCTAGCGTGGCCCGCAATACCCGAAGTCGGCGAAGCCGGCAAGCCGGGCGTGGCCCGCACGTCCAGCGTACGGCGCCGGCGAAGCCGGCGACGGACGCTGGGTGACGAAGCAACCCTAGCTAGGTTTGGGCTATGTTCCTAGCGTGGCCCGCAATACCCGAAGCCGGCGACGGATGCTGGGTGAGGAAGCATCCCTAGCTAGGTTTGGGCTTCGTTCCTAGCGTGGCTCGCAATACCCGAAGCCGGCAAGCCGGGCGTGGCCCGCACGTCCAACGTACGGCGCCGGAGAAGCCAGCGACGGACGCTGACTGAGGAAGCATCCCTAGCTAGGTTTGGGCTACGTTCCTAGCGTGACCCGCCATACCCGACGCCGGCGAAGCCGGCAAGCCTGGCCAGCCCGCACGTCCAGCGTACGGCGCCGGCGAAGCCGGCGACGGACGCTGGTTCCAAACAAAGCTCTCCCTCCAAGGGTCGCTACATATTGTAGGGGCCGGAACAGGTCTGAAACAAAACCTAAAAGATGCATTTGCTGCTGTAAGATGGTCTGCAAAGAAAAAGAGCGCACGTTTGCCATGAATCGTGCAGATAAGGTGAACACATGATGTAGCAGGTATTTGACATATTTTAGTAAAGATTGTTTCCAAAATTTTTACAAGAAATGTAACCAGGTATTTTTCTGCATCATTTTTACAAGATGTGAGTAGCTGTTTGTGAACGGTGCCGATCTTTGAGCAGCTTGAATAGTATGTAGTGCCGATTATTTGTTTTTATCTGTGCTCAAAAGTAGATGCCTGCTGGACCACAGTGCAGTAGCATTGCTATGATCCAAGATATCTAATGATTACTCGTAAACTACGAAAAAACGAGAACGGAAAAAAACGAGACGGTCCGTAGCGAACAGTTTAATAACCGCGAGCCGAAACCGGCCCGTGCGGTCGTCAATGGGTTAAAACATAAGTTTTTCCAAGTTAGACACAAACTCGGTTTTAATGTAGGAGGAGATCTACCTATAATTGACTCTATTCCAAAACTACACAAAAACTCCGGTTAGTTTTATTACTGGGGCTTTCAATAGTAGCGTTAAGTCTATGGCTTTAGAACTTTGTAAAAATTACATCTTAAGCAACACTTTACTAAGTATGCTAGTAATGTTTCCAACAACTGTAAGACTATTTAAACATACTAGGTAGTTAATAATAGCAACATCACCAAAAACTTTGTAATATTAAAACCTGCTATAACATCAAACTATATTCTGCAGATTTCACTGATATGTTTACCGCATAATATTATATTATATTTCCTAAAATAAAAGATCTCATTAAGTTATATTTTCAAAACTTGGATAAACAATTTGCTGCTACTTAAGCGAATAAAACCTTTTCATACGGATTATATAAATGATAAATATGTTACAACTGTTTCCGTTACAACTGGAGTAGGGGAAGGTCGTAGTGGCGATGGGGACAGTCGAAAACGCTGAACACGAAATGTGCAATTCGTGTTCGAAGTATCGATCGCCATCAATCGATGTTGATAAAATTATCGATTTTCTGTGGATGAAGTTCAAATGGCCCGAAACTTTACCCCTGGGGGTAATCGAGGTCGTTGAACACGAATATGGAGTTCATTTTCGAAGTATCGGTTGCCATCCATCGATATTGCGCAAAAGATCTATTTTCTGTGGGTATCGTTCAAACTGTCCGAAACTTTAGCCCTGGTGGAGTAGAGGTAACTGAACACGAATCTGTAGTTCTTTTTCGAAGTATCGAAAACGAAGCCATCAATCGATATTGACCAAATTACTGTTTTTCTGTGGATGACGTTTATTTGTTCTATTGCTTTCTAACTTGCCCTAATTGGTTAAGGTGTTCCTCCTGAGGAAACCATGACACAGGTGGCAGCTACAATAGATGAAGAGAATCTATTACCGAAGCCGTTAAGAAGGAGTCAGTTCAGCCGAGAGGCAGCTCTGACGGCTGGTAGAGAAAATAAGAGTGTACCTCAAGGTGGCAACTTCAGTCCGCTTTTAGCAGATCTCATTATATCCATGTTCGAATGTAATACTTTAAAAGCATTCGAGCTCATGAATACCAACTTTTTATACCGTTCAGATATATAGATGATCTACTTATAGTTCACAATTATAATGATAGCTACATCCATCGCCTTCTAGTGTTTGTTTACAAAAATACTGTTCTACTAAAGAGACCCACACTAATAAACACAAATGTAACTATTTGGGCATTTCCTTGGAAGTAACAGATAACGTAGTAGAAACTAACTTATACAACAAAACTTCTTCTTCGGCGTTTGTCCCGCATCGTAGCGGGGTCCGCTATTCTGGTGTTATGACGCCACCTTTCCCGATCCAGTGCTAGATCAGGGTAAACACCAGTAATCTTCAAGTCCGCATGTAACGTATCTAACCAGCGCTGCTTCGGGCGCCCTCTAGGCCGCTTTCCTATTACCTCGAAGTTAAGGCCTATCTTGCGGACGCTGTCTTCCTTTCCACGCAGAACGTGGCCGTACCATCGCAAGCAAGCTTCGCGCATCTCGGCTATCGGCGCGACACCGAACTTCTGCGAATATCATCGTTTCGAATGCGGTTTAGGCGCGTAACTCCTGCCATCCAGCGCAGCATCTTCGTTTCCATTACGCTGAGGCGACTTTCCGTTTCCTTTGTCGCAGGCCAACACTCAGCGCCGTACATCGCTACTGGCCGGACGACTGCTCTGTAGATCTTCGACTTCAGGCGCTCCGGTATCTTCCTATCGCAGAGCACCCCTGTCAACGAGCGCCACTTTGACCAAGCTGCACTCACGCGTGAATTCACATCAATCATCAGTTTGCCGTCAGACGCTATTGCTGATCTCAGCTATTTAAACACCGAAGTGCGTGCAAGCTCAGTACCGTCAATCTTACTGGAGCCGGACTCGCTTACGCCAGTCGTTAGGTACTCGGTCTTCGTCAGGTTCAATTTGAGTCCAAACCGCTCCAAGCGATCACACCAAGCTTGCACCTCTCGCTCAAGTTCACCTTTATCTTCGCTAGCGAGCATTACGTCATCAGCATAAAGCAACGTCCAAGGGACGGGCTCTGAAGATCTCGTGTGATGGCATCCATGACGACAACAAAGAGGAGTGGAGAAAGCGCAGAACCCTGGTGTACCCCGACAGAGATGGGAACTCCATCGAGGTTCCAGCTACAGCTTGGACTCGACTCTTTGGACAAGAGTAGAGAATTCGCACCCACTCTATGAGCTCTTCAGGAACTACATGATGTCGCAAGGCGTACCATATCACTTCACGCGGTGCGTGGTCAAAGGCCTTCTCCAAGTCGAGGAAGGCGATATGCACTGGCCTCTGTTTCTCGCGGTGCTTTTCTAACAGGATGGCATCAATGGTGCCACAGCCAGTCACGAAGCCGCACTGATTGCTGGAAAGCTGGACGATGTCACGAATTCGTCGATCGACAATTCGCTCAAAGATCTTCATGCTGTGCGAAAGCAAACGAATTGGACGGTAGTTGGAGCAGTCTGCAGAACTGCCCTTCTTCTTCCAAATCGGAATCGTCGTACTTTGGCGCCAACACTCAGGCACTTTTTCTCCGCCACAATCGGATTAAAGAACTTCGCCAACCACTCAGCAGGGTACCAATACTTCGACTTCAACAGTTCTGCTGCCACGTCGTCGGGCCCAGTCGCTTTGCCTGGCCTCATCTTCTTCAAAACCGCTTCAATCTCCTCCACGGTGATCTTCTGGACGGGGCCGTGGGTTGGAGCCGTTGAGGGGATGGCTGAATGAAGAAATTCTACTGTAGAGATTTCCTCAAAGTAATCGCGCCATCGCTTCAATGCCTTCTTGCGGTCCATAAGAAGATGGCCGTTCTCATCATTGATGCCGAAGAACTTCCCGATGTCCTCGGTCTGGCGATGGCGATTCTTTGCGAGTCGGTACAGATACCGCTCACCATCGCGCGACTCGAGCTTCTCGTCGACATCTCCATAATGAGTGGCTTTTGCAACAGCCACAGCCTTCTTTGCAGCTTTCTTCGCTTTTTGGTACTTCCGCCAGTTATCGGCTGTCTTTTCGTCGAGAAACACGTGATATAGCGTCTTCTTCTCTCGAACTTTGGCTTTCACGTCATCTATCCATGGCCATGCCTGCTTGTCGACCTTCCGTCGTCCAGGCTTCGTGATGCCGAGCTCCGACCGTGCAGCGTGACGAATCGCGTCGGTCTTCCAAGTTTCGTCGACAGTCGTGACTGTCGGTAACCGCACGCGAGAAATCACAGCTGCTTCCTTCTCTTTCATTCGCCACCACTTGATTCTTGCAGCACCGCATCGCCCGACCTGCTTCAGCCTCGGAGGGGCGATCTTTAAAGTACGGATCAGCGGTCGATGCTGTGGGGCGACCGTCTCAAACGGCACGACCTTCGCGTCTGTGACAAGGACAAAGTCTATCTGAGTCCTGGTGTTCCCGCTATAGAACGAGATGAGGTGGGAATCGCGTTTGCGAAATACGGTGTTCACTATGGTGAGGTTGTGCGATTCCGCATATTCAAGGAAACGCTCACCATCTGCGTTACGCAACCCGTAACCGAACCCACCATGACAGCTGTACCCGTCTTTCGTCGCGCCGACGTGCCCGTTAAGGTCACCAGCGACTATGATGACATCTTTTAAAGGTACCTCTGCTGTCTTTTCATCAAGCAGGCTCCAAAACTCTTCCTTGGCTTGATCGGAGCAGCCACTCTGCGGAGCATACGCAGAGAAGAAGTGATAGAGTCGTTCCTTCGCGGCGACAACGATCTTCATCAACCGATCGTCATAGCGTTCAACGCTTACAATCGAGTCACGAAATCGGTCGGATACGATTATTCCGACACCACTGGTGGTCCTGGGACTTCCACATAGAACGGCCTTAAAGCCTCGCCCTATGTCCCTTGACTTGCTGCAGGACCACCTCGTCTCCTGCACCGCACAGAAATCAACTCTTCTACGCTCCAGTGCTTCAACCAACTCGCACGAGCGGCCCGTCAACGTACCCACATTCAGCGTTGCTACGCGGGTCCTGCCTACGTTACGGGACTTTCGGACTAGCTCAGTTGCCCCCCCCCCCCGATGCCGTCCTCGCATCAGGGACCCTCGCATACTTTCCACACTCGCCGGGCTCTGCGAGTGCACGTCGGCTCCCGCGGACGCCGTAGCACTATCTCGATAAACGTTAACAGTCATACACCATGTGATGTGACATGGGTTTTCGTAGGCCGGCCTGTCACAAGGGCCTGTCGCCTGCAATTGAATGTCCGTGATCGGCTTAGCTCGCAGAGCGAACAGTTTCCAGTAGCACCACGTGGAGGAACGGACATCGCCACCAACTTATACACCAAGACTGACTGTTTTAATTTTAAAGTAAGCAGGTTCTCTCACAAAGGCTCACATATTCTTATTAAAGTCAAAGCTGATCTTGTTCACAATGAAACACTTAGAATAGCCAATACCTGCTCTAAATATAATTATTTCTGTTCCAAAGTTCAAGAGCTTCATGATGCACCTGCTAATAGCGGTTATGACATAGTGTTTGTCATTGCTAACATACTTAAATGTTTATATCAAAATGAAAAGATTCTTTAAAAATACAATATTAATGATAACTACAATGATATAAAACGTATTGCAAAAACACTATGTAGTGATCTTTAGAGTTCTTCTCCTATTAAGTGACTTTTAATTTATCTAGTCTTTTAGTTATTATTTACCAACCCCTTCAAGCCTTCTATTTACTTGTAACTGCTATATGTTGGGCTAATCACTACTATAATTCACCGTTGTTCTTCCTTTTCCTTTGTAAGGTAGCAGTTTAATGGGCGCGTTCCTGCTCCGCATTAGTGCGTGCGACGACGGAGTACCAAACCTCAGTCTATCACATTTCTTTGGCCTAAATGCCTTTTGTTTCTCCTGTTTACCTCGCTACTCATTGTTTTTTGTTGCAGGAGTCTCCTCTGTCTGTTCCGCTGCGCGTGAGCTCCTTCCTTTCTCTTTCTTTATGTCTTTGTTTTCCAAATTTGATTTGTTCTGATTTCTTCGTTACATAGCATCTACCCGCTTCACTGATGAGCCACCGTGGAGGTGCTATGACATAGGTTCGTCTGAAGTAGTGGCGATACGAACCTACCTATTTTATATTAGTTTTGTTTATTTGAGGTTCAACGGATGTCATACTGCAAGCGTGTGTTCGATTTTTGGAGAAATTTACGATCTCCTCCATCCAAGAGCGGGTTTGGTACAACCCCCTCTCTTTGTTTTTGTACTCTTTAATAGGTTCAACTTTCCAGTTGTAGCTTCAACACTGTGGAGATTCGTTCACAGAAGAATGTTAGAATGTTTCATATTACTGATTGATCGTTTGCTTGAATGATTTGTTTGAAAAGAAGTTGATTAACTTATTGGATTTGTAATATTTTGACAACGATATTTTAATTATTCTGCAGTTAAAATAAAGAACTTTTGCGAGCAGTTTTAGAATTAATCAGAACGAGTTCAACCTTTCAGATTTTCTGGGGATCTCATGGATACGACATATTTTTCTACCTGAAGGAACAACATCTGCGTTTTAAATTGTACTCTATAAAATTTTGAGCGCTAATATCTATGGCTGACCTAAATGATCTCCCTACAAAAAATTTTGAGGCACTCTTCAAATTGATAACGCAGACGCGATCAAAGTGTGGACCTCTCGCAGAAAAAAAAATCTACCTTTTAAAGGACAGAACATCAGAGAGTAAAATTATTTAAGTCGTGATTATTGTACAGTAAAAAAAACAAGCTTTGAAGCAACGCAGCGATCTCCGACATGATTACGGTGGATCGTATGTGAATTTCTCGTTTGCCACAATAAAATTAATTATTTTCTACCAGAAGCAGATCACTTATGTAGTTGAACTTCTTCCACAAAAAATTTTAACTAATGTCCATTGCACAGTGAAAGTCGTAATTTATGAATCGAGGGGGTTGGATCGACGTCTGGCCGATCTTGCGCCGACGTCGTTGGAGAGACTAAATTGGACCTTAACGAAAATGATCATAACCCAATAAGTTTTTTCGAATGTCGAAAAAGCCATCAACTTTTATAAAAATGAAAGAGAAATTTTGTTACCGTATAGAAAGCAGCTAACAAAAAAGAGAACTTCATGCGGGACAGATGGGGTTCGATCTCTGGTCAACTTTTGCCGAAATACGAGCCAGAAATCAAACCTACCCCGTCGAGCATAAAGCCCTTCTTTTTGAAAACAGTTTTTATATGGTAGGAAAGCTTTTTTACACTTTTCAAAAAATAGTAAATTGGGCTTTATGAATTTCGAAAACTAGCCGATTTATGGTCATTTTGTAAAGTCCAGTCCAGAAGCTCCGGTCGGTCTTGCACCGACGTCATTGGTGCCGCGAATGCGATAGCTCGCTCCCTTCCTTTACTCCCGCGGGCTACCGTATCCGCTCGGGACCCCGATGAGGCGCTCCCGAGACTCCGGCCTGCCCGCGCACGCTATCGATCGGCGGGCCGGCTATGCGCCGCCCCACGCCGAGCTCATTCCTATCTTCCATAGTCTCGTCGAGCGGCTGCGCGGGCGCGGCTCTGGGGCGCCGCCATTGTGAGCCCGCTTTCAACGTCGGTCCGGGGATCCTCTGAGCGGAGCCTTGCCGCTCCTCACGTCTTACCCCAGCCGGCTGCAATACAGGGAGGACGGCGAGCCTGGATGGGGCTCGTCTAACCTCGGATAGCCAATACAATCCATCTAGCCGGAGCGGTACCAGCAAACCCGTATTCCATGTCATCTAACACTCGTCTCTGGTATTATGCTGCAGTGACTGTGTGATGTTGATATATGGAATGAGCCGTGGGTATATATGTCTACTGCTCTCTACGCCGAGGAAGATGGTGAGTCTCCTAGTTATATCTCCATGGTATTGTTGTTGGTATTGCGGTAAATATACTGTTTAGTCATGTTATGTTTGGGGGCTATTGCCGTTGTGTAGTATGAGGTTCCATGTAGTCATAGGGTAATGCTGGGGGTCAGATGTGCTCAATACAGTCCGGGACACTACAGCACGCCCGTAGGCACCCGCGGCTGGCGCGTGGTGCGGGTGTGCGTCAATCCAGGCGCTGCCTAGCGCGGAGGTTAGAAGTCACCATGCGGGGCCCCGTCGGCCAGGGAAGGGGCGTGGCTCATTCACACCATGAGTAGTTTTTTTTACACCTTCTTGCATTAACTCAGCAGAAGTTGGCCATGAGAATGCTATAATTCCCACCCCTTCTTGCTTACTATGCTGTTAACTAAATCTCTTTCTTATACTATGTTATTATTTTCTTCAGCCTTTACGTTTTTTTCGCAATGCCGGTTTTTCTTTGCTCATTTATTCCACATTTGTTATCTTCTGGCTGCACTGGCACGAATAAATAAATAAATAAATGTAAACCATGGGTTCTCCCTAGTGTCCCCCTTGGGTCTTGGGTCTCTTGGTACCTCGTAGCATCACGGGGCAAATGGGGACCAAACTCAACAGGAGCATGCACCCTCGCGAGCGGGGCCACCGATTCGCAACATGGTTCATCGGACGTTGGTAACCGGACCCGTTTGCCGGCTGGCCATTAAGCCAGCTTTCTGTACAATCCGGCCCTACCACGCCCTGGTGCGAGGGAGCCATGCCTTCCCCGGGGTGGCTGTAGTCCATTTGGGGTCTTTTGAAAGGGTTGGGGCAAAACAAGCATTACAGCCCCATGCAGGGCCATGGCAGCGTGCAATATCTTCTGGCTGGGTGGCAGACAGCCATGCGGCTGGGTGGCAGACAGCCGTACAAA
The DNA here is from genome assembly GCA_947359475.1 of Heligmosomoides polygyrus bakeri. Taxonomy (NCBI): domain Eukaryota; kingdom Metazoa; phylum Nematoda; class Chromadorea; order Rhabditida; family Heligmosomidae; genus Heligmosomoides; species Heligmosomoides polygyrus. Next base: position 48,066,374 of record OX375867.1, on the reverse strand, counting down.
GCGCTGCCGGGTCCTGGATGGGTTGCGCTTGGGCTGGTGCACGACCAGGGTGCAACGGCGTGGGGACCGGGCGACGCACGGAGCGTCGGCGGCAGGTGTGCTCGAGCCCAAGCTTGTCAGTACCAGGCATGGTAAGTCCTGTTCGCTCCTAGGGGAGGCGCCTCATTGATCCTCTGCCATACGGGTTGGCCACCCGGTTCAGGCAGTAGGTGTTGGTGTTTGGATGGATCGCTGCCGCAGCACCAGAGTTCCCCCGTTAGCACCCCGGGTAGTGCACTAGCCATACCTCCCCTACACTACAGCCCGTCCCCCCTCTTTTGCGTTGGGTTGGGTAATAATCCCCCCTCCTCCCTGGCGGATGGGGACGTTGCGAGGCCTCTCGCGCGATGGCAGGGCTTATATGGGGTTAATCGCAGCGCGCCCCTATAGCACACCCCCTTTTTTCCGTTTGTCGTAGTTGGGGTTAGGTAAAAAAGGGGAGTCACTAGTTTCCTCGGCCGCAATACAGGTTTATTCCGTATACAGCACTACAGTCCCCCTTCATTTTTTGCCCATTTTTATTACCACAGGTTTCCTTATCACGACTCCCCCATCTTCTTTCCGAAGCGGGTTTGGTACGACCCTTCCCTTATCTCCGCCACTGGTCTATTTCTGATCTGTCATTTTCATTAGCGTCTGTCCCGCTTGGCGGCGGGGTCCGCTCTTCTGGTGTGGTGACGCCAATTCTCCCGATCAAATGCTTGATCAGGGTGCACACCAGCCATCTCTAAGTCCAAGTGCAACGTATCTAGCCAACGTTGCTTCGGGCGTCCTCTGGGCCACTTTCCAGGGACCACAAGATTCAGGCCAATCTTACACACGGTGTCGCAGCTTCTCGGATATCCGGGCGACACCGAACCTCTGTCGTATGGTGTCGTTACGAACGCGGTCCAAACGCGTAACTCCAGCCGTCCACCGTAGCATCTTCGTCTCCATTACACTGAGGCGGCTTTCAACTTCCTTCGTCATGGGCCAGCACTCAGCACCGTACGTCGCTACTGGGAGGACTACTGTTCTATAAACCGTCGATTTGAGGTGCTCAGGTATTGTCCTGTCGCAAAGCACCCCAGCCAGCGAGCGCCATTTGGACCAGGCTGCACTCACGCGCGCATTCACCTCCATCTTTAAGCTGCCATCGGACGTGACTGTTGACCCTAGATACTTGAAAGATGTCACTCGTGAGAGCTCAGTACCATCGATCTTAATAGATCCGTGCTCATTCACATCCGCCGTCAAGTATTCCGTCTTTTTGACGTTTAGCTTGAGACCGAACAATGCCAAACGATCGCACCACGCCTGTGCCTGTCGCTCGAGTTCGGTTTTGTCTTCACATGCAAGCATGACGTCGTCAGCATACAGCAGCGTCCAAGGTGCCGCCATTTGGAGATCTCGTGAGATTGCATCCATCACGACCACGAAGAGCAGTGGGGATAGCGCAGATCCCTGATGCACCCCTACAGAGATGGGAAACTCCATCGAGGTGCCCGCTGGCGCTCGCACTCGACTCCTTGGGAAAGAGTATAGAATGCGCACCCACTCAATAAGCTCTTCAGGGATACCATGTTGTCGCAACGCGTACCATATAACATCTCGCGGAACGCGGTCGAAGGCCTTCTCCAAGTCCAGGAAGGCAAAATGCACCGGTTTCTGTTTCTCGTGGTGCTTCTCTAGCAGAAGACGAACGGCGTGAATCGCATCAACGGTGCCACAGCCAGATACGAAACCACACTGATTCGTGGAAAGCTGTACGACATCCCGGATACGTCAGTCGACAATTCTCTCAAAGATTTTCATGGTGTGCGAAAGAAGACGAATTGGACGGTAACTGGCGCAGTCTGCAGGACTGCCCTTCTTCTTCCAAATCGGGATGGTCGTGCTTTGCTGCCAACCCTCAGGCACTTTCTTCTCAGCAACAACCTGATTGAAAAACGCAGTCAGCCAATCAGCAGGGCACCAGCCCTTCGACTTCCACAAGTCAGCTGGCAGGTCATCGGGACCAGTGGCTTTGCCTGACTTCATCTTCCTCAGGGCTGCTTCAGTTTCGCTCACTGTGATCTTCTGAACGGGACCGTATACAGGTGATGCAAAAGGAACAGCAAGATGTTCAAATTCTACATTCGAGATTTCCTCGAAGTAGTCGTGCCATCGCTTCACAGCCCTCTTACGATCCATCAGAAGATGACCGCTCTCGTCGTTAAAGCCAAAGAACTTCTCAATGTCTTCTGCTTGGCGACAGCGAGCTTTGGCGAGTCGGTAAATATAACGCTCACCATCGCGCGTTTCCAATTTTTTGCTGACATCAGCGTAGTATGCGGCTTTAGCAGCGGTCACTGCCTTCGTTGCCGCTTTCTTTGCTTCTCGATAGTTCCGCCAATTATGGACTGTTTTATCACCGATAAACACGTGATAGAGCCGTTTCTTTTTTCGGACTTTCTCTCGACATCAGTCCACAGCCATGCCTGCTTGTCGACCCAGCGTCGTCCAGGCTTCGTTGTGCCGAGTTCAAGGCGTGCAGCCCGAGTTATCGCATCGGTAGCGTCCTTCCAGGTTTCGTCGACAGTTGTCACTGTCGGCAACCGAATGCGAGAAATAACTGCCGCTTCCTTCTCTTTCAGTCGCCACCATTTGATTCTAGCCGACCCACATCGCTCGACATGTTTACACCTCGAAGGTGTGATCTTCAGCGAGCAGATCAGTGGACGGTGTTGAGTGGCAACCGTCTCATACGGCACGGTCTTCGCGTCTGTGACAAGGCCTTGGTCGCGACGCCTAACAAGGACATAGTCAATCTGCGTTTTAGCATTCCCGCTATAAAACGAGATGAGGTGGGAGTCACGTTTTCGAAATTTGGTGTTCACGATGGTGAGGTCATGTGAGTCTGCATACTCAAGTATACGCTCACCATCGGCGTTGCGCGACCCATATCCAAAACCACCATGACAGTTGTAGCCGTCTTTCGTTGCTCCGACGTGACCATTAAGGTCACCTGCCACAACAACCATATCTTGTGACGGTACTTCCGCTGTCTTCTCATCAAGCAGGGACCAGAACTCGTCCTTGGTTTGCTCGGAACAGCCTGTCTGCGGAGCATACGCAGAAAAGAAATGGCATCGTCGCTCTTCTACGGCGACAACAATCTTCATCAAGCGGTCATCGAAACGTTCTACGCTTGCAATCGCGTCACGGGAACGCTCGGAGACGATCACACCGACACCACTGGTGGTCTTTGGACTTCCACATAGAACGGCCTTGAAGCCACGTCCTATGTCCCTTGACTTGCTGCAGGACCACCTCGTCTCCTGCACCGCACAGAAATCTATCTTTCTTCGCTCCAGTGCTTCTACCAACTCGCACGAGCGGCCCGTCAACGTACCCACATTCAACGTTGCTACGCGGGTCTTGCCTATGTTACGGGACTTTCGGACTAGCTCAGTTGCCCCCCGATGCCGTCCTCACATCAGGGACCCTCGCACACTTTTCACACTCGCCGGGCTTTGCGAGTGCGCGTCGGCTCCCGCGGACGCCGTAGCATTATCTCCAGAAGTCTGAAACGCCATCAACCATATGATGTGACACAAAATGTTCGTAGGCCGGCCTGTCACTAGGGCCTGTCGCCTGCATTCGAATGTCCGTGTTTGGCTCGGCTTGCAAAAGCAAGCAGTTTCCAGTGGCACCACGTGGAGGAACGGACATCGCCACCTTATCGTAGTTACCCCAACACTATATATTCTAGATTCCTAGTAGTTTCTTCTTCTCCTAATGTTTGCTAGTTCGCTCAATCCCTTAGTAGTATTAGTAGTTCTTTATCTCCACATTCGCTCCGGCCCCTTATTTTTTTCTGGCTATCCTGAGCATTTATTTCATCGTGTCCTCCGTCGATCAGCACTCGTTGCGCGGGAGCCCCCCGTATGGGGCCCCATATGTCATTATTAATAGTGCGTGTTCCAGGTAAACTCCCAGTCGAGCTGTCAACGATGTCCACCATTGGAGCGACCAAGGCGCACATTACGAAGACCGTCAACACGCTGAGGAGGGCGCTGGAAGAAGAGGAGCGCCAGTTGGCACCCGCCCCGGACGGAAGCCGAGTCAGCCCAGGTGAGTCGACAGGAAGTGGGCGTGAGTTCAACATCAATTACCACGCTCAGTATATTCGGAGTCTCCTTAAGAGACTCGAAGACCGTTGGCATGGAGCGCACGCGCTGGCCGAAGGTCAGGCCTCCCGGAATAGGAGGCTAGCGTCCTAGGGGAGTTGCAGTCCCATTGGGATGCCAACGCGTGCGACCAGGTTATAGCAGACGCGGAGCGGCTACTCGCAAGAGTGAAGGCCGCCGAGGAAATAGGCATTCCTTCCGCTCTAAGTTCTGCCCCACCTAGACCCAATACAGAGGTTGAAACCTTCAAACGCACATTAGGGTAGTCCGGACTACCAGCTCCCCCCGTTCCAATTCAGCAATACTATATGAACGGAGCATTTCCTCCGTCAGCAGCAACCCTCTTGGGGTTGCTATCATCAGTCAAGCAGGACGGTGCAGCGCAGTGGCAAGCTCCGCCCACCGCCATGTATCAGGCACCGCCTCCAAGTCAGCTTCAGTCTGACCAATACAGCGTAATCTTAATCAATACATAAAACTTCCTCCCTTTGAATTGCCAGATTTCTCGGGCGACATGCATTCATTCCCCGTGTTCTGGGAGCTATTCACAGCAGCGGTACACAATAATAACAGCGTGCAGCTATTACAAAGTTTCTCTATCTTAGAGGGAAACTCAAGGGAGATGCTCTGAAACTCATTTCAGCACTACAGCTAACAGAGATCAACTACAGCGAGGCAATTAAGATCCTCACCAATACATACCTGCAACCTGAACCTTTGCGGAATAAGCTCCAGAGGCAACTCGAAGCTGTTCCACCAGCCCACAGGTCACCATTATCTTAGTGCACAACATTGTGCACGCTGAAATCTCTGTGGGTACAGCTCGAGAGGCTAGGTGAGTACCCCGCATCCACCACCCACATGCGTACAATACGCACCAAGTTCCCGAACAATACCAGGGACAAAGTGGGTGAGATGAGGTCGACAGGCGATAAGTGGGACGTCAACACCCTCCTGTCCGCACTCGATAAAGTTATCGATCGGTTGGAAGTCATGGAGGGCAACGACTCAGAACGATTTTCTCACAATACAAGGACGGCACGACAACGTAGTTCACGCTCCCCATCAGGACGGAGCGTCGACGCTCGCCGTCCCCCCCAATACAGCCCAATCCGGCGAAAACGTTCGCCAAGCAGAAGGAGAGCATCACGATGCCCTTCTGCGTTCGTGGCAGCCACGAACCCGAGCAGTGCACTGAAGTGCAATCTCACTACAGCAGGAGAGAAATAATCCGCGACCGTAACTCTGCTGGAAGTGCCTTTGGACCGGACATCGGAGCAAAAACTGCCAGCTCCACCGTGTTCCATCTGCCGGCAGGAACATCATAAGGCGCTCTTCCTCAATCGACGCAGAGCACGTAGCCGGTCCAGTTCAGGCTCACCGCGACGAAGCTATTCACCAAGACCAAGATCACGTCGCTACAGTTCTCCACGCAGAGAAGAACGCAATTACCGCAGACGATCCTTGAGGTCGCCAAGCGGCTCAGACTGGTCTCCCCCTCGTCAGGAACGTTATAGGGATAGGAAGGACTCTCCTCGTCCTAAAGTTCATTTCAAGGATCCTCTCGAAAGTGATCCACTCACTAGACAGCACTGCAGTAACTCTCTCGAGACGTCATTACAACGGACGCTGATGAGTCCGAAGTCAATTCAGAGTCAGAGCTTCATACCGAGGTCCATGCGGCAGTAATAACAGATGCACCCCGTAAAGTGGTCGCATGCCTGTCGAGATCGCCAGGAGATCACCTTGGCTCATGATAGTTGAAGCACAGACTTACAATTTCAATACTAAGGCCGATGAACTGCTCACTATATTCCTGGACAGTGGTGTGTAGTGAGTCAGTCAGTCAGTCAGCACAGCTTTACCCGTAAGGAGACGGCTAAGTCTCTCGGTCTTAAACTTAGACATCCTCAGGACATTACAGCCATTACATTCGGTGGGCATCAGCACGCCGAAACGTCGTACGAAGTAAGAATCACACTCCAGAATCCAGTAACGGGCACTCCAGTAAAGCTTAAGCTCTGGACCAAATCGTACATCACGTCGGTCCCAGAGGAGGAAAAGGTCAAGACTACTCTCCACAAACCATCTACTGGAGATACGGCAGACGTCGATATCTTAATAGGGATGGACTAATCACTAATCTCACTCATTGACCTAAACCATAATCAGAAACTCCCATCGGGCTTAGTAAAGTCTTACACTAAGCTGGGTCCAATCTTATCCGGTCCCAATGCTCCGTTCTCGCAAATTAACTCGACCATAGTCGAGCAAAAAGAGAGCAGTTCTGATACGGACTCCATGGTCCGCAGGCTGCTCGCCCTCAACTCTGCGGATGTGGACGAAGACCGTGACACAACGGACTCGGAGATCATCCAGCAATACAAGGTCCAGATGAGAAAAGGCATAATCCACGTGAAATTTCCGTGGAAGGCCAACCACCCTCCTTTGCCGGACAACAAAGCCTTAGCCATGCGAAGGCTTGAGAGCCAATAGAGAAAGCTCCATGTCAATCCCAAGATGTTGAGTGAATACTGCAATACATTTGAGCAACAGCTCAAAGCCGGCATAATTGAGGACATTACAGGAGATCCTCCAGTAGGCACTCCACTCTACTACATACCCCACCAGGCTGTCATTAAGGAAGACAGCAAAACCACAAAATTACGCACCGTATTCGATGCGTCCAGTCATACGAGAGGCGTACCAAGCCTCAATGACTGTATACACCAAGGTCTAACTATGCTTCCGGACCTTTGCGGAACATTACTCACTCAAGTTCTTATTACAGCCGACGTGGAGAAGGCGTTCCACCAAATTCGCCTGCAGGAAAGCGAAAGGGATGCAACCAGGTTCCTGTAGCTCAAAGATCCATCCAAGCCGCCTACCAGAAACAACATAGGCATCCTCAGATTTACGCGCATTCCATTCGGCGTAAACGCTCCCCGTCCCTTCTTAGCATGTCCTTCAGGTATGCGTTGGAACGCAACAGCGACAGCAGCTTGAGGAAGGAAATCCTTGCCAACTCGTACGTCGACAATCTCCTTATCGGAGCCAGTAACGCCAGCGACGGTATTGCGAAACAACGCCAGTGCAAGGACACGTTCGCTGCTATGGAGATGAACCCCGGGAGTTCATGTCCAACTACAACGCTGTTATGGATCGTATCCCGGCAAAGGACCGCATGCAATGGACGACAGGAACGACAGTCAAGCTGCTAGGCATCAGGTGGGATCCATTTTTAGAGACAATACAGGTTCCAGTCAAGGCCGTGAAAGAGGTCACGACGAAGCGGACAACCCTTAAGGCGCTCGCTTCAACAATTGATCCGCTAGGCCTCTTAACCCCATTATTCATTTTAGCAAAAACCTTTGTTCAGGATTTATGGTTAAAAACGACCGATTGGGATACGCCTTTAGACGGCGGCACCACGGCCAGATGGGCAGAAATCGCCCAAAACATTATAGGCTTCACCGTCACCGTTCCGAGATACATCGCCAGCAATTCCCAGGGTAAGTACGAGTTAATTGCATTTTCAGATGCTTCGAAAAGGGTCTTCGCAGCGGCCGCATACCTGGTATGCAGGCTCCCTCAGCAGAAGCCCTTCAGTCACCTCATCTACGCGAAGACGAAACTCGCGGCCCCAGGTAAGTCCACCATCCCTCGACTGGAGCTCCAGGCCTCCGTTCTTGCGGCTAAAAATGGAACGAAGCTCTCCGGAAGGAGCTTCCAATACGAATCAATTCAGTCTATTTGATGGGCTTAACAGCCTCAGAGATCAAAAACCACTTCTGGTAGCATGGGCCTCAATACGTTTTGCGAAAACCATCATCTTGGCCCAACTCCGACATGGACTTCACTGCAGCGACTCCTCCTCCTAAAGAGGCGGAAGTCGAATTCAAATCAGTCAATACAATGTCAGTTCAGGTATATAAGTCGTTCGTACCTTTCGAACGCACCAATTCATACCCAAAGCTCGTCCGTATAGCGGCCTATGTGCTCAAGTTTATCGCCAGATTGCGATCGAAAGTCGCTAGGAAACGCGCAAACCGGCCTCGAGACGAAAACAGCATACTAAGTCAATTCAGCATCGCACCGTATATCACTAACGGCGATTGGAAGATTGCAGAGATTACCATCATTCGCGAACATTATCGCAAACTCTCTGCACATCTCGAAAGTCGCTCGGTGCGAAGGTTTCACATTGAGCAGAGCCAGGGCGGCATATATCGCGGGAGATCTAGGATGACCAACGCCAGAACATCGGCAGCGGCCAAGAGTCCAATTTTGCTCTTACCATCCCATCCACTAACTCGCATGGTGGTTACGCACTACCACCTCAAGCTTCTCCACGCTGGGTCATCTCACCTCCTGTCTGCTCTACATAAAGATTTCCTCATTCCACGGGCGCGCAGACTTGTCAATAGCGTCATTTCAGCGTGTAAGACCTGTGAAAGGCACCAGGGACGCCACTATAAGTATCCGGCTACGCCGTACCTGCCATCAGAGAGAGTCACGCAGAGTCGGTCATTCGAAAACACAGGGCTCGACTATTTCGGACCGCTCACGATTCGAACAGAGGACAGTCCAGAGCACAAGGTATGGGTATGATTATTTACGTGCATGTTTACACGAGCTATCCATTTGGAACTCGTTATGAACAACTCGACTCCCATTTCCTTCTCGCGTTTCGCAGATTCATTTCGAGACGAGGCACTCCCAGCCTCGTCCTCAGCGATAACGCGCCGACGTTCAAACTAGGGCGACAAGTCCTTGTGAATGAACTAACTCAGTTCAGGGAAGAAAAAGCCCTAACACATCAGTTACTTCAAGAGATCCGTTTGCGAACACGTATTCTCAAGTATATCTTGTCTGTCAATACAGACTCCTACGTGATTCCCTCAAAACATTCCGGGATCTGTGGCATACTGAATATCTACGAGTGCTTGCTGAGCGGAACCAACTGCGCTCGGCGAATCAACTGAGCACCGGACGACCGCCACAAGTGGGAGATGTCGTTTTACTACAGACGGACAATACATGTAGATCCAACTGGCCATTAGGCGTTATTGTCCAGACTAACCCTTCAGCAGACGGCTCAATAAGATCAGTCGCGGTTAAGCTGGGCGGTCAAAAAGTGCTCAATCGATCGGTTAACCAGCTCATCCCGCTCGAAGTCGCAGCAGAAGACAAGGACTCGATCAAGAAGCCGACGCCTAGGACGCCAACGCGGATCCAGCCACCACGGAAGGCGAAGAACCAATTCATCAGATGAGTTTACTCCATCTTGTTTCGTTCCTCCGCCATTTATCCCTCCTCATTGTCTAGTCAGTTCAGTTTCGTTTTAAATTTTTCTATTTTTTTAGTAATATTGGTAGTCTTTCTTCTTTACTGTCTAATTTAGCCTAAATTTTTCTGTCTCCCTTATTAAATTCGGTAGTCTTCTATTTAGTACCCTTTTCCTACTGTTAGCTTAGCGTAATCGTCCTCTAGTTCTTAGCCGTAGTTTTCTTTCCTATCCTCTAACTCAGCTTGGCCTTGTACTTAGTCATCTTAGCGCCGCTGGTTTCAGTAACCTTAGGTTAGACGCGCGCAGTACAGGATCACCTCGGTGACGCACCCTTGTACCCCATTGGCAACTCGTTAGCGCGCCCAGCGGCAGCTACTCGACAGCCCGCGCTTTTCTTCCCATATAAGTAAGGCGCGGGTTCGGCCAAGCTGCCTGCTTCTGTAGTTACTCTGTCTCTCCTGCATTATTGTTTTTCTATCATAGAACATGTAGATTTCGTCATATAGACCTTTTCTCCTCTAACATCATCAATTCAGCATTTCCTTGGCCTCTTTTTCATTTTTGTAGTCTCCCCTCCTTCTGTACTGTAGTTTCTTACTATTGTAGTATTCCTAGTTAGTTAGTTTCCTTTTTTACGTTCGTTTATCCTTCTCACTCTAGTGTTTTCCTCGATTCGGCCACTTCAGTCATTTAAAAACTTCCTGTTCGCGCCAAATCACGGTAGCCGTATATAGTGGGTCCTGAGAAGAAAACCTACCGAGCACGTGAGTCCCTCAGTGGCGCTGATTAGTCATCACCAGCGTCCAGCCGCGCACTTGTCTTGGCGGGAGACGGCACTTTCAATTCTTTTCTTTATTTTTATCGTGCTTATCGTTCTCTATCGCCCATCCAATACACTCTCCTCATGTAGAGGTCTTTTTGAACCTATAGTGCGCTCATTACAGCACTTTACCGACAATCCAGGATGTTCTTGAAAACTTTTTGTTTCAGACTCGTGCTCTTACTTTGACCGCACTATGAGGGAACGATATCAGCAATCGGCCAAACGTGCTTGCAATCAGCGCGACTACGGACGAGGACGTGGAGCGACACCGAGACCGGCCCGGGGAAGAAGAAGTGGATGGACAAGACCGGTATGGAGACCGAGCCCGGACCGTGAGTTTCATTCGTCGCATGCCACTACAGCTCCAACTGCAGACCCTGCACCTCCGTCCGTCAATACAGAGCCATCCCCGGCTCCGGCGCCTCCCACGTCGCCCATGCAGGTGGACCCAGCGCCACCACAGCTTCAGGGGTCATGGGCAGAGCACATGGAGTTCGAAAAGAGGCAATACAGTGTCGTCAAGACAAAGACACCTCGTGTGGCTCGCCCAGCTAAACCATCCACCACTACTACTTTTGCAGCCACATCCAGCGAGCCTCACGAGCCGTCCAGTCGGTCGACACAAGAGGAGGTTAGACTTCCTCTTAGGGAGCAGGCCCTTCAGCCATCGGAGCCACCTCAGGTGGCGACGGCATTACAAGGACCTCCTCTCCAAGAGAGGACGCGAGAAGGACTGGCGGTAGACCACCAAAGCCAGTACGACCAGCTTCTCGTACTCATTACAGGTTTAGGGCAAGTGGGATTTCATAAACCAACATCATCGGCACGCACGACTGCACCCACTTCAGTCCCACTCTCCTCCACTACACTCGTCGACCCGCGCACCAAGGACCAGCTAACGGATAGGCAATTCAGGACGGTGTTCGATTATATTCACACTAGTAACATCCTACGCGCCCAGATTGAAGCTCTCGAGGTTCCGCCACGGGAGGTGACTCCTGAAAGACGTGAAGGCTACGAGAGAGCGGCGCAGATCGTACACCTCATTAAGACACTACAGCGCCTAGCGGCAGCCACTACAGCTAGCTTTCACAACCTAGCTACCATGCTAGGCCGCAGCAACCCACTACAGTTTAGGTACGGCGTCCTCATGGGATGGATCCACGAGCTCACGCACAGCATTTCGTCGTTCAACGCCAACATCCACCAGCTGTACGAGCTCACCGTACCGAGGTTCCTGGACTGGTCTAACGACCAGAACTACTTTAGGTCCACGCTACAGCTCTTCCACATCACGCCGGAGTCCCTCACGGAGACAATACAGTTCGCGTCGGTCGTTTCAGCTCACGCCATTCGTATGATGCGCGTCGACACCAACTTCTCTTAGTGCTGCACCATCGAGTCGGCAACGTCACCGAAGCCGACAGGGAGTATGCATCCACGACAAGGCCCGACATTCCCGAACCCATTACAGGGGACCCTTCTTCGTACCAGGAGGCACTACAGTGGTGGCGTCGAAACTATTCTGACGCCCTCGTGATCGTATCGACGGACGGACACCTCCGCACACACGCCGTCGACCAACAACTGGAAAAGGCACGACGTACGCGACCACCTCAACAACCGGTCGCATCAGCAGTGGACACCGCCAAGTCAGTCCAGGAGCAGAGCTCTAGCTCTGCTCAACCGACATTACAGCCTGCAGCACAACAACCGGCGCCGAGGAGGATATTCCGAAAAAAGGGCGCCACGTCACTCACTACAGCTGTACAGCAGAAGCGCAAAACGGAGGAGAACCAGCGAAACACCGATCGGCCCGGACCGCAGCAAGATGATGAACCCTGACCTGCCAACCCGTATCGAGGACCGAGCCCGATCCGCCTTGCTCCGGAGGATGCAAGACTGTTGGCGGGATCTCCACCAATCCCACCGCCATCGGAAATCCGCACCTGCGCCTTCTGTTCACAACCGGATCACTGCAGTTCGGACTGCCACCGTCATCCGCTCATCTCGGAGCGTGTAAAGTTGGCAAAACAACACAGTCTCTGCTCGATATGCTTCAAGCAACATCGAGGCTTTTGCGTCAGAAGAGACCCGTGCAGCAAGTGCAAAAAGCAGGGTCACCACAGGGCGTTCTGTCTGAAGAACCCGAAGGCCATTGCGGATATAGCCCAGCCGCCGGACGCGTTTTACAGGATGCTCGAGCTCACCACGTTCCGGCCACCCCCCCCCCTAGGAATGGAGGTTCCGGAACGCCACCCGCTGCCGTTGAGAGCTGCACTACAATATCGACAGCAAGCCGAGCAGCACCAGCCGACTCCTCCTCAACCGTCTTCTTCCATCGCACGGCGGGAGGCCTCTCCAGGAGAGGGAAGCAACAAGCGGCGCCACGAAGAGGAGGATCTGGATCACGAGAGCGACGGATCGTGGTAAGGTATTAAAGTGATGAAATAACCCCAAAAAATATGGTAATTACTCATTACAGGCAATACCCGAGTCATTTCAGCTATGTTGTAATTACTTATGGTCTTTTAGTCATTGCAGATAGGGAATAGGCTTGACACTCCACCCGTATTCGAAGGATGCGGAAGGTGGAAGGAAGTCCGAGGGATCGACGAGGCTGCCATCAACCTCCCACTGAGTTCCTCCTTTGTGTAATAATTCAATTGTTCATGCAATCCAGTCACTTGAGGTTCCGTGGGGTCAAGCAGCGAGGTCGACGAGCTACGACGCCGTGGAGCAGCGGGAGGAAGACCAGTCCGACGGTCGACATCAACATCGAATTCACGACGACGACGCGCTCCATGGCGACGAAAACGATCAGCTCTACGGACATCAGAAAAGCCTAAGCCACTCTTTTAATATTCTTGTTTACTCATTACAGTTTTTCCGTAATTTGTAATACTTTATTTTTTGAGCTAATCGTCCAGTTAGGCATTACAGAGCGGTAGAGTAGCAGGCGCCAGTCCTAGCGAACGACGAGCGGCTCCAGAGCTAGCCCATGGATGGACCCCAGCGTGGACGCTCAGATGGACTGAGCGAGTGACGAGGACGCACTCCCTTACGGCGGAACCCGTCTCACCTGCGCTGTGTGAGTGCGCAATGTTGTATTGTAATCATTTCAGTGTTGTATAATGTAACCTCTTGTATTTATTAGGTACTCATTCAGGTCAGTTGTTACACTCTTATGCTTGGTTGTTCTTAGTTCTAGTAGTTCTGTTCTTAGTTGTTTACTTAGTGTTTGAAGTTGTAACAATTAGTGTAGTTTTCTAAATAGTAGCATTTAGTGTAGTATTTTTCTCAATAGTAGTTACTTGTAGTCAGTATGGCCCTGTGGATCCCCTTGTAGGTCAGAAGCCTCTTTTAGTTGTGTATTAGTTAATTTACGAAGCATTACAGGTAAAAACTGACAAATTTGACCTTTTTGTTGTATGTATTAGGTTGTCACATAAGTTCTGTCCGATTTTCGACGGCAACTTTGCGGTGTAGTATCTCAGCAGAAAATAAAGTTTATTAATCAAAGTAAGAACCGTTACAATCAATGCACTTCTGCCAATGATATACAAGAGCGTTAATTCCATTTCGGAAGAAATCTGAATAATAGTTATGACCCGCGGTATCTGTTAGTCAGTACAGGACGCGGCCGCTCCAGCGCCCAGCGCATTTTCTCTTGGGCGTTCGGGTTGGGTCGTGGGTTTCCGGAAGGGTCCGTCCGTTCCCACCTGTGATGCAGCCGGTTCCCAATCCAAAAGGGCCTTAAGCCCCTCGCGGCAAGACAGGACGCGGAAGAAGCCCCCGCGGGGCCAATTTCTTTTTGTCGGCGGGAGTGTCGCGAATGCGATAGCTCGCTCCCTTCCTTTCATACTCCCGCGGGCTACCGTATCCGCTCGGGACCCCAATGAGGCGCTCCCGAGACTCCGGCCTGCCCGCGCACGCTATCGATCGGCGGGCCGGCTATGCGCCGCCCCCCGCCGAGCTCATTCCTATCTTCCATCGTCTCGTCGAGCGGCTGCGCGGGCGCCGCTGTGGGGCGCCGCCATTGTGAGCCCGCTTTCAGCGTCATTCCGGGGATCCTCTGAGCGGAGCCTTGCCGCTCCTCACGTCTCACTCCAGCCGGCTGCAATACAGGGAGGACGGCGAGCCTGGATGGGGCTCGTCTAACCTCGGATAGCCAATACAATCCATCTCGCCGGAGCGGTACCAGCAAACCTGTACTCCATGTCATCTAACACTCGTCTCTGGTATTATGCTGCAGTGACTGTGTGATGTTGATATATGGAATGAGCCGTGGGTATATATGTCTACTGCTCTCTACGCCGAGGAAGATGGTGAGTCTCTAGTAATGTCTCCATGGTATTGTTGTTGGTATTGCGGTAAATATGCTTTTTAGTCATGTTATGTTTGGGGGCTATTGCCGTTGTGTAGTATGGGTTCCATGTAGTCATAGGGTAATGCTGGGGGTCAGATGTGCTCAATACAGTCCGGGACACTACAGCACGCCCGTAGGCACCCGCGGCTGGCGCGTGGTGCGGGTGTGCGTCAATCCAGGCGCTGCCTAGCGCGGAGGTTAGAAGTCACCACGCGCGGCCCCGTCGGCCAGGGAAGGGGGCGTGGCTCATTCACACCATGGGTTCCCCCTAGTGTCCCCCTTGGGTCTTGGGTCTCTTGCTACCTTGTAGCACCACGGGGCGAATGGGGGACCAAGCTCAACAGGGGCATGCACCCTCGCGAGCGAGGCCACCGATTCGCAACAATTGGAGCGATTCCACAAAAATGCTAATAATCTCGTTATTCAAAAACATAAGTCACTTTTTCAAATCTGAAGAAAAATGTTTTCTCATCATGTATTAACCAGTTTTCAAAATGTCTTTATGCGGGGCGATGTAGGGTCGATTTTCGACTCATAATTCGGAAGCAGTTGACCAGAAATTGAAACCACCTGCCCCACATCAAGATCCCTTTTTTTGAAAACCGTTCCAATATGGTAAGAAAGCACTCTTCTTCAATAATTCTCTTCTTTCTATAATTTTCAAAAAATAATAGGGATTTTCGAATTTCGAAAGACTCACTGAGTTATTATCATTTGTGCAAAATTACTTCATTTTCGCTCAAAAATTCAACCCCTCCGCCCCGTATAAAGACCTTTTTATATAGCTGTTTTTTGCATGGTAGAAAATGTGTTCCTTCCATCTTTCAAAAAGTTGATGGCTCTTTCGAAGTTCAAAAACTTATTCGGTTATGACCATTTTTGTTAACGTCCAATTTAGTCTCTCCAATGATGTCGGCGCAAGATCGGCCAGATTTCAAACCAACCTGCTCGATTCAAAAAATTGGTTTTTCACTGTTCAACGGACATTAGGCAAAGAAGTTTGTGGAAGAAGTTCAACCACATAGGTGGTCTGCTTCTGGTAGAAGATAATTAAATTTTTATTAGAAACCACAGTTTTGAATACGACCCGCGCTATTCATATCATTGATCGCTGTGAAGGAGCTTAGCGTTTAACTGTACAATAATCGCGACATAAAATTTTATATGGTACAATTTCAATCTCTCACGTTCGTTCCTTCAGAAGGGAGAAAAAAATTTCCGCGAGAAGTCCATCCCTCAGTTACGATCGATGATGTCGGAGAACGCAGTATCCGCACATAAGCTGCAATAACTCGGAGTTTTTTGGAGCCTCTGAAAAAGGAAATGTAAATTATATGCTTTAAAATTAGGTTCTAAGATTAGTAGCCTCCATGTGATTAGGGGGGTCGATATTTTTTGGCAAATGATGCAAAGTCGGGACGCTTGATCATAAAGAAGATTGTTTCAGAAAACATGGTTTGACCACTGTGCATGAAACAGGGCTTAAAATTTTTAGGGTATGATTCTAATTTCTGATGCTGTTCCCTGCAGAAGGGAGGAAATTCTGTGAGAAGTCTACCCATCGGTTGCCTTTTCGTCATCTATTCGAAAGGCGCTTCAAAATATCTTGTGGGGAAGCACCTTAGTCATCCGCTGTAATTAACACAGTTTTATAGTGCAATTTCAGACGTAAATTTCGCTGCTCCAGGTTAAAACTGGCGTGTCATGACATGCTGGACGAATCTGAAAAAATGGAAACCTCTCATTGACTCGAAATCTTCCGGCAGAAAATCCTTACTTTTAACCAGCATTCAAAATATTTTAATATTCATTTCTATATTGCTACTTCAGGAAACGAAGGTGAGATCTTACGAGAGCGATTTTCGCGTGTCTGTCCCGCGGACGGTTGCGCTAACTTATCTCCCAAATCGATAACTAGGGTGGTCGTGTCAGACCAGGGGTGTGCGTTTAACGATTAACGGTTTACCGATTTACCGGATTTACCGGCATTTTTCGTTAAAACTTTTTAACGAAAGTTAACGACGAAAAATTCCGTTAAATTGCATTAGCGACATTTTATGATCATTTTTAAAATTTTGCTTCCTCTCCATGTAAATGCATTTTGGACTTTTTTGAATGAGCTTTCGCGGTGTTCTGAGGAAACCTTCTGCTTACTTGAATCAGTGTAGCTAATCGATATTGTCCTCGACTTTCGAGAATTGTTGGCATTTTCCTTGCTCCTTGACCAATTTATCTGCGTGCGACCCCACTTTTCTACGCTCTCGTTCCGTGCTTTCCGACTTCCTGGTCCGTTTCTTGCGTTTGATTGCTACATATTATCATTTTAAAAGCTAGCTTTGACCCCTAGCTTCCAGGAACCGTTTACGCTATTCTATTTTTTGTGCCTGTCATCCAATGGTTTTTTTCATCCGTTGTTTCTTCCCTATAATTCTTGAGCGCACTTTTATGGGTATCACCTGTGTCACCTGTCGTCCCGTTGATCATCGACTTGCTCGAGCGGGCGCCAGCAGCGTCTCCATTCGTCCCGGTCGCGTGCCAGAGTGGTCCAATGGATCCTCCTCGCTCGAGGGACACGAAGAGCGTCATATCGGTCGTTCAGGGCTTTCACGAAGAAGTCCGACCAACGCGTTGGTGGGCGTCCTGGTGTTCTTTTGACATCCAGCGGAATCCAGTCTGTGACGGCTCTCGTCCAGCGGGTGTCTGCAAATCGCATTACGTGGCCGGCCCACCTAATTTTCGACGACTTGGCCCATGCGACAGCGTCTCTGATCTTCGAACGTCGGCGAAGCTCGGAACTCTGGAGGCCTTCTCTCACTTGCGTGAGTCGTGTCACTCCGAGCATCGTCCTCTCGATTCCACGCTGCGCGACGCTGATCGCGTG
Source organism: Heligmosomoides polygyrus bakeri (assembly GCA_947359475.1). Lineage (NCBI taxonomy): Eukaryota > Metazoa > Nematoda > Chromadorea > Rhabditida > Heligmosomidae > Heligmosomoides > Heligmosomoides polygyrus. The sequence continues at coordinate 48,048,821 of OX375867.1, read as the reverse complement.
TTCATCCTGCTTTCGTATAGCCCAGGTCTCTGAGGCGTATGTTAGGGCAGGAAGAACAGTGGAGTCGAATAGGTTGGCACGGAGTCGGACGTTCTTCGTTTTCTTCACGACTTCTTCGACGCTCTTGAAAGCTCCCCAAGCCGCTCGTTTCCTCCTGCTCAGCTCTGGTGCTAGGTCGTTGGCCATGTTGACTTCGCGACCCAGATACACATAGCTGGAGCATTCGGAGATGTTCGTTCCGTTGAGCGAGAATGGGGCATCAGAAACCCATCCGTTCTTCATGAACATCGTCTTCGTAAGATTCAGCTGCAGTCCAACGCTTCCACATACACACTCGAAGTCGGCCAGCATTCGTTCCGCCTGACTGATGCTCGGTGTTATGAGCACGATGTCGTCAGCGAAGCGAAGATGGTGCAGTTGCCGGCCGTCGACCTTCACTCCCATGTCATCCCATTCTAGTTCGTGCATGTCGTTTTCGAGGGTGGCGCTGAAGAGCTTCGGGGATATGGTATCCCCTTGTCGAACCCCTCTCTTCACGTCAATGACGACGTCGTTGTAGAATGGTGAGATCTTGGTCGTGAATCCACTGTACAGCTCTCGAAGGACTCTGATGTACTGAGTAGGAACGCCCTGGGTGAGCAGGGCTTCCATGACCGCTTCAGTCTTGACGGAGTCGAATGCCTTCTTCAGGTCAATGAACGTAAGGCACAGCGGCAGCTTGTACTCTCGCGACACTTCGATGAGCTTCGTAATGGTGTGTATGTGGTCGATCGTGCTGAATCCTCTCCGAAATCCTGCTTGTTCGCATGGCTGTCCTTCGTCCAGCGTTCTACTAATCCTATTCAGGATGACTCGAGTGAACAGCTTGTAGACTACGGACAACAGGCAGATCGGGCGATAGTTGCCAATGTCGTGCACGTCTCCCTTCTTGTACAGCAAGACGGTCTTGCTGGTCTTCCACTGAGATGGAACCTTGCATTCGGACAGGTAGCGTGTGAAGAGCCGCGCCAAGGTGTTGATGAGCGCTGGCAGGAGGTTCTTCAGGTGTTCAGCTCTAATCCTGTCAGGACCGGGTGCTGTACTTTTGTTCACCGACGAGATGGCGGGTCGGATCTCGAAAGGGAGAACAGAGGGGATGACGTATCCATCCTGCGGAAGATGGCGTAGGGGCAGGTGGACGTGGCTATCGAAGAGATCGGAGTAGAAGTCGTGGATGACTTTCTCCATGGTCCTTCTGGAAGAGGTGACGGTTCCGTCAGGACGTCGGAGAGCGGTCATCTTGGTCTTGAAGTTGGCGAAGTTCCGGCGGGCATTGCGGATGCTCAGCCCTGCCTCTGCTGCTTCAGCCAACACTTCCGCCCTTCTCTCCTTCAGATCTTCCTTTATCGCCGCTCTGCATAGCTTTGCAAGCTCGGACGTCAGTTGGTAGTAGCCTGACGCTCGTGCTGCTCCACGCTGGCGTATCAGCTCGAGAGTTTCCGGAGACAGGCGTCTCTTGGTGGTCTTCAAGCTCTCGGCTCCCTTAGCACTATCGTGGAGATGGTGCACGAAGCGGTCGTATTCCTCGTCGACATTGTCCATGACGGCATCTTCCCAAAGCCCGGCAAGAGAGGTGTGGAGGTCCCTGTTGATGGTCGTTCTAGGATTCCTGTTCTTGAACTTCGCGGCCTTCTCTCCTTGACGCGAAAAGCGGAACCTTGCGCGAAGGAGGCGGTGGTCCGATCCCGTGTAGAACTTGGGGACAACAGAGACGTCGGTCAGGCAATACTTGCGGTTGAAGATGACGTGGTCGATCTCGTTGTGGAACTGGCCACCGGGAGATTCCTAGGTCCATCGTAGGGAGGGAGGCTTCTGGAACTGCGAGTTTCCATGGATGGTCTTGGTCGACATGATAAACTCAGACAGCCTTTCACCTTGCTAGTTCAACTCCAAACCGTGGGTTCCGATGTGAAGTTCTTCCGGCGACCTTCGCGGTCCGATCTTGGCGTTGAAGTCGCCGACGATCACCTTGTAGAAGGTGTGATCTTCCTTATAGAACTTCTCCAGCTCCACGAAGAAGGCCTCGACGTCTTCGTCGCCGTAGTCGGATGTTGGGGCATACGCGACGAACACAGTCAAGGGTGGCACGGAACCACATCGTTTCAGTCGCAGACGTCCGATTCGGCTTGTCAGAGACTCGTACGAATCGATGTTCATGGCCAAGTACGTGTTGACGAGGACACCAACGCCGCATACTCCCCTGCTGTCGCATGTTCCGAGGAACAGTTCTTCTCCGGAGTCGTAGGCGGCGCGTAGGAGGTGGTGTCTTCTCGTCTTGGTCAGTCCGATGACGTCGTTCTTGATCTTCCTGGCTTGCATCATCAGGTCCTCGACGGATGCTTCCGATGCAAGCGTGCGGGCGTTGTAAGTATAGATCGTCATCCTAGTCCTTCTCAATTTGCGCAGCCTGGTTAGGCCCTGAGATTTTAGCAGCCTCTCCGTACTCGTCCTTCCCATCGCTGCAGAAATGGGGGCTCTTTCGGGGTCAGGGGAATGAGGCCCTTTAGTGCTGCTGTGTTTGACTGGAATACAACACGGGTAGCTAGTCAGGCTCTGTCATGCGGGCGAAGAACTCCGGGCAGCCAGCCAGACTGCCCGAAGGGACGGGGCGAGACTTTTGAGGCGGCCTCGAATCGCCTTACGATGTACTCCCAGTCTACCGAGTGCAAGCTTTTGGCCGGGCCGACACAGTTACAATCCGCACAGTCATGGGCACATCCACGCACACTGTGCACAAACATGCCGCTCCCGCGCACAAGGAACGCGTCGACCCGACACAGCAGGAGCAAGGAGTCCATCCCCTGCATCCCACCTGCGTCTCTGGGCAGTACACGGTCGCATTTGGTTCGCGTTTAATTCCCCTATCCACCACCCGGGGACGCGCCACGTGGCCCTACGACAAGCGGCCCCAGATCCCTCTTAACAAGAGAGCCCGAAAGCTCTCTATCGAGGGAGATCCGTGGACTTTTATGGGTGCATGAAATAAATAAATAAATAAATAAATAAATATTAGTTCTTCATAATTACCAACCATCCAGTTTTCCACAGTTTTTTGTGATATTTGTTTCATAAGTGGCGTTGAAAAGGCATAGAAAACACGAAGAAAACGCTACGAAACACAAGCTATGCGAACAAGCAAGTACAAGAAACGAAATTAGGGAAGAGATGGGTTCCTCCCCTCTTTTCCGTAAGTTTTCCGGAAAGTTGGAGGAATTTTTCGTGCAGCATCAGCCGGTGGCTGTAAAACTACATTAAGGCAATTTTGGGCCTTGCCTACATAATTGACAGAGCGTGACTACGGGTACTGTCTTTGCTTCGCTTTTACTGAATTTTATGCCGTGCTTGCCAGTGATTTTTCTTAACTATCTCGTTCTCTTCAAGGACTTCCTTTGCAGTTTCCTTGGGGAGAAGCACAGCTAGTATACACGAGAAACAGTGAAATATGTAGCTAAAAGCACTAGAATTAAATGAAAAGATATGAAATCGATGAACAATCTCTTTCATTTACTATACATGTTAGTATAAAAACTGATACTTTACATGCAGTCCATTGCATAAAGATTTTTTCAAAGATTTACGGAAAAGGTATATCTTTGAAGGTGCAGGTCCGGCTTTAGCAAGTATTTTCTTTATGTCTATGGGTTTTTTGTCTAGTTTACGAATTTACTATAAAACAGGTCATCAATCCAAAATGTGCGCTACAAAAATGGGAAGAAATCGAAAGCTCAAAGCACATTCGAACCTCAAGCAAATGTGTTGTACAATTTGGAAGCAGGTCCTTCAAGAAGAAGATCTGAGTGTCAGTTGCTGAGAAATCGTAAATGAGTGACAGACAGTGGCGAACTCTACTTGGAAGAATTAGGAAAGATAACAACACTTCGTAAATATCCTACAAAGGCGGACTGCGGAAAGGGATTCGCTGTGGTCGCTGCCTTCATTAAACATTCTGTAGTTTCCCAAAACAATTATAGTAGTATAGAAAAACGTTCGGCTGCAAAAGAACACTTAGAGAGCTCATGTTTTGTAAAAAATTTTGGGAAAAAAAGAAGAAAAAAGCTCAAAAACGTTGAGCCGTGATATGATGCAGTTTCGATCTTCTCAGAAGGTGGGCGACTTTCCACCAGCTAAAGGAACCAGGCATAGAAAGAAATTTCCTATTTTAGAAGTTTTGTTGCTGTTTAGTTTCAGAATTTTAATGGTTCTTCTCGCTTATTTTGTTGATGATAGACTGTTGTTATTTGAAGATGAAGGCATTGTCATATAATTGTCATGCAGATGGAGTCGAAAAAAATCAATCAAGGAAAAGATCTGGCTTTTTACATACTAAAATACAGCCAAACTGACTGCAGCTAAGGCACATTTTGTTTAACGAATTTACCGAATTTACCGATTTTATCGCAAAAATTTTTCGTTAAAAAGTGGTCGTTAAAAATTTACCGAAAATTTTTTAACGCACACCCCTGTGTCAGACTCACCGTTGTACTGAACTTCGCCTAACGGGTTATTGGAGGTGCTGATCACGAGCGTCACACTCTCTCTTTAAATGTCAGCCAACTACGATAGGTAACGGTAAGTATCTACGTGGGCTACATGAACTACTTGATGTGGTTGGAAGACGATATAACGGGGACTGGGCCACCGATCTAGCCAGGACTTCGTCTAAAGGACCCCACAGAGTTCTGCGGCAGCGCCGCGGCCCTATGCTTAACCATAGGGCAGAGACGCAGAGCTCGCCGCCGGCGACGTCCCTGCCCTATCCTTAACCATAGCGGCGAGCGGCGTTGCCGCAGAACTCTGTGGGGGCCTTAAGGCCTATGTTATACTCCCGCGGGAGCATCCGCGGATGGGCGGAAATCGCGTCGGGACCCCGCGCCGGGCCACTCGTCGCGGCCCGCCACACCCGCCGTCCGCGGATCGCCGCCGACAGACGACGAGGGCGCTGTTATACTTCCCGCCCGCGGGACGGCAGCCGCCCGCGGTGCAGTGCACCGCGGAAGGCTGCCCATGGAGTTCGGCGCGGGAAACGCGCTCCATCGCTACGCTAGTCGTCCCGGGACGACGACGACCGCCCGCGGTCATCTGTCCGCGGACGACCCGCGGATGCTCCCGCGGGAGTATAACATAGGCCTAAGAGATTATTTTTGGTGCTGCTGTGGGTATGTTACGATGGATATGGGTAACGCTCACCAGCTCATACCCAGCGTAGCATAACTGATCATAACCTTGAAAGATCACATGAAAATATGAAAAACTGTAAACCTGCAAAAGAAAGAGCAATCAAATACTGAGTCAACAGGGATGTCCACAGCATTGTATCAAATGAAACAAAACTTCCTGAATGAAATTCCGAAAAGAAAACGCGAGAGTTGTGAACAGGTTCTCAAATAACCTTCCGCACAGACTTTTGTGCAGAATCGAAGGTCCCGACATGAAAACTACAGTTATCAATTTGGTAGAAAACCGGCCGATCAATCGAAACAACGGACATCGGCATCTTGTTCGCCATTCCAAATAACCCTTCCAGATGAATTTTGAATGGACCTGATGCCGTCCTTCTCAATTAAGTATACCGCCGCGCACCACTGAGCTGTGTCGTCCTACGAGACAGAGTGGCTGCCGCGCAGCATTGAGAGGCATTTTCGTCAACGTGTCAAGGCTTTGAATACCGATTGTTCCACATTTAAAATAAAGATCTTCTGCGAGCACATTTCGTATCAACCACAAAGTCTCAATTTCTAGAGGTTTTTTTTTTCAGGATGTATGGACATGACTCACTTTTCTACTTGAAGAAGCGGCATTCCCATTCGAAGATGTACTCTGAAATTGGATTGCATAAAATTTTGAGCGTTAATTACGAACAATCTGAGGGCTTTTCTTAGAAAACATTTTTGAAGCGCTCTGTTAATCGATGACGGAATCTCAACCGAAGGATGGACTTTTCACGAAAGGAATTTTCTCCCATCAGGGGACGGATTCATCTACGGCTTACAGCAATTTGACGGAGAAAATACAGCCGAAATTCTTGATGGCGTGGCTTATCAACAAGCGATATGGTGAAATGTTGCACCATATCGCTTGTTGATGATATGCGATATGGTGGAACATTTTACCCTGAAGGAAACGGTATCAAGAAAAATAATTTTCTCCCTTCTGGAGTTAACAACATCAAAAAATTGTAAGAAATTGAAGTTGAAAAAGTAAAGTTGTAAAATATTAAATTTCAAGCCCTGCTTGACACACAGTGATTAAACCGAAACGATTTTCTATATGAACAGGGGTGTCGGTTTTGCATTAGCCGCAAAAATCATCCCAAAGATCGACCCCTAATCATACGGAGTGCCACTTTTAGAGCCTGCTTTTTAAAGCATAGAATCCACATTTGCTCTAGTTTCCAAGGATCTATACGTTTTTCAGAAACCCCAAAAAATCTGCGAGTTGTGGCAGTTTACATGCGGCAACTGCGTTCTCAGATTTCGTCGATCGCATACGAAGGAAGGACTTCTCGCGGAAATTGTTTTCTTCCATCTGAAGCAAACATCAAAAATGAAATCGTACCCTACAAAAATAAAGGATCAGTCGAATTGTGAAAATGGATGTTCACAAATTGATCACAAATCGGTTTAAAAACCCTCTACGAATTTCGAAAATCTCGCTGACATTTTTAAACATAAATGCTTTCTTACCATGCAGGAATCAGTTTTCAAAAGAGAGGTCTTCATCAGGGTTCGGTTTTCGACAAGTTTTTCGGCAAAAATCGACCAGAAATCACCCCACCCCACCCCCCGCATGAAGACGTCCTTTTTCAAAATTGCTTCTTGGATTGTAGGAAAGAAAGTTTTCCTTGTTTCTCGAAATGGTAGGGGAGTTTTCGAAATTCGTAAAACATACCGAGTTATGGTCATTTTTGTGAACATCCATTTTCGTGATAAAACGACGTTGGTGTAAGATCGACCAGATTTCGATTCAACCTGTTCGATTCCGAAAATCATGTTTTTCCGTTTTTATTGTTGAAGGCTTGACATTTTTGTGGGGGTAATTTGAACCGTATAGGTGATCTGTTTCCCGTAGAAAATAGCTTCATTTTCATGGAAGACGAAAATTTTGAATACGACATTCCCTAATCATACCAAACATCGCATCGGAGCTTGTTTTTTGCCACATGATATAATGGGCTTACATTTTTATAGGAACAATGTCATTTTTTGATAACAAGTGCTCCGACACGCCTAAAGGCGTGTCTCGCACTTGCTCGCTTCGCGCGCCTTTGCAGCATCAGACCTATGGAAAGTAGTTTTTGTAAGAAAAAAGGAATAAAATTCGCTAACATCTAGGGCATGGTGCGTACTTTATCGGCATCAAACCGCTCACCACTTCGGTGCGTTCATCATAGACATTCTCTCCGTATCGTCCACTGGCATACAGGTTCTTCGGAATAAGCAACAATCGGACAGCAAGTAGGACGACGGCGGTGGAATAGGGCGGCCGGCAGATTGAGGTAGGGTCAAACGTGATGTGCGATTTTTGAAGAAAATTCACGACTCCCCCATCTTCTTTCCGAAGCGGGTTTGGTACGACCCTTCCCTTATCTCCGCCACTGGTCTATTTCTGATCTCTCATTTTCAGTAGCGTTTGTCCCGCTTGATGGCGGGGTCCGCTCTTCTGGTGTGATGACGTCATTTCTCCCGATCAAATGCTTGATCAGGATGTACACCAGCTATCTTTAGGTCCAAGCGCAACGTATCTAGCCAACGTTGCTTCGGGCGTCCTCTGGGCCGTTTTCCAGCGACTTCAAGGTTCAGGCCAATCTTACAGACGGTGTCGTCGTTAGCGCGAAGCACGTGGCCATACCATCGTAGACGAGCTTCACTCAGCTTGTCGGCTATTCTGGCGACACCAAACCATTGTCGTATGGTGTCGTTGCAAACGCGGTCCCATCGCGTTACTCCAGCCGTCCACCTTAGCATTTTCGTCTCTATTACACTGAGGCGGCTTTCAATCTCCTTCGTCATGGGCCAGCACTCAGCACCGTACGTCACTACCGGGAGGACGACTGTCCCATAAACCTTCGATTTGAGGTGCTCAGGTAATGTCCTGTCGCAAAGCACCCCAGTCAGCGAGCGCCATTTGGACCAGACTGTATTCACGCGTGCGTTCACCTCCAACTTTAGGCTGCCATAGGACGTGACTGTTGACCCAAGATACTTGAAAGATGTCACTCGTGAGAGCTCAGAACCATTGATCTTGATAGATCCGAGCTCATTCACATCCGCCGTCAAGTATTCCGTCTTTTTAACGTTCAGCTTGAGTCCGAACAATGCCAAGCGATCGCACCACGCCTGTGCCTATCGCGTTCGGTTTTATCTTCATATGCAAGTATGACGTCATTAGCATACAGCATCGTCCAAGGTGCCGCCATTTGGAGATCTCGTGAGATTGCATCCATCACAACCACGAAGAGCAGTGGGGAGAGCGCAGACCCTTGGTCCACTCCGACAGAGATAGGAAACTCCATCGAGGTACCCGCTGGTGCCCGCACTCGGCTTACTGGGCACGAGTAGAGGACACCCACTCAATAAGCTCTTCAGGGACGCCCTGTCGTTGCAACGCGTACCACATAACTTTTCGCGGGACGCGGTCGAAGGCCTTCTCCAAATGCAGGAAGGCAAAATGCACCGGTTTCTGTTTCTCGCGGTGGTTCTCTAGCAGAAGACGAGCGGCGTGTATGGCATCAACCGTCCCACAGCCGGCAACGAAACCACACTGAAAGCAGGACAACATCCCGTATACGTCTATCGACGATTCGCTCAAAGATTTTCATGGTGTGCGAAAGTAGCCGAATCGGACGGTAGCTAGTGCAGTCCACGGGGCTGCCCTTCTTCTTCCAAATCGGAATAGTCGCGCTTTGCTGCCAACCTTTAGGCACTTTCTTTTCAGCAACAACCTGATTGAAAAACTCTGTCAGCCAGTCAGCAGGGCACCAGCCGTTCGACTTTCACAGGTCGGCCGGCAGGTCATCAGGACCAGCGGCTTTGCCTGACTTCATCTTCCTCAGGGCTGCTTCAGTTTCGCACACTGTGATCTCCTGAACGGGACCGTGTACAAGTGAGGCAAAAATAACGGCAGGATGTTCAAATTCAACATTCGAGATTTCCTCGAAGTAGTCGTGCCATCGCTTCACAGCCTTCTTACGACCCATCAGAAGATGACCGTTCTCGTCGTTAATGCCAAAGAACTTCTCGATGCCTTCTGCTTGACGACAGCACGTCTCCAGTTTTTCACTCACATCAGCGTAGTGTGCGGCTTTAGCAGCGGCCACTCCCTTCACCGCCGCTTTCTTCACTTCTCGATAATCCCGTCAATTATGGACTGTTTTATCGCTGATAAATACGTGATATAGCCGTTTCTTTTCCCTGGCCCTCTCTCTGACATCGTCAGTCCATAGCCAAGCCTGCTTGTCGACCCAACGCCGTCCAGGCTTCGTTGTGCCGAGTTCGAAGCGTGCAGCCCAAATTATCGCTTCGGTAGCATCCTTCCAGGTTTCGTCGACAGTTGTTACCGTCGGCAACCGAATGGGAGAAATAACAGTTGCTTCCTTCTCTTTCAATTGTCACCATTTGATTCTAGCCGTCCCGCAGCGCTCAACACGCTTACACCTCGGAGGTGTGATTTTCAGGAGCATATCTTTGGACGATGTTGCGTGGCAACCGTCTCATACGGCACGGTCTTCGCGTCTGTGACAAGACCTTGGTCGCGACGCCTAACAAGGACATAGTCAATCTGCGTTTTGGCGTTCCCGCTATAAAACGAGATGAGGTGGGATTCACGCTTTCGAAATTTGGTATTCAGGATGATGAGGTCGTGTGAGCCTGCATACTCAAGTATACGTTCACCATCTGCGTTGTGTGACCCATAGCCAAAACCAGCATGACAGCTGTAGCCGTCTTTCGCTGCTCCGACGTGACCGTTAAGGTCACCTACCACAACAACCATATCTTGTAACGGCACTTCCGCTGTCTTCTCATCAAGCAAGGACCAGAACTCGTCCTTGGTTTGCTCGGAGCAACCTGTCTGCGGAGCATACGCGGAAAAGAAATGACATCTCGCTCTTCTACGGCGACAACAATCTTCACCAAGCGGGCATCGAAACGTTCTACGCTTGCAATCGCGTCACGGAAACGCTCGGAGACGATTATTCCGACACCACTGGTGGTCCTGGGACTTCCACATAGAACGGCCTTAAAGCCGCGGCCAATGTCCCTCGACTTGCAGCAAGACCACCTCGCCTCCTACACCGCACAGAAATCTATCTATCTTCGCTCCAGTGCTTCTACCAACTCGCATGAGCGGCCCGTCAACGTACCCACATTCAACATTGCTACGCGGGTCTTTCTTCAGTTGCGGGACTTTCGGACTAGCTCAGTTGCCCCCGATGCCGTCCTCGCACCAGGGACCGTCGCATACTTCTCACACTCGCGGGCTTTGCGAGTGGTTAATGACGTTTCAGAGATCTCAAGATAATGTTAAGGCGTCGGCTCCCACGGACGCCGTAGCATTATCTCGAGATCTCTGAAACGTCGTTAACCCTATGATGTGACACAAAATGTTCGTAGGCCGGCCTGTCACTAGGGCCTGTCGCCTGCATCGATTGTCCGTGATTAGCTCGGCTTGCAAAGGCAAGCAGTTTCCAGTGGCTCCACGTGGAGGAGCGGACATCGCCACCGAAAATGATGATGTCATGATTTTTTCAAATTTTTATGTGATTTTTGTACCCATTAATAGGTTGTTCTTTCCAGGTGTGGCTTCGACACTGTACAGATTCGCGCGCAGCGTCGTTTGCTGAGGAAGACATGTTAGTATCGGTTGATTAAATGACTTGATTGATTAAAGCACAGAATTCAATAAAGCTTTTAATTCTGATTATTGTGTTGTAAAAAATGAAGATTCGGCAGATTTCGAATGGATGAGTGGCGTTGAATTTTTTTCACATTTTCTTATGATGTTATAGAATCGACAGCATTCTACATACTTGGAGGAGCGACATCTACGTCCAAAATTGTATTGTATAAAACAAGTCCTCCGACACGCCTAACGACGTGTCTCGCACTTGCGCTCTTCGCGCGACTTTGCAGCATCACTGACCTGTGGAAAGTAGTTTTTGTAAAACCTAAAATTCGCTAACATCTAGCACCTGCTGCGTACTTTATTCGCATCAAGCCGATCAACACTTCCGTGCGTTCATCATAGACATTCTCTCCGGATCGGCCAATAACGTCACTGGTTTGTGCTGCGCAGTACTTCCGTCCCCCAGGTTGCTCCTCCGCCACCGTTCTCATGCTCAACATCTAGCGTTCCCAAATATCGTTGACATGTCTTCCGAACCCATGTTTCCCCTCATTTGTTTCTTCTTGCTGGATCTAATTGCTGGTCCGCCTTTACTGGTCTTCCCTCCCCCTCTTTAGTCCCCCAAATTCTGGCCCATTTCTTTTGTTTCCAGTATTGACCCTATACTGGTCTCTTCTTGCTGGTTTCTCCGTCCTGGCCACTTCTCCAGGTTGTTTCCTTCCTTCCTGGTCGCTCTACTGGTCCACCCTAGAGGGCTCCATTACTGCACTTCTCCACCACCACCTTAGTGGTCCTCCCATGTTCACGGCAGATGTCGGTGACACGTATTCGGAATCAGGACGGTTGTTTGGCGACGTATTGAGCCCGTCTTCTGAATCCAGAAGCTCAGTATACCCGTCTTCCGAATCCGAAAGCTTAGAAGCACGCGCAGTCGCCGCTGTGTCGAGCATGAAGAGGCTATGCATATGGCAGCTTTCTTGTTCTCCGAATGAATTCCCTTACGGCTCCCCTCTTGTTGGTTCCCCGTCCTGGACCCGCCTCCAGGTCCCTCCTTCCAGGTAGATTCCTCTCCCCCTCGAAATCCTCCTTACTACTCTACCCCAACTAATCGTAAGTAGCCCTCCCACGCTCACTACACGACGACGGCGAGCGAACGCCCATTGCGCGACATCGGTGTCACTTCTAAATCCGTTCTCCTATACTGGTAATGGATCCCCTTCCCTACTTGCTAATCCTCCTTACTGCCTTATTGGTAACTCCCTACTGGTCCCTCCTTATTACCTAAACCCTTATTGGTGCCACCTCCTGGCCTGCTTCATTGTTCCCTATCGACCCCCCCCCCATCTCGATGCCTCCTCCAGGTCGCTTCCTCCTGGTCGCTGTCGGTTCTCCACCCTCGAAGTCCCTTTCTACTCTTACCTATTTAGTGGTCTTCTCATGCTAATGGCACGAAGTCGGCTTCTGAACCTGTGTTAAGCAGTAAAGGGCTGCGCTTCCCCTGCTGCAGCAACATCTCACGTTCAATAGCAAATTTCGCTCCCGCTGTAGGTGATGAGGCCTATCTCACTTAGGCTAGATCACTCGACGGACAAACTCTTTTATATATATTTCATAATGTTTCCTTCAGATGGAATAAAACTAATTCCACGAGAAGCTCATCCTTTGATTGACTCCATCATCGATTCGGGGAGCGCTTTAAAATTTCTTTAGAGAAGGCACTGAAGTCGTAGCTAGTAAGCAACGCAAATTTTTGTACAGCACAATTTGGCGGTACAATTGCAGACTCAGATATCGCTCATTCAGGTATAAAAATGTGTCATGAAAAAAATCTATAGAAATTGAGAAATTGACCATTCATGGTTTATTTGAGCAACTTTCGGACAAAACTTCTTTAAGGATTTTCACTGAACCTTAATCCGATCACGAAGCTCGATTTTCTGAAGCAGTCTGTTTCTTCGACAATGATGGAGCCACTATTTAATGCTTACTGAAACAAGGAGCTTTCAAGAGTTGAATTTTGCAAAAACGATCGTCTGTTCTGATGGAGGTTATCACTAATCCATATAGCGGTATATGTGAAGGGCTGCTCCAAAGTACTTTGGAGATCGTGGTTGTAGCCTGTTGAGTATGCTGTTGATTTGTACCTTGTTTCTCTTGACTGTTGGCCCCCTATGAAAATGCTTTGTATCAGTGGTTCAGTATCAGTAGTTATGAAGTTCGCGCCACAATTCGCTAACCGTTGCCTATAAAAGGCGCATTCTCCACAGTTGTAGCCTCAGTCGTACCCAGCCTTCGATGCTAGCGGTGGCTCTTCAGTGAGGGCGACCAAGTCTTTCCCAGAGCTTCATTAGTAGAAGTAGGCCGTGGGGCGATGCCCGCAGGCGTCCCTCTACGCAGCCGCCCGGCGGTGAGTGAGTCGACACACTCGGTAGCGCGGGAATTTAAATAGGATTACGAGCACGGAGCCGCTGAAGTCTCTTCATGCTTTTATAACTAAATTTTTCAATATTTCAGCGACGGGACTCGCTATTTCCGGTGGGGGGGGGGAGCAGGTAAGCTCGTTCATACGTTATGTTGTGTGTGCGCTAGGTGTGATTTACAAGTGATTATGTTTCCCCCTTGGGATTGAACCCACATGCCTTCAGAGAATTTTCTTTGAGGAAAGTCAAAGACAGAATAATTTGACGCATTTCTGTCTGGTAATACAGCACTTAACCAGCAACGAAGCGTATTTGCCAGTGCTCTGTGATGGAGAGCTTTCAGTTATCTTGTTATCACTCCGGGGTTCTCGCTATCAATCGACGAGTTGTCTCATTCGCATTCTCTTCCACTCGACACCTAGTTGTGCAATGACCTCATCGAGCATCACTTCCTTCTGCTACAGCGTGCTAAGTGGGTCACTCAGACGGAACATACGCTGACTTGCGCCAGCACAAGCTCTGTTCCTTCGCTACGCGCCAGTATTGCGCGTACTTATCTGTCAGCCTCTCGATAATGTCGTTCAAACTTCCAGATTTAACCTCCTCACAGTCTATGATCATGCTCCTACCAGTCATGCTGCTGCCGGGATTTACAGCGTACTGCAGGAGGGACAAGCCGCCTAGCCAGCCGCTTTCGGGTGTGAGTGCATGACCGTCGCTAAAGTGTGCTCATGCTTTGGCTGATGTGCCGATGGAGCCTGCAGAGGGGACATAGTACGTCGCTGCTTGCTCCTCGAAGTTCCCAAAAATGAACGCAGAATAAGTGACCATCAAATAGGTGCACTGCTAATCAAACTAGGGGAGGTAAGGGGACTAAGGTCGACTCAGGGTAGCTATTTGCATTACATAGCGTTGAAGTCGGAGCACCTTTCTCAAAACTTGACGCGCCGCAACGTGGTTGGAACAGCGGAACAGACGTACGGCCGAGTCGACAAGGAGGCGGAGTCGAGTTCCCATCCCATTACAGATAAAAATGAGTACCATGCGGGCCCAATTTCTACTCACTAATCTTTTCAGGCGTACGTGCGATCGTTCCGGCGCAATGAGCGGACGGGGCAAGCAGCCATCAGCACTCAGAAAAGAACGATGTGCCGTGGCATTTCCCCTGTGTAGGACGAGTTTTGACCCGTTTATGTTGGCCCGTGGCTCATCGTTCGAGCTAAGCCCCTCGAGTTCGTACGTTAGGTGGCTCCCTGAGTTACAGTAGCGCGCCGCTGCTGTAGAATATTCGAAAAATCGCGTTTTTCGAATGCATTCGAATTCGAATATTCAAAAAACCACATTTTTCGAATGTATTCAAACTCGAGTATTCAGAAAAATTGCGTTTTTCGAATATATTCGATTCCGAATGCTCGAAAATCTTCGATATTCGGAACCGTCCGAATATTCAAAATTTCCCAGAAAGCCAAAGTTATTCGAGTATTCGAAAAGTGTCATTTGAGTGCTCAACGAGAATCTGTGTAACGGCGTATTTTGAGAAAGTTTGTTGGATTTTTTTCAGGTAATTAGGGTCTCCAAAACGGTTCTTTCTGTGAATCAAACCCTGGTGCGATAGTGTCTCAGTGCCGGGGTACTGAGCGCCTCGTGGATTCTGGTCACTTCCCGGAAAGCTTTTTGTCAAATGGGAGAACCTCCACGTCTCACAATGTTGAACGGCATAAACTTGTCCACGCAGAATCGTTGCAGTTATGAATGACCGATCGGGGACACCTAATCTCATCGACAAAAAAGCTATCAAATGCCTGATCGATCTCTGACACGTCTTCTGATTTACATCTCAGGGTTTCTGAACCCAGACAGTCGTTGGACATCTGCATCACGATTTCTGAATCATAACGCACGCAGGATACGTTTAAAGCATCAATAATGGCGACTAGTAGTGATTGTATGATCGAAAATTCCCCTGCTGCGATGCCTTTCCGTCAACCTTCATATTCACGTGACTACCACCCCTAATCGGTTAACTCCGACATAAAAACGCTCACCCATAACAAGATCGGTAACATCGATCGATGTCGATTGTCTGATCAATCTGTGACAGTGCCTCCTGAATTTCAGCGCTCGCACAGGAGACGTTTGGAAATTTTCCAGTGTTTTGTGTACCTTCTTCTTCTTCCTCTTCTTCTTCTTCAGCGTTTGTCCCGCTTAGCTGTCCGCTTTCCTGGAATGTTGGCGTCATTTTTTTCCGATCAAATGTCTGATCAGGATCCAACCTAGGCTGTGCACCCTTTCACGACACGTGCGATTCGTTTTTGAAAATTTCGCCGATTTCGATAGGTTTTGGATTTTCTTCTTGATAATTGAGGGTGGTCGAGTCAGAAACACCGATTTTGCTCAAACTTTGTCTAAGGGCAAGGGTAATTCAGGGTGCCGAATACGACGCCGAAGTCCATTTGGCCGATTGTGCCAGGAGACTATCAATACCGAAATCTGAGGGTGGCCACTGATCTTGACCCTACCAACCTCTGGCTGTAGCATGCCAAAATCGGCGGAATTTTCAAAAACGGATTCGTAATCAGCGCCCCATTTAATCCCTAGGACGAAGTTTGGACAGGAGAATTTGGCAAATTTCGAAATCGTCGACTTTCGATGACGTCATTGTCCGGGCGGGCACGGCGAAGAGCGCCCTCGTCCTCGAGGGGGAATTGCCAAAAAATCAATTTTCCCAGAAATGGACGAAATTGATACCGCTCGTTAGAGCTTTTTGAGCTGAACAGAATGGTGCCATTGGAAGTGTCGAGAACTCAAATGTGGGCGAGTAACGGCGGAGGAAACTTCGCCGTCCGCCGCTCTAAACTGGCAGATTGTGCTAAAGCAGTTTAGACATCTGGAGAGCTGCGAGCACGTCATCGTAAAGTGCTTTCAGTCTTGTACTCGCTCGTGCATTTGGATGCCATTATCCCGCCTCGTCTTCCCGCAGTAGTCGACTGAACTCGGAAAAAATCGTGTCACACAAGGTTTGCCTGCATTTTCCCACCGCTGTAACTTTGTTCAGTCTTAAGCTACGTCGCTACTTTTCCGCGCCCTTCTTGAACTTTCTACTGCCTACAAAATCCACAACCTGCAGCCGGAAAAGTCGAACTTGACAGAGTTATTACGCTCAGAACACGCCCGCGGTGTAATTTGCGAGCTGTCGCGCCCAGTCGATTGATAGGTTCGATCCTATATACATTGTGCACAGCGCACTCCAAAGTCTCGCTGGAACAAGGTACAGCAATTCCTGAGTAGGACGTCTGAGAATTTCTCATAAAACTCCCTAAATGCTCACTCTACAAACTGTCCCCCCTCGATTTATAGGTTCGATCCTATATGCATTGTGCACGGCGCACTCTCAGAAGATTCCTGGCATGACAAAACTCTTTACGCCATGCTTGAGATGCTCGGAGAACATGCAAGTCCTGGAATATAAGCTTCTCCAATAGCACCAGTCATCCTTGACCACCCACTGCGAAAACGCGGTGGTTTGGCGAAGTTGTGTACATGTTTGTGTAGATCTCGAAGAGACGAATCGAACGGTGTAAACTGTTTCTCAAAAAACCTCAAATTAGAGGAATTCTGAGCGTGCAACGGTTTTCGACGCCTTGCGGCCGACACTCGTCCGCTGCCGGCCTTTTCAATGAAGCGGAAGTTTTCAATTTTGGTCATTTTTGAACTTAAAAAATATGAAGTGTACATACCAAACGATAGAGCTCAATTTCCTGAGCTCAAATATGCTCTTGGTTTTTCAAATGGATGACGTTTGGGCGAGTTATAGCAAAAAGACCAAAAATCGCAAAAGTGCGGCGGTTTTTTCAGCGTCTATTCAAAAGACGCGTCCGGTACTGTATCTGGGTGACATCAAATCTCTGCCGATTGAAGTCGTTTCGCACACGGTCCAAACGCGTAACTCCACCCGTCAACCACAGCATCTTCGTTTCCAATAAGAACTTTTCAACATCCTCGGCCTGGCGATGACGGAGCTCGGCGAGTCGATAAAGAAATGAGGCGCCTTTCAATTTGTTTAGTAACGGGCAGCACTCAGCCCCGTAAATGGCTACAGGTCCGACGACTGCTCTGTAGATCGTCAATTTAAGCCGCTCTGGTATCTTCTCTTAGCAGAGCACTCCCGTCAGAGAGCGTCATTTGGACCACGCTGCACTGAGTTGGCTTCAACGAGAACACCGCCATCCGACGCGATTGCTGATCCTAGGTACTCGAATACCGAAGTACGTGGCAACTCAATGCCATTCTCCTTACTGGAGCTGGGCTCATCTTCGTAAACCGTCAAATACTCGGTCTTTTGACACTAAATTTGAGTACAAATCAATCCAAGTGATCGCACCAAACTTGTACCTGCCCCTGGAGTTCAATCTTATCTTCGCAAGCGAGCATTACATTATTAACATGAAGCAATGGGCCGAAAGAGTAAGGCGAAGGGCGGCTGTTGGCAACATGCCCAGCGACGCACGCGACGCAGCCGCTTGCACTCCGCTTTGGCGACGGAGCGCGGAAGCGATTGCGAGCGAGTGCGATTTGTGCCTCTTATACAACCGCGATGGCACGTTCGCTAGGCAGCTCGTGGTGCAGTGGGTAAAGTGCCTCGCTCTGACAATCGAGGTCGGGGGTTCGGTTCCTCTGCATATCATCGGCGTTTTTGCATTTCAACTGACTGGATGAGATCTCAGGAGTTTTAACGTCTACTCAATTTTCAGGCGTTTTCTTCCCATTTTTCCAGTTGTATGCGATTTTGCAGAACCCAGCTGCGGACTCCCCCTGAGCGACGAAAGAACCCAACAGTAATGGACAATTTCGCGCTCCATTGCGAACGCATGTGGAGCCGCCGTGCTGCTGGCAAATTGCCAACAGCCGCCCTTCGTCCAACTAATGTGGCCGAAGCAATGTCCAAGAGACTGGCTGCAGAAGATTACGTGATTGGCATCCATAACGACGATGAAAAGCAGTGGGGAAAGCGCAGATCGTTGATGCACTGCGACAGAGATAGGACGCTACATCGACGTTCCTGCTGGCGTTTGCACTCCACTCCTCGGATAAGAGTAGAGTAAGGCCTATGGTATAGTCCCGCGGGAGTGCCCGCGGGACGTCCGCGGACGGGAAGTGCACCGCGGAAGGTGGTCGCCGACCATGCACGGTCGACGGCCGACACTGAATGATAATCGCGTTGGAGCGCTTTATCACTCCGTGAATTAGGAACGTTCCAAGTTCACGGAATCGGTCGCTTTCGAATTGGGCACGTTTATTTTTTGATAACGTTTTTGATAACGCCGACCGACAGCCTCCCGCGGTGCATTGCACTGCGGGAGGTTGTCGGTCGGCGGGGTCGTCCCGCGGACGGGAAGTATACCAGCCCGTCCACCGACCACCGCCGACGATCCGCGGAAAATGGGTGTTGCGGATTGCGGCTATTGGGCGCGCGTTGGTTCCCGACTAGATTATTCCCGTTCCGCGGATACTTCCGCGGGACTATACCGTAGGCCTAACCGTCGAATTGTTTTCTGCCAGACGTTTATAGCCATTCTGCTTCATTGGCCGGTCGGTTATATCCTAATGAGGGGGGGGGGGGGCACGGCGGCCTCGGGCCAGCCTTTAGGCGAAAGCATTGTTTCGCGCAAGTTCGAAAACGTGACTCCCACCTATCTCGTTTTCTAGCGGGAAGGCCAAAACGCAGATTAACTATGTCCTTGTTAGGCGTCACGACCAAGGCCTTGTCACAAACGCAAAGACGGTGCCGTATGAGACTAATACTGTCCGCTGATTTGCTCGCTGAAGATCATACTTCGACGTGTAAACCAGGGATGAGCGGATTAACCGTTATCCGTTATCCGTTATCTGGTTTCCGGGGGGTTTTGGCCTATCCGTTTTGTTGTTCGTTGTCCGGCGATTTTTTGCCGGATAACGAACAACAAATTAGCTGAATCTTAGCTTTGGACGTGGTGATGGGTGGACTATGTACAGGATCCTTCACGATCGTAAGAGTGGTCGTGTGGTCCTCAGAAACAACAGAAGTATTCAAATATAGAAGGGTTAATTGAAGTTTCCTCACTTGGGAACTGGCAACATCGTTTTAAAGATATCTAACTTCCAGCCTTCCAGGGCCCGGATTCATGAATGATTTACCGGCGGATAAGTGCAAAATTTACCCCCACTCCCCACTTACGCACGATTCATGAACGCGCGGCGGGAAAAATCCGAGGTAAGTGTCGAGGTAAATGCTACCCCGTCAGCGCGTCGGGGAACATTTACCTCCAAGGCAAGGGTTTTGCTCCGCGGCCAATTTCTGCCCCAATGCATGTTTTCGCTGGCCCTTGCCAGCTCTGAGCTGGTCGCCAGCCGCAAATTCAATGCCTGGCAGGGGCGAATAGTTTCCGTCGCCATGCAAACGTCTTTCGCCGCACTTCGGTGAGTTGCATTACCTTTTGTTTTTCTCTATTAGGCTTGCATTCCATGTTTTTTTTTTGTGCTCTGTGGACCATGGCGGCCCACAATGCCACTTATTTTTAAGTGAATTGCTTCCTTTAATGGCATTGAGGGTCGGCTTGGGCCACTATGAGTCTGGTGGACCACGCAAATCGTAATTTACGATTTGCGTGGGTGGACTATGCCCGTCCGCCACCTTAGCCTTCCTTGGCATATGTTGTCTATGGAGGCTACTGTGGTGGACGGCACCCATTATTAGTCATGTAGGCCCACATTTACCATTGTTTCTCTAATTCCTGCTATACTACTAGTTTTCACCCCTCTCCCTCACTCCCCCCCTCGCCCAACCCCACATTTCACATTTCATTTCCCCCAAATACGATGCTGCTAGTGTCGGTGCCAGCGACGTCCCAGCAGCAAGTGTGACTGCTTGGTTTCGCTGTTAGCTGATGCCAGCGGGCCAGCGGAGGCATGCCCATTGGGTCAGAAATTGGCCGCGGAGCAAAACCCTCGCCTTGGCCGTCATGAATCAGAAAACGGGGGTAAGTTCTGGGAAGTGGCGGGTAAATGGCCGTCGAGGTAAGTGGGGGTAGAATTTACTTCCGGCCGTGTTCATGAATCCGGCCTCAGAAGGCGCGCTAAGCCTGTACCATACTTATGTGAGGCCTACTTAGCACAGCATTGTTCATTCATCTCAAGTCTTGTGCTAACCAAGAAGGCATACAAACTGCTACTAGCAATTGTCAAAAGTGGAGAGCCGCATCCTGGGAAGAATTTTTTACCGCCGATCTTTCCATCGTACCATTTGTGGTTACACGATTGCAGTATGTTCGATTCGATTGCAGGCGGTAATGGCACCTTTTTAGTCATATGCTGTCGTGAATTATCAAAAGATACTGTAGTACAACAATGAATACCTAGCAAAAGAAATAGGATTAATCCAAATACATAGAGTAAGCAACTTCTTCTTTGAAAATTTTAGGGGAGCAATAAACTACTAAACAAACTTATCATCGTGGGTGCTGAAGAAATGTAGATTTGTTCTAATTTCTGAGTTTTTTTGTGAAACTTATCTGCAACATGGAGAACACCTTCGTTTTGGGGCTGGGTCGGGTATTCTTCCTCTGCTCCAGAAGGGATGGGTCGGATATCCTTTCTCAGATCCAGAAGGTCTGGATGTCATAACTCTTTGAGTGTGCGTTTGCCGTACGCAATTGCTTGCGGTTACTACCCAAAAGTTAGTATTTTATCCATCCCAGATAATTCCGCGTTCAACTACCTTGGATCTTGTGATGCTATCGAGCAGCAACAACAGTAACGGCTCATAGCATGTGTAGGATCAAGACTTCTAGAGACATCGGAAGAATTGCTCTTCCAAGGACTATTCTATTTTTCAACTGCTCTAATTGAAAAAAAGAGTTAAGCACAGAGTAAGGCTGATAAATAAGACAATCCATGTCAAGGGCGGGTATGTTGCTGTGCGTTTGTCTTCTTCGGATGTGCACAAAACACCATAGAGCGTTGTTAATGTGGCGACTGCAAAACGTTTGAGAAACACTACTAAAATGTCTAGAAATGGCTTATAAATTAACAGTCTTTAAGTCCTGGTCTGCTGTTGAAACTAGAGCAATTTAAAACGAGTTTTAGTTTTTGTTGTTTGTTCGTTATCCGTTTTTCCGTTATCCGGCCATTTTCGGGCAAAACTATCCGTTATCCGTTATCCGGTTTTCAAAATTTCATTATTCGCTCACCCCTGGTGTAAACCAGTCGAGCGGTACGAGACGGCTAGAATCAAATGGTGACAATTGAAAGAGAAGGAAGCAACTGTTATTTCTCCCATTCGGTTGCCGACGGTAACAACTGTCGACGAAACCTGGAAGGATACTACCGAAGCGATAATTCGGGCTGCACGCTTCGAACTCGGCACAGCGAAACTTGGAAGGCGCTGGGTCGACAAGCAGGTATGGCTGTGGACTGAGGATGTCAAAAAAAGGCTCGAGGAAAGAAACGGTTCTATCACATGTCTATTGGTGATAAAACAGTGCATAATTGACGGGATTATCGAGAAGTGAAGAAAGCGGCGGTGAAGGGAGTGACCGCTGCTAAAGCTGTGCACTACGCTGATGTGAGCGAAAAACTGGAGACGCGCGATGGTGAGCGTTATCTTAACCGACTTGCCAAAGCTCGCTGTTGTCAAACAGAAGGCATCGAGAAGTTCTTTGGCATTAACGACGAGAACGGTCATCTTCTGATGGATCGTAAGAGGGCTGTGAAGAGATGGCGCGAATACTTCGAGGAAATCTCGAATGTAGAATTTGAACATCCTGCTGTTCCTTTTGCATCACCTGTATACGGTCCCGTTCAGAAGATCACAGTTAGCGAAACTGAAGCAGCCCTGAGGAAAATGAAGGCAGGCAAAGCCGCTGGTCCTGATGACCTGCCGGCCGACCTGTGAAAGTCGAAGGGCTGGTGCCCTGCTGACTGGCTGACAGAGTTTTTCAATCAGGTTGTTGCTGAGAAGAAAGTGCCTGAGAGTTGGCAGCAAAGCACGACTATTCCGATTTGGAAGAAGAAGGGCAGTCCTGCAGACTGTGCTAGTTACCGTCCAATTCGCCTTCTTTCGCACACCATGAAAACCTTTGAGCGAATTGTCGATGGACGTATCCGGGATGTCGTCCAGCTTTGCAATAACCAGTGTAGTTTCGTTGCCGGCTGTGGGACGGTTGATTCCATACACGTCTTCTGCTAGAGAACCACCGCGAGAAACAGAAACCGGTGCATTTTGCCTTCCTGGACTTGGAGAAGGCCTTCGACCGCGTTCCGCGATCGCGTTTATATGGTACGCGTTGCGACAAAATGGTATCCCTGAAGAGCTTATTGAGTAGGTGCGCATTCCGTACTCTTGCCCAAGGAATCGAGTGCGAGCGCCAGCGGGCACCTGATGGAGTTTCCCATCTCTGTAAGGGTGCACCAGGTCTGCTCTGATCTGCTCTGATCTGATCTGCTTTATCCTCACTGCTCTTCGTGGTTGTGATGGATGCAATCTCACGAGATCTCCAAATGGCGGCACCTTGGACGATGCTGTATGCTAATGACGTCATACTTGCATATGAAGATAAAACCGAACGCGATAGGCACAGGCGTGGTGCGATCGCTTGGCATTGTTCGGACTCAAGCTAAACGTCAAAAGACAGAGTACTTGAGGAGGGATGTGAATGAGCACGGATCTATTAAGATCAATGGTACTGAGCTCTCACGAGTTACACCTTTCAAGTATCTCGGATCAACGATCACGTCCGATGGCAGCCTAAAGTTGGAGGTGAATGCGCGCGTGAGTACAGCCTGGTCCAAATGGCGCCAGTTGACTGGGGTGCTTTGCGACAGGACAATATGTGAGCAACTCAAATCGAAAGTTTGTAGAACAGCTGTCCGTCCAGTAGCGACGTAGCTGAGCGTTGGCCCATGACGAAGGAAATTGAAAGCGTAATGGAAAAAAACGGTGGACGGATGGAGTTAGCGTTTGGACCGCGTTCGCAACGACACCATACGAAAGAGGTTCGATGTCGCCCCGATACCCGAGAAGCTGAGCCAAGCTCGTCTTCAATGGTACGGCCATGTCCTTCGCGCTAACGACGACAAGAGAGGCCTGAATCTTGAGGTCCCTACAAGCGGCCCAGAGGACGTATGAGGCAACGTTGGCTGGATACGTTGCATCTGGACTTAAAGATAGCTGGTGTGCATCCTCATCAAGCGTTTGATCGGGAGAATTGGCGTCACCACATCAGAAGAGCGGACGCCGCCACCAGGCGGGACAGGCGCTAATGAAAATGATGATGATGATGAACCAAGCAATCAATAACATGTTGTCCTCAGTACACGAAGAAGCGCGCGAATCTCCACGACATGGGGTCCTCACCTGGAAGGGAGAACATATTAGGAGGGAGGATGGGGGGGGGGGGGGGGGGGGAGGGGTACAAAAACCAACAGTTAAAAAATTGAAAAATACGAAACAGTCATCTGCCAAGGCCAGGAGAGGGTATGTCCTCCCTATAACGAGGTTGCAGTGCGACCCCCTTCCATTCTTGCACCTCAAACTTAGCTCTGTATCACACTGACGCCGTATGCCTCACGATCATTACAACCTTTGGTAAAGCTGGTCTGTCGGGGAGGAGAGCACAGAACAGACCAGCGTCCGGAATATATTCCGCAACATGCAAGCCGCGCTCGCTGAGAGGAGTATATCGGCCTCCACAACGTTATCCTTACCCGCGGAGCCACTTAGCACTAGCCATTTTGGCAGAGGTAGATAGATGGACGCACCCTGGAGCTCGTTTCCTTGCCTGATCCTGCTCTATGAGCGCAGAACTCAACTGGGCACCTCCCGGATGAGCAATGTGGACAGTTTTGGCACGAGTAGCTAGACGCACCTCAACCTGAGTTCTTACACATGCCTGATCCTACTCTTAAAGCGCCCACAATCATAGGATTGAGATATTTGTCACGGCCACCATCCTTGATCGAGAATGGTAGCCGAGATGAAAGGCGTGAAAGCGCGAGTGAAGGTAACGAGGTCAGAAGTACCAATTTGGCCCAAGCCTTGCCCATGGAGTTTGTTTGCGGTGCTGATCACAAATCTGCTTTTCGTTTTTAACTTACTGTATCAAACGTTGCACCAAAGCGCATTCAGCTGGCATCGCCATCGCTCACGTCACACGGTCATAAGAAGACGGTTTGCGACGGACTAATCCTGTAAAGCTTCCCTAAGCAACCTGCCGCGGTCACATTGTGATTCCGCGTGTAGTAGGGGAACCAAACCCGAAGACGCGTTGGTGGTCAAACCAAATTGGGCCTTATGGTTGGTCATCCTAGCTAATGACCACATGTCAAAACTCACAAACATTCCCTTTTATTTCTTCAAATACTCAGGGTTTGCGATGCGACTGGCTGTTTCAGGAATCTACGAAGCAGACTCAAAGTGTTGAGGTACGCCACGACAATACCAGCAGAATTGACTCGAAGCGTGTGGATTCTCTTAGAGTTCCGTACATCTCACGGAGAGCATCATAATCTATTATTTCAAATTTTATAACGCATTGATCTCTAAAATAGTCAACGTTGATTGAAACAAGCACAAAATCGTACTTCTCAATCATTTCGAGGGAAAATTTTCGTCAAACCACAACCTTCCTATGGGACGCTAGATGTCCTTTTCTTTACAACTGTGCTTCCGTTCTCTCATTTCGAGTTGAATCTTTGATTTAAAGGATATTACAAAGCACCTCGAAGAATCAGGCGACACTACTAAGGAGGCCAGCACGCAACCCACTCCATTGCCAGCTAAGGAGAGGGCTGACGTGAACATCACGCAATCCAGCAAAACAACGAAGCAGACCTCCAATTCTATAGAGGCATCTGTAAAGTAGGTATTCCTGGACCTCTGTAGTGCGTAAAATATCGAACAAAAGCCGCTGCTCTTTCCTTTTGGTAACAAGTAGCTAGGCATTGCCTCAGCGGCCCCAGAAACTTCCTGCACGGGCAAACATGAAACGCACAGCAATACAAACGAATGGCTTTCAAAGTTGTCAACTATGTAGCTGAGGTAGGCTCACCTAGACAGTGGGCGAAGCACCCACGCAAGCACCAGAAACCGTTTCAAGCACTTGCTGCAAAAGTTACTTTTCACTTATTTGCTCTGGGCGTTAAACTGGTTTGTTTAAAGTGAAATGGGCTTAGATGGACGAGGAATTTAGTAGACTGTAATAGGAGACATACAAGCCGTGTCGAAGCCTGAAGCAGTTGCTAGAACTCCATATCTCTCTCGTTCTGGACCCCTTAATTCACATCGAGAAACAAGCCCTTCCGAGAATGGGTACTTTGTTCATCAATCATCTCTGCTTGATCAACCCTGTAGTGCTGTTCTATGCCCTGAAGTCGATGCTCTAAAAACTCCCCAAATTGTACTTTGCTCCAGTAGATGTGGAAATTGCAATCTGCCGTAGCGAAGTCACCACCAATACAGCGCTAAGTCTGCATCCTTCAGAACTGCGACTTTTGAATGGCTTCTTCTCCTCAATTCGTTTCGCTTGGGAAGCTCTCAACAGTGTTTCAGATCTCGAGTTGAAGCGACCCAAAGCGATGGTCTCGAATCCACTCAAATGGTTACGGAACGGGATGAACCAGTCGGCGTCTTCACAGCTACTCCGCTCACTTTCGGTTCTCAAGTTCGGCCTTTCAGAGGGACATGAACGTGTTCGTACTGAAAGCGGCGCAAAACCAGACCGTGGTTCACCCGAGCCTTGTGAAGAAGAAAGGCAACATAGACGTGGGACTGGTAGGTGCTTAGCGCCAACTTCTTTCTACTGACAGATCGACAGCAGTCGAGTCCTTCCTACCAAGTCTATCAGGTTCTGTTCTACTGGGGGCTGAGAGGGTGTCAGGAGCAGATCCCTTGAGATCGTTGGCTCCCTGAGCTTTACGCCCGTCTTCTTAATCGTGGCGGTCGAAATAGCCAAAAAATGCAGAAACTCCTGGGGTTTGATTCACGATTGCCTTCACCAGGGCTATGTGAGTGTGGTAGTAAATGAAGCGCTACCTGGCATTCACAATAGCATGCAAGTGGGTGATTGGTGGGGGTAGAAGTATTAGGGGGGGGGGGGCAAAAGTAATGAGACAAAATGAAAAAAAAAACCTTTATCTCTTTATAACTCAATTACAACTCAACGATGCTGAGGAGTGTATTTGCCATTAAGGGCAAGGACCTTGCTGCCATCGCTCAGCCAACTTCCTGATCCCATCCTTCCAGAACTGCTTGAGCCTGGTGTTGATCAACTGCTCGATATGGTTGTCAAGGACTGCTTGGATTCTTGTGTCCCTTCCGACTAGGAAGTCCTGTAGGCTCAAGTAGTAGTGGTAGTTGCATGGTGAGATGTCCAGCGAATACGGTGAGTGAGGCATGTGAACGTAGCTCAGCTGGCCAAGCTTATCCGTGGTTACTTGTTCCCGATGGGGTGCGGCGTTGTCGAAGAGGAGAACCTTCTTGAAGCGCTGCGAATGAATAAGAGCGAGTCGCCGCCCCATCTCCTCTATTTCGTTCACCATGGCCTTGGAGTTCATCGCGGTGCTCTTGGGAAACAGCCTCCTGTAAACCGATCCATGGGCGCAGACCCAAAAACTCCAAAGATGCTTCTCGCCGTGAACATCTCGCCGAACGAAGGTCGTTAACAGGTCACCAGGCCTCACCCAGACTCGCTGCTTGGCAGGGTTAAGGTAGAAGACGTACTTCTCATCCTGCGTGAATATTGAGCCCAGGCTGCTCGGGGTTGGGAATTGGGGGAGATTTGCGCGACACAGGTCGACTCGTCAGACTGGGGTTTCGGCATGAGACAGGCTGAGGTTTTTGGCATGCTTCTGGAAAGGGCGAAAGTGGTAACTTCTCAGATGGGCTTCAGTAAGTAGCATACAAACATACAAATACAACAAGTAGGAATCCAGACTCCAGCCACGAGATATATGGACACGGCATGGGGTGTCTCATTACTTTTGGCCCCCCCTAATAGCATTCACCGAACTATATCATATCTTGAATACAAACTAAACTGAGTACTAAACTTACCTTTTGCTCGACTATTCTCTAATGGCAAACGTATCCGTTACCATTAACCGATTACCTTACCAACTGTGAATCCAACCTTTGCACTTGATTTTCGGCCAAACCACACTACAACAAGACCTGTCCCGCCGCCTTTCCTTTTAGTGGTATCCAGATCTGTGATCTGCGTCGATTGGTCTGCGATTTCGGTTTGGATAAGCATCGTGATATTTCGGGCATAAAGAGCGAATTAAGGCCTGAAACGTTGTCAATAAATATGTGGCTATTTTGAGCTTCGCTATTAATGGTAAGAAGAAGACGAAGATAGGAAATATCCTTCTTCACTCATCAATCTAATGAAGTAGGAGCTACGAAAATCCGAATCGCTTTAGTTCCACGGACGAACCACTGTTCAAATCAGGGAAATAGAAGCTGCAATGAAATCAGACGACTCCGAGCTCGATCGATCAAAGGAAGTGATAAAACAACCACAACTGCCGAATCCCACGGTAAGACTACTAACGGTTCTCAGAAACTGGGAGAGGTCATCTGCAGCAGGGACGCACATTTAACGGTTAACGATTTAACGAATTTAACGAATTAACGGCATTTTTCGGTAAAATCTGGCTTAACGACTTAACGGAAGATTTTAGGAATTTAACGGAATTTTTAACAGACTTTTTTCTCAGTTAGTCTAACACATTTACCTTCAGTATTCTCTAATGTTGCAGGTCTCTTCCTCCCGATTAGGACTGTTCCTGGAAAACTATTGAAATGAGCAAGAATATTTTGATGCTTTTATCAATTCAATTCGTTTTGAATTTTTAGAAATGATACATTTTGGGGGCACGTGTAACACAGTCGGAGGAGGTGCTGGCTGTCGCGTGCACCCTATACCAGGCTGCTGGTCCTTCTTCGGGATTTCCCGCCCAGGCCAACCAAGCCTTCGATCCCTCTGGGGTCGGTCAATTGGTACCGAACTTGCCTGGGAAAGACAGAGCGCTGATTTCTTCATCGGCTGGCCACCGCAAGCTATTGTCTCCGTTGAAGTAGAATGAGCGGCGTATCCCAGAAGGGATTGAGTATCGCCATCCTTTATCCTTATCCTTTAATGTACTTTGGAGCTAGAAATTTCTTCGCCGAGTCCCCAAGCTGGTCAACGAATTCACAAAGATACTGGTCTAACCTCGTAAGATATGCCTGTTCTCGCCTAGCGCTGCTCATCTCAAAATACTTTTGCCCACCTGGAGCAGTCGAGACGGAGCGAATGTTCGGCCGCTGGACGTATTCGACGTATTTTAAGCTATTTTACAAAAACGCTAATAACAAACTTGGAAAGCTACCTTTCCTGAACGTTAACACGAAGACGGCGTGTCACACCTTCTCGACAGTGTGGAACCGTGTGACATGATGTCGTATCACTGTCCCGATGTTGCAAAAATATGACTGGTCCCACGAACCAGGCACTCGAAAATTGTGCGTTCGTCAACGTGTTAACATTCCACTGAACGGGTTTTTATTGTATTTTTATTCATTCTTTCTGTACTTAATGGGCTGGCGCATGCACAGAGATTGCACATGCTCGAAGAACAGTCTAACAAAAGAACTAGGAAAGGGTGGAATTCCGGGTACCTGCCTGATCACACATTTCAGGATGCCTTACCGATGATCATCTTGCCTTGAATGGTGATTCCATAGTTGTTCTTTTTCTATACCCTGTAGATAGTTTGTTGCTGAAGGCTTGTTTATTCTTCTGTGTTTGTTGATGATGATTTGTTTATTTTACATTGCAGTGTTACACTCCATTCCTTGAACGTTAGCTGTTGACCTCTTGAAGTTGAAACGTATAAGGTTTTCCTTTTTTCAGTTGAAATAATGGCTTACAACTAAATGTATTTTTTAACGAAATTTAACGAAAATTTTCCGTTAAAAAATTTCATTAAGAAAATTTAACTCCCAGAATTTTGTGTGCACCCCTGATCTGCAGGTGAAAATGGGTGAGCTAACCTTGCGCTTGCAGGTGATCTGATTTCGACTTACTGGTGAGCGGTCGAAGACCTACAAATGACCGGATTACGGTGTCTAGGCGGGAATTTAAAAGGGAATTTTTGCAGAAGACCTGAAACTCGCCACGCTTTCCACGCGTACTATTTAAATAAGCTTTAGCATGCTTACTTTGGCTCCATCCGAACATCCAAAGAAGTTTGTACTTTACATATTGCTCTAAAGCTGTAGGAACTCATAGATGACCCATAGATTTTTACTACTCACACAATAGCGACAACAAACATATTGTAAAAAGTGGAAATTCAAAAAAGATCATAATTGTGTTAGAAATGTAACCAAATTTTTTTTGCGACGCTGCAGACAGAACCGTTAATCATTAATGCTCGTACTTTGATCTTTCGTGACTCCGAAAAAATAAAATCCAAACTGTTGTATCGCTCGTTATATTAACGTCACTGCCATATCAGAAATAAATTGACAGTGCTTCCTTTAAGCATGCCACATAAACGTTTCGTCGAGCAGTTTTTTGAACATTTGCTAAATCTGGTAGTGAACATCTTTTTCATATAACTAGGATTATTTTGCAATAGTGTGCTGGTACCCGGATTCTTTTTCTGAATTACCGGATTAATGTATATAGAGAATAATGCCTCGCGCGATTTCGTGGAACCCCTTTCCCACGCTTCTGCGTACCTCTCGCGGGCAACTTTTGCTGATGCGGATGTTGTTGCAGAAGAGGAGGCGTGGCCTCCTCCTGCTTGACACAACGGCGTCGGCGCGCGTTTCTGAGCGCCTGGATCCAGAAGCCGGGTCTCCTACGTCACGTAATAAGCGTCGGAAGTCAGAAGAGGAGACATCGTCGTCCTTCAACGAGCGATCTATCTATCTACCACTATGAGTTAGCGGTCGATAACGTTTGAGTGATCTAACCTACGTGAGATACGCCGCATCATCCACAGCGGGGGCGGTCGAGTGGTCTAACCTGAATGGGATACGCCTCGTCACCTACACCGCGGGTAAAATTTGTTACTGAAGGTGGGATGTTGCTGCAACAGGGCAAGCGCAGCCCTTCACTGCTTAACACAACAGCACCGGCGTTTCTGAGTGTCCAGATTCTGAAGCCGGCATCATGTCATGAGCGTGAGGGAACCACTAAATGGGTAAGAGTAGAAGGGGGACTTCAACGGTGGAGAACCGGCAGTGATCAGGAGGAAGCGACCTGGAGGAGGCATCGGGATGGGGAGGAGCGATAGGGGGAACAATGAAGCAGGCGAGGAGGTGGCACGAAGAAAGGGTTTAGGCGATAAGGAGGGACCAGTAGGGAGTTACCAATCAGGGGCGGCAGTAAGGAGGATCAGCAAGGGGATCCATTACCAGTTAGGAAGATCGGATTTAGAAGATGTGACACCCATGTCGCACAATGGGCGTTCACTCGCCGTCGTCGTGTCGTGAGCGTGGGAGGGCTACTTAATTGGCTAGAGTGGTAAGGAGGATCCCGAGGGGGGAGGAATCTACCTGTAAGAAGGGACGTGGAGGGACCAGGAAGGGGAACCAACAAGAAGGTAGCCGTGATGGAATTCATACGGAGAACAAGCAATCTGCCATATGAATAGCTTCTTTATGCTCGACACAGCGGCGACTGCAACGCTTCCGAGCTTCTGGATTCGGAAGACGGGTCTTTTGAGCTTCTGGATCCAGAAGACGGCCCCCTACGTCGCTCAACAAGCGTCCTGATTCTGAACACGTGTCACCGACGTCAGCCTTGAGAGGTCCACTAAGGGGGTGGTGGAGAAGTGCACTAAGGGAGCCCTCTAGGGTGGACCAGTAGAGCGACCAGGAAAGAAAGGAACAACCAGGAGGAAGGTCCAGGACGGAGAACCCAGCAATAAGAGTAAAGTAGGGGATCAATACTGGATACAAAGAAGTGGGCAGGAGTTAGGACAGGATGGTGGGGGACTAAAGAGGGGGAGGGAAGACCAGTAAAGGCGGGCCAGCAATTAGATCCAGTAAGAAGAAAGGATCTCCCTCGATAGAGAGCCTTCGGGCTCTCTTGTTAAGAAGGATCTCGGGCCGCTTGTTGCAGGGTCACGCGGCGTGTCCCTGGGTGGTGGATAGGGGGAACGAAAACGCGAACGAAATGCGTTTTCGGATTCCTTGCTCCTGCTGTGTCGAGAAGACGCGTTCCTTGTGCGTGGAAGCGACATGTTCATGCACAGTGTGCGTGGATGTGTTCGCATCTGTGCGGAATGTGATATGTCGGCTCGGCCAAAAGCTTGCACTCGGTAGACTGGGAGTACATCGTAAGGCGATTCGAAGCCGCCTCAAAAGTCTCGCCCAGTTCCTTCGGGCAGTCTGGCTGGCTGCCCGGAGTTCTTCGCCCGCACGACAGAGCCTGACTAGCTACCTGTGTTGTATTGCAGTCAAACACAGCAGCACTAAAGGGGCTCCTTCCCCTGACCCCGAAAGAGCCCCAACTTCTGCAGCGATGGGAAGGACGAGTACGGAGAGGCTGCTAAAATCTCAGGGCCTAACCAGGCTGCGCAAATTGAGAAGGACTTCATTCGAAATTCGAAATTTTGAAAATCGAATATTATTCGGTCATTCGAAATTCGAAATTTTTTCCCAAGAACAAAGGTATACCGCACGCTTGCATCGGAAGCATCCGTCTAGGACCTGATGATGCAAGCCAGAAAGATGAAGTACGACGTCATCCGACTTACCGAGACGAGAAGACACCACCCCCTACAACTCCGGAGAAGAACTGTTCCTCGGAACATGCGACAGCAGGGGAGTATGCGGCGTTGGTGTCCTCGTCAACACGCACTTGACCATGAACATCGTCGATTCGTTCGACTCTCTGACAAGCCGAATCGGACGTCTGCGACTGAAGCGATGTGGCACCATGCCAGCTTTGACTGTGTTCGTCACGTATGCCCCAACATCCGACTACGACGACGAAGAGGTCGAAGTCCTTCTACGTGGAGCTGGAGAAGCTCTATAAGGAAGATCACACCTTCTACGAATGATCGTCGACGACTTCAACGCCAAGATCGGGCCACGAAGGTCGCCGGAACACATCGGAACCCACGGTTAGGAGTGGAACGAACGAGGTGAAAGGCTGTCTGAGTTTATCACGTCGACCAAGACCATCCATGGAAACTCACAGTTTCCTACGATGCGCATGAGAATCCCCGATGGCCAGTTCCACAACGAGATCAACCACATCATTTTCAATCGCAAGTATTGCCTGACCGACGTCTCCGTTGTCCCCAAGTTCTACACGGGATCGGATCACCGCCTCCTTCGCGCGAGGTGTCGCTTTTCGCGTCAAGGAGAGAAGGCCGCGAAGTTCAAGAAGAGGAATCCCAGAACGACCATCAACAGGGACCTCCACACCTCTCTTGCCGGCCTTTGGGAAGATGCCGTCATGGACAATGTCGATGAGGAGTACGATCGCTTCGTGCACCATCTCCACGATAGTGTTAAGGGAACCGAGAGCTTGAAGACCGCCAGGAGACGCCTGTCTCCGGAAACTCTCGAGCTTATTCGCCAGCGTGGAGCAGCACAAGCGTCAGGCAACTAGCATCTGATGTTCGAGCTTGCGAAGCTATGCAGAGCGGCGATAAAGGAAGATCTCAAGGAGAGAAGAGTAGAAGTGTTGGCTAAAGCTGCAGAAGCAGGGTTGAGCATCCGCATTGCCCGCCGGAACGTCGCCAACTTCAAGACCAAGATGACCGCTCTCCGACATCCTGACGGAACCGTCACCTCCTCTAGAAGGACCATGGAGAAGGTCATCCACGACTTCTACCCCGATCTCTTCGATAGCCACGTCCACCTGCCCCCACGCCATCTTCCGAAGGATGGATACATCGTCCCCTCTGTTCTCCTTTTCGAGATCCGACACGCTATCTCGTCGGTGAAGAAGTGTATAGCACCCGGTCCTGATAGGATCACAGCTGAACAACAAGAACCTTCCGGCACCGCTCATCAGCACTCTGCGCGGCTCTTCACACGCTACCTGTCGGAGTGCAAGGTTCCATCTCAATGGAAGACCAGCAGGACCGTCTTGGAGTACAAGAAGGGAGACGTGCACGACATTGGCAACTATCGCCCGATCTGCCTGCTGTCCGTGTCTACAAGCTGTTTACTCGAGTGATCCTGAATAGGATTAGCAGAACGCTGACGAAGGACAGCCATGCGAGCAAGCAGGATTTCGGAGAGGATTCAGCACGATCGACCACATACACACCATTACGAGGCTCATCGAAGTGTCGCGAGAGTACAAGCTGCCGCTGTGCCTTACGTTCATCGGCCTGAAGAAGGCATTCGACTCCGTCGAAACTGAAGCGGTCATCGACGCCCTACTCACTCAGGGTGTTCCTACTCAGTACATCAGAGTCCTTCGAGAGCTGTACAGTGGATTCACGACCAAGATCTCACTTTTCTACAACGACGTCGTCATCGACGTGAAGAGAGGGGTTCGGCATGGTGATACATATCCCCGAAGCACTTCAGCGCCATCCTCGAAGAAGTCATGTGCGAACTAGAACGGAAAGACATGGGAGTGAAGGTCGACTGCCGGCAGCTGCACCATCTGCGCTTCGCTGACGACATCGTGCTCATAACACCGAGCATAGTCAGTCGGAGCGAATGCTGGCCGACTTCGATCGTATATGTGGGAACGTTGGACTGCAGTTGAATCTTACGAAGACGATGTTCATGAGGAGCGGACAAGTTTTTGATGTCCCATTCTCGCTCAACGGAACGAATATCTCCGAATGCTCCAGCTATGTGTATCTGGGTCGCGAAGTCAACATGGCCAACGACCTAGCAACAGAGCTGAGCAGAAGGAAACGAGCGGCTTGAGGAGTTTTCAAGAGCGTCGAAGAAGTCGTGAGGAGGACGAAGAACGTCCGAGTCCGTGCCCACCTATTCGACTCCACTGTTCTTCCTGCCCTAACATACGCCTCAAAGACCAGGGCTATACGAAAGCAAGATGAACACGCGATCAGCGTCGCGCAGCGTAGAATCGAGAGGGCGATGCTCGGAGTGACACGACTCACGCAAGTGAGAGAAGACCTCCGGAGTTGCGAGCTTCGCCGACGTTCGAAAATCAGGGACGCTGTCGCATGGGCCAAGTCGTCAAAAATCAGGTGGGCCGGCCACGTAATGCGACTCGGCATCCGCTGGACGAGAGTCGTCACCGACTGGATTCCGCGGGATGTCAAGAGAACACCAGGACG
This sequence comes from Heligmosomoides polygyrus bakeri, assembly GCA_947359475.1. Taxonomy (NCBI): domain Eukaryota; kingdom Metazoa; phylum Nematoda; class Chromadorea; order Rhabditida; family Heligmosomidae; genus Heligmosomoides; species Heligmosomoides polygyrus. The sequence goes on along the minus strand of OX375867.1, from coordinate 48,014,208 downwards.
CCGACCAACGCGTTGGTCGGACTTCTTCGTGAAAGCCATGAACGACCGATATGATGCTCTTCGTGTCCCTCGAGCGAGGAGGATCCATTGGAGACCTCTGGCACGCGACAGGGGCGAATGGAGACGCTGCTGGCGCCCGCTCGAGCAAGTCGATGATCAACGGGACGACAGGTGATACAGGTGAAGAAGAAACGAGTGAGGGTGATCCCGGCTTCGGAAGACACGTCAGTGACATTTGGGAACGCTAGCTCTTGAGCATGAGGACGGTTGCGGAGGAGCAACCTGCGGGGCAGAAGTACTGCGCAGCACAAACCAATGGCATTAATGGCCGTTACGGATGAATGCGCGAAAGTGGTGAACGGCCTGATGCCAATCAAGTACGCCGCAGATCCCAGATGTTAGCAATTTTATGTTTTACAAAAACTATTTTCCATAGATCAGCGATGCTGCAAAGTTGCGCGAAGCGCGCAATTGCGAGACACGCCGTTAGGCGTGTCGGAGCACTTGTACTTACATATTTGTGTAGGGTTCCGTACCTTTGAAACATATCCATCTAAGGTGGATCATTTAAGCTTTGCAGAGCAATATTTCTACATCACCCATGTACTTTTCCTGTGACCAAGTGTAATCTAAAAATTGACTGGATTGTTATGAAAAATTGTCCATTTGAACGCAACAAGCTGAAAAACTTTAAAATTAAAAATTCCACTATCTTGGCACAAAGTATCCAGGCGCAGTTTGATGAGAGGAGACTTCGGAGGGTCCACCTAATAAGATATTGGGGTTTTATACATTTCACCAAAATATTTTACCAATCTCGGGAACGTCATCGTGTTTGCACTTCAACATCATTTCGATAGTCTTGTTTGGTTCTCCTGTTTTTCCTAAATAGACTGGATAAGCAGTTTAAGTCAAAATACTACAGTAAGCAACCTTATTATGCCCCTTTACCTCGCCCTACCGAAGGTGCAAATGAGACCCACCGCACTAAATGACATCTTCAGACCTACAATTCCTTGCGTAGCGTATCACGCGGGCGGCGAAATGACCGGTAGTAGACCGCTTACCTCACTGAAACTCCGCTCCAAAATAGCTCCTACATGTCACCTGTGACGTCAAAATACGTCCCCAGTGTCTGAGGTTCGTCTTCCTATAAAGAGCTGATAATTGTTTGTCAGAGCTTCGTCTCGGCGCGGTGTACACCTCATTTCCTTGGAGGCGATGTATCTCTGGACAACCCCTCAGGCCTGCATGCAAAGAAAGCACCCTTCGTTCTATTCGTTTCCTTGGTGATATCTCTCACATCGGCTAGTCCACCCTTAATGAGACTTCGCGCTTCAGCTTTAAGAAATCTGAGCTCTCAGCACCTTTCTCACGCAGGATTTCTCCGTCCCGTGAGCTCAGCCAATGAACCAACAACGAGAGTGTTGAACAGGGCCGCAGCCATGCCATTCAGCCTCTGTTGCCGCGCCAGGGCCTGTCGTGGAACGACGCCTCGTGGCGACACCTGCGTCCTCTTCCGTCTTTGCTGGTGGTCATGCAGTATAAGAGAGAGGAGCTGAAGCCACGCTGCGGTAGCAGATGCCATGCCGAGCATTCAGCGCTGCCCCCGAACGGAACAGCGCCCACCTACACTTAAACACCGGCCTCTATAAGAGTAGACTCTAACGGCGGGCAAAAGCAGCCTGCGACTGCACGGTAGAAGGTGAGAACCAATGCTTCCAGATCAAGTGGGGAGACTCGAAATGCGTCGTATACGAGACTACGGAGGAGCTTACGTTCGACGACGACGAGGTGGTGGACGAACCAGACATATGGTGAAGCTCGTCGCGGCCGTATAAGAAGCTTGGTGTATTCATCGTTCTATTTACTTTACTCTTAGCATCATAACAGCAGCAGTTACGCACCGCGATTTCTGCAATACTCGAATTGATATTTATTAATAATAGCCTTGAATAAATTTGAAAGAGCTGAACTACAGAACGAATTAGTAGAACGACCCAAACGTAGTTGCCCGTTAGGAGTTCCAAGATCAGATGTCAATGTCTGACTCTCTACCGCATTTCGAGCCCATGGATTTCCCAAAAAATCATGGTAGGAATAAAAAACATGCAAAATAAAGCATATCCATGTAAACCTTATGTACTCTAGTCTCGACAGCTGATGGAATGGGTGCGCAGAACAGCGATCCTAGCTTAAGGGGTAATTGTGGCAAAATACGGCGGAATGAAACAAAACCTGGAACAAATCCGAACAACTCCGTCCGTGGCCACAGTCAAGCAGTTGACGCGCACTAGTCTGACCATGAGGAAACGTGCATGGAGGAAAACTGACAGGACTGAATTCCTCCGTCGGCCGGTCATCACAAAACAGAGGCGGCGTAGCTGGACCGCGGAGTACAATTTGATCCATGAGTCGTCCTCAAAGACTTTGTGCTGAAGGCGGATTTTGCAAAATGAATGCCAAGTCGGAAGAAGTGGTTAGTGTGCATTCTAGAACAACAGCATCGAACTACTCTAGATGTCGTCTGGGCGGTCCTTGTTTCAAAGCAGCGCGCATGCACTGATATATTAGGCCGTTGCAAAGGAAATGGCCGATTTTGCTTCTCAATTTCTGGTCGAGTTTTCGTGGCTACAAATGTTTCCGTTTCACGCACTGTATATAAATAGTTTCTGAGATCAGGCATTCTCCGCTTTCCTACCATTTCTAGCTTTTGTTAGATAGTTGCCTCTTGCCGAGTTTTGACGTCGTTCTTACAGAATGAATTAACGTGATATTTGGGTGCTCTGCTTATATGAAAGCAAAGTGTAAACAGCGCCGCGGCCGCTGCTCGTCTCATCTCATTTGGGGAGGATTTCGCTGAGGAGAGCACAATTCGCTACTGGTTCGAAGGGTTTCGATCTAGAGATGGAAATCTCGAATTTGAGGACCGAGGTAGGCCGTATAGTTGAGCTTTTCGAGATCTTATCGAACGAATGAATGAGCTAAAAAATTCGATTTCAAAAATGTCCGATCGAATGATCGAGAGAATTTCTTCGATGTCGAAAATTTCCAAACGAATGAACGATCGATTTTATTCGACGTCGAAAATTTCCGAAGGAATCAAAGATCGAATTTATTCGGTATCGAAAAATTTCGAATGATTGAATAGTAGAATAATTTCTTCGAATGAACGAATAACGAATAACCGTATTTCGCTGTGCTATAAAACGTGCCTATAGTAAATAGACCGATTAATGTTCCAATTCTGCAAACTGTTAAGGGAATAAAAGATAATATTGCTATACCTCTTATGTAATGCGCCAGGCAATCTATTAGGGGGGCTAAAAGTAATGAGACATCCCACGCCGTGTCCATATATCTCGTGGCTGGAGTCTGGTTTCGAGCTTATCGTATTTGTATGTTTGTATGCTACTCACTGAAGGCCACCTGAGAAGTTACCACTTCCGCCCTTTCCAGAAGCATGCCAAAACCCCAGTCTGTCTCATGCCAAAACCCCGGTCTGACGAGTCGACCTGTGTCGCGGAAATCTCGCCCAATTCCCAACCCCGAGCAGCCTGGGCTCAATATTCACGCAAGATGAGAAGTACGTCTTCTACCTTAACCCTGCCAAGCAGCGAGTCTGGGTGAGGCCCGGTGACCCGTTACCGACCTTCGTTCCGCGAGATGTTCACAGCGAGAAGCACCTTCAGAGCTTTTGGGTCTGCGCCCATGGATCGGTTTACCGGAAGCTGTTTCCCAAGAGCACTACGATGAACTCCAAGCCCATGGTGAACGAAATGGAAGAGATGGGCCGGCGACTCGCTCTTATTCATTTGCAGCCCTTCAAGAAGGTTCTCCTCTTCGACAACGCCGCACCCCATCGGGAACAAGTAACCACGGATAAGCTTCGCCAGCTGGGCTACGTTCACATGCCTCACCCACCGTGTTCGCCGAACATCTCTCCATGCAACTACCACTACTTCTTGAGCCTACAGGACTTCCTGGTCGGAAGGGACACAAGAATCCAAGCAGTACTTGACAACCATATCAAGCTGTTGATCAACACCAGGCCCAAGCAGTTCTGGAAGGATGGGATCAGGAAGTTGGCTGAGCGATGGCAGCAAGGTCACTGCCCTTAATGGCAAATACATTCCTCAGCATCGTTGAGTTGTATATGAGTTATGGAGAGATAAAGATTTTTTTCAAATTGTCTCACCCCCCCCCCCCCTAATAGTTCTAATAGTTTTTTTTTTCAAATTGTCCCCCCCCCCCTAATAGGTCTGCATGATATCGTCGAAAAATTCAAGTCCTGGTCTTTTTAGAAACCATATGATGCCTTCTCCTTCTTCCCTTTCCTTTCAAACCTCACTATCAGTTCGTTCCTACCACGAGGAAATAGACATCAAGGCGAAGAAAATTCTTTCCGCGGAGCAGGCCTTTCTTCAAATATGTTCTACAGGTGCTGCGACACCTGTAGAACATATTTGAAGAAAGGCGCCTAACGGCGTGTCTCGCACTTGCGCGCTTCACGCGACTTGGCAGTATCACTTACCTACAGAAAGTAGTTTTTGTAGAGATTAAAATTCGCTAACATCTACAGTACCGGACGAATCTTTTGAATAGACGCCCGTAAACCGCGATTTTGAGGTTTTTGCGTCTTTTTGATGTAACTCGGCTAAAATTCACTCATTTCAAAATCGAAGGATATATTTGAACTCACGAACTCGAGCTCTATCGTTGGGTTTACATCGTTCGTATGTAGTCATGAAAATTTTTGAAATTTAAAACTTGCGCTCCATTGGGAAGAGAGGTCGCGGACGAGTTGTCGGTCCCAAACCGTCGAAATCCGTTGCGTGCTCACAATTCCTCTAATTTGAGGTTTTTTTTTGAGTAACGGTTGGTAACGTTCGATTCGTCTTTTCGAGATCTACACAAATATTTATGCAACTTCGCCAGATCACTTTTCGCAATGGGTGGGCAAAAATGACTGGAGCAGGCTTTTTGCGATTGGAGATGATTATACTCCAGGACTTGCATGTTCTCGGAGTATCTCAAGCATGGCGTAAAGTGTTCCGTCATTCCAGGAATCCTCTGATAGTGCGCAGTGAACAATGCATGGGATCGAACCTATCAATTGAGTGGGCGGCACGACAGTTTGTAGAGCGAGCGTTTGGGTAGTTTTACAGAAATTCCCAGCCGCCCCACTCAGGAATTTCTGTACTCCGTCCCGGCGAGACTTTGGAGTGCGCTGTGCACAACGTATATAGGATCGAACCTATCAATCGAATGGGCGTGACAGATCGCAAATTGAACCGTGGGCTTCTTCTGAGCGCAATAATTCTGTCGAGATTGAATCTTTCCGGCTGCAACTTGTGGATTTTGTGAGCAGTAATAAGTAAATACGCTGAAACACAGGACGTTATGACTGAACAAAGCTCCAGCGGTGCGAAAATGCAGGTTTGTCTTGTGTGACACGATTTTCTCCGATTTCAGTCGACCACTGTAGGAACATGCGATCAGCTAGCGGCCTACGAATGCGTGTGCAAGTAAAACAGTTAAGGTACTTGGCGATGAAGTGTCCATAACTCTCCAGCTGCCTAACCTGCCTTAGTTCCAGCTGCCATTTTAGAGCGGCGGAGGGCAGCGCTAAAGTTTCTTCCGCCCTTGCTCGCCCACATTTGAGTGTTTGACACTCATAATGGTACCCTTCTGTTCAGCTCGATAACCTCTATCGAACGGTATCAATCTCGGCCAACTACGGGAAAATTGTTGAGATTCTTGGTTCGAACCAAATGCAACCTTCTACTGCCCAGAGACGCAGGTGGGATGCAGGGGATGGATTCCTTGCTCCTGCTGTGTCGGGAAGACGCGTTCCTTGTGCGTGGGAGCGGCATGTTCATGCACAGTGCACGTGGATGTGCTTGCGCCTGTGCGGTCTGTAACTGTGTCGACTCGGCCAAAAGCTTGCACTCGGTAGACTGGAGTACATGTAAGGCGATTCGAGGCCGCCTTAATTCTCGCCCAGTTCCTTCGGGCAGTCTGGCTGGCTGCTTGGAGTTCTTCGCCCGCATGACAGAGCCTGACTAGCTACCCGTGTTGTATTCCAGTCAAACACAGCAGCACTAAAGGGCCTCATTCCCCTGACCCCGAAAGAGCCCCCATTTCTGCAGCGATGGGAAGGACGAGTACGAAGAGGCTGCTAAAATCTCAGGGCCTAACTAGGCTGCGCAAATTGAAAAGGACTAGGATGATAACTATCTGTACTTACAACGCCCGCACGCTCGCATCGGAAGCAACCGTCGAGGACCTGACGATGCAAGCCAGGGAGATCAAGTACGACGCCATCGTACTGACCGAGACGAGAAGACACCACCCCCTACAACTCCGGAGAAGAACTGTTCCTCGGAACATGCGACAGCAGGGGAGTAGGCAGCGTTGGTGTCCTCGTCAACACGCACTTGGCCATGAACATTGATTCGTACGAGTCTCTGACAAGCCGAATCGCACGTCTGCGACTGAAGCGACGTGGCACCGTGCCAGCTTTGACTGTGTTCGTCACGTATGCCCCAACATCCGACTACGACGACGAAAAGGTCGAAGCCCTTCTACGTGGAGCTGGAGAAGTTCTATAAGGAAGATCACACCTTCTACAAGTGATCGTCGACGACTTCAACGCCAAGATCGGGCCACGAAGGTCGCCGAAACACATCGGAACCCACGGTTAGGAGCGGAACGAGCGAGGTGAAAGGCTGCCTGAGTTTATCATGTCGACCAAGCCCATCCATGGAAACTCACAGTTCCCTACGATGGGCCTGAGAACCCCCGATGGCCAGTTACACAACGAGATCAACCACATCATCTTCAATCGCAAGTATTTCCTGACCGACGTCTCCGTTGTCCCCAAGTTCTACACGGGATCGGATCACCGCCTCCTTCGCGCGAGGTGTCGCTTTTCGCGTCAAGGAGAGAAGGCCGCGAAGTTCAAGAAGAGGAATCCCAGAACGACCATCAACAGGGACCTCCACACCTCTCTTGCCGGCCTTTGGGAAGATGCCGTCATGGACAATGTCGATGAGGAGTACGATCGCTTCGTGCACCATCTCCACGATAGTGTTAAGGGAACCGAGAGCTTGAAGACCACCAGGAGACGCCTGTCTCCGGAAACTCTCGAGCTTATTCGACAGCGTGGAGCAGCACGAGCGTCAGGTAACTAGCAGCTGATGTTCGAGCTTGCCAAGCTATGCAGAGCGGCGATAAAGAAAGATCTCAAGGAGAGAAGAGTAGAACTGTTGGCTAAAGCTGCGGAAGCAGGGTTGAGCATCCGCATTGCCCGCCGGAACGTCGCCAACTTCAAGACCAAGATGACCGCTCTCCGACATCCTGACGGAACCGTCACCTCCTCTAGAAGGACCATGGAGAAGGTCATCCACGACTTCTACTCCGACCTCTTCGATAGCCACCTCCACCTGCCCCTTGCCGTCTTCCGCAGGATGGAAAGATACGTCGTTCCCTCTGTTCTCCCTTCTGATACGCGACACGCCATCTCGTCGGTGAAAAAGCGTATAGCACCCGGTCCCGAAGGATCAGACCCGAACACCTGAAGAATCTCCTGCCAACGCTCATCAACACTCTGGTGCGGCTCTTCACATGCTACCTGACGGAGTGTAAGGTTTCATCTCAGTGGAAGAGCAGCAAGACCGTCTTGGAGTACAAGAAGGGAGACGTGCACGACATTGGCAACTATCTCTCGATCTGCCTGCTGTCCGTGGTCTACAAGCTGTTCACTCGAGTGATCCTGAATAGGCAGAACGCTGGAGAAAGACAGCCATGCGAACAAGAAGGATTTCGGAGAGGATTCAGCACGATCGACCACATACACACCATTACGAGGCTCATCGAAGTGTCGCGAGAGTACAAGCTGCCGCTGTGCCTTACGTTCATCGGCCTGAAGAAGGCATTCGACTCCGTCGAAACTGAAGCGGTCATCGACGCCCTACTCACTCAGGGTGTTCCTACTCAGTACATCAGAGTCCTTCGAGAGCTGTACAGTGGATTCACGACCAAGATCTCACTTTTCTACAACGACGTCGTCATCGATGTGAAGAGAGGTGTTCGGCAGGGTGATACATGTCCCCGAAGCACTTCAGCGCCATCCTCGAAAACGTCATGCGCGAACTAGAATGGGAAGACATGGGAGTGAAGGTCGACGGCCGGCAACTACATCATCTTCGCTTCGCTGACGACATCGTGCTCATAACACCGAGCATCAGCCAGGCGGAGCGAATGCTGGCCGACTTCGATCGTATATGTGGGAACGTTGGAGTGCAGCTGAATCTTACGAAGACGATGTTCATGAGGAACGGACAAGTTTTGATGTCCCATTCTCGCTCAACGGAACGAATATCTCCGAATGCTCCAGCTATGTGTATCTGGGTCGCGAAGTCAACATGGCCAACGACCTAGCACCAGAGCTGAGCAGAAGGAAACGAGCGGCTTGGGGAGTTTTCAGGAGCGTCGAAGAAGTCGTGAGGAGGACGAAGAACGTCCGAGCCCGTGCCCACCTATTCGACTCCACTGTTCTTCCTGCCCTAACATACACCTCAGAGACCTGAGCTATACGAAAGCAGGATGAACAAGCGATCAGCGTCGCGCAGCGTGGAACAGAGTGGACGATGCTCGGAGTGACACGACTCACGCAAGTGAGAGAAGGCGTCCGAAGCTCAGAGCTTCGCCGACGTTCGAAGATCAGGGACGCTGTCGCGTGGTCCAAGTTGTCGAAAATTAGGTGGGCCGGCATCGTAATGCGTTTCGCAGACACCCGCTAGACGAGAGCCGTTACTGACTGGATTCCGCGGGATGTTAAGAGAACACCAGGACGCCGACCAACGCGTTGGTCGGACTTCTTCGTGAAACCCTGAACGACCGATATTATTTATACGTGGATATCCACGCAAAAATAGAACAAACAGAGCATGCACATTAAGATCCAGAACAGAGCAAATAAAAACATACTGTTAGGTACAAGCGACAGACAGCGGCAACAGTTGGAAGCAAACTATTAAGGAACTTCCTGGAGATACCTGTCAATAAGTGTTTTGTATTGCCTCAGCGATTTTGGTAAAATGTTTTCTTCGAAATCTTTTGAAATTCGGTTCCAGCTCGGTCTGTCGTGTTATATGACGACATATGTTATGTGACGCTCTTCGTGTTCCTCGAGCGAGGAGGATCCATTGGAGCACTCTGGCACGCGACAGGGACGAACAGAGACGCTGCTGGCGCCCGCTCGAGCAAGTCGATGGTCAACGGAGCGACCGGTGACAGGTGAACTGAGGGTGCTTCAGTCAGGATCACCGATTTTGCTCAAACTTTGTCTAAGGGGAGGGGTTATTCAGGGTGCCGAACATGATGTCGAAGTCCATTTGGCCGATTATGGCAGGAGACCACCCATACCGATAACAGAGGGTGGTCAGTGATCCTAATCCTACCAACCTCAAATGGCTGTAGCATGCCAAAATCGGTGGTTTTCGACAACACACGTCGGATTCGTAATCGGCGCTCCAAGTAACCACCTAGACGAGTTTGGATGAACTTTGGGCAAGAAAATTTGGCAAATTTCGAAATCGTCGACTTTCGATGACGTCATCGTGCGGGCAGGATCAGCGAAGAGCGCCGTCGTCCTCGAGGGAAATTGTCAAAAAAATCAATTTTCCCGGAAATGGCCGAGATTGGTACCGTTTGATAGAGCTTATCGAGCTGAACAGAACGGTACCATTGTGAGTGTCAAACACTCAAATGTGGGCGAGCCTGGGCGGAAGAAACTTTACCGCTGCCCTTCGCCGCTCTAAAATGGCAGCTGGAGAGTTATGGGACACTTCTTCGTCAAGTTCCTTAACTGCTTTACTTGCACACGCATTCGTAGGCCGCTAGCTGATCGCATGTTCCTACAGTGGTCGACTGAAATCGGAAAAAATCGTGTCACACAAGACAAACCTGCATTTTCGCACCGCTGGAGCTTTGTTCAGTCATAACGTCCCTGTTTTTCAGCGTATTTACTTATTACTGCTTACAAAATCCAAGTTGCAGCCGGAAAGATTCAATCTCGACAGAATTATTGCGCTCAGAAGAAGCCCACGGTTCAATTTACGAGCTGTCACGCCCAGTCGATTGATAGGTTCGATCCTAGATACGTTGTGCACAGCGCACTCCAAAGTCTCGCCGGGACGGAGTACAGAAATTCCTGAGTGGGGCGGCTGGGAATTTCTGTAAAACTACCCAAACGCTCGCTCTACAAACTGTCGTGCCGCCCACTCAATTGATAGGTTCGATCCCATGCATTGTTCACTGCGCACTATCAGAGGATTCCTGGAATGACGGAACACTTTACGCCATGCTTGAGATACTCCGAGAACATGCAAGTCCTGGAGTATAATCATCTCCAATCGCAAAAAGCCTGCTCCAGTCATTTTTGACCACCCACTGCGAAAAGTAATCTGGCGAAGTTGTATAAATATTTGTGTAGACCTCGAAAAGACGAATTGAACGTTACCAACCGTTACTCAAAAACCTCAAATCGTCCGCGACCGCTCTTCCCAATGGAGCGCAAGTTTTCAGTTTCGAATATTTTCATTACTACACATGAACAATGTATGCCAAACGACATAGCTCGAGTTCCTGAGCTCATATATAAAATTAGTTTTTGAAATGAATGAATTTTAGGCGGGTTGTATCAAAAAGACGCAAAAACCGCAAAATCGCGGTTTAGCGGCTTCTATTCAAGAGACGCGTCCGGTACTGTAGAACCAGCTACGTACCTTATCGGCATCCAGCCGTTTCACTTCCGCACCTTCTTTATAGACATTCCCTCCGTACCGTCTAGTAGCGCTATTGGCATGTGCTGCGCTGTACTTCTGTCCCTCAGGCTGCACCTCCGCAACCGTTCTCATGCTCAACAGCTTGCTTTTCCGGATATCATTCACACGTCTTCCGAATCTGGACACCAGGTTCCCCTCACTCGTTTCTTCTTACTCGATCTAATTGCTGGTCCACCTTTATGGCCTTCCCCCCTCTTCAGTCCCCCTCCCCACCTTCCTGGTCCCAACTCCTGACCCACTTCTTCGTTTCCACTATTGACCCCCCACCGCTTTCTTCTTGCCGGCTTCCCCGTTCTGGTCCCTCCTCCAGGTTGTTCCTTTCCTTACTCGTGGCTCTGGTCCATATTAGAGGTCCCCCTTACTGCCCTCCTTCACCATTCCCTTAGTGGTTCTCCCATGTTCAGGGCAGACGTCGGTGACACGTATGGCTCCGTTTATACTTCCGACGCCGAGCGACGCGACGGCATGTCTAAAGGCTCGAACACACTTCGCTGCCATTGCTGCGGCAGCCTTGTGTGTTCGAGCGTGTTCGAGCCTTAAGGGCCTCTACAGGGTCTCGCGGCAGCACCTGGAGAACTCGTTCATAGAGCTCCCGCCGCAGTGGGACCCACGCTGCCACAGTGGTGAAAGCCACGGCGCGGACGTGTTGTCGCGGAGCCGCTGGTCGCAAAGGTCCCCGAGGGCTGCCGTAGTTCACGGCGGCTCTCCTCCGCATTGCCATGAGCTCCGGGTGAGACCCGCCGGGGCGTGATAGGCCTATGTTATACTCCCGCGGCAGCATCCGCCGACGGGAGGGAATCGCGCCGGGACCCCGCGCCGGCCCAACCGTCGTGGCCCGCCACGCCCGCCGTCCGCGGATTGCCGCCGACAGAAGACGAGAGGGCTGTTATACGTCCCGCGGAGTCCGGCGCCAAAAACGACCTCCGATGCGACGCCTCGGGACGACGACGACCGTCCGTGGTGCACCGTCCGACCGCGGACGTCCCACGGATGCTGCCGCCGGAGTATAACATAGACCATAGATGGGTGTCGATTATGGTTCACATATTTGGAAACATTTTTTAAACGAATCTACATGCTAGGAATGTAATAGGTTGGTACATAATTTGTTCCCATAAAAGAGCTTGACAACCAACAGTATAATCACCGTTAGTGTCGACAAATGGAGTGGTATGGAATTCTGCACTTAAAACGTAACGCAAAAAGCCTTAGCACGATATTAGGCAACCTTAATTGCACTGCAAATCTTCGTCGCCTTTCAGCCACAAGTTAGCCGTGTGAGGTCTAGGGGAAACCCTTGCACAGGAATGCCACAACAAAGCAGACCGTTCTTTTTCCTACGAGCTATGATTGCATCGAAAGACCTCCCGGACTCAGAAGGCATCTGTCATCACACGGACTGCCACATTATCTTCGAGCTGCTTGTCAACCGTGGAACTTTTAGTGCAGGTAGAACGGCAAGGTGAGAGCAAACGCGAAATGGTTCAGAACTGTTGAGATATGTATGAGGAGTGTTCTATTTGGTTTCGACGCTTACATTCAAGAACTCCTAACTCGGCTTAGAAATGGCTTCTTCATAAAATAAAAGCGCTTTGCTTACTACATCTCTGACATTCCTAGAGGTCGCCACTGCCGGCAGAAGTGTTAAATTGCGTACAGTAACCCTCGCGGTGCCGCATCACCCGCCGTTGTTATGGCGGGTCCGCGGCACGCGCAAGACTCCGCTATGGGGTCGTTAGTATGCGCGCAACGTGGGACGCGATGCCATGTGTAGTGGCTGAATTGATCAATCGCGTCGCTCGATCAATTTGGCCGCCACACATGCGTCTCGTCGCGCTTCACGTGCGCATATAGTGTGCACGAATGGCCTATTCGAATAGGTATTCGAATGTTTTCCTTCGAATTTGGACATTCGAATTTGAATATTCAAAAAATCGCGTTTTTCGAATGTATTCGAGTTCGTATTCAAGAAATCGCGTTTTTCAAATGTATTCGAATTCGAATATTCAAAAAATTGTCAAAAACACATAATTATTCGAATATTCGAATGTTGGATTTCTTTTTTGACCCTACAGGTACAGTACGATGTGCAAGTTAGGATCTGCATTGTTTTGCGAAGCCCTTGCATGAGTATTTTGAATTGGAAGTCGAAGAATTGTAAGTGGTACGTCGTCTCCCTTTCACTCCATATGTGATGTGCCTTCTAATCCCTCTTCCACATCACCATATAGGAAAGAAGAAGCATGAGTGAATCAGAAGCTGAACCTTCAGCTTTACTCACAGAACGGCTTACGCTTATATTCGGATGCGAAATTTTCGAATCCTATTGGACCTCAGGAATCAGTTTTCAGCTTGACACTTCTCCTACGACCAATCTTATTTTTCGTCCTCATTTTGCACCATTGAACCTATGCTTGATCTCTTGTTCTATATAGGGGATTTCTATCGTAGGTCCGAAAACATTAAGGGTTTTGTGCACCGAGCATTGACCCTCCTGCTCCAAATTTTCCACCTTAACTGCGAGGTCCTGTGCTTGGTGGCAGTGGATCCTAAGGTAGCCTTTCTAACCTTTTTTCATATCAAGCTGTTTTCTAATTCTAAAGTGCAGAGGTCGCCTTGTTTCCATGGTGTGTTCGCCGCTCGTGGGCTGGCAACCAGTGTTGCGAATATATAGTGGAACCCGGGACTGTAATGTTAATTGCCACCCTGCATACGACTTGGATAGGCCTTGCACATGTATTGCTGCCAACCGGCTTGGCGGGGGACGGGGCTCACCCGCACCGGTGAGCGGAGTCCGCCCGTGGGCCAGCGCCAGAGCGCTACGGGCACGGGGGCGGAGCCCACCCGCGGGCGCGAGGCACCGCGCTCCCGCTGGAGCCGGTGCGCCGGAGTCAGGACGCCGGCCGATCGATAAGTGCTCGGCGTCCTGTATGAACACGCACAGCCGAGCCGGCTATACCGAGGGTCTAACCATGCACCTCCTTATCCGGTGCCGAAGAGAAGTACCATTAGATATTTATGACACCTAGCCCTTTAATAAACAGAACGCTTAAAGATAAGAATACTGCGAAAACAACACAAGGGTCGAAGCGGTGCTGTAGTGGAATTAGGACTAAAGGGTCCGCTTCAGCGATCGGGGATGTGTTGAGCGTCTCTCTGGAGTGGGCCCTTCCAAAGGCGCAGGTGATCATCAGCCGTGCCCTCAGCGATGGACTGTAGTGAGACGTGGTTGGCCCCTCAGCTTCCTCCGATACGGTTTTGGAAGGCTGGCGAAAGAGAGACGCGCACTGCCTGCGGCAGAGCGGTGCCCGTGGCCCGCATCACGATGGATGACGCGCATCGATCGGACCGGCCAAGCCCAGTGCCGGAGGCAGGCGGTACGCGGTCGGAAGACCGACCGGTCGAGGCGAACGGAGCCGAAAAAGAGAACCACCGGCGCCGAACCGCGCGGCTCTTATAGCCGCGGGGGCTATGGGTGTAGCTTATTTTGAGCAGACGGCGGCGGCAGGCCGGGCAGCACACGCCTTACGGAGGAAAACCATTAGGGTACGGGCGCCCGCGGCAGGATTGATAGGAGCGATGCTCGCGATTCGCGACACTACCGGCCACAAAAGAGAAGAGCGCCTGCGGGGGGTTAACCCGGATACTGTCCTACCACTGAATGGCCTATTGCCTTTTAAATTGGTGGGGCTGACTGCACGGCTGACTGAATGCACTTGTCCTGTTGGTTGAAACCGTACAACCCGAGGGACGCTGTAGTGAAAAACGAACATCACTGATGCGTCCGAGCCCATTCCGACAAGGACCTAGTGCACTGCTTCGTAGGGGGTCATTTCAACAAAAACACAAATAACTAAACGTACTGCCGCTTCACTAACTGAAATGCCTCAGATCTCAAAGAACATTCAACAGAGGCCTTCACTCACAGGGGTGAAGGGGAGAGTTAAAAACTTTTTAAACTTGCGGAAACTACTATTACTGACTTACAGAGAACTACTACTACTAAACAAAACAAATGAACATTACACATTACAGGTTACATAAAACTATAACACAAATCACAGAAACTTCACATGTCACAAATGAGACTGTAACAATATAAAATTGAATTGCCACTAATATACAATACTGACGGCGGGGTTCGCAAGGGAACCGACGCGCCCGGATCTCTCCATAGACCCTAGACGCATATGTCGCCAACTGCCACTAAAAGATCTTCCAGCTGCAGCGACCATTCCACGCCGTCGTCGACCAAGGCTGTAATGAACGGGTAAGGACTATAATGCTAGACTCCACTTGTCTATCTACCACTACTTCCTAAAGGTTAATGGTCAATAAAGATTTCTGAAATGAATGTTCTCCACGGCACAACGCGATTACATATGTCGATCAACCTAGACATCGACAGTCGGCTCGGCTGCCTGAACTGATTGCTGCAAATACAAAAAGATCACGCTGTAATGGCAATCAGAAAATAAGCAGAATAAAGACTTAGACGGGACTTATGAAGCAGAGGGTCCGCGGTGCCGTGGGGCTGCCGGGAAACATGTTAACACGGCAACGGCGACGGAAACGCGGCAACCCACGGCACCCGAAGACGGGTGCTTCATAAGCACCGTCCACGTGGTGCCGTGGGTTTGCCGCGTTAACATGTATGCCGGCAACCCCACGCACCACGGGCCCTTTGCTTCACAAGTACTACTTAGACTGCCTGAGTGTTTCATGTCGTCGGTTCGTGGTCGCGAGTGCCGAGTGCGCAGCTGATTGAATCGCTGACTGACCTGACCATACCCTTACTCGTTCTAAAATAAACTTTAAGGCTACACATGGAAGCAGGAATTGCAACGTGATCTTGTGCGTTGCTAAGTTTGATCAGTTGAGCTGAACTGTAACGGTAATAAGCTGAAATTGATTTTGGCTGTACTTCAACTGTAATGGATCTTTAACTGTAGCGAAGCCTTGCCTTACCATGAGCCGCTATCGCTGTCGTCCGCCTCTTCGGCCCGTCTCCTGCGCTGTTCCTCGTTATACGAGGCCTCTCGCGACACAAGGGGTTGTTCCTGACGGAAGGACGATTGTGACGTAGATGCTTGCATCTGCGCTTGGCGGCAGGCACTTGCCTCTTTAAGAGTCATCTGATGTGGCGAACGATCCTCCAAGGGGTCGGATAAGGTCTGAAAGTATGTTCCGAGATTCTCTTGTAGTAGGTTTGCTTTGTCTCGTGTATGTCTGGCACGGCTCGTGGATTGTCCAGACAGAAGGCCCTGTGATAGCCTTCAGTTCAGCATCTACTACAAGGGTCGAGGCGAACGCAGTTGCCTGTTTGAGGCAATTGATGCATGTTTGAGGCAATTGATGCATATTTGCTTACCGATTGTCAGCTGGACGCGTTCGCTTAGTCGTTTGTGACGCGGACAGTCAGACGTGTAATGTTCCGGACGAGCGCAAAATGCGCATACGAAGGATGATTCCGGCGGCGGCCTCGGCAATGGACTTCCGGGTGGCGTCGAGGTGTCAGATGATGGGGTAGCGGCACGGTGTTGCAACGATGGCGACGCTGAAGTCCAATCTCGACCTGCTTTGGCAGGTGGCTGTCGATCTTGTTCGCCACCGCAAGGACTCTTCGTTGGCGGCTTAGGCTGTATTGGCATGTTACTGTCCTGCTGCATTGATTTCCTTGCAAACAGTACAGGTGCAGCTACTGTTACACGAACATTTGATGGTCCTGGAGTTGGCGATGGGGAATTCCTGAGCTCCAACGAAGGCTGTATTAGTTCTTCTTCGTTTCTGGATCGAAATGATGTAGTTGGAGCATCATCGTTGTTTTCCTTGACTTGCTCTGTAGATGTAGTGTGAGCAAGTTCTTCGTTTTGCTTCAATCGATCCGGTTCCTGTGTTCTTAAGTAGCCTTCCGTTGTCGCTATCATCAGAATTTCGCTGTAGCTGGAACGCCACCACTGCATACTTCTGAAAATACGGTAGGTTCCACAGATATTGGTTCTGGCATGCTCATCAGTGTCTCAATTGCGTATTGCTTGTCGGTTTTCGTGGCAGGAACACGCTGACAATGCAACGCATGAAGCAGCTGATGCGCTTCCAAAACCCTTATCATGCGGATTGCATGTGCTGACACTGCTGCAGCAAACTGTAATGCTTCTCTGACCAAAGATTCTGTAATGCTGAAAATCTGTAATGTGCCTCTGAAATAATTTTGGTTTTGCGACCAGTCGAATAACTTAGGGAGGGCAATCTCGTTGAGCTGGTTTGTATGAACTGAAATAGCCGTAATGTTATGCAACAGTTCATGGATCCATGCCACGAGGGTGCAATAGCTAAACTTAACGGATGATGACGAGCCAGTAGGACAGCGATGTTATGAAACGACTGAATTGTGGCGGCGCCAAGTTTTTGAGTTGTTTGTAAAAGTTCGACGATGTGCGCTGCAGCCACATAATCCTCATCTCGAGCAGGTGTTGTCTCTCGAGGAGGAATCCGTAGGCTCGTTATTTGGTCGCGAAGCACGTTATTGCTATTTATGTATTGAAGTACTGTCCTGAATTGGCTCGCAGTTAACTCTTCAGTACAGCATGTTCTATACATGTAGTGGATGACGGAGGGGAAACCGTTACCCTGGGCCCGAAGTGCGTTGTTGCTGACCCAAGATGAGAGCGAGAAGCTCGTCGTGATTTTGGCTGAGCTGAAAAAACGCTTCTCGTCACACAGCCTGGTCTGCCTGCACTTCCTGCTGTCGAGTTGTTTCGAACAGCTGATTGAGTGTATTTGGAGGGGTAGGGCTTATCCCTGGTGAACCCATAGGGTCCACATCGTCATGTTTAGGCACTCCATATGACTGAAGGTCAGCTGAAGTGTTTCCTTTGCTGCCGTGTGGATGATGCTTTTCCGACCCTCCGTTATCTGTCACACTAACGGCCGCCATTTCTTCCGCCCATGTGTCTTGCAGTTCCACGTGAAGTGGAATAGGCATGACGCTGGGAAGATGATCAGTAGCCGAAGTACCAAACACTGCAGTGGACGATGAACGGATAGGCGGAACCGATGCGGTAGGTGAGGTAACAACCGAAGACAACGGAGTAGATGATGTAATGACCCCTTTAGAAAGAATACGGACTAATGAGGAAAACTGTCCAGCCAAGTGGTCAGTAAGATGTTGTTCAACTGACCAATCTTCCTGATGATGTTGACTTTGCCCTGTTCCTTGGTTGCTTGGAGTGCCGTCTCGTGTCTAAGGTCCTGCTGATTGATAGCGCCATGGGCCGGATTGCGGTGTGTCTGTCCTTGAACTGCACGAGACATATCGAAACGATCTGAGAATACTCTGATAGCGCCGTCCGAGGATTTGTTGAGCTCTAGTACGACACCTAGTGACCATTGCGATCGTCCTGTATTGTCCATTTCGATAAGTACGTTGTCTCCGATCTGCGGCAGTCTCGATGAGCTTTGTCGCTTCGCAAGGCGAATCTGATTTCTTTCTGCAATAGCTCGAAGGTATTCCTTGTGCCATATGTCCCAGAATGTATTGAGGGACTCTCGGATAGAATTGTACGTATAAGAGATGTTCTTGGGAATCTGAACTGCTGAAAAAATCTCTTGTAGTAACAGCTTCTGATGGAGTTCCCAAGTGTCCTAAACTGAAAGTTGACGTAATAAGATCAATAGGAAATACGATATATGGTCCTTCGGCGTCATTACTCGTCGCAGGTGTCAGTGCACGAGTATTATTTATTTATTTATTAAGGTCGATTCTAGCTCTGTGAGGAGGGTTTGGAGATTCTAAACGTCGAGTAGGTTTCCGTGAACTGTCTTTTTCAAGGCAGATTTCACAGATCCTACAAGTTTTTCATAACTTTTTAACTTAGTTTTTCATCACTCCACTATCTCCATTCCATGGAGATAGTGGAGTGATGAATCCCAATTGAAAACCTGTATTCGTGCTGAAATCTTTAACCACTTTGTTCTCTGAAATCTGTCGTAATTCGTTGATCAGAACTTCTCTGCCTAGCTTGAAATTAGGAGCATTAGCGCTTAGGATGTTGCTTGGTGCTCCTCGGCAAGATGTAAATCTTCTGAAAGCTAGCAGGAACTGGGTAGTTGAATTGTATGCAACGAGCTCTAGGTGGATAGCTTGTGTGGTCATACAAGTGAACAGACAAACCCAGATTTTTTTGGTTCTGATGACGTTGACGTTGTGAACGAACTTGAAGTGGTCCAAAATAGTCTAGTCCTGTATTTTCAAATGGATGACTCTGATTCACTCGTTCCGACGGTAGATCTGGCATTGTCGGGTAGGCATAGTGTCGACCTTGATGACGTTTACAAATGGCACAGCCTGAAGTGACTGAAAATTTTTGACCATTCTATAAACTTTTGGAATGAGATAGTCTCGTTGTAATGCGGATAGTAGATGGAATGAGCCTACGTGGTATATTTTAAGATGGTAATAGATAATTAGCATGCGTCAATGGATGAGATGGTAGAAGTAAAATGGGACTTTTTGTTGTTGCTGGAATCCTTGCGTTTCCCATTCTTGACGTGCTTCGATATATGCCGTCTTCCGACTGTTTTACGTGGAATCGTCACACAGCGTGACTTTCTAGTTGAGCCGAACTCTCGCGATAATGTTCGCGGAGGATGACCGTTTCCGCGATTTTCCAATCACGCGTTGTTATGTCGGAACCTGAGTCAATTTGATTAAATACATTACTGTTGTTCGCAATATCGTCTCCGTGTTTTCTGGAGAGCAAAAGACAAAGTTGATGAAGGAATTTGAGCACGTAGGCTGTAATGCGAATAAGCTTAACGTAGGAATTGGTACGTTTGAAAGGAACAAACAATTTGTAGTCGTGCGTCGAGATGGTATTGACTGTCTTGATTTCTGCCTGAGCCTCTTCTGACGTTGGTATCGTAGAGGCAAAATCTATGTTCGAGTTGGGCCAAGACGCTGGTGGTTCTAAAATATACTGCAGTCCATGCTACCACATATGGCTGTTGAAATCCGAGGCTATAACGCCTTTTGTGGCGCAATCCGCAGGGTTTTCGTTGGTCTTGACGTAAAGGAAATGACAATCGATATTGGCCGTTGTCAGTTCATCCATTACCTCGTGAATGAGTTTTACGCGGTTTTGGACGAATGTTTTGAGCTGTTTTTTCAAGTGTATCCTGTGCAAGGCTATTTGTGAATCAGACAACCAATGAATGGAATGCACTCTTATCGTTAATTCCTTGAGTAGAATCCGAGTCATTTTCGCTGCCAGTACAATTGCTTCGCGGAATTGTGGATTTTTCTGGCGCTGCAATTCTTGTCTTCGCGTAGATGATGTTGCTGAAGGGTTTTTGATTGAGCGGTCTGCATACCAAGTATGCTACCGCGGTGCAGACCCTCCTAGAAGCGTCTGAATATACCATTAAATCGTATCTGCACGTTGACTTACCGGTTATGAATGTCGGTATATTCGCATTGAATTCTGTAATGTTTTTGGCGATCTCCGTCCATCTGGTTATATCGGAAGTTTCCAGAGGCGTGTCCCAATCGGTGTTTTTGAGCCATAAATCCTGAAGAAACGTTTTGGCCTCCACAAATCGGGAGCAAGAAGGCCTAGGGGTCGAAAGTGGACGCTAAGGTTTTTAAAGTTGTTCGTTTCGTTGTCACTGCTTTCGACGCCTTTATAGGAACCTGAAGAGTGTCTAAATCAAGGTTCCATCTTATGCCGAGTAACTTTACTGTAGAATCTGATGTCCATGATGTGTGGTCGTGATCTGGAATCGTGTTCATGACAGTTTTGGAGTTGGAAACAGACCCACGTAGATTCATTCCCATGCGGTTGAGGATGTACTTACATTGGTGTTGTTTTGAGATACCTTCTTCGATGTTAATAGTTCCGATCAGAAGGTTATCGACATATGTATTGGCAAGGATTTCTTCGAGTAAGCTGTTGTCGTGATTCTTCTCGTAAGCATATTTAATGGACACACTTAACAAGAAGGGTGACGCGTTCACGCCGAATGGTATGCGTGTAAAGCGCAAGATGCGGATGATGTGTTTCCCTGGTGCCTTTGATGAATCCTTTAGCCACAGGAATCGTGTCGCATCCCGTTGTCCTCCTGTAAGCGAATTTGATGGAATGCTTTTTCGACGTCTGCTGTAATGAGTATTGGTGCCAATCTGGCTCGAGGTAGTGTTCCGCATACATATGGTACCATCGTAGGTCCTTGATGAATGCAGTCGTTTAAGCTTGAAACGCCTTTCACATGGCTTGATGCATCAAAGACGATGCGGGGTTTTGTCGTTTGCTGTCTGATTTTATGACAGCCTCGTGCGGTATATAGTACATTGGAATTACCAGAGGCGGGTCTTGTGTAACTTCTTCAACTATGCCGGAATGAAGTTGTTGCTTGAAGGTGCTACAGTACTCTTCCCACACCTCATGGTTGGTGTGAAGTTTTTCGTACTGGCTTTCGAGTCTGCGCAAGGCTAATGCCTTGTTGTCCGGTAAGTGCGGGTACTTGACCTTCCACGGGAACTTTACGTGTATTAGGCCAATAACAATAACAATAACTGAACTGTGCTGTAATACTGCTGGATTATTTCCGATTGGTTTACATCACGGTCCTCTTCCATATTTTCCGAGTCTAACGCACATAGTCTGCGAACCATAGCGTCTATGGTTTTGATCTTCGAACTTGATGGATGTAGTTGGCATTCGATGGAAGGATGGTATGTTAGGACCGGAAAGGATTGGACCTAATTTGGTCTGCTACTGCACTAGTTCTGATGGAAGCTTCTCGTTATGATTGAGATTGATGACACTCCAGTAGTAATCCATCCCGATAAGGATATCGATTTCCGATAACCCTTTGGGTGGTACTGTATGGTCCGTGTTCATCTGCTCTGGAATGGATGTTATATGGGTACGAGTCCAGAGTTTTA
Organism: Heligmosomoides polygyrus bakeri; assembly: GCA_947359475.1. Lineage (NCBI taxonomy): Eukaryota > Metazoa > Nematoda > Chromadorea > Rhabditida > Heligmosomidae > Heligmosomoides > Heligmosomoides polygyrus. The sequence goes on along the minus strand of OX375867.1, from coordinate 47,992,410 downwards.
GCTTCACAGGTGTGCCTGTCACTGGATTCCGCAATACAGTTGTGACTCGATACGACTTTTCGGTGTGTTCGTGGCCACCGAATGTTATTGTAGTAATGTCCTTTGGAGATTTCATTTCCAAGCCAAGAGCTTCTGCGATGTTTTTGGAGATGAAGCTGTGCTGGTTGCCACTATCGAGAAGTATAGTGACGCATTGATTGGCTTTCGTATTGAAGTTGTAGATGAGTGCTTCAACGATCACGAGACGAGGAGATCTTCCTGGAGATGATGATCGACATGTTACTGTCCTGTTTTGTGGCTCTGCTATTACTGCCACTTGGGTGTTCGTGTGGAAGGTTCATTTCGGCGTATTGTGGGTGTCGCTGTCACTATTGCTTTGTTCGCTTGTTTCCCTTGAGGATGTATTGTAGTGATGGCTTCGAATTCTTCCAGATTGTATTGGCTGGTCTTGCAAGTCAATTCTGGGGTGTGACGAGTTTCAGGATAGTCTTCTCGAGGAAAAGGATCCTGTCAGATCGATTGGAGGAGCGTGATCTTGCTCTACAGAGCGTCTTGATTCCAAACTGAAATCTCGTCGTGGTGAACGTGGTCTATGGTATCGATCGCGTCTCGTGGAATTGGACTTCTTGCTTGATTGAGATTGTAACATAGAGCCTTATGGTGTAAACGTTGACAAATAGGGCATGGTGGAGCTCTGCAGCTTCTGCTGCGGTGGGCTGATCGCAGACAAATCCAACAGAGGTTTTCGTCTCGTGTGATTTCTCTTCTGTCGTGAGGACGAGAGATTTCGGAATAGTACTCCGGTTCATGTCTTCCGTGGACGCAAAACGGACAACAACGACGATGTTGTGTTGAGTTTGTGCTCCTTTGTGAATGGCTGTTTCTATCACGACTACGCCTTCTTACGATTAAACTGGAATGATGTTGTGATTCAGTTCTTGGAGAAGGTGAACGACGGTGTTGTACTAAAAACGTGTATTGGAGAGAGGATTCTAGTGAATCTCGATTTTCCCTGACTTCCAACTCATCGATGACTTGGTCGAGAGCTGTCAATAGTTCGTCGACTGTCCAGTTATCTGTACGTTTTCGAAGCTTGTGAACATCTCTCCGTGTAGTGATGGGAAATTTCCTTCGAATGATTCTCATTAAGCCTGATGATGCTGGCTGTTCTCCTGCTTTTTGTAGTTGTATCCGTAGGGCTTTTATCGTGCACAATGTAGTGTGTTGCCCAAGAGGTGTGTCGTTCGCTGATGGTGCTGCTTCGATTTGGTCGTATAGACGAGCACGTAAGAGTTCTGACGTGCATAGGTATAGTTCAGGATCTTTACGGCTCCTTGATAATTCCGCTCTGAAAAATTCAGAGGAGCGACAAGCTTTGCCACCTCGCCTTTTAATTTTCCTTTGAGGTATAGGAACTTTGTTATGGTAGGTACACTGGTGTTGTTGTGTACAGCTGCGACGAAGAGTTCCCAAAACTTCGGAAAGGCTTGGATGTCGCCTGAAAAATCTGGAAGTTCAAACGGCGGTAGCTTAATAAATTGGTTTGGCCCGTAATTGAGTTGCGTCATAGGTTCGCCGTCTACAATCGGCATAGAAGTATTAGTAGCTAGCACTTCAGTGTTCGGCCCCTGTACTTATTTTTCCTGCTGAAATCTAGTGATGATTACGGGCGAACGTTGCTGGTCATTTGCCATAGAGCACTGTAGGCCTTGTGAGGGAGGAAGAGATGGTTCGTTCATCCCTGACGTGGGGATGCTTGATTCCCTCCCTGCCATGTCTATGGTGGTGTTGACATGGAGTGAACGATTGCTGATAGGGATTGGTGGATCATTTAAACAAGGGCAGCCTGAAGCTTCAGTCCTCGGCCCTCTCGACGATTTGGTCGTACGCATTGGCTTCCCAATGCGCACGAAATTCGTGCAGATTGCCTGGTTCTCCGTCCGATGCTATTTGCTTGCTCGCGTACTCTCCGCCCTTCCCCACCGTTCTTCTAGCCGGATCAATATGCTGGACATGGTACATAGTAGTAGCAGCGGTCGTTTTTTGTTTACGGATTTCTGTTGGATCCATACCTGTATTGATGTTCGATGGCGGTATGGCGTCGGCTAAGGTTCGAAGTGCATTCGCAGCCTCTGTAATTTGTGCCTTGACGGATCCAACGGTAGGCATTGTAAGGACGTTGCGATTGTCGTAAACCCTACAAGCAGATAGTAGAATAACGACTTTGCTGTGCTTCATTGATGAAGGGACACCTCTCGAAACGATTTTGACGAGGAACCAACAGGATATGTAATGGAATATTGGAAGCTATGATGACGCGCTAAAAGCTGAAGTGGATATGAATTACGAACTAAATATTGTAGAAGAATGGTGATGTGGAAATGATGAAAATTATTTAGAATGCAGCTACTGCTTCGACCTGTAGTGGTATAGATATTGATCATACTATTAGGAATAGATTTGTAGTATGATATACTAAGAAGGTATGCTAGTCTGAAATATGTACAGTACCTGTACTAGGGGCGCGTGGAGCGCAGTCAGAGGAGGCGCCGGCTGTCGCCTGCATCCGATACCAGGTCCCTGCTTCGGACTTCCCGTCCAGGTCAACCAAGCCTCTCATCCCTTCGGGGTCGGTGAATTGGTACCAGACTTGTCTGGGAAGGATGAAGCGCTGGCTTGTTTATCGGCTGGCCACCGCAAGTCATTGTATGGCCAAATACGCATTGAACTCGCCTCCACGACATCCCGTAGAAGTAGAATGCGTGGCGCATCCCAAAGAGGATTGAATAACGCCTTGGTATTTGTGGGTGGATGATAAAGGTTAAATGGGTATGGGACAAGGACATGCTGTACATATTTGCCGTTTTTCCATATCCGTCCACTGCTTTTGCGCGGACACACGCCTAGCCATGCCGACGAGGACAAGGTAAGCCCTGCACAAAAAGTCACTGTAGTGACTGAAAGCGCAATGCAAAGACTGAAGACCGGTTAGCTACAAGGAATACAGGAACAACATTGTGTGAGCCTCCGGATTTTTTGCAGCAGCACTACCCCTAACACCGATCCGCCCTACCTTACCGGGTGATCAGCCCGTATAGTAGTCGGAAATTTGGACATGCCCAACCAGGTGCGACTTACCAGTCGTGGTACTTACTCGTGCGTGTGCATCGATGCTCCTGCCTTGACGCCTAACCCAGTTAGGGCAATGCCTTCATGCGCCGGAGCTGGAACGTCGAATCTGCCCCACACGCTTGCCACTCCTGGTCTTGCACCATAACCCAGTCGAGTGCGTCTGAGGCTCGGCGACGACCTGTTGTCTGGTTGCCACAGTCCAGCCGGACGTGTACGTCGCGATCGTCCTCAGCGCACCCCTTTCAATCCAGTTTTGAGCCCCCAACCTTCGAAAGAACCCAATCCTACAGCTACCCAGGGGTGGACTGCTTCACCTTGCACCGAGCGTGGCAGGGCCGTTTTTGCTGCCAGCCGGCTGCGCATCCGGCCAGCCAACGGGTCCGAATGCCAACGTCGATGCACCATGTTGTGGATATAGTAAGGACTACTTTAACAGGTCCCTGCTCAAGTGCATTAAGAAGAATAACTTCATAAAATACAAATATTGTCTGAGTCCCCTTAGCGGAGATAGAGAGTTGATCAGAATATGTAGTTAAACAAATGTTTAGTCCTCGTTTTGTGTAAGACTTTAACTTTGCATCTTAGTTATGCTATTGGACATTAACTAGAATAGCAGCTCGAACATACGCTTTTGCATAATTCGCTTTATTTACTTATTCGCACACTGCTTGAGTATGTGCTACTCGCTTCTTGTACTTCTGCACTTCTTCCACTATAGCAGTGCACTTTCCAACTAGTTCCACGTGTGGAACTATGTCGTATGTGTTGACTGTCATATGTGTCATATGACAGCTGAAACAGGTGGATATTCTCCTCATAAGGGCACTTATGGGCTTGCGGCGTATTTACGGCGGGTCCTACTTCCGCAACAATATTTGCTAATAGAGCGGATTGATTGCGCGCGTTTTTCACTGATTGATTGCGTTCTAGAACGTTCTTGAATGGCATATATATGCTCCCTTGGGATAGGGGGGTTCAGTTTCTTCCAGGGTGGCCGTCGTTTTTGTTCGTATCCCCTTTAGGGCCTTGTGTTTGCGGTCTCCTATGTTTGTCTTTATTGCAAGTCCGTTTTTGTTCCGCATCGATATCGTGATTTGCTACGGACGTTTCGTTCCGCTGTGTTCTCGTCGCGTTTTTCTCGTGACTCGTGCGAATCGTTGGGATAGTTCCGTTCTTACCTATGGACCCTTACAGGTGCAGTGACCTTTTTATTTTTGTGGAGGTTTACCGGATTTTCTTGTAAGGACGTCGATTTCTTTTGTGGACTGTTATCCCCTTGCAGGTGAGTTTTATTTTTTATTTTTTAAAATTCTTTTAAAACCTCCTTCCTCACTGAGGAGTCCCGGGGAGGTTGACTGTTTCCTTTTTTTGTGCTCGTCTGAGGGTTAGGGACGAAACGAGCATATTAGTTACATAACCTTAGTTCCTTTTCATTTTATACTTGCTGTTTTTACCTTATTGCACCGAGCGTGGCAGGGCCGTTTTTTGCTGCCAGCCGGCTGCGCATCCGGCCAGCCAACGGGTCCGAATGCCAACGTCGATGTACCATGTTGCGAATCGGTAGTCCCAGTGCAGGTGAAGCTGTTGCCACTTCACTGGTCCCGACCGACTGCCCCATGGCAGCCGTCGACTGCTAAGAATCCACAGCTTTCGACCAAGTTTGTCACAGTCGACTTCTAGTTCGGATGCAGGAGATTGGGATCAGGGGTGTGCGTAATTACGATTTACGATTTCACGATTTACGGCGATTTCTGGCAAATTTTTTACGATTTACGATTTACGACATTTTGGGTCGTAAATCGTAAATTTTCGTAAATGTGATCTTTGATCAACAACCATCTGACGACCAAATTTGTAAAAATTGTGGGTTATAAAAATTGTAAAAAATTTGTGTGGGTTATGAAGATGTGCCCACTCTAATTTTCCTCTCATAGCCCATTCCCACATCACTTTATTTTTGATGATCTTAATGTGTTACTGTGTTAGAAAATACCGTCCTGTTCACAGGCTTCTCGAATCCGACTTTTCTCTTCGCTAACTAACTTTTCTACTTCTCTAACGTTGTAAGGGCTGCCATTTAGAACCGGACAGGTTTAAGAGGAGAAACAAGTGCAATACGATATAAAAAAATAAGCTCCTGTCTAGGAGGCTGGGGAGGCTGGGCTTCTCCGTTTCCGGTCCAGGGCTAACAAGGCACATCGCATTCCTACTACCGAAGGTTGTTCGGTTTCAGCCCATAAAAGGACATTGGAAGCAGTTTCTTAGAGAAAGAGAGACGAGTATTCTATGTCCACGTCCTATTTGGTAATAACGTCGAGTCACTCTGTTTGTAACAGATACATGCTAACCCTACCGAATAGAATTGACGAAAATCCAGGATCGAACATCGTTCGTCTTTGGAAGCGGAATATAGAGAGTTGCTACACTCATGTGGAAATGATAAACCACTAATGTGTCGGTATATGTCGCGAAGACGGGCAGCATTGTGAGATGGGAACGCCCCATCCAATCAGACCGCCTTAAACGAGCGTGCCATTCAGAAAGGGCGTGTACAGTCGGTTCTCTGATCGGCTGGCATGTGTTCGGTCTGTGGTCTGGTTATTATTGGCTGGTGCGCTCCTACCTAGCAATGCTGCCCACCTTCGCGACATGTATCAATGTTTCTATCAGTTTGCATGGTGCCTTATAGGGATGACAAGGGAACTGTCTGAACAGTACGCCGGAACAGCAAGAACGAGTACTATAGGGAGAATCCCCGTCCTCCAAATAGTAACAGAACATGTTTTGTTTTTGCCGAATCCTTGAGGCAAACGAGTACAAGGGTGTAATGGTTAAGGGTCCGCAGAGCGAGCTCTTCACGGCAGTGCAAGATCCCTGTGTCGTGGACTGGGTGGCGCAGTGGTAGAGGGCACGCCTCGTGTTCTTGAGGTCTAGGGTTCGGTTCCCATGCTACGTCGCGTTTTTGCACTTTTACCATAGTATCGGATTTTCATAGAGATTTCCATATCTGAACATGTTTTTGGAGTTTGCTACGATAATATGTTTTTATTACTTTTTAATTCACCAGCAATGTCCGAAATATGCCAAATGCGATTATATATGAAATATTTATGAAATAACTTCACCACCAATGATTCACAGGCACAAAGTGCATAAAACAGTAAGACTGATCACAGTAGGGGCAACGTATGAAGGCTACAGTTTCTTCACATGCTGACTCATCACATGGGCTGAGGTCTTCCGGGAATGCCATTCCACTTCGGTCCACTTTCCCCAGTTCTCAAACTTGTATAGTATAACAATTCTAGTATAGCCAAACTTTTTCCTCCGAAACGATCTGTCCCCCCGAAAATGTGATAGTGCCTTCACTGGTTAGTGGTGTCGTGACTCCGGCACATCCTCTTCTGGTTGAAACTATTGGTCCTTTTCTTCCATTACCTCCAACTTCTTTACTTCGTCGATTTCCAGCTGTCGCAGTTCGAAATCCTGTAGGATACTTGCTATCCTTTCCGCTAGCTTCATTTCTTCTCTCGAAGGGACAGCATCCAGTGGAGATCCGCACTTCAGTGTCAATAGGTGAATGACCACTCGAGGGTGAGCAGACATTGTAGAGTCAGTGTTGGCGGCAGCAGCTTGTTATAACCGCCCGACTTTGTAAGCATAACAGAGGCGAGAATATTGATCGAGGTGGTAGGTCAAGTTGAAGATCATGTGGTCCCCTCCTACACTGTGAGTAAGCTGGTGGCACTCACCTCACCGACACTAACAAATTGCATTTGAAACGTTTTTCTGACATTCTGCCGCTGTTTCACGTTGTTCCTGTGTCAAAATTTCTTACACTGACAATGAGAACAGTTTATTGGAGTATAGGTTTCATACAAAATCGCATTTGGCACATTTCGGACCTTGCTGGTGAATTACGAGATGCCGACAAATAATAAGTAATAAAAACATCTTACCGTAGCAACCTCCATAAACAAGTTCAGATATGGAAATCTCTATGGAAATACGATACTATGGTAAAAGTGCAAAAACGCGAGGTAGCATGGGAACCGAACTCTAGACCTCACGAACATGAGGCGTGCCCTCTACCACTGCGCCATCCAGTCCACGGCAGTCACCCTTTCCCGGCCGTGGTAAGCTCGCTCTGCGGACCCTTAAGCATTACACCATCCTACTCGTTTGCCTCAAGGATTCGGCAAACACAAAACATGTTCTGTTACTATTTGGAGGACGGGGATTCTCCCTATAGTACTCGTTCTTGCCGTTCCGGCGTACCGTTCAGACAGCTCCCTTGTGAGCAAACTGGTATAAAAAGTGCGGCAAAATCGAGCGAGTAGTTTTCCAAGAAAAGGTCGAACTGGTCTTGACAGTTTTGATCTCTATTTCCGGTGGCGTGATTGAGTTTATCGTATTCGCCCTATCCGCTTACGATGCTGCAGGTTCTCGGAGAGGAAACGAAGCTGGTGAAGGGTAGCCCGAACAAGCACTGGGAGTTATTAAATAGTAGAGCAATATTATAAAGTTTTCGGAATCTTACAAGCGCAGGCTTGAGCAGGAAACCGGCACATTGATCAGTGGTGAAACGATTTTTTAATTTTTAGTTTTGACAGCGAATTTTTCGCAGTTTTTTCTGCTAATTCCAACCAATACGCAAGCTAACAATTGGTAGTAAGTTAGGAGTTTAATGAATATTCAAACGATGCATGCTTTTTGTTGGAATGCCATGCATAGGCTTAAGTATAATTTTTGAATTTACTGACTTTCCTGAAACGTGTTTAGTTTGATTTTAAAGATGTTTTACTTGCAAGAAACCGTGAAAAGAGAAATAGTTTGGAAAGAAAACTGTTCAGCTTAGGCTGAAACAGTTAAATAAATGCTGAATCACATCTGATTAACATTAGCAGAAAAAGCTTCAGGAAATTTAGTTCTACTGTAGTTAGTTCAGGTGACTCTTACAATTTACGGTTTACGACTTACGATTTACGACGGTTTTTTCGTAATTACGATTTGCGATTTACGAAACTTCGAATTTCATTTACGCACACACCTGATTGGGATCCATCCAAGAATAACTAAATGGGTTTGTGAATTCATCAAAGATCGAAGGTTTGTGGTTCGTTTGAAAACATGTTTTTCTACGCCAAGGCCAGTGCTTAGCGGTGTCCCTCAGGAGAGTGTTCCTTCGCCCGTACTTTTTAATATTTTCACCTACCACCTTTTCACCACTGTCGAGAGTACGGGGCTTGTATGCAGCGCATTTGCGGATGACCTCAAATTGTATCATTGTGTGGTTAATGAGACAGACAGGGAATTAGTCCAGGAAGGAATTAATAAAGTCTGTGCTGGTCCAAAAAATGGGCGTTGCCTTTATCGGAGGAGAAGACAAATATACTTCACATGGGTCAAAGAAATGCACGCCATAAGTACACTGTAAAGGGCAGCCCGGCTAAAGAGGTGAGACAATTCAAAGATCTTGGCTTTATAATTAATGAGGAACTCAGTTTTGATGATCACTGCGTTCAGATCGCTGCAAGGGCGACTAGAGTTATGCACAGCATCTTCAGAGCTTTGTACACGAGGAGGACTGAAATTCTGTTACGAGCTTACATGATGAACGTGCGCCCAATCCTGGAGTATGGTACGGTGGTATTCAACCCCTATAAGAAAAACGTCATCTTTAAGCTGGAAAGCGTTCAAAACAACTTCACAAGGAAGCTGATGACTAGACCGCTAGGGTTTAACTATGATTCTATTCCAAATAGTAAGTCGAGAAATCTTAATTTTGGTTTACAGTCCCTAGCGTCAAGGAGGCGGAAGTTTGACTACATTATGGCTTATAAACTACATTATAAGATTTCCCAAGCTTATAATAATTATGTACTGTTTCAGATATGGTATCGGCACTGAAGCATTAGCACGTTACAACTCATCATCCTTATCTCAACATCCTTATCATAATCTCTCCTCCAAAGTCTCTGCATTCCATTTTTGCAATTGAGAGCTTGTTTTGTTGCGACGTTACGATTCATTGAATTTTGCTTCAGTGACAAACATGAATCGAGAAACACTCAAGTTCGTTAAATATTATGTTTTTCTTCGATTACATTCTTTTTCTTGTATAGCGCACAAACATGTGCAATAAAAATGCTATAGACGAAAAAAATGCTATAAAATTATATTTGGATTTGCACGTCTAAAACCTAACAAACCTTGTTCTGTTTTAGGGGCTCTACTACAAGTGGTTGCACTCGCAGATTAGCTCTTGCCAGAGTAAAGAAAGGTGTAAGGAAGTACTTTTTTGTTAACCGAGCTGGCTCCCAATTTGACGAACTCAGCAAAAAGCATCCTATACCTGTTAAACTATCTATGTGTTGTTTGTTGTTGTTTGTGTCTGTTAGTTTGTTCGGCAACTTACACATGGATTCTCCATGTAATAAATAAATAATAAAATAATAAAAATGATGATGAACAGCCTCCGCCTAGGTAGCATGGGCAACCCCAGGGACCAGACCGACCTCGGGCCCCGTCGACGGGGGCGCAGCGTGAACGCCCCGCTCGCCCAAGTGGGCGGAGCCCATTCACGGCATCTCCGTGCAGAGCATATAGTGGAACCCGGGACTGTAATGTTAATTGCCACCCTGCATACGGCTTGGATAGACTTCGCACATGTGTTGCTGCCAACCGGCTTGGCGGGGGTGGGGCTCACCCGCACCTGTGAGCGGAGTCGTGGGGCCAGCGCCAGAGCGCTACGGGCACGGGGGCGGAGCCCGCCCGCGGGCGCGAGGCACCGCGCTCCCGCTGGTGCCGGTGCGCCGGAGTCAGGACGCCGGCCGATCGATAAGTGCTCGGCGTCCTGTATGAACACGCACAGCCGAGCCGGCTAACCATAGGGTCTAACCATGCACCTCCTTATCCGGTGCCGAAGAGAAGTACCATTAGATATTTATGACACATAGCCCTTTAATAAACAGAACGCATAAAGATAAGAATACTGTGAAAATAACACAAGGGTCGAAGCGGTGCTGTAGTGGAATTAGGACTAAAGGGTCCGCTTCAGCGATCGGGGATGTGTTGAGCGTCTCTCTGGAGTGGGCCCTTCCAAAGGCGCAGGTGATCATCAGCCGTGCCCTCAGCAATGGACTGTAGTGAGACGTGGTTGGGCCCCTCAGCTTCCTCCGATACGGTTTTGAAGGCTGGCGAAAGGGCGACGCGCACTGCCTGCGGCAGAGCGGTGCCCGTGGTCCGGATCACGATCGATGACGCGCATGCCGGAGGCAGGCGGCACGCGGTTGGAGGACCGACCGGTCGAGGCGAACGGAGCCGGAAAAGAGAGCCACCGGCGCCGAACAGTGCGGCTTTTATAGCCACGGAGGGCTACGGGCGGAGCTTATTTTGAGCAGACCTGCTCGGCAGGCCGAGCAGCACACGTCTTACGGAGGAAGACCATGAGGGTACGGGCGCCCGCGGCAGGATTGATAGGAGCGATGCTCAGGATTCGCGACAACCAGGATTACTATGCGACGCAGTTGCCTTCATTACTAGCTGAGCAGTAAACCGTACATTGGGGTCCCGTAGGGACGATAATATAGGCGGGCTAGTGGGTATCAGATTTCTAATGGTAAGTGATAGATCAACTACAGCAACCGGATTTTACAACTGCTCAGACACTTCTGATCAGAGGTGCTATCTTCATAAGAGACAAAGGACGCTATGAAGGGATTTTTCGAAACAAGGGTGGGCCTTCCTTTTCTAACCGCTCTCCTTTGCATCCAGGTGAACACTTGTGGACAACGTGGTCATTAAGAGCAATTATCTCTCGGGACTCTTTCTGTGAGGCATTGCCTTTCTGTTCCGTGTACACGCCCATGCAAAATGTTTCTTAGGTCTGCCTTTTTGCCAATTTGGATAGAGCGAATGTCTATGGAAAGTGTGTAGTTTCTTTTATGTGCTTCTGTGCCTAACGAGGTAGTAAGGTTGATCAGTCCTTACATTCCGACCAGTTCGCCCTTTTTGCACGCCAAAATTACTCAACGATTCGGATGTTGCTATCTACTCCATCAAGCACCTAATAGGCTGGAGCTTTTCGACTATTGTTCAGATGCGTAACGAGAAATCTGAGTCTACTAACAAGAAGTTCGCTGATTTACACATTCTTGAGGGACTTTTAGGACTAGCAGTACGAGGAGGGGAAAGGTTAGGCTGCTCAAGATTGATCTTTCTTACAATCTTATACGGCGCAGAAGCATGAAAAACACTGATCACAAAGTTTTCCCTAACAAGAGCTGCTTCCGTTTGTTGGGTTCTGGTTATCACTTAGTAACACACCTGCTCCGTTCAGGTGATCTTAGGCACCGATAAGAAGAAGCCAAATCACACAATGCTTCTCGGTTTCGCTCTTCTTGGTCTTAGATGGCTTTCCTTAACCGAAAGTACATGCCTGTTTCATCTTATGTCGCACATAAGATATGTTGTTGTTCAAATATTGGCAGTACAGCAGAAAAAGCGACACCACTGTTTTTCAGTGCTAGATATACAGTAATGGCAGAAATATTGGTGCCTATAATATATATCCGCAACGCCTGTTGGCGTGCGCGGTGTTGCAGTATCACTAAGCCAATGACAATTACATCAAGCTAGCCTGCTCTGCTTATTTAGCTTTCTTCCCTACCCAGCAGTGCAAAAGGCAATATTTGAGAACCTTATTATGTTCCGACCTAGCTCTACCTTCCTTAAGATCACGTGAGTAGTTTGCGGTGTGAAGCTATCCAGATCCCTCCCCTCCCCACCACCACGCTGAACATCGGTATCATCTCCGGGCACTTCAGTGACGGTGACCATGCAGGTTTGACGAGGTCCTCAAGTAGCACACCGGTGGGCTTTTCAGGTCGAGTCCGTGTGCTGCCATTACTTTTGCACGGATTAGTTTGTTGTTATTACACTTTCTTATGATCACATGAGTCAATTTTAGACCACCAATGCTTACAACAAACCAAGGCTCTCTATTTGCGCCTTCATATGTGCTAGTTTTTCAACTATGCATATCCGTACCACCACCAATTCATGCCGTATCACCAACGATACCGTAACAGTACACAAATACGCTTTACGGTAGAATATTATGAAACCGGGGCATATCGGTACGTAAGTGCGCTAAAAATGTCGTTCTCAGCTGAACGTGTTGTTGGCCCACTACTTTCCACCTTCACGCCGGATTTCACTTCTCCGACAAGGAGAGAGATTGCGGTTGCGGATGCCATATAATAACTCTTCCTGGACGCCATTTATGGAGATGTCGATTGTCAGGAAGAAGAGGCGGAACAAGTTAGAGGGAGTATAATGAATATGGCACCTTTCTACACGTACCATCTAGGTGGTTTCACAAGTGCGTTTCGATGAGGAGGTGGATGTCGACTGGACACCTAATGATGACTGTGAGGGATAAGACAACAGTGTGGTTACGTCGATGCTCACCCAGGACCCTTTTCTACACCCACAGATTACTGTTCAACGAAGAAGAAGTGTTCATTGCTTGCCAGGGAGAAGACTGTTCCTCACTGGCTTTTGTAAGATTACTGCTGGTGTGACAAGCACTTGTGTTTCACTTGTTTCATAGTTTTGTACCATAGCTGTTGACCGGAAGGGAAATAATGAATATAAGCCTTTCAATTTAATAATGTATAAGACTTTATTTGCAGAGAAGTGATATGGTACAGATATGCCTAGTTGAAAAACTAGCACATATGAAGGCGCATAGAGATTTGCTGTATGCATTGGTGGTCTAAAATTGACTCCTGTGATCATAAGAAGGTGTAATAACAACAAACTAATTACGTGCAAAAACCATGGGAGCACTCGGACTCGAACTGAAACCCCCGCCGGTGTGCTTCTATGAGGCGGCAGTGTTACCGGTTGCGCCACCGAGGCACATCTCGTTGGGTGCCGTAGAGGTTGATAATAGTTGCGCGCGCGCTTTCAGCCCTCCCTTTCAGGTCTTTAAAGAAGCGTTCAGCAAAAACTGACTAGGGTTCTAGACTCCACGCACAGAGCCCTACATCCTGCCAATTCTGCGCAGCGCCGATCATTAGCTCTTAGCGCTTTATTGTATAGTATGATAATTATAACAAACTTTTGCGCAGCATATGTACCCCTGGGATCTATCTGCCTTCAAAACCCAAACTGTTGTATGGTGCAGACCGTACAGCATTTAGGATTTTCTTATGTATCAGCACATCGTATCCAAAGCGAGTTAACTATAGCGGTCAACATGTGTTGTTTTGGTTGTGGAGAATGGAGAACCGTTTCGGTTCTTTCGAACCATCATTTTAGCTAATCTTAGTTTGAATTATGCGTTATATTGAATGTGTTATATGTAAGGGGGAAAATAAATGGATGTATAACATACTATAATACCACTAAGTGGATCACATACCTGAAAAGCGTAAGTTTTGCAAAAGCGCAAAACAAGCACAGTCCATGGGTCCAAACCTCCGACCACTCGCTCGCGAGTCTGCGTTGCTGCCTACTGTGCCATCTGATCACTGCGACGATTGGCCCCGTTACCGAGCACTCATCACGCACGCGCCCCTCATCTGCGAAGCACGTGCCTCACTACGCCAAAAACAGCCCAAATTCCGTCGTCCCTAACTCTGCGCAGAATTGTATTAGAGTTGAGGTACATGCAGTTTGTTACTTCCCAGAGGGAGGCGATTCTGCCCATATACAACTCTTGGGCCGTTCCGGCCTACCGTTGAGATAGTCTCCTGGTAAGACACTTAACGTTGGTAAACATTTGGGTGTAGTGCACTTTGATTCGAGCAAGGCTCTTGATAAAGAATGCCAATCGAGCTCCCTAGCCAAGTTGAAAAATATCAGAAATCAGAACGTCACAATGAAATGGTTCAAATCTTACCCTTCAGAATGAAGAATGCTACTGTAATTACTTATCAACTATGAGATAATGGGTAGCGCAGGGAGGAAGCCTCTCACCACTTTTGTTTCTTATTTATACCCATAGTCTGTTTAATTATCTAAGAATCGATAGGAGGACATCTGGCATTTGCAGATGATGCAAGGGATGCAGCAATTTACGACGAGAAGCTCAGTGCGCGCTTAATAACTGCGTGGAGATCGTGCTTGAATGGATCCCAGTGGAGCTTAAAGATCAATTTAGATAAAGTTGCCCCTTTCCTCTAAAACGATTTCATCTTACCACTCTCGGAGGAAAAGTGTAGAGTACTTCATCTAGGGGCTAGAGACCAATTACACCAATACACTATCAACAACTCACCACCCAGTTGTGCAGGGGAGGTTAACCGTTAACGATCGCGCGGCAAATCTTGTGTTTGGCGCGTTCAACCGCGCGCTGGGATCTCACGGACGCTGGAATTTCGTGAAAACACTACTTCACGATATTCCAAATGAAGTTCCCTCTGCAAGGGTTGGCCGCATACTAGAGAAGGCCGGAATAGCTTTGAAGCAAAACATAAAAGATGTATTTGCTGCTGTAAGAACGTCCGCAGAGAAGAAGGGCCACGTTTCCCACGAATCGTGCAAATCAGGTGACCGCCTGGTGTAGCGGGAGTTTGACATATTTTTGTCTAGACTGTTTTCAAAAAATTTTAAAGAAATGTGTTTGGTTATTTTTCTGCAACACCACTTTTCCAAGATTTGAGTAGCTGTTTGTGAATAGTGCCGATTTTTGTGCAGCTTTAACAGTGTGTTGTGTTGATTATTTGTTTTTATCAGTGCTTAGAAGTAAATGACTGTCGGACCACAGTGCAGTAGCATTACTAGCGTACAATATATCTAATAATTACTCATAAACTATGAAAAAGCGAGAAATGGGTCGTTGCGAACAATTTTATAACCGCGGGCCGAAATCGGCCGGCGCGGTCCCACGCGACCGAAAAACTGCGGACCGAAATCGGTCCGAGCGGTCGTCAATGGGTTAAAGACTTAGGGTTCCTAATCACAAGTATCTAAATTTTGGCAAACACTGCGCAGTGGTTTCTAGCACAGTCACGAAAGTAGCGTATAACGCGTTCAGAGCTATTTCTTCTAATGATAGAAGCTTACATCTCCAAGTATATAAAACATTTATCAGGCCAATTCTTGAATACGGTACTCCAATGTGTAATCCTTATACGCGTAAAGGTATCACAACGTTAGAAAGCGTGCAGAACAGCTCCAAAAACGTACGTTGGGACACCATTACGATCAAATGCCCTTGAGCAATGTGCGATATAAGAATTTTGGATTGACGTCTCTTGTTCTTAGAAGAAAGCGAAATGATCTGTTGCTATTTCACAAAATTGCACATCGGCAAATTGGAGTCGAAATTGCAGATCTATGTCGATATCGATGTCGATAAGAGCATCTAACACACGAGGTGGTGTCGCTAAGTATGATACTGATACTGCCAAACACAATTGTCGTCGTTTCTTCTTCACTCATGGGACACTCTCGTTATATGAGAAGCTACGCAAAAACGTCTTCTTGCAAACAAACTATATCGCTTTCAAAAAATTTCTCTGTGAGCATATACGTTCCTAGAGTACGATGCTTCAGTTGTTGTGAACTCTTCATCAGACATTGTTGACGGTATATTGTATTGTGCTGTATTTCTGTTGTAATTTTAGCACACGAGCATAGTCGTGTAATAAATAAATAAATAAGTAAATAAATAAATCTTGGCCCGATCGAAGCATCTGCCCTGCTTTTAAGCGCGTTCACGCAACACCCACCCCGATCGATTAATCCACAATATCGATCGATATTGAATGCCTGAGAAACCTTCAGACCGCCATCATAATCACGCACATCTACCCCGATCGACTAAGTCTGAGAGAGAAACGATAGCACCGCTCAAACGATCGACAATATCGACCGATACTGAATGCCTGTGCTAACTTCCGACTGCCATCATAATCACGCAGCACCAACCCCAATCGACTAAAGTCCTACGCACACTTTTGCGGCAGCGCGGCAGCCCTATCTTTAAGGCTTCCCCAGACTTCTGCGGCGTTGCCGCTGCCCTATCCTTCATCATAGGGCAGGGACGCAGAGCTCGCCGCCAGCGGCGCCGGGAGAGTCTGTCTGCGCTCTGCCCTTTCGCGGCGGGGTCCCGGCTAGAAAGACTACGGTACCTCGCCGTCGCCGCTGAGCGGCGCCGCTGGCCGGCCGGCAGCCGCCGTTGAGCAGCGTGACTCATCGATTTCGCCGTCCGCCGCCCGCCGCTGGCCGCAGAAGTTTGCGGGGGCCTTTAAGCACAGGGCAGAGACGGAGAATCGCCGCGCGAGGCAAAACTACCTCAGTCCGGACTGCCGCTGATGTGCCGCCTACGCGGCAGGCGCGGTGTCATCAAAGCAGCAGTAGCTGCCGCAAACGAGGCAGCGTCAGTAATACATCGAGACATTATTGCCGCTGCATCCGCCTCGCTGCCAACAATCTCTGTCTGGGCTCTACCTGATCGTGGCGGGATCTATAATGGAAACTGATAATGATAATGAGAATGAGAATGAAACCCCGTTGGGGATGGAGTGGGGCTGCAGGGCTGAGCGTGAGTGCCGCCTAAGCGGCAGTTTTGTTGCTTGCCGCGTGCCGCGTTGCCGCAAAAGTGTGCGTAGGGCTTAAGTGTGAGAGAGAAACTATGGCCTATGGCATACCACCAGCGACGAGTCCGGCACCGGCACTGCCAACGGACAAGTAATCGACTATTCGTGTTGGGACCTGTCAGAAACAATGGGGAGAGAGCGCGCGCTTGCCGGTTGTCGCTGCCACGTCGGCACTGTGCGTCGTTGGAGAGGGGGCATACCGCCAGCGACCGGTCGTCGCTGCGCTTTGTACGGCGGCGATCTGTCGCCGACCCTTTGCACCACGCATGCACGCACGCAGGCTAACCGCGCTCTAATGCCAACTCTCGCCCCCGCCCAACACCGCCGCTGCTCTCGTCGCTGAACTCCAGCGCTCTCTCGTCGCTCCGCTCCCCTCGTCGCCGGCCTCGTCGCCGGTGGTATGCCATAGGCCTATAGCATCGCTCAAACGATCGTATCGGTCGGTATATCGACTGCACGATCGAAACAACACCTTCAGCGGTCACAATATGCTGCCACTTATGTGCAGGGAGCTGAAGGAAGAAGTACACGCTAGCTAACGGCGCATCGACGTCTTCCATCGCAGATCATGGGGTCTGAGCCGTGCCGCGGCGCAGACCTCCGCAACGCTTCCCGCGTTCTCTGAACCGGATAGCGGCGGCTCGTCGTAGCCGTGGTGACTCTTGCGAAACCTCAACAAGTGGGTGTTCTTTGGTGACTACCCGGTAGTGGAAGCATCGTAGTAGTCAACATCGGCAGGAGTGGCTGCCTGCCACGCTGCCACGCTGTGGTGTTTAGGGTTGACGGCGGCGATGCGACGGACGGCTGGGTAGGTGAATGTACCCGTTCGTTTGCATCCGTTGACGGATTTGCACTCGTTGGCAGACAGTGTCTTGCTGCTTTTTATAATAGGATTCCGGGAAAGTCGTGGCTTTTACTTTTTCTAATATTCTAATTTGTCCCCATTGTTATACAGGTATCTTAAGTGCTCCGAAGGCAGTTGTGATGTGGATGGTGTCGGTTTTTTTAAATGCTTGGTCACTAGATCATTCGCTCCTACCACTACGCGTCTAAAGGTGGTTGTTAAACAAGAGCGCTAATACGTTTAAAAAAAAGATTTCTTACGATGATTATTTCAGTTTTCTGTGGACAGCTAGTTACGGTTATGGAAGCGACAAAGGCTGCCACCAGAAGAAGCACTGTCTCGAATAAGTACGTAATGCCATAGCCAGACGCTCAAGTGTTGACCAGCCAAGAATGTTGCTCGAGATTGGTTGAACCAAAGCGCCACACTGAAGCTGGGCTGGCTAAAACTACACCGATTCATTCCGTCTTCTACGTACTGCTGTAATATTTTGTGCTGCTACTTCTGTAATAAGGAGAATCACAGGCGGTTTCGCTTGCTTACGCACCAGCAGCACTATCTGAGCTGAAACGCAGCTTATGGATTTTACTTCTTACTGATACTATGACCATGTTCTTCACAGAACAAGACACCGCTGGCTATCTCCACAGTGCTGCGTGCGCTCCCTTTCTAGAACTTGCTCTTTAAATTCTGTGATTTGATCTAGAAAAGGAGAAGGCAGACAAGCTGTTACGTTGGTTACCCAGTTTTGCATTACTGCCCGTTGATTGTTCACGAATTTTCGTGGTGTGCACTTTTTAAAAGGTTTTTTTATCATGTCATAGCGTAGTGGCGTGCTGCCACTGTGTACAACAAATATAAGTATTATATATAAACGTGCCTCGCATAATTCGCGTCTTATACATGCCACCCTTCTACACCAGCAGAAGAACAGTTGATTGTACCGAACTCAAGTTGAGTGAGCACTAATATGACATGCTTTACACATGTCTTATACCACGTCTACTCAAAACGTTTGAAACCCCACGGGCGCAAGACACCCAGTAGATCTGCAAAGATCCTTCAACAGAATGTTCCTCCGAGTCGTATTAAACTCCACGTAGTTCATCAAGACAAATGAGCGTATTCTTCTCAGAACTCATCTCATAGCGTTTATTCATCGGACCGAAGAAAAACGTCTGGAGCTTGGACCAGCGACGTAACCCGTCAGGGATAGCTCCACAATATGCACGCGTACCCCTACGGATTCCGTCTTCCCTCTTGAATTTGCGTTATTCACAAGCCATCTTGACAAGAACACTTGAACAGGCAGTGTTGACACCTTGGGTCAAACACAATAGGAAATGTAGTGATATAGGAAGATTTTACTGGGACCTTTTATCACTCATTCTTCAGAAGACATTTCGATTGAGTTCCAAACGCGTTTGAGCTTTATTGTGGATCATAGTTTGCGTGCGTGAATCTTTACTATAAGGACTGATAGCTCTTCTGAGTTAGTAGAGAAGTTCAGAGAATCTTTGGCGTGGACGCCAGCAAGCTTAGACCATCTGAAATTTATGGAATTAGTGTGCGGATAGGACAAAAAATGGGTTATAATGCAGAACAAGAATTGAGCAGAGTCGGCGGCACTATCGTACTTTCGTGACTCCAGAGGTCGAGGAGAGGTCGAAAAAAAATTTTCGCCCATACTTCGCCTGGGGGGAGGGTGTTTGGGGTGCTGATAACGAATCTGACATCCGTTTTTCGTTTTACGCTGGAGTTTGGGCGAAATCGGTGACCATTACCTTAGTCACCCGTACCTACCGTAACCTACCGTAATCGGCCGAAATTTCAAAAACGGATGTCACATCCGTGATCAGCACCCCAAATAACCCTCCTAGGCAACGTTTGGGCGAAATTGGTGATTATGACCTCGGCAGCCTTAGTTACCCGTACCTGCCGTAACCAACCGTACTCTAGCGTAAAACAAAAAACGGATGCAAAAAACGGACATGATCAGCACCCCAAATAACCTCCCCTTGGCGAAGTTTGCGTGAAAAATTTTTTCGACCTCTCCTCGTCCCCTGGAATCCCCAAAAGTACAATAGTGCCGAGTCGGCTCTTCGGAGCAGCTCCTTCACATTCTTTGCGACTTCGTGTCTCCAAAATCCCAAGAACTGGAGCAAGCGCAGCGCGATCATCAGCGGCTGAACCGCCTTCGGGGCGGAGCGACAAACGCGCCGCCCATCAAACCCTGCTGCACACAGGGTAAAGCTTAAGGTTCAGGAATCGCAGAGGGGGAGGGGTCGTACTGTGACCTCGTCCGGAGAGGGATGGGGTACTCGCACTCTTTCGGTTTTGGCAGAGGATTCTCTCTTATTTTTCAGGTTTTCAGGCGACGTTTTTAATTCTTAATAAGTTGTTTTTTCAGGAATGTCTATGAAGGCGTGGAGTCTCTCCTTCGTTCCCCGAATTTGTAAAAAATTTATATTAAAAAAAGTTTCAAATAATGATTGTATTACTTGTTAAAAATAAAGATTTTCTGCCGGCAGATTTGAAGTCAATTAGAGGTTTCCATTTTTTCAGATTTTTTTTAGGAAGTCATGGGCATGACAGCTTTCTGCCTCAGCGATCGACATCTACGTCCTAAATTACAGTCTATAAAATTTAAAGTGTCAATTACTAAGAAAAATTAAGAGCTTTTCCTACAAGATTTTTGGAAGCGCTTTTCGAATCGATGACGGAATGGCAACCGGAGGATGGACTTATCACGGAACTAATTTTCTCTCTTCTGCAGAAAACAACATCAGAAAGTAAAGCTGTACCCTATAAAATTTTAAGCCACAGTTTGACACACGGTAATAAAACCTGTTTTTCTAAAACGATCCTCTGTATGAACAGACGCTCCGATTTGTATCATTTGCCGAAAATTTTCGTCAGCAACATGAAAGATTTTTATAGCCTGCTTTTTAATACATAGAATCCACACTTCTTATAGTTTTAAAAGCTCTGCGAATTTTTCAGAGACGTCGAACAAGCTCCGAAATATGGTAGGTTACGAGCATTATATAGTAAAGAGCTAAGCTTCTTCAGTGTAAAAATCATGGTTTTCTGAAACGAATAGATTGGATCGACCCCTGTCGATGTAGCACCGACGTCATAGGAGCGACGGAATTCGACGACCACAAAAATGACTGTTACTCGGTAAGTTTTTCAAAGTTTGAAAAAGCCGATAGCTTTTTAGAAACTAGAAAAAAGTGCTTTTGTACAGTATAAAATTCTGCTTTCAAAAACTAGGTCTTCATAGACCTTTGATTTTTGTGAGAAAAAAAATTTGAAGTGATTTTGTATTAATAATTATATCTCGGTTCCTTTTTCGAGTTTTAAAAAAGCCAATAACTTTCTGAAAACAAAAGAAGCGCTTTCAAACTGTGTAGAAATTAGTTTTCAACAGGGAGGTCTTCATAGGGTGCGGTGGGGCTTCGATTTCTGGTCCGTTCTTGCAGAAATACATGCCAAAAATCGATCCCCCCGCCCCGTATGAAGACCCTTTTTTGAAATCTGGTTTCTATACCGTTAACAAGCACCTTTTCTCTATTTTTCAAAAAACAATCGGATTTTTGAATTCCAAAAAATGATCCGAGTTATGATCAATTTTGTGAAGAACTGCTCGTAAGCTCTGCACTGTCGGCATTGGAGTGATTTCACAAAATTGATCATAATTCGGTATATTTGTTGAAATTCAAAAATAGCAGTAACTTTTTGAAAACTAGAAAAATCGCTCTTTAACGGTTACAAAACCTATTTCCAATAAAGAGGTCTTCATTGGTGGCGGGGGGGGGGAGGTTCGATTTCTGGTCGATTTTTGGCAAAAATGGACCAGAAATCGAACCCCCCCCCCGCCACCTCTGAAGACCCCTTCTTAAAGATCGACTCTTATATAATGAGAAAGTGTTTTTTCTCTAATTTTCAAAAAGCTACTGCTATTTTTGAATTCCAAAAAACTTACCGCGTTATGGACATTTTTTTGTGAAATCGCTCCAATCACTCCGGTGGTGGGACGACCAACCCCTCTGGTCACGACCTCACAAAATTGATCATAACTCGGTTGATTTTTTGAAATTCAAAAATATCAGTACTTTTTGAAAAATAGAGGAAATGTGCTAACTTATCAAGTATAAATCGTTTTTCAAAAAAGAGGTCTTCATAGGTGGCAGGGCGGTTCGATTTTTGGCACGTATATTTCTGGAACAATGGACCAGAAATCAAACCCCTAAGGCCAACTATGAAGACCTCTTTGTTCAAAACTAGTTCCTTCCTGCATACTTCGAAAGCACTTTTCTCTAGTTTTCAATGAGTTATTAACTTTTTTAATTCGAAAAAGGAACCGAGATATAATTATTTATACAAAATCACTTGAAATTTTTTCCCACAAAAATCAAAGGTCTCCGCCCCGTATGAAGACCTAGCTTTTGAAAACAGATCTTTATACTGTATGAAAGCGCTTCTTTCTATTTTCTAAAAAGCTATTTGCTTTTTCAAATTTTGAATAACTTACCGAGTTACAGTCATATTTGTGAACGTCGAATTTTGTCACTCCTATGACGTTGGCGCCATATCGACCAGGGGTCGATCTAGTTTATTCATTTCAGAAAACCATGATTTTCACACTATGCATTGAACAAGACTTGAAACTTTCGTGGCAAGATTTCAACTGTGTGCGTGGTGTTTCAGGTAAAAATTAACTAATTTTTCTTGAAAAACGAAAAATTTAAATACGATCCGCCTTAATCACATCAGCGATCGCGAAGAAGCTTATCTTTTCACTGTAATATTTGTGACTTAAAATTCCATGAAGCATAATTTCACTCTCGCTGTTCTCTCCTTCAGAAGATAGAAAGTTTTTCTGCGAGAAGACCATCTTCAGTGGCGATCGATAATATCGGAGAACGCAATGGCTCCACGTAACCTACCATATTTCGGAGCTTGTTCGACGTCTCTGAAAAATTCACATAGCTTTTAAAGCTATAAGAAGTGTGGATTCTGTGCATTAAAAAGCAGGTTGTAAAAATCTACCACGTGATTAACGGTGTCGAAAATTTTCGCCCAATGATACAAATTGGAGCGTCTGTTCATACTAAGGATCGTTTCAGAAAAACAGGTTTTATTACCGCGTGTCAAACTGTGGCTTAAAATTTTATAGGGTACAGCTTCACTTTCTGATGTTGTTTTCTGCAGAAGGGAGAAAATCAGTTCCGTGATAAGCCCGTCCTCCGGTTGCCATTCTGTCATCGCTTCCAAGAGTATCTAAAAAAAATTGTGGATAAAGCACTCAAGTCAGCTTTAGAAATTAACACTTGGCATTGTATAGAGTAAAATTTCGAACGCAGATGTTACTCCTTCAGGTACAGAAATGTGCCGTGTCCATCAGATGCTCGGAAAGCCTGAAAAGTTGAACTCGTGGTGATTAATTCGACAACTGCTGTCAAAAGTGCTTTTTCAAACTAACAAATTACTAATTTAAGCAGTTACTCAGTAGTACTCTTTCTTGAATTAATCTGACACAGTGGAAGCTGCACCTGGAGAGAAGCACCTATTAAAGGGTACAAGAATCGCATAAAATTTTTCAAAAATTCAATACGGATAGAAAATAAAACGGTGGTCTACACAAGGGGGAGGGGTCGTACCAGATCCACTCTAGGAGGGGGACGTAAATTTTCGGCAAAAATCGAACCCCACGCTTGACCCTGGCCGCACAGCGGCCGGAGTACAAAAACGAGGAGCGGTCTTTTTGTACGAATGGTCACCGCGCCGCGGCAGCCACTGTTGCGTGCGCAGCAGGCCCCGACATCGCTAATGTGCTATCCAGGCCTCATTTTCTTTCCTGATTGTAAAAATGGTATTCTTAAGCACCTATTTGTTGGAAGTGTAAAGCACAGAACTGTTTGATGCCTGGTCTGTGCAACTCATTGCTCAGGTGACACGCGAGTCTATGAAAGCCACGTGGAATTAGGATGTGTAGCGTATCCCCAATCAGTTTGCCTGGTCTCGGCCTTTAATCCTTTTATTAGCCACAGACATTGAACATGTAGTACAAAAACAAACAAAATCCAATAGTTATTTATCTCCAGGTGAAGCTTCGAAAGGGAAAGCTAGAAAGTGAGACAATGTCGCAGTGAAAATCATTCTATATATTCTTCTCAACGTATGATGTGCAAATAAAAAGTCTTGTTGGAAATGGGCACCCACTGTGGGAGTTTCCCTCAAATAGAAAACAAGTGGCAACAGTCATTTCACACGCCATTCCAGACGTTTAAGAAACAAAATTTCATAAATTTACCGTTGTTTCAAGTTTGGTGCTTCCTACACAGCTTTCAACCATTCTCGAGCTCTTCCATTCCATCCTTTGCGTGTTGTTTTCTTGCATAGAATTGCCTTGCATCGCTGGTCACCATCGTTTTACAAACAATATTCCTGGTCTCAGTTTGAATGTAGCGTCGCAGAAGTACTATGTGTGTTGTGGACTTCATGCAGAAGTATTTACCCTATTCTAGTGATCCATCGCGAGTTTCCCAAAGAAGAAAACAGCTCCGCGTTTCTGAATAAATGCCAGCCACGGCGGACCTGTGAAGTCGTTCCGTTGCGGCAACTTTTGCCGCGCTGTTCGCCGCGTGTGCGGCGGAGGTTCGTACGGCTCCAGAACGCAACTCCAACGCGACGTCTTGGCGCTGGAACACGGACATGCACTCCGTGACGCATGGTTAGCCGCGTAGCATGAAATTTCGCCAGTTTTTAAGCTTCTCTAGCTTTCAACGCTTATTGCTGTTTTCTTTAGGTGAAGCTAGGTACGCTTGCTGTAAATTTAATAGAATCAACAACTTCCTTCGTTAGCATTTAGCATTCACCTAGCGATGGGCATGCGAGGCCTACATCCAGGAAAAGATGGAGTAAGGTTCGTATGTATCTTTAGAGACCTTAAACTAGAGCACAGGTTTCGGTTTGCGCTTTACTCCACCAAGCACCTTAGTTACCTAGCATGCTCAACCCCTGCTATTAGGTTGGAAAAAAAGTCTCTTCACAATTCGAAATTTTTTTTACCCTTCCCCTTGTAAACGCACTACCCAATGTTGATTGCTGATTTCGTAATCCTATCACACTTGTCTACCGTTCGCACGCGGATACAGGTTAAGACTCTTCTTATAATTCGTTATCCATCCAATCTTCCGAACTCAATGCCAGATCTACTTCATGGCCATTTTCAGCACGGCATTCTTCATGAATTCATTAAAGAATCCACAGCACGTCAGGCAGCAGACCAAATTAACCATATATATGGCTTGGGATCTACTACTCATCGCGCCTGTTATGAGTGGTTCGGAAAGTCTTTAAAGGGAGATTATTCACTGAGGGCAAAGCATGGTCAGGAAGGCCAACTGGATTGGACGACAGTGAACTACACCATCTTCTTCGTACCGATAGTTGGCAGACGACACGTCACCTGGCAGAGAAGCTCGAAGTGTCTCATAGGATAGTAGGAATCCATTTGAAGAATCTTGGCTTTCATGGAAATTTGGAGCTTGGATTCCACATGCCCTGTCAGACACTCAGAAAGGTCGACGGCTCTCCATCGCTGCTTCTCTTCTGTCCAGATAAGGAAGAAAATCGTTTCTTCCGCGGGTTGTGACAGGCGAAGAGTCCTGGGTTCTGTGTGCCAACCTTCGAGGAAAAGGCAATGGGTACAAAAGGGAAAGAGCCCTAAGTCTGATCTCAAGTCCAATATTCACGAAAGGAAGATTCTCTTGAGTGTTTGGTGGGATATCAGAGAAGTGATTTATCGGCAAACTCTCAGAAGTGGAGAGACACTTACTGCTGTCACATACTGCGGCCAACTCCACAAAGTCGTCGCAACTCTCTAAGAAAACAAGCCGGAGAAGTCGAAGGTGATGATCCTGCATGACGATGCAAAACCACATGTTGCAAGACTCACAAGAGAAACAATAAAGGAGATGGGCTGGGAGGTAATGCCACATCCACCGTATAGCCCTAACCTTGTTCGTGCCGACTACCATCTCTTCCATGCTCTCAAGCAAGAAATTGGAGAGAAATATTTTGGAACGGATGAAGACATCAAAAATTGGATTCAGCAATGGTTCGACTCCAGAACTGCAGTCTTTTAAGCGAGAGGAATTGGAAAATTACCCAGTCTTTGGAGAAGTGTAGTGGAACAAAATAGAGTTTATCTCAGTTGATTTGACTTTGTAGTTGTGAAGTAATAAATCTTTGAAAAAAATGAAAAGACTTTGTTTCCAACCTAATAGTACCACCACAGGGAGCACAAACGAAATCAAGGAAGAACTGCAGTAAAATGCCTTTGCTTCTGCTTGTAGATTGGAGAAATGCGAAGGTCCTTTGTGTTCGCTAAAGGGGTGTTCACCATTACACGTGAGCTATGACAAGTGAGTTCGTGACGGTCAAGGGTAGCGCAAAGTTAGAATTAAAGGAAAAGCTACGGATTAGTGCGCTTATCCTCCAACAAAAACTTACAAACATTTGCTTGCGAAACTTGTACTTAGTTCACCAGATCCTTGACGTTTAGCTTCACCCATTTGAAATGGTTGAGTCTCATTTCCTCATTTCTCTTTCCTTCTTCTGCGCAGTCGACGTCGCCGGCACACACTTTCGCGAGTCACTAGCCGTCCCTGTCGGAAGCGCAGTCTGGCTGCTTCCAACAAGGGCGGCTAGTGATGCTGGGAGGAGATCTGACACAATACATTAATACATACACTCGAACACTTGAACATCGAACTTCCGAGTTTCGTAGAACATTGCTCTCTTTTTTATGCGTTCGTTAGAGCTATGAAGGATAGCAAGCATAGGACTCAATCATTTATTGCATCAAAAGTGATGCAAAATCAGTTTATCACAAAGAATTACAGGAAAAGCATCGAAAGTCGTCCACAATAGCGCAGCTTTTGCATCAGTCCGTTCCTCGTCATTTAGAGTAGTGGGTAGCACATTTAGAGGGTTTGCCGCAGAAGGATCGGGAGGAGGGGTCACCATGTGGGACAGCCCTACACAGCGGGTGGTGCTGTATGTAACGAAAAAATTTTTGGCAGCACTGGTGTGTTCTACCCTACTCTGAACTGGGGCAGGCCATTTCTGATGTAACTTCACATGTCTTCCTACCAAAACGAATACCCAGTATCGTCATTATTTATTCATCGTGGGTCGTGGGGCTTGACTATTGGCGAAATTCCATGCTCCGCGGCCAACCATGCTTCACCGAGCACATGTCCGCGTTTCAGCGCCGCGACGTTGCGTTGGAGTTACGTCCTGGAGCCGTCCCGCAGCCATAAAACCTTCCAAGTCCTCGGCTATACTTCCGAAACCGAGCGATGCGGCGGCATGTTTAGAGACCGAATTGATCGACCTCTCTCTCGATCAAGTAAGCCACTACGTATGGGAGCATTTAGTGTGAGCACAACATGCGACGCGATGTAATGATGAGCTCCCATATCGATTCATCGGAGCGCGATCCTATGGGACTTTTTTCACGCTTGTCTAGAATCTTCCCGCGTGAATCAGCAGCGGCACTCCGTTGTTTCACACCTCTTTTTTTCTCGTTTTTGCCCGCCCGTTCAGAAAGTTCACCTCTTGAGCGATTTCGCTTTTGTCTACCGTACGCATGAATAAGACCCTGTATTTCGCCTACTGACCATAAGTGAGGAGCTTCTTGAAAAGCTTAACACTATTCGCCGTCTGGGAGCAAAGTCTGTTACTCCCAAGTCGCGACGTTCTTTTCCCTTACTTTCACTCTCCGTGTAAATGGGTCTAAGAATCGCAGTATACGCTCAAGACGTCCATTACCTTAAGGGCCGTTAACTTTTAACAGTCTTCTCGTTCCAGGTCCGCCCTTACTGCCAGCGGCGACTAGCCAAGAGCCATGCGCTATCAACTATTCCTGAGGAAGTTCAACTTCAGTTAAGGGGAAGAGAAGAGCGGGTAGGAAAGAAGCCTAACCGAGCTGTCTTGGAGCGTAAAAGGGAGACTTGGATGTTACCCATACACGGTGACGCTGCAACAGTGTTTCCTAGCGGCTTCACCTTCGCGCAGCTCACACCGGAAACCTTGAATCCATTTCCTTGAGGGATAGTCGACATTTCGATAATCGGCTATGTAGCAGTTTTGATTCGGTAAGAAATGTTATCCCACCATTACCGGACCAGCTCAAGACCGATACCCTGGTGGGGGATACCTAAGCAGCGAGGCTCGAAATTTCGCGATTCAGATGAAGGCCAGAATGATTTTGATAGCTTTGCCCAGAAACTACATAACCACTTCGAATCAACGCATTATCGGAGAGTGGTTTGCCAAGAGCTATCTGACTGCAAGCAGAGACTAAAAGAGGTCATGTGCGATTTTACTGAGAGACTCAAGCACACCTTGGGGACGAGCCAAACGTTCCTAAATTGAAGCTGTTGCGACAGTTCGCAGACAACTAAAACCTAGCCTGCGCTCCCTCGCTAAGACAGCAAACCCTGCCACATTTCATAGGGCTGTGATAAAGGCATCCATGTGCAAGTCTCTCATGAGTCGGCTTTGGCTATTTTTCCAGGTTCTCGACCCCTCCAGCCATCAACTAGTATAGTTAGCACCGAGAGAGCTATCGTCAAAAGAGGTTCCAAACCTATCCACTTCGGTGGTAGATCCCCAACAGTAATAATTGCAATTCATGTTTCCGTTTCAATCGGCGAGTAGGAACGCGCCTCTATTGTAATGTAACATGTATCAACTATTCGTTGGTGATAGCAAACAATTACCCCCTATGAAGTCGTTCTCAACTTCTCGAAGGCAGTAGCTCTCTGCTCGCCGTCAGGGCTGGTGTCGCACACCGTGTGGGAACGGGGCGACGTCCGCACGCCGGTCTCAACTCATGGTTTTACGAATACACTTTGCAGTGTGGCGCAGCCGTAGAATTACGCCAGAATCCACTAGCGCGTGTATCCAGTCCAGAGATTCCATTCGCGGTCATGAACGT
Source organism: Heligmosomoides polygyrus bakeri (assembly GCA_947359475.1). Lineage (NCBI taxonomy): Eukaryota > Metazoa > Nematoda > Chromadorea > Rhabditida > Heligmosomidae > Heligmosomoides > Heligmosomoides polygyrus. The sequence goes on along the minus strand of OX375867.1, from coordinate 47,963,801 downwards.
GGTAGACCACGCCTGGAAGCGGTGTACAAGGCAGAAACGTTCCTGCCTCAGAAATACTAAAATGCAAGTATCATGATTTGAACAGTGCAAAGCAGTGTTCCCGCCAATTAGATGCATCGTGTTTCAAAAGTGTGTATCCACCCCATAAATTGCCCATATCTCGTTTCGCGCTCGTTTTTGCAGGCCCACTAGATTCCGCGTAGTTGAAAATAGGTAACCACTCACTTTCAGAATTTTTCTCTCGCCTCACAGGAGAATCAAACTTTTTTAAAGAGAACTGGTTGAAACTTGTTGTTTCAAAAGTATTATTAACTCGTGAAAAACAAACTTTTTATCAAATTCAAAAGTCGATCGGACCACCATCATTTCTTGTAACATCATACATTCATTCTACCAGCGTCCGTCGACGCATACAGTGTTATGGAAACTGGTCAAAGCACTGCCGAAAATTGGGACCTAGGAGCAAGACTTGGTTGAAAGCGGAGTTGAACCGAGCGTAGGTCGATGAACTTTCTTCAATGGAGTGCGCGAGACGACGCGACGAAAAACCGCGCGCCGCCTCGGCACCATGCCAAGCGGACGGCGGAGTGGCGTTCTACCCCCGCCCCTTACGGAGGCGTGGCGTGTTGCGTCTCCACTGTCTCGTAAGGCAGCCACTGGACTCTCGAGCAAGCCCAGGGGTTGGAGGTGGGCGGGCCAGGAGGACGAGGGGATAGAATGCTCGACCCCCAAGCGGACCAGTTCTCCGGCAACGTCAGCGCGGCCCCACGGCCGCCGCTGAGCGAGATGACTCATCGTTTTCGCCGTTCGCCCGCCGCTCGCCGGAAGTGTGCTGAGGCCTTTAAAATTGAAGGACCTGGGTAGGTAGAAATAACTTAGTAGCCCAGCGCGCGAAATTAGTATGCTCTTGAAATCAAAGTGAAAATTTTCCAAATTAAAAAGAGCGCCTTCCAGACGATGACATTGGTCACTAATTTTGAAGAGAAATAAGAGAAGAATTATGAGTCGTACAGGTCTATCGTCTTCCTGTCGTCGTAGTATTCGTTCCCATTACTGTGTAGACTAGATGAGAGCTAAGCAAAAGCTCAACCCAGTTTCTTAGATCTGGGGGCTTTTATGAACTCTCCTGGAGGGGTGCCTACCGTGTGCTCCTCGGACTCTCCGTCCGGTACGGTTTTATGGCTCTGGAGCCGACGCTGGCATATCCTCAGGAGCAGGTCGTAAACCCTCCCTGAATACGTTCCGCCACCTCACTCTCTTAACGAATACATATCTCTGAGGGCCCCTGCAGAATACACCGCTCCCGGTATATTCCACAGGGGGCCGTCAGAGAAACAAGCGCTTCCACTGCGATAAAAAAATCATCATGAGCAACGATGTCCGTCACCCGCGCGCGCAATGAGCGGTCCCGCTCCCTCTTTGCTGGGAGAAGTAGAACAACTTTCACTCTCTATGTAGCACAAGAACAAATCGTCTGCTCACCGCAGCCCGAAGCTTCTACACAGTTGCAGCGACGACCTCCGTCGCTTTTAGAGGAGCGGGTCCGCTCGCACTTTTTAAAGTAAAGTATAAAATACTGGCAGCTACATATAAAGCACGAGTCTACTGCAGTTTGTCTGCATTGCTTTCTGAGCAGTTACAGCGGCGACCTCCGTCGCTTCATAGGGAGCGGCTCCGCTCACGCTTTGCAAAACACCAATCCAGTGTTCATCTTCTAACGGTGATCAAACTTGAACTTGTCATAGTTGGTATGGGTCCATACCAACTTGAAATCATCTATCCGACGACATTTGACTTCTTCCACAGGGATGATATAGGGTCTCCCACAGGGATGATATAGGGTAATGCTGCTTCTAAGGCCATCCAAAAAGGGAACTCAGAAAAAAATGAAAGTGTCAACATTACAATGTAGCGTTCGTCTTGTGCGTCTATTAAGCACTCGCGTTTTAGTCACAACGGCGAAAATCAGGGCAGCTATCAGAGGGACGGAGTGAAAATGGGCATCTTATCGTTAGTATCTATCTTCTTATCGTTTCGTCGCTAGCACCTTCCGCATCCCTTCCATCGTACCGACATGTCCCCAGCAGGCCTGGTCAGCATCCTCGTATGCCTCGTATGGTCGCATTGTAAGACTAGAATAATAGAAACAAATTACACTGACATTTTTCATCATAGGAGAACTCATTCTGTTCTTTCTCCGGCGCTTTCGGCGCCTTTTTTCATTTCTGGGTCTTTACCACTACCATTCCAAGCAAGTAAGAAGCCTGCCTTCCCTTCTTTCGCATAGCCAAACCGCTTCCGGTCTCGGTGATTCTCGCTTCCGCCGCACGGCTTGCCTGCAGCACATCGCTGCTTCTGTCGAAAGCGTCATTACCTCGAACACTCTTACAAAAACCTTCTAGTTGAGCGATAGCAGAAATTTCGTCTGCAGCGCTCGATGCGCTGCTGTCGCCTGTAACACTCACCCATCCCGAGTATTACCATTTTGCCCTACATCTCGAACCTTATTTGGATATCTTGACGCTATGTGCCCAAATTCACTGCGGCCGTAGCATTTAGGTGAGGCTTTAGCCGAATGCTGACCTCCCGTGCGGCGCACCTTTGGTAACCTCCTCGAGATGGATTCTCCTTTATCGATCGCGTTCCTATCGATATCTTTCCCGAAATAATCGCGACCATCGGTCACATTTTCGATACCTACCTGTAGTTTTTCCAGTCGCACGGCTACCCGCTTATCTTCCCCATGCACTTCACCCTCTTGCCGTCCAGTGCGGTCTTCATGTAATAGGAACTGTGCCAGCGCTGGAGACAGGAGCACAATTTAAACCCCTAATGAAATCCCACTCCGTACTGGGGTGGATCCTTCTAGAAAGACCTTCCATGAGGTGGCAAAAATCTACGAGGGACTCACCTTCTTCCTTGCAGAGGATGGGTTTTGACGAGCTATTTTTAGCGCTCCCACCACATCAAAAATATGTTTCCTCACGAATATTTTGCAGCAAACCCTTAAAATTGAAAGCGCAGTTCCTACAAGGCGGTTCATCTACATATCGCGCCTATCTAAGTCCGATCATACCGTGGTAGGAAACTTTACTGCTAGCCCTCCCAAAAAGTCGCTTACCGAATTTTTTCCATCATATTTTGAGACACTAGCTATACACTGGTCCTTAAAAACCTCCCGACATATGGTTAACATACCGCCTACTTGCTCCGTAGCGATATGGTCTCTGCTTCTTTCCGAGCAGATCACTGACTCGCTAGTCACTGGTCCTTGAAAGGACCCTGCGAGGATAAACGAGAAGAGGCGCGAGACTTCTCCGTGAGCTCGCAACTTGCCCCAGCCTTCATGGGTTTCGACGTGATTCGTCCCCTAACAGAACCTCTTACGTGGCTGCTTACCAGCGAAGTATTGTGGCTGCGGACCGCACGCCATTCTCTTGATCGGCACCTCGCCTTAACTGCATCAACTTGTACCCAGCTGGCTCCAGCCTTTGAGTGCAGTGTTTCAGCAGGCACGCTCTTAACCTTTCCCTGCAACAGTCTCAACTGATTGCTATGGCGCTCCGCCATTTTGTCCATTTCCGACAACTCACGCTCAGGATGTGACTCCACATTTACTACGTGATTCTGCAATTCCAGAACTTCATCACACATATCAATTACTGTTTCTTTAACTTGATCTACTTCGCATCCCAAAATCAATGCCAGCTCGCATAATGCTTGGCTATGCGCACTTTCCGTCGGCAAGAAGTCGCGCAGATCATCGGTAGTCATCCCAACTTCGTTGAAAAATGAAATGTCCAAAGCATGTGCCTCTACTCCTAAGCGCTCAGCCACTATTTCTACTACACTTTCTACAGTACCTCTAACGGACTCCAAAATCTTTGCTAGCTTTGAGCGAGTCAAATGTTTGATTTGGTCACCTAGACCATTACCCAATCGTTTGAGGATATTCCCGAATAAAACATTCAATTCCTCTGACTGACAGCTTACTCCAAGCTGATTCCACTCCTCCGGCGGTTGTGGAGTATTCTCGCCTACAAAATCGGACGGCTCCGTCTGTGGATCCGGCGGAACTATAGCTGGACATTCCTAACAGAGTAGCCCCCAAGTCGGACAGGTATAGTGTCTTCCTGTCAGCGCAGTAATCCTTCCGATTACTGCTGTAGGTGGAATTCGGTCCGATATCCAATACTACTATAGTTCCGAGGCATGAAGAACGAGCAGGGAGTAAAATTTATTCTAGACAAAATCGGAAGGCTACAAATAAATCTGGAACAAGGAGCAAAGAGTAGACTAGATGAGAGCTAAGCAAAGTCTGAACCAAGTTTCTTAGATCTGGGGCCTTTTATGGACTCTCCTGAAGGCGTGCCCACCGTGTGCTCCTCGGACTCTCCGTCCGGTACGGTTTTATGGCTCTGGGTATAGTTGTGCTTTTTCGAAATTTTATCGAACGAATGAATGAACGAAAAAAATTCGACGTCGAAAATTTCCGAACGAAGGAAACATCGATGCCGAAAATTTTCGAACGATCGAATTTATTCGACGTCGAAAATCTTTGAACGAACGAACGATCGAATTTATTCGACGTCGAAAATTTTCGAATGATCGAATAGTCGAATATTTTGTTCGAACGAACGAATCCTACTATAGTTTCCTCTCGTTATAACGCGTTTGAAGGGATCGGAGAAAATCCGCGTTATAACGGGAGTCGCGTCCTAACCGGAGCTGATTTTTTTAGACTTTTTTACGCGCAGATTTATTTAGAATCGCATACAATTGTTAAATATGTCTCTAGTAATAAAACATGTGACCATGAGGGAAGAGTGAAGGCAAAGAACAAACTATTAAAGATCTCCTGTCCCCAGTGATAGTCTCTGCTATTTATATGCATAGGAATGATAGATTTGTGTGAGGAACAAAGAGAGGTACCAGAGGTAGGTTAGGCCTGACCAACAACTGAACTGTGTAACCTGATGTTACAATATCTTTGCCGCCATCGAAACTCATCGCGGCGGGACATGTATTCGCACTCTCTATCTTCCAGACAGGATGTTAACCCATTGCGCTTTCAGCGCTGTTAAACCGCGCGTTGAATCCGCCATATCCTCGTTGCGGTGTCTCCTCAGCACTCTCCCACAACATCGAGATGTTGCATTTGATCAGACAGCGCTGTTGCTGTAATCCTGCCACTAATTGAGAGGGTGCAGATACAAGTCCTGCACGTTGCGAGAGTTCTGATCGCGTCAAACCATCATGTCACTGCGCATAGCTTCTATAGCAGCTGCTCATGCTCAGATGTGTAGGGTATTGTTTTGAAGAATCTGTGCTTTAATCCACGCCTGAGAAACCCTCCCCCCACTTTACGGCAGTTTCTAACGACTACCCTTATCCTGTGCTCGACATATTGCTGAGTTGAACACAATTGTGGGCCACGCACGCATGAAAAACGTCTGCATGCATCTAAATCATTGTCGCACAGGTGCTGGTCGCGACTACGAACGAAGCAACAGAAAGACGCTGTCAGCATCTTGCCCGTCTTCATTTTCTGAAGTTCGTTTTTGGAATATGGATCGTCATCATTTTCTGAAGTTCGTTTTTGAAATATGGATCGTCATCAATCGATATGGATCAAAATTATCGATTTTTTGTGGATGTCGTTCAAGCGGCCCTGGGGCAATCGAGGTCGCTGAACACGAATCTGAAGTTCGTTTTTGGAGTATGGATCGCCATCAATCGATATGGAACAATTTATCGAATTTTTGGTGGATGTCGCTCAAGCGGCCCGAAGCTTCAGCCCTGGGGACAATCGAGGTCGCTGAACACAAATTTGAAGTTCGGAGAAGCAGAGCGGTAGTGCCGTGATGATCCTTAAGAATTTACGAAGGTCTAAGGTCTACAGGAAGATCTCTGAGCACTACCAGGACCAAAATACCAGGACTTTACTTGTTTCCACCACTAACGAAACAAACAAACAAACAAACAAGTGAGCAAAACAACGTCGAATAAGAGCGAGGGACAGTGGTTCAACAGAATACTGCAGACCTAAGCCGTTGCACGCCATAGATAGTTCGGCGGTTTGTGCTTGCGAATGGCAGACAATGTTCCGAGGCAAAAAAAACAGGATGAACTACACAATGCAGGGCGCAAATAGGGTGCGGGGGGGGCACCATGAACCACAGCCCTATTTGTTTTTTGAAACCGGAACTTTCTGCAGCAATAGTATGTTCTGCCCCTACAGCAAACCGAGGTAGGCCATTTATGATGTAACTACATACACGTGCCTTTTTACAAAGGCATATAGCGACTGAGTAAGGGGTAACCTATTTGCGCCCACTGCAAGCACAGAACCCTTCGGCGATTGGAAGAGTCTTGGGTACAATACCAGTCGGACTGGGCTGCATCTTAACGATGTCACAACGAAGAGAAACAGAAACAAACAAGCGATAATGCATCTAAATAAGGGAGCAGGAGCGCCCGCAGACTATACTTATGCTCGAATGACCCATTCGAATAGCTGTTCGAATGATTTTCCTTCGAATTTGAATATTCGAATTCGAATATTCGAAAAATCGTGTTTTTCGAATGTTTTCGAATTCGAATATTCAAAAAATTGTGTTTTTCGAATGTATTCGAATCCGAACATTTAAAGAATCGCGTTTTTCGAATGTATTCGAACTCGAATATTCAGAAAAATCGTGTTTTTCGAATATATTCGATTTCGAATGCTCAAAAATTTTTGGTATTTGAAACCGTTCGAATATTCAAAATTTCCCAGAAAGCGAAAATTATCGGAGTATCCGAAAAGTGTCATTCGAATGCCCAACGGGAATTTCTGTAACGCTGTATTTTGAGAAGGATGATGGACTTTTCGGGTAATTAGGATCTCCAAAACGGTTCTCTCTGAGCCAAAGCTCTGTTGCGATAGTGGCTCGGTGCCGGGATACCGAGCGCCTCATCGATTCCAGTTATTTCCCGAAAAGCCTTTCTGTCAAAAGGGAGAACTTCTACAACGTTCACAATGTTGAGCAGCAAGGATTTTTCCACGCAGAATCACTGCAGTGGTGAATCGGAGACGCATAATCGTCATCGACGTCATCTGTTTGTTTTGGCTTTGTGGTATTGAGCGTTGTTTTTAATGCTTGCCTTCTGCAAATATCATACTCTATAATAACGGGCTAAGCGATTAGCCATGGAGCACGTCAAAAAATAGGGGCGGAAACATCAGAGGAGCGAAAATAGCAGAAAATACCCAGACGCCTTCTACGTGCCTGGCGATGCCGTAGATGTACCGAACACGTCGGCAAGCATGCCTGACGATGCCGTAGACGTGCCGAACACGTCGGCAACCGTGCATGGCGAGCCGTAGACGTGCCGAACACGTCGGCAACCGTGCCTGGCGATGCCGTAGACGTGCCGAACACGTCGGCGACCGTGCATGGCGAGCCGTAGACGTGCCGAACACGTCGGCGACCGTGCCTGGGCATTTAGATGATCATCGACGGGAGGCGTTCACAGCAGGGGAGGCAATCGATATCGATCGATATTATCGATTTTTCTGTGGATGTCGTGCAAGCGCCCTGAAACTTCAGCCCTGGGGGTAATCCAGGTCGCTGAACACGAACCTGAAGTCGACCAATCGATATCGATCGATAGTATCGATTTTTCTGTGGATGTCGTTTTGGCGATCGGAAATTTCAGTCCTAGCGGTAATGTGGTTGGTGAATACAACTCTGAATCCCGTTATTGAAGTGTCGAGTGCCTTCATTCCATTTTGAGCCGCATTTACGATTTGCTTGTGGATGTCTTTTTTGCGGTCCGATCTCCCCGCCCCCGGGCTAATCGAGGTCACCGAACTCGAATCTGAAGTTTATTTTTGAAGTATCGGTCGCTATCAATCGATATCGACCGGTATTACCGTTTTTTTTTGCGTAGTAAAGGCGCTGTTACCCTACCAAAATCCAGGTTTAACGCGCCATGTGCGGTTACACTCTTTAACGTGCAGTGTGCCTTGGTGCGTGAAGCTTCGAAAATCATGGCTGAATATCGATTTTTCTGCGGATATTTTTCTTGCGCTCCCGTACTTCCGTCCTGGGGTAGTCGATGTCACTGAAGGCGAGCGTGAAGTCCACATTTGAGGTGTCCATCGCCATCAATCCATTTGGGTCATATTATCGATTTTTGTGTGGATTCAGTCATAAAATAGTGGGCGGGGGAAATAGGGGGGGGGGTGAATTACGGCACGAAAACACGAAAATAGCGAAAAATACCCAGACGCCTTCTCCCTGCCTGGGAACTTCTGCCCTGGAGGTGGTCGAAGTCTCTAAACACAAATCTGAAATTCGCTTTTGAAGTATCGATCGCCATCAATGGATATTGATCAAGCTATAGATTTTTTGTGGATGTCGTCTAGGCGGTTTAAAACTTTAGCCCTAGAGGCAGTCGGGGTCACTCAACACGAATCTGAAATTCGTTTTTGAAGTATTGATTACCATCAATCGATACTGATCAAGTTACCGAGCGCGAAAATAGCGAAAAACACCCAGACGTCTTCTAAGTGCCAGGGACTTAGAAGACGTGCGGAATACGTCGCGTGACGTGCCTGGGACTCAAAGGATGTGCCAAAGGCTTCGCTCAGCGTGTTTGGGGATTCAGATAGACGTGCCGAAAACGTCGTCCGCTCAGGATGGATCAGTGGGGGGGGGGGACCAGTAGCTGTAATGGGGGACGGTTTCAATAGGGGAAGGCCAGTAGTGGGGAACCAATAGATCGCCCTATCACACCATATACTATACGTACTGCGAGCCTTTTGTACTCCTAGGTAGGGAAGAAAGCTGTGCAAGTAGAGCAGCTAACTTGATGTGATTCTCCTTAGCTTAGTGATACTGCAACATCGCGTGAAGCGCGCAAGTGCGAGGAACGCCGATAGGCGTGACGGAGCACTTGTAATAAATAAATAAATAAATCAAATGTCTGCTGGATGCGCGTGAGGGTCAAAAAGGGTGCGCTTCGGTCTTGTGCCATGTCCGTTGCCTCCTGGTGCAGAACATGCTTCATGGAGCCGTTCTTGCGATTTTCATCACGCTACTCGTTATGCTCTTCAGCTCTTCTGTAGTCGCAGAATGCTCTGATCGCCGTTTTTACAACAACTACGGTGCCGCAAAAGATATTTTGTAAGGGAAACGACGATGTCAGCCAGTCATTCTTGAGATTCGGCACGAATTCTACCTCCACGGATATCGTGGATGCAATTTGGATGCGTATTTGGCATAAAGAATTAGTTGCGTCGGCCAGCCGAGGGACAAGTCACTGTTTTGTCCTTCAAAAGGAAATCTAGTACCAATTCAGCGACCCCGAAGGGATACAATGCTTGCATGGCTGGGCGGGAACTGAACCAATAGCCTTTGTTTGGGGTGCACACGTTGGGAGTGGGAGTCGAATGGATATGTCGGCCGTATGCCAAACTTCACAAGGTGGCGATGTCCGTTCCTCCACGTGGTGTCACTGGAAACTGCTCGCTTTGTGAGCTAAGCTAAGCACGGACACTCGAATGCAGGTGACCGGCCCTTGTGACAGGCCGGCCTACGAAGATCCATGTCACATCACATGGTGCATGTCAGCTAACGTATTTCGAGATAGTGCTACGGCGTCCGCGGGAGCCGACGCGCACTCGCAGAGCCCGGCGAGTGTGGAAAGTATGCGAGGGTCCCTGATGCGAGGACGGCATCGGGGGGGGGGGGGCAACTGAGCTAGTCCGAAAGTCCCGTAACGTAGGCAGGACCCGCGTAGCAACGCTGAATGTGGGTACGTTGACGGGCCGCTCGTGCGAGTTGGTTGAAGCACTGGAGCGTAGAAGAGTTGATTTCTGTGCGGTGCAGGAGACGAGGTGGTCCTGCAGCAAGTCAAGGGACATAGGGCGAGGCTTTAAGGCCGTTCTATGTGGAAGTCCCAGGACCACCAGTGGTGTCGGAATAATCGTATCCGACCGATTTCGTGACTCGATTGTAAGCGTTGAACGCTATGACGATCGGTTGATGAAGATCGTTGTCGCCGCGAAGGAACGACTCTATCACTTCTTCTCTGCGTATGCTCCGCAGAGTGGCTGCTCCGATCAAGCCAAGGAAGAGTTTTGGAGCCTGCTTGATGAGAAGACAGCAGAGGTACCGTCGAAAGATGTCATCATAGTCGCTGGTGACCTCAACGGGCACGTCGGCGCGACGAAAGACGGGTACGGCTGTCATGGTGGGTTCGGTTACGGGTCGCGTAACGCAGATGGTGAGCGCATTCTTGAGTATGCGGAATCGCATAATCTCACCATTGTGAACACCGTTTTCCGAAAACGCGACTCCCACCTCATCTCATACTATAGTGGGAGCTCCAAGTCTCAGATAGACTTTGTCCTTGTGAAGGATCGTGACCGAAGTCTTGTCACAGATGCGAAGACCGTGTCATATGAGACGGTCGCCCCACAGCATCGACCGCTGGTCTGCACTTTTAAGATCACCCCTCGGAGGGTGCAGCAAGTTGAACGATGCGGTGCTGCGAGAATCAAGTGATGGCGAATGAAAGAGAAGGAAGCAGCTGTGATTTCCCGCGTACGGTTGCCGACAGTCACGACTGTCGACGATGCTTGGAAGAAAGCAACCGACGCGATACGCCAACCTGCAAGGTTGGAACTCGGCATAACGAAGTCTGGGCGACACAAGGTCGACAAGCAGACATGGCTGTGGACGGACGATGTGAAAGCGAAGGTTAGAGAGAAGAAATTGCTTTATCATGTGTTTCTCAGTGATAAAACAGCTGACAACTGGCAGAAGTATCAGAAGGCGACGAAGGCTGCAAAGAAAGCCGTGGCTGTTGCGAAAGCCACTCATTATAGTGATGTCAACGAAAAGCTCGAGTCGCGCGATGGTGAGCGGTATTTGTACCGACTTGCTAAGACCCGCATCGCCAAACCGAGGATATTGAAAAGTTCTTTGGCATCAATGATGAGAGCGGCCACCTGCTGACAGACCGCAAAAACGCGCTGAAGCGATGGCGTGATTACTTTGAGGAAATTTCCACTATGGAATTTCCTCACCCGGCCATCCCTTCTGTGGGTTCTGTTCACGGCCCCGTTCACAAGATCACCGTGGAGGAAACAGAAGCGGCTCTGAAGAAGATGAAGCCATGCAAAGCGACAGGACCGGATGATCTGGCAGCCGATGTTTGGAAGTTGAAGCTCTGGTATCCTGCTGAGTGGTTGGCAGAATTCTTCAACCAGGTAGTAAAGGAGAAGAAAGTACCGGAGTGTTGGCACAACAGTACGACGATTCCGATTTGGAGGAAGAAAGGCAGTCCTGCAGAGTGCTTTAATTATCGTCCGATTCGCTTGCTTTTGCACAGCATGAAGATCTTCGAGCGAATCCTCGATAGACGAATTCGTGAAATCGTCAAGCTCTCGGAAAACCAGTGCGGCTTCGTAGCTGGTTGTGGAACCATTGATGCTATACACGCCGCCCGCCTCCTGGTGGAGAAGCATCGCGAGAAACAGAAGCCGGTGCATATAGCCTTTCTCGACTTGGAGAAGGCCTTCGACCGCTTACCGGGTGAGGTCATATGGTACTCCTTGCGACAACATAACGTACCTGAAGAACTCATAGAGTGGGTGCGGATGCTCTACTCTTGCCCAAAGAGTAGAGTGCAAGCTGCAGCTGGAACCTCAATGGAGTTTCCCATCTCTGCTGGGTGCACCAAGGTTCTGCGCTTTCTCCACTCCTCTTTGTTGTCGTCATGGATGCCATTACGCGAGATCTTCAGAAGTTCCATGGACATTGCTCTATGCTGATGACGTGATGCTCGCTTGCGAGGATAAAGATGATCTCGAGCGGCAGGTGCAAGCTTGGTGCGACCGCCTGGCGATGTTCGGACTCAAATTGAACGTCAAGAAGACCGAATACCTAACGACTGACGTGAACGAGTCCGGTTCCATTAAAAGATTAACGGTACTGAACGTGCACGCACTTCGGTGTTTAAATACCTGGGATCAGCAATAGCGTCTGACGGCGTTCCGATGGTTGAAGTGAACTCACGCGTGAGTGCATCTTGGTCCAAGTGGCGTTCGCTGATTGGTGTGCTCTGCGATAGGAAGATACCAGAGCACCTGAAGTCAAAGATCTACAGAACAGTCGTGCGGCCGGTAGCAATATACGGCGCTGAGTGTTGGCCTGCGACTAAAGAAGTTGAAACGCGCCTCAGCGTCATGGAGACGAAGATGCTGCGCTGGACGGCTGGAGTCACCCGCATGGACCGCATCAGAAATGATGCTATTCGGCAGAAGTTCGGTGTCGCGCCGATAGCGGACAAGATGCGCGAAGCTCGCTTACGATGGTACGGTCACGTTCTGCGTGGAAAGGAAGACAGCGTCCACAAGATAGGCCTTGAGTTGGAAGTGTCAGGAAAGCGGCCTAGAGGACGCCCGAAGCAGCGTTGGTCGGATACGTTACATACGGACATGAAAGTAACTGGCGTCCACCCTGATCAAGCGCATGACCGGGAAAGGTGGCGTCATGACACCAGAAGAGCGGACCCCGCGACGAAGCGGGACAAACGCTGAAGAAGAAGAAGAAGAAGAAGATGCCAGACTTCACAAAAGGGAGGCACTGTAGATCGGTCGGCTGTTGTTTAACGATCGATTTCTGTTACGATTACCGTTTAATCAACATGTTGGCTGGAGAATAGTTACATTCACAAGTTCATCACAAATAAGAAATGTCTGTTTCTACCACTTTCTTCGAATCACCAGAAAGAAATGAAATCGGTACTTATGGCTGGCCTATTCCTAGCTACCTTCAATAAATTTTGTGGCCACAAAATTGACAGTGTGATATATCACGGCTTTAGACGAGCAGGGCAGATCTGCTACAGATTTACGTATAACACTTCGTCGTCAGTCCGTCATCAGCTGCTGCTTGCCGAAAGCATTCTTTCACGAAAGTTCTTAAACAGTCAGTAAGCCACCAATTCCAAAATTGATCACTTGAAGTGACATAGAAGCTTACAGCGGCTCAAGTAGATTGTGCCCTCTTCAAATGACTGGTAGCCCTTTCTTTGTTCTTCATGAGCAGCACTTTACAACACACGAGCACTTCCTTAAGAAAAATTCGCATTCCAGTAAACAAGGAAATTATATGCTTCCACAAGCCCTTTGATTCTACTACGTGTAAGTTTTCCATCTCTTTTTTACGATACATAAGAGAGTTTATAAGAGGCTTATTGAAAAAACCTCGGGCTTAACTAGGAAGGAATCCGCTATGTATTGCTTCCACCTTTTCTTCCAGGCTGCCATCTATCCTGTCTATCATAGAGCCTGGCTTTTCATTCGAATTCGAACATTTGATTCGAATATTCGAATTCGACTATTCAAAAAATCGTGTTTTTCGAATGTATTCGAATTCGAATGTTCAAAAAATCGCGTTTTTCGAATGTATTCGAATTCGAATATTCAGAAAATCGCGTTTTTCGAATTCACTCGGATTCGAATATTCAGAGAAATCACATTTTCCGAATATATTCGATTTCCAATGCTCGAAAATTTTCGGTGCTCGAAACCGTTCGAATATTCGAAATTTCTGCGAGAGCATAAGTATACCGCAGACTTGGTTCGCGCCCTCGCGGTCGAGTGGTTCCGGCGGGAAAATATTTGAATCGCGCGATTTTCAGGTAATCTGTCAAGTGCATCGACCTCTAAAGGTTACCGGTCTTTTGTCAAGTGGCGCAAATGCAACCTTCCGGCTACAGGTTTATTCGATATTCGAATAAAATTATTCGATCGAATAGAGTTTGATTATTCGATTCGAATAATATTCGAATATGGTTTCCATCGATGTTCGAATTCGAACGAATATTCGACTTTTGAGACTCATCGATGTTCGAATTCGAACGAATATTCGACTTTTGAAAATCATCGATAATCGAATTCGAACGAATATTCGAAAATCAAGAAATATCGAATGATCGAATAATTCAAATGATTATTCGAGTAAATTATTCGAATAATTATTCGAATATGTTCGTTCGAGCACAATTATAGCTCTGGGGCGTCGCTGGCATATCCGCAGGAATAGGTCGTAAACCTCCCCTGGATACGTTCCGTCACACCATGCTCTTAACGAACACTTGCAGAATACACCGGTCCCGGTGTATTCCACATAGCTTGCGAGAGCTTGGTGAAGTCGAAAACTTCATTCTACCACCGACGATGGAGTGTGCGGGCCACGCCAGGGTAGACCGCTCCGCGGACCACGCTCGGCTAGCCGGCTCCGCTGGCAACGGCTCTACGGGCCGCGCCAGGCTAGTCGGCCGCGCCGGTGTCGGCTACGTGGGCAACACGAGGCAAATTCAATGGAACTGTGGGCACCGATGGCAACGTGGATGGCTGAGCGTGAGAGGCTGTGGAGGGTGAGGGTATTTGGAGGAGCAAAACTGAAGGTGGACGTGAAAGGATGAGAGTAGGAGAAGTCGGAATTGTGGGAGGAAGAGGGATGAGAAACAGAAATGTAGCGGCGGAGGTGGAACTCACAGTTCTCAGTAGAGATTCGATGGCAGCGTGAGTCTGCGATTTTAGATGGAGCGAATCGACGAAGGAGTCGTTGAAAAGAGGTCAGTTGTTAGATCTGATTATAGCAAGGTAAAGGAGAGAAGGGAAGAAATGGTCTTTAACACTGTGAGATGGAAATTCTGCTTAACACGAGCGAGACCTGAACGATGAACATCGAATAAGGGTCGGAAGGCATCAGCACGGGTTTAAACACTAACCCAACCGAAAATAAATGCATTCCTGGGGCCGGATTTATCAACGACTTACGTAACTTTAACGAAGAATTGTAAGCAAAAAGCTGAAATAACGCGGCTTATCGCTCATCATATCGCTTGATAAGCTGCGTTATCTGAGCTTTTCGCTTACAATTCTCCGTTAAAGTTGCGTAAATCGTTGATCCGGCCCCTGGTTTCAAAGAAGGAAATAAATAAGACATCAGCCGTAAGAGGATCACCGCCAGCAAGAAATAGAGCGTAGGATCAATTCCTATGACCGTCAGAAACACGCACGTTTTCCCATAAACGTTAGCTACGAAATGTTTCAAAACTTATGTTCGGAGTGTAGATATAGTAGGAATTTTGCAGATATGAACGAAACATCGGAAAAGTGCAAATATTGTTTTAAAGAAGTCTTGTACCGTAGTCTCCATAGACATATGGTTAAATTAAATTAAGATAAAGATTACGTGCCCTTATGTTGAAACACTAATTATTTGTGGTGCGTGTATTCGTGATTCGCGTGAGCTATAGATCTCTATCTGTTTTCACAATCAGTTGCGTATGCTTTGGCCATAAAGTTGATCTCAATCTGATCTTAATATTCGACACTGCTCAATCTTCCAATAATTGTCTCCGCTCCGTCTCACAACAGTATTAAGAATTGATATCATACTCGTGTAGAAATACTATAAATGATTTTGCAAATAATGCATAGCTCCATTAAATATTGATTCACTTGCACGCTGCTACGTCCTGTCGTCCTTATTTTATTATTTTTCTCACAAACAAAGTTTTGTAGAATTATTACACTTATTGGGGCAGGTAAACTAAAAAGTTTTAAGGAATGTTACATACCAAATTTTCCTTGAAACAAAATGTTGTGTTAGACATTTTATTGAGTATTTAGTTAAACCTGCCTGAAGGTCATTCGACTTGGGAGAGCTCGCATTGATTTCAAAAGTCGTAGGATAGTTTAGAAGAGTGTCCAGTTTGATTTTAAAAGTGTCCAATTGGACATGAAAGTGGAAATTACGTAGTTTCAATAAAGGAAGCCCACAGCTAAGAAGCAGGCGTATAGCGCATTAAAAGATGAGATCGCGCCATGCACACCAAAAGTTCAATCCAGCTTTTATGTGATTGATAGTGTAATTGCCACTTAGATGAACCACCAAAATGGGGATATGTGTGTTCCTTACATTTGTATTTGTTGTTCAACTTCTGCAACTTTCGAATAAAAATCGCAACGTCTTGGAAGAGTGTCTAAGCGATAAGTAGGAAGCATAGGTGGGCTGGAGAAACTGCGCATGCGCTCAACCCAAAGAACTTCGAGTGGTAGAATCTTACTTACAGCCTACAGCATCAGGCACAAACCAGCTCGAGGGGAGGGAGAGGGAAGTTCCCTTTCCATTGTTCTTCATATATTTTCAACATATTTCCCTTGCTGTCTCTGGTAGACATAGCGATAAGTAGCAAGCATGGATGGACGGGAGAAACTGATGCGCTTACCCCACCGACCTACGTATGGGAGAATCTTACTTACAGTTTACAGAATCACGCACAAAACGGATCGGGGGGTGGGGGGGGAGGACGTATCGTGTTAAACGGTTGTCAATCTTGCTAAGATGCGCACGAGTGTGGATATAAGTTCTACGACTACTAACTTGGTTACGACTACTAACTTGAGTGCAAATAGGCTCGGGCGGGAGGTCCACGGTGTAGGAACGCCGAAAACGTGGCCTTGTGTTGTGCGAAATTCAAAATTTTAAGCAGCATTGGTGCTTTCTAGCCCTATGGTGAACTGAGTTCAACGACTTCTGCTGTGAATAGGCATACATTTGCCTTCCTACCAAGGCGAATACTCTAACATGTAGAATGACGAGCACTAGGATAGGCCGCAGAAACTCTTCACAACACTGACATCAACTTAAAAGGATCTTGAAATAAATAAACAAAGTGAAAACTAACACGGCAGTTGGACTGGCGCAGCTAGACGGTGGTATAGGCAGTAACGAATAGCGGCAATATGGATGAACACAGCAGGAGCTGTTCCCAAAAAAAGTGAAGGCGCAATCGTCGTACACATCAAAAGGTTATCCCGAACACATCGCAGGTAGCACCAACAGGAATGACCTCGGCCGGAGCACACGGGCGGCAGAGTCGAACCTCGCGGTAACACAACTGCAGCATCACCGCAGAATATTGCATGTCTACTAGTTGATAGGTAGCAAGGACGGAAGCCTTCAAAGTGGCCATTTCGAGACAGCCACCCATTACGTGCGCGGACAAAGCCGCGGCACAGACCTCTTTCGCAACGCCTCACGTGTCCGCTTCGGCAGCGACGATTGCTCACCTGGCGCTATACTTCGTATAGAGAAATCGGGTCTGGACCTCAAACTTGTGTGATTAAACCACCGATTCCGCAAAGATGTTGGGTTGCTGTCAGGAGAGCATTACTTGAATGTATTGACGATGGAGCCAATCTTTGGTCGAGCTAAACACATGGACTGCAGCATTGCCTTACTGCAGTACATGTGTCTGTCGTCTTCTGCCTCTCAAGAAAGGCAAAAGGATAAACTCAAGTACACTTTGACACTTCAGGGTGACCATGCGACAGACGACTAGGCCTCAGCTTTTCGCTGCTGCAGAAGCCGGCCCATGTCTCTAAAGAACCGCCTCCAAAGTTGCAACAACGGGGGCTCCTCGCAGGTCTCTCCAGTAAAGTCGATACCCTTCGAAACCATCCAGATTACATTTTTTCCGGTGGGTAAAGATGAAAAACCTAATCTGGATGGTCCCGATGGATGCCGACATTACTGGAGAGACCTGCGAGAAGTCCCCGTTGTCGAGGCATTGGTGGCGGTTCATTAGTGACAATGGCCGGCTTCTTCAGGAGCGGTATGCTGAAGCTTGGTGGAGTGGCGTTCTACCCCCGCCCTTTTTTTAAACAGAGGCGTGGCAAATGTCTGCGTCTCCACTATCTCGTAGGGTAGCCACTTGACTCTCGAGCAAGCCCAGGGGGTTGGGGGTGGGCGGGCCAGAGGACGAGAGGGTAGAACGCTCGTCCCCCCTCAAGCTTAGGCTTCCGCCGTGTCACATGGACAGTCTGGAGTGTCAAGGTGTACTGGAGTCTATCCGTTTGCCTTTCTTAAAAGGCAGAACACATAAGACACATATACTCTAGCAGGACATCGCTGCAGTCCATGTGTCCAAGTCGACCAAAGATTGGGTTCACCGTGACAATATTTAAGTAGCGGACTAGCCGGCCTCTTTCCTGGCTGCAACACGATGGAGAGCATGTGGGAGATCGTAGTTCAAGGAGTCTACGCGAAGAAGCGACAGTGGTGGCGATTTCGACTGGGACGCTATCGATGAGAAAATCATCTAGAACCTTGTCAGCAGCATGCTTAATAGGATGTATGATGTTATAAGAAATAATGATGGTCTGATCGACTTTTGAGTTAAAAAAGTCTTTTATAAGGGGATACATACTTTTGAAATAACGATTTTTAGCCAATTTCATCAAAAAAGTCTGATTTCCGTGTGAGACGAAAAAAAATCTGGAGGTGAGCGGTTACTATTTTCGACTTCGAGGAATCTAGTAGTGCTATAGCGAGCCTGTAGAAATGAATGCGAAACGACATATGGACCAATTATGTGGAGGATACATACGTTTCAAAGGCACTGTATTCGGTGCAATAGCCATTCGCGGTTAAGTGTTGGCTTCGGACCGCGATCGCGGGTGACCTAGGCGGTAGGGTGGCTGACTCATAAGAAAGTGGTCGAGGGTTCGAATGAGCTCGCTGTGATCCCGTTTTGCATATAGTGTAAAGATTATTGGATTCAACAGCAAGGCTGGATTTCATTTCTTCCAAATTAGTGATATTGTTAACGAATTCGATTATCTGTACTTTTATATGTATGCAAACGAAAACTACAGCGGGCGGATTCGAACCCTCGGCCTCCTTCCTATAGATCCGCTTCCTCGTCCGCAGTCCACGGATCACCGACGATGGGGACAAAGCAAACCCCTAATCACGAGTGACTGCCGCACCCTATATTTATCCCTCTGAAGCTCTGTTCTCTAAAGCACTCGGGTCAGGAGCCGCCTCTGCTGTTCAGGATTAAAGATGGAATCCTGGTTGGTAGGCCTTTTTAAAGCGAGGAGTTTGAGCTCAGGATATTATAGTGCGTACGTATCGCTATCAAAAACATCTATGCGAAGCAGTGCAACGGGAGACCCAGGTGACCGCTGCTACCGTCGACCCGTCGACAGTGCGCAGGGTTCAGAAGAATCCATTGTCGTTGCGTGTACCACACGAACCCACATCGGCAAAGCATACAACCACTCATTCTTTGCAGATCACAAACGCTTCAACATCCCCTGCACGGAACGGGACGAAATGTTCGTCATGTTCAGTGCTTTAAGGTTCGTTGCAGATAAGTGGATGAATTCATGTGATTTTGGGACATGGTCGAGAAACCCCTCTGAACTTAAGGTTATCGAGACACGAGTTCGCGTTTGGTGTTAAAGGGGTCCACTATTTAGACAAATGACTCTGTTCAATAGGGAGTAGTGGAAATGGCTATGCGAGCGATCTCAAGACTTGTAAGCAATTCAGTTCTTGCTAAGCTCTAAGTCAGAACGACACCTGCACTGAAATCGCGTCTAGGAATGGTGAAACAAGCAATAAAGTTCCTAAATGAATGCAAACTAGGTCTAATGTTTTTCTTTCAATGTAGGATATTGAATTGGACCCAAGTGAATTGAAGCATGTTTCTGTATCGCTGTTTAGACTAACAAGGAGAGGCTCCGGACTGGCGGTGAGCTTTTGCGATGCGATTTTTACAGGATGTAGGGTACCGTGTGGGAGTCCAAAACCATAGTTACTTTTTCGGAATACTCTCCTGTGGTCGAAAAAAAGCGTGTGGACGCGTGAGCGCGAATTTCATGACGCGCTGCTTCCACCCACCCAATGTGGTTGTTTGGCGTAGTGGTAGTGTTGTAACCCAAAGGAGCATGGTCGTGAGTTCGATTCCCCTTGTTCTGGAGTTTTTGCATTTTGCGATTTATCGTCAGTGGGACCCTTTATCCCCATTTGCAACACATTTTTGAACAAAAACACGGCAAGAAATGTCGTTTACGTTCATCGAGCTCTTTAAAGTGGAAAGGTGAGAATTTTTGACTTCTACGTTAAGCAAGACTAAAACTGATGCCAGATTCGTGATCAGGAAGAACATCTTACCTACGTCGATGGGAGCAAGTTAGAAAAGAAGGAGAAAATGGACGACATCCACAAAAAACGATTAATTGACCAATATCGATTGATGGCGATCGACAGTTTAAAAACGAACTTAAGATTCGTGTTCAGCGACCTCGATTACCCCCGGGGCTGAAGTTTCGCGCCCCTTGAACGCCATCCTCAAGACATCGCTAATATAGATCGACATCGATTGGACGACTTCAGATTCGTGTTCAGCGACCTCGATTACCACCGCGGCTGAAGTTTCGCGCCGTTTGAACGCCATCCTCAAAAAATCGATAATATCGATCGATATCGATTGCCTCCCCTGCTGTGAACGCCTCCCGTCGATGATAATCTAAATGCCCAGGCACGGTTACCGACGTGTTCGGCACGTCTACAGCTCGTCATGCACGGTTGCCGACGTGTTCGGCACGTATACGGCTCGCCTTGCACGATGTTGATGTTCAGCAATCGTTTCCAGTACTCAGTGCTCACTCCCGTTGTGACGGACGGACCGACGGACGAACACACATACACACGCTTGCTCTTTTATATATAGTAGGATTTTTTTCGACCTCGCTAGTACAGCGCATGGGCCTCTTTTGATTTTCGAACAGTCTAGCTGTTTCGAGATGAGGTGTTGTAGATAGTAAATTCCATTATATTCTTTATATGAATTAAGTCAAACACGTATAACCAACTGGTAAGAATAGCTAATGATGAACCAACCTGCTTCAACAATGATGGAGAACTGCAAGAAAGCATGCGAGCGAAATACGCTGTTCGCAAACTGAACATCTACGCTTCTCTCTACCAGCCGTTCAAAAAAGAACGTAGTAGCACCGACATTTCACTTTCTGTGTGGCGCTCCACCGCTTAACGTATTCACTTGGTTTCCTGACCGTCAAGATCGATGTACAAAGGTGGGGGGGGGGGGCTTGAGTGAGGGTGTTGAGGTCATAAGCACCAATATCTCCCAAACTTGGGGTTATTTGGGCTGCCGATCACGAATCTGACATCAGATTTAGTCTTGCTTAACCCGGAAGTCAAAAATTCTTCACCTTTCCACTTTCAAAGAGCGCTCGATGAACGTAAACGACATTTCTTGCCGTGTTTTGTTCAAAAATATTAGGTCATCCCATGAGCGATGTCGTTTTTTGTGCACTACTGTTTTAGCTCATTATTTTTCGGCAGATTTATGTATTTCGATGGTGCACTAAAGTGATTCTAAGGTATATGAGACCTGCGCTTTTAGAATCTACCATTCGTTGAATTGTTAGCTTGCAAGTTCAGGTGAAATGGCTTGGCAAATCTCAGAGGAGCACATTCGGCATTGCATGCTGTTCGAATTTCGGAAGGGTAGTAACACAACGGTTGCTAACAAAAATATCTGCGATGTATACCAAATGCATTGGACGTTCTCAAATGCCAGCGATGGTTTTTCAAGTTCAAATCCGGTAATTTTAACCTCTCTGACTCTTCTCGATCTGGAAGACCCGTAACATTTGACAATGACATGATGATGGCAGAACTGGAGGCGAACCCTTTTCAAACAGTGGAGGAACCAATGCCCAGCATTCCCTTTCCTCCTACGCATTTTAGACAACAAGAGCCCGACGCCTGTTCAGGCACGAAATTTCGTCTTTTTGCTGACGAAGTTTTCAGAATACTGGATCGGCGCCGGGGACAGTTCATACCTTCAAATTTATCCTATACCCAAAGATGTGGGCTAACAGAAGTTCACGACCTGGTTGCCTCCAAAGCCATCAGACTCTCAGTAAGCGACAAGAGAGGGGAGTTCGTCATTGTCCCTCGAGAGTTAGACGTCGCCATAACCGAGCATCACCTTGAGGATCAGTCCCTGTACCGTGCTTCCTCGTTAAAGGAGTTCGGAGTACAGCATCGTAGACTGAACAAGGTGTGGATGGCGATCGGCAATGCAGCAGGGTTGGATTCCTCAACAGTCACCCGACTCAAAATCGTATCCCCCTGCTGCACAGTCCTCTACCTCCTCATAAAAACTCACAAGTTTTCAACCTCCGACGACTTGTTCGCAGTCGCACCGGAGGCCATTAAAGTCAGACCAATCATAAGTTGCGTCGGCGATCCCACAGATAGAATCGGCTGGTTTTTTAATAGAATACTGGTTCAGTTGCTACGATACATTCCCTCCCATCTTACAAACACGCGCATGTTTTTGGAAAGCCTCCGGTCTACCCAACTCAACAGCTGCTGCGTCATGGAATCCTTTGACGTTACCGCCTCATACACTAACATCAGCAACGATTCCGCAATGCAGGCCATCTCGGAGCTGTTAAACGCGCATATTTCCCATATAAACACCTACAGTTTGAGTGTAGGCCAAATAATGGCGCTCCTTAAAGCATGCCTCAGCTGCAATATTTTCCGTGGGTCGGGTAGATATTATTCACAAATTAGAGGGCTGGCCATGGGTCAGCGTCTTGCGCCTACCTTGGCCATTGCATTTATGTCTAAGATCGAAACGCCCGTCCTCAACCGGCTCCCCATCCTTTACTGCAGATACATTGACGATTGCTTCGTCATATGGGCCGATCAGCAAGAGATGGATGAGTGTTTTCGTCTAATTAACAACCAGTCTCACCGCATGAAACAGACCACGGAAAAACCTAGCGGAAGCAGGCTTCCATTTCTTAACGTTCAAGTGCAACTCCTGGGTGGAAAGCTCACCACGAAGTGGTATCGTAAGCCCACCAATAAAAACATAATTGCGCACTAAAGTTCGGCCCATCCCACTAGGACTAAAAAAGCTGTGATAAAAAGCATGTTCAATACAGCAGCGGAGGTCTGTAGTGACGAGCAGGAGCGCAGGGAATCTATAAAGCTGGCACGCGAAATTGCTGCGCAAAATGGGTACGTAAACTCGGGAAATTTGCAGCGGGGCAGACACAACCGAGAAAATAGACAAGGCATGCCGGAGGTTCTCTCTAGCAGGATCCCTTTCCTAATGCCGTTTATCTCTGATGAGGTCAGCACTGCCATCAGAAAGTGCCTGAGGAGGACGGGATTAGATGAGTCGGTAATTCTTACGGAACTACAGCCCTGTAGCCTGAAATGCCGGCTGGTAAGAAACCACATGTACGACCGCTTTTGCGTTACCCATAACTGTGTAGTCTGTCCGGCTGGCAGAGAGGGAGATTGCGCCGTTTCTGGGACAGTCTACAGGATCACCTGCGGTAGCTGTGGTGAAAGGTATATCGGTGAAACCTCTCGCCTACTCCATGTACGCGCCAAAGAACACATGGAGGGCAAGCAAAGGTCGCGAGTTTCCACTGCACTGGGTGGCCACAGAGTCAACGCCCACCACGGAGAGGACTTTGAGGTCAAATTTGAAATTTTAGCGCGCGAGCCCCAGACGTCGGCGCGGAAAGCCCTTGAGGCATTTTGGATACGGGCTACTGACCCAAAAATCAACCGGAAGGGGGAGTGCCTATATACAGGGTGCGTAAAAAGTATTGACGCAGCAAATGGCGGTTGTGGAAATAGTATTGCGCAGTAAGTTTTAAAATATTTATTAGAGAAAAATGGAAAATGATCTTGCAAACACGGCAGAATAAGTCGTAATTGACATCGGCTCCTTTACTGTGAATACAGGAGCGAAAACGACGGAGGAATTCATGAGCACGCGCCGCTAGTACTCGCTTGGATTTCGTCCCGTGCTTTTAACAGGGTAGCCTTCTGCGACTGGTCACTTCTGTTGAAAGTAACCCAGACCTCGTTCTCCAAAATCCCCTAAAAAGAGCAATCCAGCGGATTCATGTTTAAGCTGTGCTCGTCTGAGAAGCTGTCCACACCTGCGCGCGTTATCTGTTTGCCGTTATCGGGCAGAGAGTGATAATTTTGGATTTAAACGTTATTGTGCTTGGACATCTTGTAATCATCATCTGTTATGACAGAGCCGTGGCTGACGTTTGGGTTGCTGACCTCTTTCCTCACCAACCGTTTCGAACAGCGCCAAATTCTCTTGTTAAGGAAGTATTCAGCTGTCTGGGTAACAGACAAAAACGGTAACGGTGACGATCATGTTTCTTCGGTTTTTTCGTGAGTGTTTTTTTTTTTGAGCACAATACAGACAACAAAAATAACACATAAAAACCTAGAGGGGTAGAAACAGAAAGCTGGAGCTGAAACAAAAAGTAGGTGCGTCAATACTTTTTACGCACCCTGCATAACCCGGGAGCTCAGGCCATACCTCCGGCTAGCATTCTAGTCAGGGTACGGTCTTCGTTGGTATCCCCACGAGCACTACTGCCCTGATCGCCTGGCGATTCTTGGTTAGGTGAGGTCGATTGCTGTCTCCTACTCATCTTGTGTACGTCTAATTGGTCTCAAAACCCAGTAGGGTTGAGGAGACTTTTGGTCGAGGGGTCACACTTAGGTTTGTTCCCTTTCTGAAGAAGGCGATCTCGCCGAAACGTAAGCCCAATAAACGCTGTTACCAACCTCGCCTAGAGTTCAAGGAAGAACTACTACGATTACCTAATGTTTTGGAAATTGGGATGAAGGGTGCCGCTGACGATAAATCACAAAATGCAAAAACACCAGTACAAGGGCGAATCGAACCCACGGCCATGCTCCTCAAGGCTACAACACTACTACTACGCCAACCGACCACATCTGACTGGGTGGCAGGAGGACGTCAGGAACTTCGCGCTCACGCGTCCACACACTGTTTTCGACCACAGAAGAGCATTGCGAATAATGTAACTACGGTTTTGGACTTCTCACAGGGGACACTACTTCCTGTAAAAATTACATCGCAAAAGCTCACCGCCAGTTTGGAGGCTCCTTGTAAGGGCCGATGAGCATATGAAGTCAGTTGCCATAAGTTCCATACTTGCAATGCTTTAGCTGTAATGGATTGCTTCGTCCGCTACAATAAATATTTGCATTCGTCCTTTTCTCTGAATTGCTAGGAGCCAATATTCAGTTTTGTGAAATATGGTATTGCGTTGCTCCCACACGTGGACTCTCTCTCTACATACGTTCACAAAACGAACTGGTGTTAAGCATAAAGAGCAATATATAAAAGTGTAATAGAAGTGGGTGTAGGTCAATAGAGAGGTGGTTCACCTTATCTACCCTTCATACTATCCGGAGAAGGAAGGCGGCGCATAGGTGCTTGTAGGTCAATCATCTTTAGCCTACGCCTGGTTTAGATAAGGTGGAGCCGTTAGTTACGAAGGAGATAAAGGGAGGGTCCCTCTCTCTAAACCTGCACCTCTAGTTGTTATCTATGTATGCCAGACGCTTCCAGTACCAAGGCCATCTGCAGATCACTGTTGAATCTGCTCTTCTTTTGCTGTCCACTGACTTTCTTCGCGTCATCAGCTTTATCCTCTGGATTCGCTTCTCGATGAGCAGGCTGAGTTTCGGGTTTCTTCTCAGCGCTAAACTTTAAAAGACAACACAATAAACAACTCAACGGGAGTGCCATTCGGGGAAGTTCACCTCCGATCTGACCCGCTTCCAGACTCCCGCTGGGATCGCTGAAATTGCATCCAGTTGACTCTACAACAGTGGAGAAACTAACTGTTTGCCTGAGTGATGCGGCCACCCTTCAAAACGCATCCAACGTAGCTGGCGTAGCTTAAAACCTCATCAGCTCTATGGTTTGGTTGTTCACAGCTAATCTATCTGCAGCTTCGGCACTGCAGCATGAGTGCCAAAACACAGCTACTAGCCTCGGAGAACAAGGGATATATGGACCTTCAATTCCTGCCTTCTTGAGTTCCTCGAGCCACATGAGATAGATGATAGGACGAGAACGGAGAGACTCGCAATGAATGCGAAGCAGCAATCTGAAACTGCTTCCACCGCCTTCCACACTTCCATACCAATCGCCCAGAGCCCTTCCTATTTGATCGAGACCGCTGTATGTGCGACGTGGCTCAGAAGGTCCCCTCTTTTCTCCAGCTACTCCGCTGGTGAGGCAGCATTAGGTCTACTGTGGAATATAATGAAGCAGTTACTGGAGCTTTCAGGCAAATTCAGCGGAGGCGATGACTGCACGAAAGAAGCCATTTCTAGGCGAACGCGAAGCGGGAAACCTACATCACGCACAGGTGCAATTCTAGTCCGGTATAATGCTGTCGCCGTTAAATAAGCGATCATAGTGGCTTCAGTTCTGTGTCGTGTCACCGATGCTGAGCGTACCACTGGGTGTGTGAACCTCGTTGGCATCGTCATTCTGCGTGCACGGCTCACACCTAATCTCGCTTCATACTGGTAATACCAAACCGCAGATTGCTTTTATCCTTGTGAACGGTTGTAACCCATGACGCTGGTGTGATGAACTGGCATGACGATGTCATTTTGGGGAATGAAGACAGCGTGCGCAAGGTAGGCCATACCTCTGAAGTTTCTGAAAACCGGCATAAGGGACGAAGCAGCGCTGGATTGACACCCTCCACGGGGCCTGTAAGTAGCTGATATCCAGCGAGGAATCTGGTAGGATGCCATCAATGCACCAGAGAAGCGGATAGAGAAATGATTTCGCCATACGGCTACAATTTCTACACCGCAATCTCTTGCCGTCTGCGCCCTCCTCGCTTAGAGATCGCGCGTCGGCGTCCGCGTTGGAATGCGATCGATGTCTTGTGTGCACGCGATGGCTCGCCGTAGTTGAGCGGGTCGAGGTGTAGTGGGCAAGGGGCGCGTTTCATGCGGGTCTTGACGTGTACGTGATCTTGGTGCACATTCTTCGCACTTTTTTGCCATATGCGCTTCGCCGGTCGAAGAGCGCAGAACCCAGCCGCGGACCTCCTGAGCGGCGAAAGCAGTCAGCCTGGATTGCACACGCCCTGGACTTCCTTCCCTGGCCTGGATCTGCGATTGCACAAAGCACACCTCGCCCGACGCCCAAAGTTACGGTGTAGATTTTCTGGCCTTATGGCACAATCGTGCTAGTGAAGCGGATCCGGCGGCAAAGGGGAAAGAACTCTGAAAAGGACAAGGGAGATCAGGTGAACGTGTTGCATCCAAGCCTTCGCCTCAAATGCTTGAGTGTGGCTTCGGAGCTTCAGTAGATAAGTCCTACTTGGTGGCCCTCCCTCTCCCTCGTTCCACTGCGGAGCCACTTTGCGTCATTGCTTATCTCCGCTTCTGCTTTCGTCATTTACATGGTACAAGCAATGATCACCTTCCCACCCTTCAAACAGGAATCATGCGCACACATTCGCGGAGGTCTCGCCCAACTAGCAAAGGCTCTTCACCCAGTAAGTCCTCAGTTTGTTGTTGCACTTACGATACTCTAAAGGAAGCATGTAGTTGAGAACTTTGGCGATGTGGTAGCCGAGTGCAATGAATTACTAGGATGAAGTGAAACTGACCAACCAACCAGAAGCGATCTGTTTTTCTGCCTCTACGCACATCAACAACTTGAATACGGATCACAAGCTGCATTCATTCTGCATCTCCTAGTCGACTGTGGAAGTATCTTATAACTCGAGTTGAATATACATTGCATCCGAATGAATCATGAATCATTTGCTCGGATTTTTGGATGATCCGGATAGGATATTGCGATCCGAATCATGCAAAAATCCGAGGCCCGCGAAATTACCCGTATCCGAGTCATTCGAAATCCGGGGTCCACGAAATCAGCATTATACCAGACACATAGTCAATTAATTTAGTTAGTGATTAGTTAATGATCATAGTCCTTCCAGAGATGAACTGCTTTATCCAGCCTACTATACTCTGATGCATCCCTAACATGACAAGTTTCTGAATTAGCTTGGAATGTGAGACTCTACCAATATTTTAGAGAAGTCGTGGTGAACGCTATCAACACACTGACCCTTACCAAGTGACTATCAAGTGAGGAGGTATAGTTATTGAGAGATTAGAGCATTGCAGTGATAGTTGACTTGCCTTTTTGAAAGCCATGCTGGAGAGATACCACTGACGATGAGTGCTTCTGGAGATGATTCAGGACGAACTTCCTTAGAATCTTCTCGAGAACACGGGCGAACACTAAGGTAATACTTGTTGGTCTATAATTATTAGCTGATGATAAAGGGGTCTTTTATTAACCGAAGTAACGAAGGGCAATTTCCACTTTTCAGGGACTTCACCTCGCATAAAGCTTAGTTGAAGATGTGTCCTATATGGACAGCCACAATATGAGGAAAATTAACGGAATTCCATCCGGTGTCAGAGAATAGGACGGTGGCCATCATCGAAGAAAGCTATAAATTTCTTCTGCACGAAGCCAAGTTGAATTAGACATCGTAGGAAACTGCTGCTCTCTTGTGACAGCAGGTTCAAAATCAGGTGAGAACGACTGTGCAAACGTGTCTGCTAACAATTCAGCTCTACCACTGTAGGTTCTAATCACACCTGCACCCTCAGTCAAGAGAGTAGCTAAAGAAGGCTTGGAACGCACTCTAGAGTTGAACAGCTTGTCAATAGCGAACTTGGCCTTCGACTGAATTACTTTGCTTCCATCGATGCCATTATATTTCTACAGTTTGAGTAGGAATTTACGGTTCAGTTGTTTGTAAATCATCCACTGCTCATCGGTCCCACATTTCATAACCATATATCACGCTAACGCCTTCTTCTGCAACAATAGATTAGGATAAAAGGTAGATAGATGGGCACGATGAACCGATACCCGTCGAAGAAGTACAAACAGATCCATACAATGGGACAATATAGCAATGAATTACTCGTTTTTCATCTACCGTTTCAACTGAATGAAACAAGCCTAGCCAATCTACGTATATTAAATGATTTTGGATGGCACTGAAATTCGCAGCTATAAGATCATGTTTACTGGTAAGGATAATTGGTTCCTAACACAAGAAGTGTCTGATGATAAACCCAAAGCCCCGTTGAAGAATGCTACGTAAGATCCTCATTCCTCCCTTACAAGCAGGTGCTGAATTCCTAAAGCTTCCAAAGAAAAACAGGCATCAGTAAGCCTAATGGCTTGCACTTGTTTTTGAGGCTTCGGGCTGCGGTTGTAACCCCAGGACGCGCTTATTCATTCTGTCGTTGTTTTCTGTTAGAATTCTGTTCCGTCCGATTTTTTTCTAGTTAGTGGTTGACTACGTACACAATAAACAATAAATAAATGTCAGGTGTTTCATCCACGACGAACACCTCGGCACGCCTTGTCGTGGGTCTTCTTCAGGGCCGTCAGGATCCATAGAGTACCGCCTTCGTCGATCTGTCGCCTTTTTCGCCTCGTGAAGTGACCATGTCATCGACGTTTAACCGTCTTCCGGTACTCCGCGAGTAAGGCGGCTGGCCGTTCATCTCCTGGACACAGACGGACGTCACTCCGCCGCTGTGTGGCGTCCGCATCGTTCTTCAGTGACACCCATGTCGGCTCTCGTCTCCATTATCAACGTATCATGCAGGAGCAGGAAGAACCGCTGGCCCGACTAGATTTACTATGAAGCGCGAATCTCAAACTAGGGAAGGGTTTCGCCCTGGAACTACAGGTTCAGACCAGGATCATTAGAAAGAGCTTGGAATGCTGATTACGAATATAGGTGTCAAAATTGCAAAATGAAATTCCTGAGCGAGTTATGGCCTACCGAAATCAGGTTGCCTCACCACAGGCTGCCGTGCGACACAGCTGACGCGAGAGTGGCGAGTCATCGGGGCTTCGTAAGAGGGGACAGCCAGCTTCGGCAGTGGAGCAGGGGTAGTGCTCCCGCTCGTCAGGTGCGACGTCGTTGGTTCGGTTCACATTGCTGCCGTTTTTCTTTTTTGCAAATCATAATTTGTCTTCAAAATTGCCTTTTATTCTGAATTATGACAGGTGCTTGATTAAATAGCCGGGAAAACTACCATGCACGTTTGTAAAAATGCTTGAAGGCAAAAAATTGCTATGGTAGCATTTTGATCTACTATTTGGCACAAGTAGGGTCCAAATCTTATATTGAACAACTGGGGGAGTTTCTGGCAACCCTGGCATTCGTGGAACAAGGCAAAAAAATGTGTGAAGCAAAAAGGCATGTAGAATGTATGATGAGGAAGCCCAAAATGTCGTCGATCTACTGCTTTTTCTTCACTCAGTATGTCCTTTTCACCAGCAAAGCTGGTGTCCATTCTTCTCACTGAATTTGAGGTGCCAGGCCACAACGTCTCACACCAACTCGTGAGAAGAAGGTCGCTAGAAGGTTCGCAGCTATTCTACGCGACGGTGCTGCAGCTTCAGTTGATGTGGAAACGGATGAAAACTTGGAATCAGATGTGTCTACTGATGACGAGTCCGATTGGGACCATTGCGATAACGCGGCGAAAACTCGAGTACTACCCATGAGAATCCTATTTACTTTGACACCACAGCCGTAACTGTCGATCAGGTATGTTCGTCTGTTCCATATCATTTTCAGTTGACACTTTTTTTGCTTTCTTTTATGAAATCACCCCAAATTCAGCGAGAAAAATGGACACCACCTTTGCTGATAACAAGGACCTAGTGAGTGAAGAAAAAGAAGCAGATCAACGACATTTTCGGCTTTTTCATGATACATTCTACTTACTTTTTTTCTTCACATATTTTTTGCCTTATTCTACGAATGCCAAGGTTGTTAGAAACACCTCTAGTTGTTCAATACCAGGCTAGCCGGCTCCGCCGGCATCGGCTCCGCGGGCCACGCCAGACTAGCCGGCTTCGGCTCCGCGGCCACGCCAGACTAGCCGGCGTCGGCTACGTGGGCAACACGAGGCAAATGTAGTGGAAAGGGTGGGCACCGATGGCAGCGTGGATGTTTGCGCGTGAGAGGCTGTGGAGGGTGAGGGCATGTGGAGGAGCAGAACAGAAGGTAGACCTAAAAGGAGGTAAGTACGAGAAGTAGGAATTGTGGAAAAAGGGGATGAAAAACAGAAATGCAACGGCGGGGGTGGTACGCACAGTTCGCAGCTGAGGTTCGATGCCAGCGTGTCAGCGGTTGCAGATGCAGCGGAACGACGAAAAAGGCGTTGAAAATGTTTCAAGTGTTAAATGTGATTATAGCAAGGTGAAGGGGAGAAGGAGAAGAAATGGAACGAGACCACACTTACTAGGTGTGATGATCACTCTTCTTCAGCACCAAAGAAGTTTCTCGAGTTATGTTGCCACTACGGCCTAAAACAATTGGTTAAAGGGCCAACATTAGGTGATAACATCTTAGACTTAGTTCTTACTAATGCTGATCAATTAATTTTCAATGTCGCAAGTGAATGTCCTATTGGCAATAGCGACCACGGGTCAGTGAAATTCGAAACAGTTCTTAAGCTGCCGACAGAACAAACGGTTATTTAAAAAAGGAATTTTAAGCTTGCCGACTACGATGGGTTTCGAGCATATCTGAGCAATGTCGACTGGTTTGGGTCTCTATCAATGGCAGATAGTATCAGCGACAAATATGAGCTTTTTCTGGCCATCTTACAGCATAGTATCGAACTTTTTGTACCCTATG
This sequence comes from Heligmosomoides polygyrus bakeri, assembly GCA_947359475.1. Classification (NCBI taxonomy): domain Eukaryota; kingdom Metazoa; phylum Nematoda; class Chromadorea; order Rhabditida; family Heligmosomidae; genus Heligmosomoides; species Heligmosomoides polygyrus. The sequence continues at coordinate 47,932,300 of OX375867.1, read as the reverse complement.
TTGGAGTTCCGCTCGGAAAAACAAGGCTTCCCGGCTACCTAGTATCCTTGCACAAGAGGAAGTCACTCGCATGGGCCGCTGCAAATGCAAATGATGACAGCGAACGGTCCGAGCACTGGGCCAAGTTTAGAGAGATTAACAAAAAATTCGAAGATAAGCTAAGAAAGTATTACGCCTCCATCGAAAAGAAGGTGGTAGAAAGCGGGAATAAAAGAGAATTTTTTAAATATCTAAGCGCTAGGATACAATTCAAATCGAGACTAGGAGTCCTTAGTGGACCTGGAAGTTACATAGCAAGAAGTGACCAGGAAAAAGCCGAGCTATTAGCCGACACATTTGAGCAAGTTTTTTCTATCCCAAAGGATGAATGTTGTCTCCAAAGACAACAGAGCTTTCCGGTTATGAATGATTCCTTCTGGTGTAGAAGAGAAGACATCCTTGAATTACTTTCCAAATGGCCAAAGTCATCATCTCTTACACCTGATCATATCCCGCTGTCATTCTTTCAAGCCGTTGCGGAAGTGATAGCAACACCCCTCGAATTCATCTTTAACCTTAGTTTTATGCATGCCAAAGTGCCGCGAAGATGGAAAATGTCATATGTTACCCCGTTGCCAAAGAAACCGCCATATGACTGTCCAAAAAACTTTCGGCCAGTGAGCATAACTTCTATCCTGGCCAGACTGTTTGAGAAGCTTTTGAAGAAAAAGATCGTCAACCATCTAAGCGATAACTGCATAATCTCAACAAACCAACACGGTTTCCAGAAAGGAAGGTCAACTATCACTGTCATGCTGCAATGTCTCAATGACTGGACTTCCTCTGTAGATAAAGGTAGCGCTGTAGATGTAGTGTATTTTGACTTCGCAAAAGCATTCGACCGTGTCAGTCATAAACTACTTCTAAGCAGAATGTATGAGGTTGGGATTCACCCAAGGATCATAGCCTGGATTGCAGACTTCATTGATGATCGAACCTTTCAGATAAGGGTTAATTCTTGCTATTCGCGTCCAAGATCAGCACTGTCTGGGGTGCCCCAAGGATGCGTGCTGTCACCGGTATTGTTTAACATTTTCACTTACGATCTCCCTAAATTAGCATGCGAGACGGGAGTGAAATGCTGTGCATTTGCTGATGACTTAAAGCTGTACCATGTCATATCTGACTCGACTTCTCGGGAGGCACTCCAAAATGGGATAGACGCGGTAGTTTCGTGGTCTGGAAGATGGGGATTGCCTCTGTCTGAAGAAAAATCCCATGTTCTGCATTTAGGACCACGAAATGCTCGTTTTTCTTACAATATCGAAGGCACAACAGTTAATTCAGCAACCAGCGTCAGAGATCTTGGGTTTATAGTGAGCGAGGATCTGAGTTTTGATAGCCACTGTGAATATATTGCCACCAAAGCAGCCCGATTGATATATAACATCTTCAGAGCTCTATCGACTCGCAAACATGAAGTGCTTTTGCAAGCGTATAAAACCTACGTCCGCCCAGTCCTGGAATATGGTACGGTGGTATTCTGTCCCTTCAAGAAAAAAAACGATTTCGAAGTTAGAAAGCGTTCAAAACAGTTTCAGGAGGAAACTGATGATTACATCTCTAGCGTTTACATATGACCTTATCCCAGATGGTGCGACGAGAAATATCAATTTTGGACTCCAATACTTAGCCAAGAGAAGAGTGAGGAATGACCTTTTAATGTTATATAAAATCATATACTGCCCGACAGAATGTAAAGTCAACGAGTTATTTAACTTAAAACCATCACGCACGCGAGGGGGAGCTTTGAAAGTATTTCTACCAAAGGCCAAGAGGAACGTAAGAAAATTTTTTTTCGTAAACAGAGCAGGCACAGAATTTGGTAAAATCAGCAGGAAGCAGCAGGTTGCATTATGCTTTCGCACATTCAAGAAGCAGGTAGATAACTATCTGAAAGATTAAATAACAAATAATTGATGTCAGTTCCAGTCTACGGCCACCTATTTGCCCATTTTTTTGTCGTTTTTTTGTTGTTATTTTCGATTTTAGTATTACTTCGAATACCTCTTGAGTTGATGTGTTGTGTTATGTGTTCGTTACTCAGGCATTTTTTTCTACATGGTCACCCATGTAATAAACATACAAATGGTCTTTTAAATTATGATGAAGACTAAGTACCCCTATGTGAAAGCTGTAATTATTTGTGGTTCGCGTATTCGTGATTCGCGTGAGCTCTATCTTCTTCTTCTTCTTCTTCTTCTTCTTCTTCTTCTTCTTCTTCCTTCTTCTTCTTCCTCCTTCTTCCCCCTTCTTCCTTCTTCTTCTTCCTCCTTCTTCTTCATCATCATCTTCTTCTTCTTCCTTCTTCTTCTTCTTCTTCCTTCTTCCTTCTTCCTTCTTCCTTCTTCCTTCTTCCTTCTTCTTCTTCCTCCTTCTTCTTCATCATCATCTTCTTCTTCTTCTTCCTTCTTCTTCTTCCTTCTTCTTCTTCTTCTTCCTTCTTCCTCCTTGCCCTTCTTCCTTTTTCTTCTTCTTCTTCTTCTTCCTCCCTCCCCTTCTTCCTTCTTCTTCTTCATCATCATCTTCTTCTTCTTTTTCTTCCTCTTCCTTCTTCTTCCTTCTTCTTCCTCCTTCTTCCCCCGTCTTCCTTCTTCTTCTTCTTCCTTCTTCTTCTTCCTTCTTCTTCTTCTTCCTTCTTCCTTCTTCCTTCTTCCTTCTTCTTCTTCCTCCTTCCCCTTCTTCCTTTTTCTTCTTCTTCTTCTTCCTCCCTCCCCTTCTTCCTTCTTCTTCTTCATCATCTTCTTCTTCTTCTTTTTCTTCCTCTTCCTTCTTCTTCCTTCTTCTTCCTCCTTCTTCCCCCGTCTTCCTTCTTCTTCTTCCTTCTTCTTCTTCACCTTCTTCTTCTTCATCATCATCATCATCTTCTTCTTCTTCTTCTTCTTCTTCTTCTTCCTTCTTCTTCTTCCTCCTTCTTCCCCCTTCTTCCTTCTTCTTCTTCTTTTTCTTCTTCTTCTTCCTTCTTCTTATTCTTCTTATTCTTCTTCTTCTTTTTCTTCACCGTCTGTCCCGCCTCAAAGCGGGGGTACACTATTCTGGTGTCATGACGCAACCTTTCCCGATCCAGCGCTAGATCAGGGCGGACATCAACAACTTTCAAGTTCATACTCAGGCGTTCGTTATCTACGACCCGAACAGAAACCCAATTCTAGCCTCACGACACCTCGGCTAGTCGTGAAGATGCCACAAAACAGACGTTGCTATCCTGTAGAGGCCCTCACCAGATAGGTGGCTAATGTTGCTAGTGTGTTGCAGCTGCTGTAATTAGCTGGTGCTGTTCTATTGCAAGGTGGCCCACACAACAGAACAGCACCACCTAGCGTGGGCCACCCTGCAACAGAACAGCACCATCAGGGGCAATTAGCTAGCTGCCTTCGAACCCCTTACGCTGTAGTGTAGCCCTAAAATGGTCTAGGGGCCACACGAGCGGATGAGGGTTCGAACGCCACCGCCCCTATCCAGCCCTTACCATGCCAGGATATGATATGCGGGATCTTCAGATGAATGGTATAGATATAGATATATGTGTATCAAATAATATATATGTATATATATATATTATAAAAGGTGCAACTCCAAGACGGGTCCACTTTAGGCCGTCTTATGGACAGATTAAATCAAATTAAATAAACTAAATCTAAACACATAAATCGAAAATCATTTCATTTCATGTAGTTAATTAATTTCTCAATTTCTCTAGGACTAAGAGTCTAAAAGCCGGCAATTAGAAGGGTCTAATAGCCGGCTTACGAAGCTTTACCAAACTTAAAACTTAAACTTTGGAGACACAAATATTCCTCGTTCCCTACACAAAAATTTTTTAGCCACCCCCACCCGAATGCCAAATGGGTGAACCCCTTGGGGTTGCACCTAGTACCTAAAGCAGAAATCGTCACTTTAGAAAAATGAGAACACATGGAATAGATCGTTAAATTTGTTAACTGCGAAAAATGCACCCCTGGGTGCCGGATAAGGAGTAGAGTAAATAGTGGTGTTGTGAGTGTGAGAATCAGCATCGAGCACCAGAGAGAAGTGAGCACGGAGAGTGAGATGGAGGAGTATGAGCGGAATGTAATAATAAGGTAGAGTGTAGAGAAGAAAGACTTATAAAACAGAACACCTAACGTAAGTGAAGGAAGTGATAGCAAAATGAATAATAGAATGAATAAGTGATAACAAGGAACAAGGCCAAAAAGGAGTGATGACAAGAAAAAAATGGAAATGGGGGAAGGGGAGGTGTGCGCTAAAGTATTGAAAATCATTCGATCAAGTTTTTAACTTCGATTTTAATCGTGGATGGTGAACGAGGAAAAATTAACGAAAACGGTTCGGTCTTTTAGGATGGGAAGGAATGGTGGAACGATAAGATGGAACGAAAACAAATGGAAGGTGTATCGATACCACTGCGTAACCAAATCGGGAAACTGGCCAAGGAGCGAGGACCCACCAGAAGAAAACGTTCACCTACCAGTGAGATCAATAAAAAATCGGCATTCTAGAAGAAGTCTAATAAAATATTCGGTTCTAAAGTGCTCTTGTCTCCATGCTGTTTTGTAACAAAGTTTTGTGCCTCTTGCGAAAAAAGTTCCCGAGAAGAAGACTCCGAAAAAGCGGAGAGCAATTTGGCTTTGACGACCCCTTAGTTAACAGAAAACGAAGTGCGAAAATGATGACAATGACAATATTTTAGGAGTAGGCACCGTGACAGTATGAAATAGCAGAACAACACTACATATAAACAAGAAGCAAAATCAAGCAAATTAGACAGAAACGGGGTTAGGAAACCGAAACGAAAGAAACAGACCAAGTTGATGTGCCGCTCGGAACTGAGACGCGGAGGAGGTCGTGGTGGCCACGGTCCTGGTGGCCACAGCACAGGCGCTCTCAGTTACAGCCGCTCTTAGTTTTTCCTCCACGCGGTGTCGATGTCGTTCCTAAAAAAGGTTATAACGTAGATGAAGGTGATTATTTTCTTGGAATGCAGAGGAGAAGAAAATTGGCGAAGACGTACAGTGCTCTCTGAGGAGCACCTCTGACGTGAACCGTCCAGCGAGCTCTCGTCTTTTTCCGCTCCTAGAACTCGGCCTCTCTTTCCTCGTCGGTGTCGCCCAGCGAAAGAAAGAACCTCAATTCCAAATTTGAAGGAGAGACTTGAACAAAAATATTTTTTATATTAAGATTCACACGTACGGAATGGGATTTCTCCTCAAGGCAATCACTGACACTGGGCAGGAGAGCTCTCGCATGCCAAGACGAATCCGTCGAGACAAAGTCCTAGAAGAGGGGCGGAGATTAAAACTATTAACACTAATTTTACACCGCATTATGGAAGGGGAAGAGCAACTAGACTGAGAGCTACCTATCAGTTGTTCCACTAATTCTTCCGCCGGGAAAAGTTCCGGACGCTTGGCGCAGGAGTCAGAGATGCGCACTGCGTAGCGCTTCACCAATGTAGGAGGTTCGCAAGCCTAGGAAAGTAACTTCAAGAAGAGGGGGACAAGCAACGGGGGCTGGCGGCGGAGGGCTACCTAATATATCCAACACTGCTGACCTCCTTTAGGTATACGCGGAAGAAATCAGTGCAGGCGGTTACGTGGTCATTGGGTTTTCCTCTCTTTGTCCGGATCCACTTCTCCATTTTCTTGTTTAAGTCCACACTCTGTAAGCACTGTTTCAGCAAGCAAACTAGTCTTCATAAGTAGAGTCGCTGGAAGCAATTGCAGCACACCGACCTTGAAAATTGCGTTGCTGAGGTCGGGCGATAGTACCGCCAACTGCGGTATTCGCCACAACTGTGTGAGATTTTCGAAAGCAAGGCACGTCTCTTTCCTTCGTGCTTACAGAGTGTGTGTAGAGAGAGAGAGTGGACCTTTGAGACAAATACAGCATTCAACAGAAATTTTCATGTCTGCGTATTTAACTTCAGGATCCAAAATCAATATACATGTTGAATAAATAGAACCAGTATAACCTCTATGAATATCCCACTACAGCAGGGATGAGTTTAAGCATATAAGAAATGCAGAAACGACGCAAAGCATTGGAAGAGCACTCGGCAGGAGTAACGCGCTCCACTGAGAACGGCGCGCTCCAATCGCAAATGCCTCCCTCTGCCTCCGACGTTTAGCAAAGTCGTGGAAGGGTAACAGTACTGGAGAATCAAAAGAATGAGGCGAGCTCTCGAACTCGATGGAACTAGAAAAATAGAAGCGAAACAGGTGTAGTCCGACCAACGCACTCGCGTTGAAATTGTCTTTATCCCATTTCACATAACACCTGGAGACCTGGAGGTCCTTCCCTTGCACGACACTGAAGTAAGTAGGAGGCACAAGACGTTTTCGGGTGGTCGCATCAAATTGGCACCGTGAAATTAGGTGTCAGGAGTGCAATCACGGACACGCCCTTATTTGACGTCTTACCACTAGTAGACTTGCTTAGAAGGATTATTCGGATCTGAGAACACGTTTGCTGCAATGAGGTGGTGCGAAACGGATAAACTACTGGCCCCAGAACTTAAAAGAAGGACTCCGAACCTGAATTATCCGAGAGTTCTTCCTGGATAACGGATTGAAGTTTATAGTATAAAGTCGCCGTCCTAAGGTTCCCGGCCTTCAGAAGATTCTTCGTCCTAAGGTTCAGGCCTTCAGAGGACTCTTAGTTCCCAGGTTCCACCTCCAATGAATGCTCGCATGACATGCTTGACTATCACTGTGGTCTTATTGACCAATACACCTTGGGTGGCTAGCAGATGAGCATATCAGTGCTTCATCCTTTGTAGAGATGTCTGGTACACGGCGTCCGCTTTTTAAGGGAAACCTGCAGTTAGCTTGTCTGCATCCTTCTGCGACCCGAAAAGTTTTTAAGCCCCTCTACAAGTCATGAAGCTGCAAGAAGATTCCATTCCGTAATTGCAATCCCGACACCTAACACCTAATTTGACGGTGACAATTTCATGCGTTCGCCCGAAAAGTCTTGTGTAGGAGGCGGATCTGCAGTCAAAATGAGGAGACAAGAGTGAATTAGCATTCCCTGTCTGTAGCTGTGAAGGATGGCCTTCACAGCGACCGACGCAATCATGTCCCTTGAAGCATACCTTCTTTGCTTAGCGATTGAGCCCTTTTAGGTTACGCATTTTTTTCATCAGATGTGAAGAAGAGAACTCTCAAAAGGTCAACTGCGATGGCTTCTCTTCCTCAAGGGCAGTTCTGAGGAATCAGTGCGATTTTCCACATCGAACTCATCACCGGCTTAAAGCAACACCGATCCAATTTGGTAATCGCATTGATTCCACATCGAATTCATAACCGGGTCAAGATGTGATTAAAGTCGAAGTCACTGCATGCAATTAATGAGCAGCGAAGAGTCACGAGATGAGTCACGAAAAACGGCTCACCGAACGAGCGGAAGCAAAAAACGAAAAATTCGTCCGCACGCGACCGACTATGGCCCGGCGGCGACGATGAATGCGGTATCGATCACTCTCGGCGCTCGAGGGGCGCCGGCACACGGCGCACCGCGAGCGCCGAGCGCGAGAGCGCGGAGACAGCGGGCCATGGCGCGCGCACTCCTTGAAAGGTTGCTGAGAAGGAGAGGATCTCTGAGGCAAACACAACATTCGGCAGAAGTTTTCATGTTTACGTATTTAACTGTAACATTTAAAATCAGCATATAGATTAAGCAGACAGAGCGATAAATAGGAAGCATGAGTGGGTGGGAGAAATAGATGCATGCGCTCAACTCAACGAACTTCGAAAGGAGAATCTTACTACAGCCCACAGCTAAGAAGCAAGCATATAGCGCAATAAAATATGAGATCGTGCCATTCACTCCAAAGTTACCACAGCTTTTATTTGATTGATAGTGTAAATGATACTTACATGAACCACCAAAGAGGTCATCCAAGCGATAAGTAGGAAGCATGTGAAGCGGTAGGAAGCAAGGGCGGGAGAAACTGATGCGCTCAAAGTGCAGCTTCAGATTTACCCTTGACAATCGCATACTCAAGGGAGCGTACACTGCTGTCACGGCGAACCATCATGATCAACTTTTTGAAAGATGTCTCTGCACCCCTATCTTCAATTTAAAAAATCTCTGCATATGTAACATTTTTAATTGGTCGGCTCACCAGAGGAGTTTCAAGACCAATGTGCTGCCGTCTAGCGATACGTTAGAATATGACGGTGACATATACTCGCTGACCTGCCGGGAATTCAGTAGCTAGCAGCCCGTCATCAGTACACCTTCGACGGGCAGTAAGGTACAACTGCACTTGTACAATGATCTTCTGCCCTTCTTTGACCATGTGGAACACATGCTAGATGACCTGAGGTTGACTGGACAGCCATTCTCGGCTTATGGACTGGTGTTGCGGCACTACGCAACCTTCTCAGAGTCGATCGATTGATGCATAGACATATGTTTGTAGATGTGTTCATAGATGCGCCTATGTTGTGCATTTTATGCGGCGTGTTTACATACCTATGTTCCCTATATAAGAGCCGTAGAGAAATTATGAGACGCTTTTTCGTGTTTGTCAATAAATCCGCTGAACCACCTAATCAGTGTTTTGGTGCATCGGCCGAACACTGATCACGAAGAAAAGCTGGTCCATTGACCTGTGAATCAGTGCTACTGATTCAAAAGAGGCCCGCTGAGGCCCCCATTTGTCGAGAACAAATGGAAGCAATACTGTACGGAAAGTCGATTCTTCACTGAAGTCCCTGTTATCGAATTTCAAGGAATACACAAAGGCTCAAAAGTATTCGGATTATGACAACGTACAGTACAAAAAGACGTTACAGTCCGCCGACCTCATTGAAGGAAGTGTGTCCCAAATTGAAACTGCAGAATCGAGTACAAGCACTAATCGATCGTATGAAAAATGATTACGACAACTCAAAAAATAAAGAAGAAAGAAAAAACATCATCCAAGAGATTGAGAAAATTGAAGAAGAAACGAAGTTTACGGAAGCAATAAGTGAAGCGACCGAACTTATCTTCATGTTAAGCACAAGACTCACAGAAATCCGTACTAACGGAAAAAGACTTGCTCGAAAACTTGGAAAACGTCCAACATTTTGGAATGAATCTGGACTCTCGTCACAGCAAGGAAATCGAAAACAAGCCTCACATACAGAACAGCCTGAGCTTAACCACCTTAACGATAATCCAAATTCAGCGCAAATGCCGAGCAACAAACCATAGAAATAGTTCCACCTCCGAAAATCAATCTACCAAAGTTTTACGGTAGCGAAGAACAGTTCCCAGAATTTTGGGCAGCATATGAAACTCTTGTTCACAACAACCCAGCTCTCACAGTGTTAGCTAAAATGCCTCTCTTGAAAGAAAGTCTTCGAGGAAAATCACACAAAGCGATCAAAGGGATCCAGCTCATCTCTCAGAACTACGAGTGGATGATAGATACGCTTAATAAAAAATATGAAAACAAGCCAGCAAACAGATCTCGAACTGTCCAAATATTTCGAGACGTCCGGCCGGCTGATAAGAGAGTCGAAAGCAACGAGCTGGTATTTGACAGAATAAATACATTACTGAAGATGAGAGAGCGGCAAGACACGTCTATCAAAGAATTATTAGAAATGGTAGAGGCTGAAATAGCCTCTAAGTCATACGCTCAATCTCGAACACGGCCTCCACAAATATCCAAGAAAGACTATGAACGACCTAGCGACAGTGAAAAAGGTGTATCGTGTGTGAAAAAGATGTACACTATGGGTGGCAGTGCCGCTCGCCGTTGACCGTCCAAGAAAAGCGAAAAATTGTCCTTGAAAAGCGATTGTGTTGGAAATGTTACTTCAACCAACACTCCAGAAGGGACTGCACCAGAGAAAATTGTCCGCTATGCGGAAAGTTACATCATAGCAAGCTGTGTTTCTCAAACAAAAACAAGGATGAGAATGACGCGAGTCCGCGCCAAAGCGCAAGCTCCCAACGGAGAAACACAAACCAAAACTCGCACTCGTCTTACGGACAATATCGAACGCATGAGCGAAGAAAAAACAATGCTACTGTCATCGAGCGCCCAAGACAAACCCGGAGTCAAGGATCGGCAAATCGGAGAAACAATACGAGCCTTCATACTGAAGCCGAACGATTCGGTAAAGACAGTTCCAATGCAGCTAACCAAAATACTGAGACTCAAATCTAAACTCAGAACACCAAGAATCATACCACCATTGAAAAGACGCCAACACCAAAAAAAGACCAAATTGCCCTTATGACAGCTGAAGGCTGTATCTGGAACTACAAGCAGAAAAAATTCGAAAAAACAGTATTCTTCTTCGACACGGGCGCACAAAAAACAGTAATTCGAGAAGATCTTGCATTTCGACTCGGGCTCCTCAAAGTGAAAACAGAAACATGCGTTACGTCTGGTATTGGAGGAAACACCGAAACATTTGAAAGTCATATCGTGAACGTAAGACTGGGAACAACTTACGGGAAAGACATGGAGATCCTCATACAAACAAAGCCTGTACTAACTAATGGATTCCCAGCAGTAAAGAAGCTGTGTTACGCAGACCAACAATTTCTCCAAGAAAGAAGTCTCGTATGCAATCCAAGCATTCGAGGTGAGAGTCAGTTCCCTGAGGTTTTAGTAGGTCTGGACTATTCCTACAACTTCGTTCTTAAATGTCGAACAAGCCATTCCACTCCTTCTGGGCTATCAATAGCGAATACGATCTTTGGACCTACTTTATAGGGCGTGGAACAATAGAAGCCGCAGACACTGACGCAAGTACACTACAAATGATTACCATCAACATGACCGCATTGTCGACTAACAATACAGAATCCGAGATGCTTAACAGGCTGTTTGAGTTAGAAGGAATAGGCATCTCCTCTGATGAAAATGAAGAAAACGACGAACTTCTCACGTATTACAAAAATTACTCAAAACAAATTTCCTTCGAAAACGGATACGCCACGGCGCCCTTTCCCCTCAAAACTAATGTATGTAACCTTGCAGACAACTATTCCATCGCAATTCGTAGACTCTTAAGCCTTCATCGCCATTTGGAAAAGAACTTTCTTCAAAAGGAGTGGTACTGCAAAATACTGCATCAATACGAGAAGGATGCCATCATTGAGAAGGTCAAACTGGACGTTTCTGATTCCGTCGGAGCGTATTATATGCCGTTCTCCGGAGTGTGGCGTGCTCACAAGCCCAAACCACTACGCATCGTTTTTGACGAATCCTCCAAAAGAAAGGATCAGCTTGCGCTCAATGATGTACTCCACAAAGACGAGCCGTTGATTAAGAAGATCCACGACATAATTGTTGCCAGCAGGACAAGCAAAATAGTCATGGCATGTGACATCGAAGCAGCATTCACACAGATAAGGCTCCGAGATTCACACAAAGACCACTGCAGATTCCTTTGGTTCAACGACCCGGATAGATCCCCATCACGGGACAACATCATAGAATACCGTTTCAAAAGAGTACCATTCGGTGCAAAACCATCTCCAAGCATCTTGAGTGTGACGCTTCTGACATTTCTACGGTCAAAAAATACAGAGCTTTCAAAGGAAATCATAGATAACCTATTCGTCGACAACATGCTTCTCACTGCCAACGATACTTCAGAGGCCATTGCTAAATACAAAGAAAGCAAAAGTCTTCTGCCTGAGATAGGAGTGACCCTTAGAGAGTATATCTCCAATTGTGAAGAAGTTAACAAAGCCATTCCAGAAAAAGATCGAGCAAATGACAATCTGACAAAAGCTCCTTGGTGTGCATTATTACATCAAAAAGGATCAATTTATGATAAAACTAAATTCGACAAGAACGAAGACGTCCTGACAAAAAAAGATGTCGTCAGTCAACTTAACTCAATCTACGACCCCATTGGCATCGCCGACCCTCTTACTATCAGGCTGAAACATCTGATGAGAGAAATTTATGAAATCAACATTAGCTGGAAAGAACCTGTTCCGAAACATCTTGCAATCAAATGGTTCGATACATGTCAGGAGCTCAATGCCGTCTCGATAACCCTACCACGATATCTCGGAAATCCTGCAGGAATATCCGGCAAAACAACATTGTGGGTGTTTGCAGACGCAAGCGCGAAAGCCCTAGCGACATGCGCCTTCTTTCGCGATGAGGAATCGAAAGAAGTATCACGACTAATAAGCGGACAAACACGTCTCACTCCAAAAAAACCAAACAGACCATAGCAAGGCTCGAGTTGGTAGTCATCCTTTTGGCCATTCTACTCGCGAAAACCATAACATTTGCCAGTAAAATAGTGTGCAGTGAAATATACATACTCAGTGATAGCGAAATCGCTCTTTACTGGAGAGAACCCGCGCGTAGCTTGCCTCAGTTCGTTGATAACCAAAAGCAAAGCATCATCAAGATAAAAGATTCCCTACAATCTCATAGAGTGTCAGTGAACTTCCGTCGCGTTCCTACAGCGGACAATCCCGCCGATTCTGGTACACGCGTAGTAAACGCTGACCACATAACCGATCTACCCTGGATATGTGGACCACAATGGTTACGTGAAGAACGTTCTCTACTGCGTATGAAGGCTCTCACCGAGATTCCCAAAATAGAGACAGAAGAAGAAGTAAAAACCCCGGAGGACTTTCCTACAGAAGTGCACATAACATCAATGAGTACAGCGACGGAATCCCCAATAATACCTCTCACACGTTTCTCACGACTAAGCACGGCGTTGCGTACCACTGCACGTGTATGTAAAGCTCTTCTTCAATGGGTGAATAAGATTAACAAAAAAGACCAAATGTGAGCAAAAGTTGCCTTGTAAAATTGAGAAAGTTTAGCCCTCAGTGGGAGATCACAGCTGAGGACATTGCGCTCAGTGAAAAAAATTATATTTCGCGAGGCCCACATGGGCATCTCTCTCACAGATCTGAAAAAGAGATTCCCTCAGAAAAAGGTTTTCATCGACAATGAAAACATTATACGGAATGGGTTTTTTCCGGTTGCCCACTTGCGTATGACACAAAAAACCCAATATTCATCGATAAGGATTCCGAACTTGCTCGCTTGATCCCTTAACTGTCGATATTCACAACAAAAATGCACACTGCAGAAAAGACCACACCTTGTGCATTGCAAGGCAGCGGTTCTGGATCCCGCGTCCGTCTGGAGAATTCAAGAAATTTTTAAAAAATTGCGTCACATGCAGAAAATCACACGGGCTTCCGTTTGGGGCACCGGAAATGCCATCATTACCAACAGATAGGGTTGTCCTTACCCAACCATTCCATACCGTTGGATGCGACTTCACGGGACCTTACGCATCAAGTGTCAATACGAAACTTTATATTTGCCTCTACACATGCTTGACCATACGAGCGGTGCACCTCGAAGTAGTGGAAGACATCAGCAGGCGTGTTCCTGAATTGCTTCCTCCGATTCATTGCCAGAAGGGGTGTCGCTAAGATCATACGAACAGATTGTGGCACCGATTTTAAACTGGGACAGAAAGTAATCGACATAATGTTTCAACATGTTTGTAAAAACGGTGGAGACTCTATAATGTCTTACAGCGCTAACAAAGGCATTCAATGGATAGGATATCCAAGCCACCCGGTGCACCATGGATGGGAGGAGCCTGGGAAAGGCTGGTTGGATCTGTCAAACGCGCGCTAACAAAATCTATTGGCAGAAGAAAACTATCCCTTCCTGAAATGTACACGATTATAACCCAGATCGAGGCTATCATAAACACGCGACCTCTTACAACGCTAGACACAACAAACGTCGACGAAATCCCAATCAGACCTATTGATTTCCTCCAAAACAAACTTATGTACAACCTGCCGTCACATGATGAGGAGGAGGTTCAAGATCCATCGTATGATCCTACTCTCATACAAACAGTTTCACAGGCAAAGCAAGCACTAGAGCATGTCGAAAAATTCACCAATCGTTTCTGCCAACGATGGCAAACTGAATATCTAACAGCATTGCCCGATATCCAAACACTAAATAGGAAACAACTTCGCCACGCTAAACTGCGAGAACCTAGAATCAATGAAATTGTACTTGTCGAGCAGGAAAACCTACCTCGAGGAATCTGGTGTTATGTAAAAGTCATTGGACTAGTTAGAAGTAATGACGGCTTCATAAGGTCCGTAAAACTTCTCATGCCCACTAAGAATATTTGGCATCGACCAGTGAACAAAATATACTCCCTGGAACTTCCATCTACACCTGTTGAGGCAATTACCACCAGCTTCGATAATACACAAAACGCACACTCCGCACTAACAGCCGTCCATGCAACAGCAAGGGAGACACGGTAACACCCACACGTGCTGCTAAAGACCAAGAGGGCGGCCCGGGTTGTGCTCTGATCCTACTGTCAGTGCACCTCTCCCTTCGTCAGAATCCCGCCTCCCACACCGTCCTGTCTTCCTATCATCAGCTCTGCCAGTCGCCAGTTGTTATGATGGCACAAACATCATCACACTTCTACACTCCGTCTTCGTCCCCTTTCGTCTCTACTCTGATTTCGACTATATTCTCGTCGTCCGCTGTACTCGCCAAGATGGACTGCTCTGATGCCACAAATACCATTACGCTTCTGCCATCGCCACTCTGGTGCCCCGACCTCCGTGTGCTCGTCGCCCGATCGCTGCTCGCCTGTCTGAGACGCTTTGGTCGTGGCCGTTCAATGGATCACGTAGGAAGACGTCGGCAGCTCGTAGACTGTTTGTAGTGTTTCGCAATATTTTGTTTTCCTAGGTCGGCGATAAAGGATCCTAAGGTCGGCGGCGCCGCAGTGTTGCGGCATTACGCAACCTTCTCAGAGTCGATCGATTGATGCATAGACATATGTTTGTAGATGTGTTCATAGATGCGCCTATGTTGTACATTTTATGCGGCGTGTTTACATGCCTATGTTCCCTATATAAGAGCCGTAGAGAAATTATGAGACGCTTTTTCGTGTTCGTCAATAAATCCGCTGAACCACCTGATCAGTGTCTTGGTGCATCGGCCGGGAATCGAACCCGGGCCGCCCGCGTGGCAGGTGAGCATTCTACCACTGAACCAGCGTGCAGAATCTTCACAAATAGCTCTTCAGAATTTATGTTCCATTTACCATTAACAACCAGAAATGCAACCATCAACATAACCATGAGATACTCATCTGGAGTTAGTCGCGTCATTCATTCATCAGCGCCCTAGGACGAAGTTTGGACAAGAAAATTTGGCCAATTTTCGACTTTCGATGACGTCATCGTCCGGGCAGGCTCGGTGAAGAGCGCCCCCGTCCTCGAGGGGTCCAATTGTCAAAAAATCAACTTTCCCGGAATTGGCCGAGATTGACACCGTTCGATAGAGCTTCTCGAGCTGAACAGAAGTGTTCCATCTAATGCGTCAAAAACTCAAATTTGGGTAATAAGAGTGGAAGAAACTTCACCGCTGCTCTCCGCAGCTCTAAAATGGCAGCTGGGACTAAGGCAGGTTAGGCAGCTGGAGAGTTATGGGCACTTCATCGTTAAGTACCTTAGCTGATTTGGTAGACTACATATTCGTAGGCCGCTAGCTGATCACGTGTTCCTACAGTGGTCGACTGAAATCGGAAAAAATTGTGTCACACAAGGCGAAACTGCATTTTCGCACCGCTGTAACCTTGTCCAGTCATAAGCTACATTGCTGTGTTTTAGCGCACCTATTGAGCGTTCTACTGCTTACAAAATCCACAAGTCGCAGCCGGAAAGATTTAAACGTGGCAGAGTTATCGCGGTCCGAAACCACCCGCGCGTGCAATTTAGCAAAACAACGGTCTATGTTCTCCGTGCCCTTACTCGCCCAGATAACAGTTCTCGCCACTCATAGTAACAACGTTCAATTCAGCACGAAAAGCTCTATGAAACGGTATCAAACTCGACCAATTTCGGAAACATCGATTTTCGATGACGTCATCGTCCGTCTGGCACGGCCTAGAGGCCGTCTTCGATGAGAAACTGTCAAAAAATCGATGTTTTCAAAATTGGTAGAAATTGATACGGTTCGATAGGGCTTTTCGAGCTGAACAAAATGGTACCCTGGCTGGAGCTCGAAATCTCGAACATGGGCGAGTAAGGGCGGAAGAATCTTCACCGCTGCCGTCCGTCGCTCGAAAAAGACAGATGGGGTTAAGGCAGTTTAGGCAGCTGGAGAGCTAGGAGCAGATCAACGTAAAGCGCCTTCGGTGCTTTGCTCGTCCGCGAATTTACATGCCGTTAACTCGCCTTATGTACCCGCAGCGGTCGACAGAATTCTGAAAAAATCGTATCACACATGCCCAACCTGCATTTTCGCACCACCGTGACTTTGCCAATTCGTAAGATAATTTTCTGTGCTTTGGCGGTTTACTAGAGCATATTACTGCCTACGGAATCCACACGTTCCAGCGAGAAAGATTAGAAGCTGACAGAGTTATTGCGCTCAGAACACGCCCGCGGTGCAATTTACCTCAACAACGAGTCTATGTTCTCGGTGCTCGTACTTGCCCAGATAACAGTACTCGCCACAGCTACGAGCATGTCATCGTAAAGTGATTTCAGTCTTGTGCTCGCCCGTGCATTTGGATGCCATTATCCCGCCTCGTCTTCCCGTAGTAGTCGACTGAACTCGGAAAAAACCGTGTCACCCAAGGTTTGCCTGCATTTTCGCACCGCTGTAACTTTGTCCAGTCTTAAGCTACGTCGCTATGTTTCAACGCGCTTCTTGACCTTTCTACAAAATCCACAACTCGCAGCCGGAAAGACTCAAACGTGACAGAGTTATTGCGCTCAGAACACGCCCGCAGTGCAATTTGCGAGCTGTCGCGCTCAGTCGATTGATAGGATCGATCCTATATACATTGCGCAGAGCGCACTCCAAAGTCTCGTCGAGAAAGAGTACAGCAATTCCTGAGAACGGCGGCTGAGAATTTCTCATAAAACTCCCTAAATGCTCACTCTACAAATGTCCCCCCCCCCCTCGATTGATAGGTTCGATCCTATAAGCATTGTGCACGGCGCACTCTCAGAGGATTCCTTACATGACAAAACACTTTACGCCGTGCTTAAGATGCTTCGAGAACATGCAAGCCCTGGAAGATAAGTTTCTCCAATAGCAAAAGTCTGCTCCAGTCATCTTTGACCACCCACTGCGAAAATGCGGTGGTTTGGCAAAGCTGTATATATGGTTGTGTAGATCTCGAAGAGACGAATCGAACGGTACCCACCTTTTCTCATAAAACCTCAAATTAGAGGAATTGTGAGCCTGCAACATTTTCGGCGCCTTGCGGCCGACAACTCGTCCGCGGCCGGCCTTCTCAATGGAGCGCAAGTTTTCAATTTTGGCCATTTTTGATCTTTCATATGAAGTGTATATACCAAACGATAGAGCTCGATTTCCTGAGCTCAAATATGCTCTTGGTTTTTCAAATCGATGACATTTGGGCGAGTTATAGCAAAGAGACGCAAAAACCGCAAAAGTGCGGTTTTTTCGGCGTCTATTCAAAAGACGCGTCCGGTACTGTAGATGCGCCTATGTTGTGCATTTTATGCGGCGTGTTTACATGCCTATGTTTCCTATATAAGAGCCGTAGAGAAATTATGAGACGCTTTTTCGTGTTCGTCAATAGATCCGCTGAACCACCTGATCACGTATTTCTCAGCCTATAGTGGAATATATGCATAGGGAATGCTGGGAAAGTGGTAGATGCCAAACAAGGAATGAACACTAAAAAATTACATCGAGGCCAAGGAATCGAACACCCGACCCTGTGGCTACGATGCGCCGGCACTACCACTGAGCCGCCGAGCTGCTTGCCTCAACTATGGAGCCAGACGTATTTCACCATTTCTCTTATCTCCACGTGCAACACGCATGTACGTGTTAGATGCTGTCAGTGCAATACATTCCTGGGTGTTCAGGGGCCCCTATTTCCTTGGGTTGAAGGATTTTACAAAAATGGAACATCCCTTCCTACTAATTGAAGGATGGGAAATCTCGCAGTGGTATCCGTTTTCGCAGATCAGACATACGCCTGAGAGAATTCCCTGGTGAGTTAGGCCACTACTGCTGTGAATGGACGTACATGTTGTGCCTTTCCACCAAGGCGAATACTCTAACATGTAGAGTGACGAGCACTAGGATAGGACCGCAAATACTCATCACAACACTGACATCAACTTAAAAGGATCTCGAAAAGAAACAAACAAAATGAATACCAAAGGTTGAACAAAACGGCAAAATCTTTCCGTCCCACTACAGTTGGCCAGTCCCCGTGAATCCAGTTTACCCATTTCGTACTTTACTTTCTTTTCTTTTTTGCTTCTAGCTACCGTTCGTGTCGTCTGCTCTTGCGATGCTTTGTATGGTGTTCTTGTTCGATTGTCACATGTACTGTTGGGTGCATGTAATAAACAAATACAAATACAAAGTGACCCGAACAAAGCGAAGGTAGCAGCAATAGGAATGAGTTGTGACCTCGGCCGGAGTACACAGGCGGTAGAGCCGTACATCGCGGTAACACAATTGCGGCAGCACCGCAGGATACAGCAGGTCCACTAGTTGAGCGGTAGCGAGGACAGGAGCCTTCAAGGGGGCCAGTTCGAGGCAGTAGCCGCCCAACACGTGCGCGGACAGAGCCGCGGCGCCGACCTATTTCGAATGCCTCACGTGTCCTCCTCGGCAGCGGCGATTGGTCACCTCCCGGCAGTTTGAGGCATGATCTCGACTTCTGTCCCATTCGGAGACATGCCTCAAACTTGGGTGATTAAACCATCGGGCCCGCAAAGTTGACGAAGTTCCGAAGACTTACGATCAGACGAAAAAACCCTCTACTGTATACCTAATATAAGATTTGGACCCTATTTGTGCAAAATAACAAATAAAAATGTCGCCATATCAGTTTTTTGCCTTCATGCATTTTTACAGACGTGTATGGTAGTACTCCTCGCTATTTGATCAAACATGTACCATAATTCATAGTGAAAGGTCATTTCGAAGATATATTATAATTTGCAAGGAAGCCGGCAGCAATTAGAATCGAACCAACGAAGCCGCACCTGACGAACAGGAGCACTACCCCTGAGCTACCGGCACACCTGGCTACCTCTGCTTACGGAGCCCCGATGACTCAGCACTTTCGCGCCAGCTGTGTCGAATGGCCAGCCTTTGGTGAGGCCACCCGACTTCGGCAGGCCATAAGTCGCTCAGGGGTTTTATTTTGCAATTTTGACACCCATATTCGTAATCAGTATTCCAAGCTCTTTCTAATGATCCTGGTCTCAACTTGAAGTTCCATGGGAGGTCGAAGCTCTTCCCTAGTAAGGTGAGGAGCAGCCTTCTCGATCCATCGTGAAAGCCAAATTTTCGAGTACGACTTCTTGCAGCGTTTATTTTAATGCGTGCATTTTGTAAGGGAAATAAATACAGTCCGAATTAGTTGTTTTAAAGGGAAATGTCAATATTAACGGCATGTTACAGCACTTGCATAATCAATTTCGTCCAAGAATGGACGAACACTCATCACCGAACAATGGAAAAGAGAGCAAAGACGTTCATTTGCCGAGTTTCTCCACCCTCTTCTCAAGGTTAGCGATCTGACCTAGCACCGCTGATATGTCCTCCTTCGCCTTCACCTGAAACAAGTACAATACAAGGAATCGTTAAAAGCATGCGCTAGGAAAAGCTACTTTCCATACCCACTTTACCTCATCGGTGGCTAAGATTTTGCAAAGGAACCTCTCTACAAGGCTGTCAAACCCTAGTAATCATGCCAGAAAATGTTTTTAGCCCCGCACAGTAATCAAATACCGGGTGAAAAGAATACTCCACGCATATGTAGTATAACGCATTAGTAGCAGTGTAGTTCAGGGAACACTCTATTATACACCTGACATATCGCCTACAGACGCCACCACGACAGTGTTTTTCACATACGTGACATCGAGTAGCAGTGCAATATTCTTGCGACGGAGCGTCACGGAGGACGATGGTGTCGACACGTCTGGCCACCACAACAACAAACTGTTCACTTAAAATCATCGTTGCTAGAGAGGCAAACGCTGAAACACCACGAATAGCTGGGCCAAAGGAGGGAAGAACTCGGCTCCACTTATCGAAAGTGTCGATTTGTAGATCTCTCAACCGCTGAACATTGCCTCATCGTATTTGCCACATCATTTTACTGGTTTACCGTAACCTGTTATGGAGAAGACTCAAAGTTTCAGCTGTATATTAGAAGTGTGCCAAACAGGAGGTTATAGGTGGATGTTGATTTCGGCCTAACGTTTCAACTCTCGACCAAACGGCTTAACCGCTCTAGCGGTTCCGATCAGGGGTGCACATTTAACGGTTAACGATTTAACGAATTTAACGAATTAACGGCATTTCTCGTTAAAATCTGGCTTAACGACTTAACGGAAATTTTTAGAAATTTAACGTAATTTTTAACGGACTTTCTACTCAGTGATTTTATCACATTTACTCTTAGTCTTCAGAATTGTTGCAGGTCTCACCCTCCCAATTAGAATTGTTCCTGGAAAAACTATTGAAATTGGCAAGAACAATGATTACAGGAATTATAGCGCTATCGTTGCCGTTGGACATTAAACGGTCCCGGGAAGAACTGAGGAGACCATCCATACTGTGGAAGATGGCATTGGGGCAGGTGGACGTGGCTCTAAAAGAGAACGGAGTAGAAGTCGTGGATGATCTTCTCCATGATCCTTCTGGAAGAGGTGACGGTTCCGTCAGGACGTCGGAGAGCGGTCATCTTGGTCTTGAAGTTGGCGAAGTTCCGGCGGGCATTGCAGATGCTCAACCCTGCCTCTGCAGCTTCCCAACACTTCCGCCCCTCCCTCATTAAGATCTTTCCCTATCGCCGCTCTGCATAGCTTCGCAAGCTCGGACGTCAGTTGGTAGTTGCGCGACGCTCGCGCTGCTCCATGCTGGTGTATCAGCTCGAGAGTTTACGGAGACAGACGTCTCTTGGCGGTCTTCAAGCTCTCGGCTAACTTAGCACTATTGCGGAGATGGTGCACGGAACACGAAGAATACGACAGCCTTTCACCTTGCTCGTTCCACTCCAAACCGTGGGTTCCGATGTGAAGTTCTTCCGGCGACCTTCGTGGCCCGATCTTGGCGTGGAAGTCGACGATCACCTTGTAGGAGGTGTGATCTTCCTTATAGAACTTCTCCAGCTCCATATAGAAAGCTTCGACCTCTTCGTCGTCGTAGTCGGATGTTGGGGCATACGCGACGAACACAGTCAACGCTGCCACGGAGCTACATTGCTTCAGTCGCAGACGTCCGATTCGGGTTGTCAGAGACTCGTACGAATCGATGTTCATGGCCAAGTGCGTGTTGACGAGGACACGAACGCCGCCTACTCCCCTCCTGCCGCATGTATCGAGGAACAGTTCTTCTCCGGAGTCGTCGTCGGCATGTAGGATGTGGTGTCTTCTCGTCTCGGTCAGACCGATGACGTCGTACTTGATCTTCCTGGCTTGCATCATCAGGTCCTCGACGGATGCTTCAAGTGCCAGCGTGTGGGCGTTGTAAGTACAGATCGTCATCCTAGTCCTCAATTTGCGCAGCATGGCTAGGCCCTGGACTTTGACAGGAGTACACACGGGTAGCTAGTCAGGCTCTGTCGTGCGGGCGAAGAACTCCGGGCAGCCAGCCAGGGTGCCCGATAGGACTGGGCGAGACTTTTGAGGCGGCCTCTAATCGCATTACATATACTACAAGTCTCCCGAGTGCAAGCTTTTGGCCGGGCCGACACAGTTACAAGCGGCACAGGCGCAAACACATCCACGTGTGCTGTGCATGAAAATGCCGCTCCCACGCAGAAGGAACGCGTCGACCCAACATAGCAGGAGTAAGGAGTCAATCCTCTGCATCCCACCTGCGTCTCGGCAGTACACGGTCGCATTTAGTTCGTGTTTCGTTCCCCTATTCACCGCTCGCCTGGTGGCACTGCGACAAGCGGCCCGAGATCCCTCTTAACAAGAGAGCCCGAAGGCTCTCTATTGAGGGAGATCCGTGGAATGAGAGGGTAGCAAGTATTAACCACAGCGCGATATTCGGATTCAGACGCTTTTTTAATTGTGGAGCGATTGCAGCGAAGAAGTTTCGGAACTTTCAAAGTGCTATCAAGTTTTGAACCATCGATCGACAATATCAACTGTCGCGGTAACATAAACCAACCTAGAGCGCCGGTTTCTTGCTCAAGCCTACACTTATAAGATTTTGAAAACTTTACAATATTGCACCACTTTAATAATTCTCTGCAGTCGCTCAGGCTACCATTCGCCAGGTCTTTAACGTTTGCTCCCCGTTTGCAGCATCTTAAAGGGGTTAGATAGGGTGAATAAAACTCAATCACAGCACCAAAAATGGAGATCAAAACTGTCAGAACCAGTTCGACCTTTTCTTGAAATGCTACACGCTCGGTTTTACCGCATTTTGAATATCAATTCATTCTGACCTGAGAAGTACAATGAAACCGATAGAAACGTGAATGGTTTATTCTTTGAATCTGAGTGTAGCAACTTTCTAGATCTCGCTTCCAATCACGAACGATGGTCGATGGTGGATTTGTGTCAGTTCTCTTCGGTTGGGTTATCATGAATCTGTTATAAACAAACTGACTAGATGTTATTTCCCAACAAGGCGTGGATTGAAGAATTTTGCACTAACAAGGAGAGCCTCCAAAGCGGTGGTGAGCGTTTGCGGCTGGATTTTTACAGGATGTAGGGTCCCATGTGGGCAGCCCAAAACCATAGTTAGTTTTTTCGGAATGCTCTTCTGTGTTCGAAAAAAAAGCGTGTGAACGAGTGAGCGCGAAGTTATTGACGCCCTGCTACCAGCAAACCAAACGTGGTCGGTTGGCGTAGTAGTAGTTTTGTAGCTTCACAGGGGCAAGATTTGGGTTCGATTCCCCCTTGTACTGGTGTTTTTGCATTCTGCGATTTATCGTCAGCGAGACTCTCTATCCCCATTTCCAACACATTTTTAACAAAAACGTGGCAACAAATGTTCTTTGCGTTCATCAGATCTTTGAAAGTGGAAAGGTGAGAATTTTGGACTTCCAGGTTAAGCAAGTCAAAGCCTGATGCCAGATTCGTGATCAGCACCCTAAATAACCCCAACGTACAAAGTTTGGGCGATATTGGCGTCCACACGCTTTTCTTTCGACCACAGAAGAGCATTTCGAAAAAAGTAACTACGGTTTTGGACTGCCCACGCGGGACCCTACATCCTCTAAAAATTCCATCGCAAAAGCTCACCGGCAGTTTGGAGGCTCTCCTTGTGAGAAACTGCCTCCAATATCTTTCTGTGGGCTGGAATGGAACGGTCTTCGACAGTAGGACTGCGATGTGCCTTGCTAGGTCTGGGTCGGAAACGGAGGAGCACAGTCTCCTATACAAGAGCTTTTTTCTTAATATTGTATTGCACTTGTTTTTTTTTGTTTCTACTTGAACCTGTCTGATCCCAAACGGCGGCCTTTACAACGTTTCAACGTTTACAACGAAACCGAAAATTAGTTCAGTGAAGAGATATGTCGCATTCGAGAAGTCTGTGCACAGGACGGTGTCTTCTGCCACAGTAACACATTAGAGCATCAAAAACAGTTCTAGAAGGAATGTTGGAATGAGCTATGAGAAAACGAGTCCATTAGAGTGGGCAAAACTTTATAACTTGGCGTACATAAATTCGGATGCCAGTTGGTTGTTGATCAAAGCTTACATTTACGAAAATTTACGATTTACGACGCAAAATGTTGTAAATCGTAAAAAATTCGGCAAAAACAGTCGTGAATCGTAAAATCGTAAATCGTAATTACGCACACCCCTGACCCCAACCAGACGTTTGGCGACCGCTAGGCCACAGGACGTTTGGTAAGGAATAATTCTATGACGTGCACACCGCCTACTGGTCATTCTAGAGGTCGTGCAACAAAGAAAGGAAATTCACTTGTGATGGACCAGCACTCATTCCGATTGTTATTGCTGAATTCTCGGTAAGAGTATGCTTCTAAGACGCCTTTTATACTAACGCCCCAGGCGGCGCGGCGTGATGGTTGACATAGCTATCGATTTTTCGCGCCGCATTACTTTCATACTGCGTCGCATCAAAACACCACATTTGACGGAATTTCGGATTATGGTATTCGGCGAATCGCGCCGCTGGAGGGAAGGCGCGGTGCGGCCCAATCAGGTGCGGCAGACTCGGTGTGAAATGGAAATTTCGCCATCGGGATGAATTATTTTGCCATGTCCTTTCTTTATTAGTTCCCCAACTAAAAGAACAAAAAGGGTGTAGCAAAATGATGGCACTATTGCACTTTCAGGACTCCAGAGGTCGAGGAGACGTTGAAAAAAATTTCGACCAAACTTCGCCTAGCGGGATTTGTTTAGGGTGCTGATCACGAATCTGAAATCGGTTTTTGAAATTACGGCCGATCACGGTAGGTTCGGGTGACTAACCTTCGAGATGTTACCGATATAGCCCAAACATCGTCTAGTGGGATTATTTTGGGTGCTAATCACGAATCTAACATCAGTTTTTCGAACTACGCTGGAGTTTGGGCGAAATCGGTGACCATGACCTTAGTCACTCGTACATCCGGTGATCTAGGAAGGGAATAGAGATCTGGAGGCATTCACGAAGTTCTACCTACTATGCTAAAAATATGTTTAGTGCAGAACGATCTCGGGATGGCCATATGAGAGTGATTTTCGACGATGAATATCATCCAGCAGTTTTACTTTTGGACCCGCACACGTTACGAAATAAAGTGTCGTTTAGTCGCTTAGTGCTGTTTGCACTGCAGGAGACTCGACTCAATACCACGCTCAACAGTAGGTTGACCACACGACTTCGACCCAAGCCTTTGCGAGGATTTGTCGCTCCCTACAGGAATCCCATCACTAACATTGGCGAAAAGCATTCCTCTGATCAGCCAGAATAACCCTTTCTGTTTAGGTCCTCCAATGACTCATGGACCATCTCTTCCCCATCCGTCATGGCGCATGGTAGTGAGCGAAAGCTCGCGTCCGCGCGTCGCTGACGTTCACCCTTTCTAAGGCCTATGTTATACTTCGTCGCCACCGCCGTCGTCGACAGATTCTGTGGTGGCGTCGGCGATGTCGTCAGCAGGAGAGCATCGGAGCCCATCTTAGCATTGGAGAGCAGTGTACTAATAAAAGTACGGCACAGTGGTGAAGTTCTGAATAAAGAGATCTTGATTATCCCGGCATATGAAGCACGGCGTTCGCTCTTTATTTACGCAGATACACAAAGGAAACAAGAAATCGTTAGAAGAAGAATACAGGCTATAATAATTATACCGTTTTCTTCTCAATAGCTAGACGGACAACCTTACTATTATTACATAACGTTAGCGTCTTATTATAAGGATAATAATAATAATTCTTCAGACGTTCCCCACATTGCTCTATTACACACATGGGCTCCGGTATTTATCTCGACAGTGTTTAACTATTCTCACGGACTATAACGGCGACACTATCTATATCTATATTGCTCGACTGTTTTCGCGATTATAACGACTATACTAGCTATATATCTCATATTATATATAATTTATAGCGCACAAATATAGTGAAGAGATCATGATTATCCCGACATATGAAGCACGACGTTCACTCTTCATGTATGCTGCTACACGAAGAAAACAAGAAATCATTAGAAGAAGAAGGCTCATGGGCTCCGATATTTATATCGATATTGTTCAATTATTCTCGCGGACTATGACGACGACACTATCTATATCCATATTGCTCGACTGCTCTCGCGATTATAACGACTGTACTGCCTACATATCTAGATATCTATATCTGCATATATATATATATATATATATATATATTCTTCATGGCGCACAAATATGTGCATTGTAATAAATAATAAATAATAATGTTTTCAGTTTTGCCATATTTTTTTGAGTTACTTGCTCTGCAAGAAAGCGGAAATACCTAGGAAACGCGAATAAAACGGGTGAGACGGACAGAAAAGCGAAGAAAGGTTAGAAAGCGAAGGGAACGTAAGGATTAGGCTCCCACTCCTTCCCCAAACACTCTGTGTTCCAGCAAGCTGAACAGATTTCCAAACAGCATTAGGCAACGGTTGTGAGACTAATTATAAAAGACCGTTGAGAGTAAAAATGGCACTATTGGTGTCCGCAAGACGGGCGTCTTTGCACTTCTCGATTTCGTAATTCGAGGTCAGATGAGGATGATGGCAGGCCTTGAACGAAGAACCAACCCACATTCAAAATACTCCATCGGAGCGCATTTTCTGCCACCCTTGTATGACGTCGGCGACGGAAGTATAGCACCCCTGCAGAGCTCCCGGCTGCGCGTCAAATTGGGGCGCGGCGCAACTGGCCGCGCCGCGCTCCGGATTTGGCGCGCCACCGCGCGATTGCAGTTAGAAAAGGGAGTGTCAGCGACGTGTGACCTCGAGCTTCTGCTGAGCCACGGATGACGATGGAGACTGCCCATGAGTCATTGGGGAACTAAAACAGAAAAGATTCGTCCGACTAATCAGCGGAATGCATCTTGCTAGTGTTAGTGGTAGGTTTTTTGTGGAGAGCCTCTCTTAACGCTGGGGTCGAAGTCGTTCATTCAACGTACTGTTGAGACTGGTGAGTGTGGCATTGAGCCGAATCTCCTGCAATGCAAACGGCACCAGTTGACTAAACGACACTCTATTTCGCAACATGTGCCCGTCCAAAAGTAAAATTGCTTGCAGGTACTCATCATCGAGAATCTGAGACCATTCTGCACTAAACATATTTTTAGCATAGTAGGTGAAATTTCGTGAATGCCTCTAAATCTCTATCCCCTTCCTAGGTTACTAGGTTACGGTAACTACGGGAGACTAAGGTCATGGTCACGGATTTTGCCCAAACTCCAGCGTGATACAGACAATGAATGTTAGATTCGTGATCTGCACCACAAATAGCCCTCCTAGGCGAAGTTTGGGTTAAATCAGTGATCATAACCTTGACAGCCTTGGTCACCCGAATCTACTGTTATCAAATTTTAAGAAAATCATTTAATATTTTTTTATCGTACTCTATAATAACGCGCTAAGTGCTGAGTCATACTATCGATCGGTGCCGCCGCCGCAGAAATTAGTCATAAAATGGGGGGGGGGGGGGGAATGCGGGAAAATTAGTGGCACGGAAATAGCGAAAAATACCCAAACTTCATCTCTCTCTGCCTGGGGACTTCAGCCCTGGGAGAAAATACGTGCCGAAGACGTCGTCCGCTAAGGGGGATCATTGAGGGGGACCAATACCAGTAATAGGGGACCGTTTCACTAAGGGAGAACCAGTAGTGAGGAACCAATAGATCGCACTATCATACTCTATAATAACGGGCTAAGCGATTAGCCACGTCAAAAAATAGGGCGGAAACATCAGGGGCGAGAAAATAGCAGAAAATACCCAGACGCCTTCTACGTGCCTGGCGATGCCGAAGATGCACCGAACACGTCGGCAAGCATGCCTGACGATGCCGTACACGTGCCGAACACGTCGGCAACCGTGCATGGCGAGCCGTAGACGTGCCGAACACGTCGGCAACCGTGCATGGCGAGCCGTAGACGTGCCGAACACGTCGGCAGCCGTGCCTGGCGATGCCGTAGAAGTGCCGAACACGTCGGCAACCGTGCATGGCGAGCCGTAGACGTGCCGAACATGTCGGGAACTCTGCACGGCGAGCCGTAGACGTGCCGAACACGTCGGCAACCGTGCCTGGGCATTTAGATGATCATCGACGGGAGGCGTTCACAGCAGAGGGAGGCAATCGATATCGATCGATATTATCGATTTTTCTGTGGATGTCGTGCAAGCGCCCTGAAACATCAGCCCTGGGGTAATCGAGGTTGCTGAACACGAATCTGAAGTCGACCAATCGATATCGATCGATATTATAGATTTTTTGTGGATGTCGTTCTGGCGACCGGAAATTTCAGTCCTAGGGGTATCGTGGTTGGTGTGCACGACTCCGAATCCCGTTATTGAAGTGTCGAACGCCATCAATCCAGATTGAGCTGTATTATAGATTTTTTTCGTGGACATCTTTCTTGCGGTCCGAACTCCCCGCCCCTGGGTTAATCGACGTCACTGAACTCGAATTTGAAGTTCATTTTTGAAGTATCGGTCACTATCAATCGATATCGACCGGTATTACCGTTTTTTTGTGTAGTAAAGGCGCTGTTACCCTACCAAAATCCAGGTTTGAATGCATGTTTACACTCCTTAACGTGCAGTGTGCCTTGGTGCGTGAAGTTTCGAAAATCATGGCTGAATATCGATTTTTCTGTGGATATCCTTCTTGCGGCCCGGTACTTCCGTCCTGGGGTAGTCGATGTCGCTGAAGGCGAGCGTGAAGTCCACATTTGAGGTGTCCATCGCCATCAATCCATTTGGGCCATATTATCGATTTTTTGTGTGGATTTAGTTAATGGGCGGGGAGAAATAGGGGGGGGGGGGTGAATTACGGCACGAAAACACGAAAATAGCGAAAAACATCCAGACGTCTTCTCCCTGCCTGAGAACTTCTGCCCTGGAGGTGGTCGAAGTCTCTAAACACAAATCTTAAATTCGCTTTTGAAGTATCGATCGCCATCAATGGATATTGATAAAGCTATAGATTTTTTGTGGATGTCGTCTAGGCGGTTTAAAACTTTAGCCCTGGAGGCAGTCGAGGTCACTCAACACGAATCTGAAATTCGTTTTTGAAGTATTGATTACCATCAATCGATACTGATCAAGTTACCGAGCGCGGAAAATACCCAGACGTCTTCTACGTGCCAGGGATTTAGAAGACGTGCGGAGTACGTCGCGTGACGTGCCTGGGACTCAAAGGACGTGCCGAAGGCTTCGCTCAGCGTGTTTGGGGATTCAGATAGACGTGCCGAAAACGTCGTCCGCTGAGGATGGATCAGTGGGGGGGGGGGGGACCAGTAGCAATAATGGGGGACGGTTTCAATAGGGAAAGACCAGTAGGGGGGAACCAATAGATCGCCCTATCACACCATATACTATACGTAATGCGAGCCTTTTGTACTTCTAGGTAGGGAAGAAAGCTGTGCAAGTAGAGCAGCTAACTTGATGTGATTCCCCTTAGCTTAGTGATACTGCAACATCGCGCGAAGCGCGCAAGTGCGAGGAACGCCGATAGGCGTGACGGAGCACTTGTCATACTATATACTGTACGTACTACGAGCCTTTTGTATTTTTAGGTTGGGAGGAAAGCTGTACAAGTAGAGCAGCTAGCTTGATGTAATTGTCCTTAGCTTAGTGATACTCCATCGCGCGAAGCGCGCAAGTGTGAGGCACGCCGATAGGCGTGACGGAGCACTTGCTTTACACATTTTTTATTTCAAAAGCGGATGTCAGATTCGTGATCAACACCCTAAATAACCCCCCATGGCGAAGTTTGATTGCAAAACCTTTTTCGATCTCTCCTCTACCTCTCAGCCCTGAAAGTAGAATAGTGCCACCATTTTGCTACATCCTTTCGTTCTGTTGGTTGGGGAACCTAAACAAAAAGGCCATAGCAAAATGGTTCATCCCGGTGTGACATCTCCCACGCCACACCTAGTCTGCCGCAGCTGATCGCGCCGTGCCCTGCCGCGCCCTTCCCTCACGCGGCGCGATTCGCCGAATACCATAACTCAAAATTCCGTCAAATGTGGTGTTTTGGCGCGGCGGAGTGCGAAAGCGATGCGGCATCGCCAGGCGGCGCGAAAAATTGATAGCTATGTCAACCATCACGCCGAGTCGCCTGGCAGCGCGAGTGTAAAAGGCGCCTAATGCTATCCTTGCAGACCTTCCTCCCCATTGGCCAGAATTGTGCATTTTATGCCGTAGTCATTACCATCATGCGTATACAACCTATGCCTACCAAGAGAACTGCTCAAAGAACCACGTCTTTTACTAGCTAGGTGTTCTTCTACGCGCACTGCTAGCACCCTTCCCGTTTCCCCGATGTACTTAGCGCTACAGTCTACGCGCTCAATTTCGTAGATTACTCTTGCTCTCCAGTAGTCTTCTACACTACCGTTTAGACATGTAATGCTGTTCTCCGAAACGCATTACTTGCGTAAAGTCTATTATGGACTAGCTGTGTCTGATGTTATCATTAGGGGTGTTCACTAGGACAGTATCATTTTGTAGCTGTGCTCTTACAATAGTTCTTTGCAATGCAGTCGTGACGTTGTCGGAGATGAAGGGGACCACAAACTGTAACTTATTTAGAACAGGTCTCTGCGATTAGTGCTAAATAGTCGCTGACGATGAAGAACCATGCAGCCATTTGAAATGGCAACATCCGAAGCTAGTTGAGAGATTCTTTACGCTCTTGAGGAGCTTAGCACATTCATGTTGCCGCTCGGAACATGTTTCCAACAACGGCTCGTTTAACGGCGGCATGATGAGCAGATCTAGTGTGAATCAGAATGTTTTTTGAGCTCGGTTTACGGTACCATTTCACACTAAGCACTCCATCAGACACTTTGATTTGTGTTCAGATAAGCGAGCCAACCGCCCTGGTAAGCCTAATGTACTGCGATTATTGATTTAACAATCTAAAACACTCATCCACTTGTGACTGTGTTGAAGTTCTACCACAACAATCATCTATGTATTTACAGTACAATAGGGACAGAGTTTGATTACAGGTTTTTCAATTCTGCTCATAAAACAGATCGCAAGAACCGCTGCTAATCGTTTACCAACGAACGATTAGCACGATTAGCAATGGCCAAGCAACGATTAGCCCCGGTTCATGCGACCTGTTTTATGAGCAGAATTGAAAGGTCTGTGCTTAAACGCTGTTCCCCATTGTACTACAGATACATAGATGATTGTCGTGTTATAACTTCAACACAGTCCCAAGTGGATGAGTGTTTTAGAATGCTAAACCAACAATCGCAGTACATTAGACTTACCAGGGAAGTTCCAAAGAACAGTTGGCTCGCTTATCTGAACACACAAATCAAAATGTCTGATAGACTGGTTAGTGTGAAATGGCACCGCAAACCGAGTTAAAAAAAACATTTTGATTCATGCTAGATCTGCTCATCCTGCCGTCGTTAAACGAGCCGTTGTTGGAAACATATTCCCAACGGCAACAGGAATGTGCTAAGGTCCTGAAGAGCGTAAAGAATATTTCCAATTAGCTTCGGATATTGCCAGTTCAAATGGCTACATGATTCCACATCATCAGCAACTATTTCATAATAACCGCAGAGAAAGACCTGGTCTAAATAAGTTACAGGTTGTGGTCCCCTTCATTTCCGACAACGTCACGACTGCATTGCAAAGAACTATTGTAAGAGCACAGCTACAAAATGATACTGTCCTAGTGAACACTCTTAATGATAACATCAGACGGCAGCTAGTTCGTAATAGAGTTAACGACAAGCAATGCGTTTCGGAGTACTGCATTACATGTCCAAACGGTAGTGTAGGAGATTGCTCGAGAGCGGGAGTAATCTACGAAATTGGGTGCATGGACTGTAACGCTAAGTACATTGGGGAAACGGGTAGGACGGTAGCAGTGCGCGTAAAAGAACATCTAGCTATTAAAAGGCGTGGCTCTTTAAGCAGTCCTCTTGGTAGGGAAAAAAGAAAGCATTAGAAGCATACTGCACTCTTACCATGAATCCAGCAATGAACAACCGGAATGAGTGCTTGTCCATCACAAGTGAATTTCATCCCTTTGTTGCACACTGCGACCTCTGGAACGACCAGTAGGCGGTGTGCACGTCATCGAGTTATTCTTTATACGGTGACTGCACAGAACGACTCAATCACCTTGCTGGCCTACTGACGACAGGGCGACTATGACCCAGCTGTGCTGGATTTATGAGTGAGTCTATTTTTCCCACCCGGGTTTTGTGTGAGGTCTTAGATTAACATCGGAACCGCTAGAGCGATTAAGCCGTTTGGTCGAGTAGATGTAAATCAGAAACCTTGCGCCACTTTTAGGCCTCTGATGACGACGGTTCAGTCGAAACGCTAGGCCGAAATAAACATCCACCTACAACCTCGTGTTTGGGACAGTACCAATATACGGCTGAAACTTAACCATCCCGCGAAGAAGAGAGAGAATGGAGGCTGTTAAAGTTGTTCGGTGACGCAAGTTTATAAAAGCTGATTCTATGTAGCACACGCACCTGCAGTTCACACATAGCCATTCTATCCGCTGCGATGGCCTTCTCTATCTGCTCCCGAACACTGGCAAGTTGTGAAAGTCGCTCCGAGAACTGTTGCGCTAAAACAAGAACAAGATCTCATATAAAAACTATTTTAAATGGAATCACAATCACTCATTAAGGAAAAATTAAAAGTACAAAGAATGTAGGAATAACAACTGTGCTTATTTCTATCATCACGATATTCGTAGGGGTGATATCCGCTCCTCCAGGATGTTTCACTGGAAACTGCTCACTCCTACAGCCTGTGAGAGCACAGACACGCGAGTGCAGCCGACAGGCCCTTATGACACAGCCGGTCTTTGAAGATCACATATCATGTCACATAGCTGATGGCGTTGCATGATTAGCGACTTAATACTACAGGATGCGCATTAATTATGGGAATCAAATAATCAAAGTGCCATAGTAACAAACAATTCGAAACGAAGAAAAACACTTCGCGATCTTTATTAACACAATGACGACAATACGCAGCATTTATGCTGCGTAAGAAAGCGGTCGCTGGGACACACGCATCATTTTCGATGGGGAACTTTCGCCTCGATTTTCGTTCAAAGTGAGGCAGCAAAAAGAGCAATTCTGTAGGATAGTGTCGGGTACAATACACAGCATAAATGATGCGTACGCAGCAACTAGCTTAAAAATCAACTGTTCCTCGCGCGCACCTCTTCGAAACGTGCGATGTCTTCAATGCGTTAGGATTATTAACATTCAAAAATTAGAATCGTCATTCAAAGTGCCCTCCTCTTACGCGGATGCAGCTTCTATGACGAGTCACGAAAGCGTAACGCAGGTGGCACGCACCAGAGTATCGTTTTCAGTGACGAGAAAATGTTCACAATAGAACCTATTGTAAATCCACAGAACGATCGCATCCTCGCAGCAAATAAGAGGCATGCTATTTCTAGAGGAAAAATCACCGTTAAAACTGCACATACGAGCTCTGATTTGGTTTGGAGTGCGACAACATCAGATGGGAAGACGTCACTGGTGTTCATCCATGATGGAGAGAAGACCAATAAGGAAATGTACTTGAAATCGGTCCTGGAGAAAATTTTGAAGCCATGGCCATTTCTCAATTCGAAGACAGGCCATGGTGCTTTCAGCAATGCACACAAGTCGAGCGTCGCCCAGTAGTGATAAAACACGAGCTCGCAAATATCATCGTTCACGAGGAATAGCCATAAAATTCTCCATATCTGAGTCCACTTAACATTTCGGCCTGGTCAGTTTCAGGGCGCAAGATTTTACAAGGAAAGGTTCCCAACTCATGGTGAGGTTTTGCGATGCCATTTTGACAGGATGAAGGGCCCTGTGAGCGGAGTCCACAACTACAGTCAGTTCTTGCTGACCGCTTTTTTAAAGACCTGAAAAGGAGGTGTGAAGACGTGTGCGCAACACTCGTCAACTTCTACGACAGCGCACGAGATGTATCTCGGTGGCGCAGTCGGTAGGAGTGCCGCCTCGTAAGAGCACACCGGGGCTTTTCAGTTCCGTCCGAGTGCTGCCAATATTTTGAACGTTTTAGTTTGTTTTTACTACGCTTTCTCATGATCACAGAAGGTAATTTTAGACCATCAATGCTTACAACAAACCAAGCCTGTCTATTTTCGCCTTCATATGTGCTAATTTTTCAACTATTTATATCTGTACCATCATCATTTCATGCCGTATCACCAATAATACTGTAGTTGCACACAAATGCGCTTACCTTACGGTTGAATATTATGAACCCAGGTCATGTCGGTACATAAGTGCACTAAAAATGTTGTTCTCACCTGAACGTGTTGTCGGTCGACAACTTTCCATCCGGAATATGTTACATGCAGCCGAGATGATATATTCAAAGTAGGTAACGGACAAAATATTGTACAAAAAGGGTACCACCCGTTACTTTTCTTTTGATTGCAGATTATAAGCCAAACCTACCGACAGTTCTGCGACCTACCGACAGGGAAATAAATAATAAATATCGACTTTTAATTTAATAATATTTAAGACTTTTTAATCCCAGAGGAATGATATGGTGCAGGTATGAATAGTTGAAAAACTAGCACATGTGAAGGCGCAAATAGACAGCCTTGGTTTGTTGTAAGCATTGATGATCTAAAATTACCTCCTATGATCATGAGAGAGTGTAATAACAACAAACTAAAACGTGCAAAAATACTGGCAGCACTCGGACTCGAACTGAGAAACCCGCCGGTGTGCTCATACGAGGCGGTACTATTACCGATTGCGCCACTGAGGCACATCTCGTGGGGTGTCGTAGAGGTTGACGAGTGTTGCGCACACTCCTTCATACCTCTTTTTCAGGTCTTCAAAAAACCGTTCAGCAATAACTGACTGTGGTTCTGGACTCCGCTCTCAGAGCCCTACATCCTATCACAAATTGGTATCGCAAAAGCTCACCATGAGTTGGGAACCTTTCCTTGTTGGATACAAGGTACAACAACTTTGATTCGCTCAAAGCTGCACTTATAAAAGCGTGGAATAATTTCGACGAGGACTACTTGCGTGCCAACTGCGACGCCTTCGTGGCTCGTCTGAGAAGTTGCACTCGCGAAATAAGAATGCACTTTAAATGAAGATTGTAATTTTTGACTGCTAAGGACCTTAGTAAAAATTGCGAAGTGTAGCTTGATAGTGATACCGTTATTGTTGTGATAAGAGCCTCTCCGTTGAGTTCCTCTATAAAAGGGCTCACTGGTGAGGTCGACAGTTTAGCTGAGTTTTCTTGTTCTGTTGTGGGTTGATATAAACCCTACTTTCCAAGGCGGTTCGGTTACAGCGAACAACGGCAAGGCAGCAGACCTCTCCAATCGAGGAAAAGAGAAGAAAACATATACTACTCCGACCATAGGGAGGGGTAGTTGACTGAAGTGCTTTTCTCCGTTTTAATTGTTTGTGCTACTATCATCATCATTTTCATTAGCGTCTGTCTCGCTTGGTGGCGGGGTGCGCTCTTCTGGTGTGGTGACGCCAGTTCTCCCGATCAAATGCTTGATCAGGGTGCCCACCAGCCATCTTTAAGTCAATGTGCAACGTATCTAACCAACGTTGCTTCGGGCGTCCCCTGTGCCGCTTTCCAGGGACCTCAAGGTTCAGGCCAATCTTACGGACGATGTCGTCGTTAGCGCGAAGGACATAGCCGTACCATCGAAGACGAGCTTCGCGCAGCTTCTCGGCTATCGGGGCTACACCGAACCTCTGTCGTATGACGTCGTTGGGAACGCGGTCCAAACGCGTAATTCCGGCAGTCCACCGTAACATGTTCGTTTCCATTACACTGAGGCGGCTTTCAATTTCCTTCGTCACGGGCCAAAACTCGGCACCGTACGTCGCAACTGGGCGGACGACTGTTCTATAAACCTTCGATTTGAGGTGCTCAGGCATTGTCCTGTCGCAAGGCACCACAGTAAACGAGCGCCATTTGGACCAGGCTGCACTCTCACGTACGTTCACCTCCAACTTTAGGCTGCCTTCGGACGTGATCGTTGATCCGAGATACTTGAAAGATGTAGCTCGTGAGAGCTCAGTACCATTGATTTTAATAGATCCGTGCTCATTCACATCCGTCAAGTATTCCGTCTTTTTGACGTTTAGCTTGAGTCCGAACAATGCCAAGCGATCGCACCACGCCTGTGCCTGTCGCTCGAGTTCGGTTTTGTCTTCACATGCAAGCATGACGTCATCGGCATACAGAAACGTCCAAGGTGCCGCCATTTGGAGATCTCGTGATATTGCATCCATCGCGACGACGAAGAGCAGTAGGGATAGCGCAGATCCCTGATCCACCCCTACAGAGATGGGAAATTCCGTCGAGGTGCCCGCTGGCGCTCGCACTCGACTCCTTGGGCAAGAGTACAGGATGCGCACCCACTCAATAAGCCTCTCCAGGAACACCATGTTCTCGCAACGCGTACCATATAACATCTCGCTGAACGCGGTCGAAGTCCTTCTCCAAGTCCAGGAAGGCAAAATGCACCGGTTTCTGTTTCTCGTGGTGCTTCTCTAGCAGAAGACGAACGGCGTGAATGGCATCAACACTGCCACAGCCAGAGACGAAACCACACTGATTCCTGGAAAGCTGGACGACATCCCGGATACGTCCATCGACAATTCGCTGAATGATTTTCACGGTGTGCGAAAGAAGGCGAATTGGACGGTAACTAGAGCAGTCCGCACGACTGCCCTTCTTCTTCCAAATTGGGATGGTCGTGATTGGCTGCCAGCTCTCGGGCACTTTCTTCTCAGCAACAACCTGATTGAAAAACTCTGTCAGCCAGTCAGCAGGGCACCAGCCCTTCGATATCCACAGGACAGGTCGGCTGGCAGATCATCGGGACCAGTGGCTTTGCCTGACTTCATCTTCTCCAGAGCTGCTTCGGTTTCGCTCACTGTGATCTTCTGAACGGGACCGTATACAGGAGATGCAAAAGGAATAGCAGGATGGTCAAATTCAACATTCGAGATTTCCTCGAAGTAGTCGTGCCATCGCTTCACAGCCCTCTTACGAT
Organism: Heligmosomoides polygyrus bakeri; assembly: GCA_947359475.1. Taxonomy (NCBI): domain Eukaryota; kingdom Metazoa; phylum Nematoda; class Chromadorea; order Rhabditida; family Heligmosomidae; genus Heligmosomoides; species Heligmosomoides polygyrus. Next base: position 47,895,484 of record OX375867.1, on the reverse strand, counting down.
CCATCAGAAGACGTCCGTTGTCGTCATTAATGCCAAAGAATTTCTCGATGTCTTCTGCTTGGCACAGCGAGCTCTCGCAAGTCGGTAAAAATAAATACGATAAATACGATAATAAAGATAATACCGATAAATACGTGATAGAGCCGTTTGTGCTACTATGACACTTCGATTATTTGAGGCTCATAATTAATGCGTACCCTGTACGGTGCTCGCGTGGGCCGATGCGCACTAGCAAAGCCTAGGCAAGTATGAGAATATGCGAGGATCTCTGTGCACTGACGGTGTCAGGGAGAAAATGCCCGAATCTCACGGTATGCGTTGCGTGCGGAGAAAATGACCGCACCAAGGGAGAAAATGTCCGCATCTGTGAAACAAAATGACAGTGTCAACGTGGGCTCCCATATCGATTCATCGCTTCGCGCGATTGATATGGGAGCTTACATTAGGCTTCGCTCGAGGTGAGCGATGGTATGACATGGGCCTAATGATATGCTCCCATATCGATCGGGCGGCGCGATGGGTTCGAAATGGGAGCATATCATTGGCGTCGCTCGGGGTGAGCGGTGGTATAACAAAGGCCTAAGATAATACATCGCTAGTCCAACTTTCGTAGCGTTTCAATCAAATTTGAGCTTCAATAAGAAGTACTGCACCGTAAGTCCTGTTCATCCTATGGCAAATGAAACGCTTAGAGCGGCGTCATTTCGTTTTTTTTTTGTGAAAGCTTTTAAGTAGCAACCAACCAGGTATTCTCATACTTAAATCCTTCTACCAGCAGTGTTCCGGAGTAAGAGAAACTTCAAAAACAAAGGAGTTTCAAAATATGTATCAAACATCCCCTAAGTCCGCAGTTTTGATCCTCCCTGAACAGGTTCCGTTCCAAAAATGTTGTCTTCGGAAATTGACATGCTATCGTCCCGCACCAGTGGACAACACAGTAGCCATTGTTTTTGCTTTGGCATCATCAGAATGTACTAAAAACGCTGCAACGATATTTTTAATGAACGGTGCTTTCAATTTTTACTCTCTTACCGTATCCTGGCTTACCGACGGTCTGTACTAATTGCATTTGAGCAGAAATCGATATAGACGTAGGTATATCGCGTACTTGGAATAATTCTTAACTATCTTGTGTTTCATAGTAACTTTGGTGGAGCCGCTGGGCTGACAGTAGGAAATAAGAAGATCTGTTATCTCTTAAATATGCATAGCTACACCGTCACATTGCAGAAAATGCAAAAATCCTATTATGTCTACAGTGGCAGGAGCTCCATATCTTGCTGCGTCAAACATTTTCATGCATTGGCAGCCACTGCATACATTGTTGTTTCAAACAAGCATCATTGTTGTTTTTCCTCTTCAAATTATAATCGTATTACTGCCCACAATCATGCGATCAAGTGGAAATGTAGCAATAGACGTACACCATTCTGAGAAGTATTTGCGCGTTTAGCTGGTGTGGTTTCGTACGACATTCCGTAAACTTCAAGTGATGGAAAATGACCACAATGCTCTTTTTAGCATGCGCAAGTGTCCCAGTGAGGAATTGGTATTAATGGCTAGTCACCGACGCGAAGGTCGTTCCGTATGAGACTGCACACGGCATGTCACGCAACATTTACCCCAGACCTGCAGTATGAGAATCGCTCTTCTGAGCGCGATGCAGGCCAAGTGAAGCCGTCCAGCAAAAATGTGAACAGTGAACACTGCAAGTCACTCATCATCATGACTTAAAAGAGGAGTTTGAGTCACGTGGTGATGAGCAATTCCTTTATGGACTCATGAAGGTCCATCATCGCCAGATGGAGGGCGTTGAAAAGACTTTTGGCACGAGTGACGGTAACGGTCGTCGCTTTGTGAGCGGTAAAAAAAACTTTGAATCGATGGCACACTACCTCGCGGAAATTTCGATGCTAGAACTACCGTCCAGCTCGTTTTCTTTGGTAGTGCATGAAGATCATTGAGCGAATTGTCGATAAACGCATCCGCGTCATCGTTCAGCATTCTACCAACCAGTGTAGCGTCGAAGTTGTTCGATGTCGTATGTCTTCTGATAGAGAAACGCGGCGAAAAAACAAGGCAGCACATCTTGTCTTCATTGACTTGGAGAGTACTTCGGTCGTGTTCCGCATGAAGTGATATAGTGTGCTTACAGCAGCATAAGACTCCCGAAGAGCCCATTGAGCTGGTGCGGCTACTCTACTCTTGTCGAAGGAGTCGAATGCAAGCGACGGCAGCGACGATGATTGAGATTGCCATGTCGGATTTTGCCAAGGGTCTACGCTTTCCCCAGTGTTCTTCATCGTCGTTATGATTGCGATCTCACGTGATCTTCGCCAGCCAGCTCCTTGATCTCTAACGATGTCATGTTGCTAGCGAATACAAGATTGTACTCCAGCGGCAGGTACACGAGTGGGGCGATCGTTGGGAGAGGTTTAGATTCAGAATCAACGTTGAAAAGACTGACGAGGACGAGTCCAGCTCCATTAAGATAAACGTTATCCAACCGCCACGTATCTTGGTTCTCAAGTACCTGGGATCAGCAATTGTGTTCGATGGCATTCTTCTCGTGAGCGCGTGCTGATCCAAATGACGCTCTCTGACGGGCGCTGTGAAAAAAGATAAGGAGCGCCTAAGACGAAGATCTATAGAGCTGTCGTCCGATAAGTGGCTATTTACGGTGTTGAGCGGTGGCCTATGATTCAAAAAATAGTAACGGAAACGATGATGCTGCGGTGGAGGATTGAAGTAACGCGTTTGAATCAAGTACTTGACGACTCCATAAGCATCGCTGGTTTGATACGCTGCCTGCGAATTCAACGTTAGCTAAAACACCCTGTCCGATGATGATTGCCGTTTCAGATGTCTGAACGCAATTTTGGACAAATTTTCTTCTACGAATTCTAATTTGTTATCAGTGCAGTTGAAACGACCCGTAACATCAACGTTGCATTTAGGGAGGATTTTGCTACAGAACGCACAATTCGCCACTAGTTCGAAAGGTTTCGATCTGGAGATGAAACTCTCGAAGATGAAGACCGCCATCACTCCTCACTCAAAGTCGTAGTGGAGGCGGATCTGCGTCAAACTGTGAGAGAGCTAGCGCAGCATTTCGGTGTTGACGGCAGCTCCATCGGTCTCACTTGAATGCGATCGAAAAAAAAGAAATTTGATAAACGAATCTCGCACGAACTGACCGCAGGGCAGATGGTGAAGCACCACGACACCTGTGTTTCGTTAAGGCTGCGCAATCTAAGGGAGCGTTTTTGGGGACACTGGTCGTCGCTCTGCACAATGGCTGAACAAGATTGAGACCGAAGAAGACCATGGTGGACATTGGCTGGTATAGTCCACTACAAGTTATTGGAGTCTGGAGAGACTATCACAGCGGGGAACCACTCGAAACTGAAGTGATGCACCATAAGTTGATTGAAAAACAGCCGGCTTTGGTCAATCGAAGAGGCCCAATCCTACCGCACGGCAACGCGCGTCCGCACGTTTCAAAAATTGTTGTCCTGAAACTGGATGAATTGCGATACGAAACTCTGCCACATCCAGCATATTCACCAGATCTGTCCCCTACCGATCAACATTTTTCAAGCATTTAGATCGTCTTGTGAAAGATAAAAAATTCAGCAACAAAGATGATGTCGAAAATGACTTCAACGCTTTCATGGCCTCCAGAGCTCCGGATTTCTAGGCTACCGGCATGGATAAATTTGTTTCTTGTTGGCAAAGATGCGCTGATTCTAACCATTATTATTGATAAGGTTCATTCTAAGGTGAGTTATGATAATTTGAATATTCGTGTTGCAAACGCTCATTTATTTCTTGACAACCTAATAATAGTAGGATCGCGTTTAAAAATACCCCCCCCCCGTGCAATCGATTCGGTCAGGTGTTCGCGGTGGAGTGCGGAAACTTCTCTCGTACGCTTTTGTACGCCCGCGATGGCATCGCAGGCAAGCGACTCGGGGGGCAGTGGGTAGTGGCAGCGCTTCGGCGAGTGGGGTCGAGGAGCGCAAAGCAGCACGGGGGTCACCTTGTAATGAATGGTCATCCGCCTTGGTAGGAATGCTCGTGAATGTCAAATTACATCAGAAATAGCCTACCTCAGTTCACCACTGGGGTAGAACACACCAGTGCTGTGTAAAATTTTTAATTTTGTGCAATACAGAATGGAATAAAGGGCTGAATTTCATGGTGACCCCCCCCCAAGCCGCCTAGCGCCGTCGGGGTTCGGTTCTCCTGCGTCGTGGCATTTTTGCATTTCAAATTACTATTTGGATTTGAGAGTTTTTGACGTCCACACAATTTGCTGGCGTTTGCTGCGCATTTTTTCCACCTGTAGTGCAGCACTCAGCCGCGGACTCCTGAGCGACAGAAGCAGTTTCATACGAGCAGCTTGGATGTCACCCACCCTGGAGTCCTTTGTCGGCGCAACACGTGGACGAGGGGGCAGTCCTTGGCTTCGACCGCCATGAGCATAGCAGTCGGGTTTGGTGACGTGGGATTTCCCCCATTGTACGCGTACGTACGTATAATGCAAGTTGCACCGAGAGGGGCCTAGGTCAAACTGGTAAAAACCCGTAACTTTTTCGAGTACTGATGGACTGCCCCCTCGTCCCTACTTGCGCCCCTTTGTCTATCCAGGAAAGTTGGACGACACCGACGGCGCGTCTTCTGAATCCCGACGTTCAGAAACGTTTAGAAACGCTATCCAGCAGTAGACGATCCAAACGCGCCGGACGCCTTGTCCCGCGTCGGCTCCACTGTGCGGTGCGCAAGCGCGCTCCAACGCGAACACCTGACCGAATCGATTGCACGGAGGGGGTATCTTTAGACGCGATCATAATAGTAGTAGAAGTAGGAAGAAGTAGAAGTAGAAGAGGTAGTAGTAGTAATAGTAGTATAAGAATGAGAAGAAGACTGTTGCTAATAATACTTCGAATGATATCTGTGTAAAGGCATAGAAGTGGACGCACCTTGCTCGTGAAGACGATGCAAACCCTGTAGCTTCTTCAAATTGCTTGGCATTGCAGCACAGGCAACGTCCCATTTGCTCATGAGTTCCAACAAATCGTTGACCTTTGTTTCGAGGTCGCTATCCACCGACTTTTGTCTCTTGTCGTCAACCTGAACCTTTGCTTGCAGTACTATTGCATAGTTCGGCCTGACTCCAAAATTGCGCCGAGGCCCCACACGAGAAAAAACTGCTCAAGTGCTGCTATACTACCACCATCTCCTGGTCTACCTTAAAGATTCTCCTGCTCACTACTGTCACCACCCATCCACTACTACGAAGCCATCCAAAGAACTTGGGAATCGTCCCTGCAAACGGATTATCTGGTACAGTTCAACCTGCCGTATCTCCACCGCCACACAAATCTTAGCATAGTGTCATCCTGCTCGCTATACATCTGCCCTACATGCCTAGCTGATAGCTGGGCTACACTGCAGCAGTATTTGAAAGCTCTCTAGAAATCGCAGGAGTTCTGCAAAATTGGAGATAAACTGTTTTACAAAAACGACACAATTAAATATCCGACGCTTTGCGGGTTAGGGGGAGGAGGACACTCCTATACATAGACTTCTTCAATGCACAGCTCACGATACGATAGCATGTAGCGCTTTCCTGAAAGAAACAGAGCTAGGAAATTTCATCATCGCAAGCCCCTCCTTAACACGCATTGCGCTAGCTATCTACGAGAATCCTTCTTCACACTTCCATAATAAAAACAGCCCATCATATTTGTCTTTGACCACGATAGATCTCAAACTACAACACCAAATAACAAGCTAGCTCCTAGCTGTCATAACCAATCACCTGGTCCAATTTTGAGATGATGGAGTTCAGCTTCGTTTCCATACCATCAACAAACGAAGGGTTGAGGGCATCTAAGCGGAATCTGAAGTACTCTACCTAGTTATTTTCCATCAGACAACACTTGCCTCCAACAGATAGGTTCGGTAAGTGATAATAATGAGGTTCAATAATTCCCATTCAGAACTTCATGAGTGCGTCTTGAACATCTAGATTTACCCATCAAAAGAGCTTACCGAATATCTTCCATTGAATCAGCTATCGGCTGACAACTGGAGTCCACTTTACCAACTAAACTTTCAATTCGACGTATCCGTAGTTCCATTGATAAGAGCTAAAACAGGCAACTATACGACAGTATCTAAAACGGGTAATATAATAAATGAGTGAATGGATTGGTGTGAAATGCGCTTTTGAAGCCACTCTGATAGGTGCCTGAAAAAGAGTTCCCCACTTCGTGATAAGGAACTCCACAAGAGAATTCAAGAAATTCTCAGCATTGTGTGAAAAAAAATCGCCGTATTCAGAGGACAAAACCTATGCAAAATGGTGGCTGGCTGAAAGCAAACACACCTTGCCGTTTGCAGAGGTGTCGACTGCCGCAGAAGGCGCATTGTTCTTTTTGGGCAGAGGAAGACCACCAGAAGACTTCGACACTTTCACAGCCTTAATTGTTGCGGAAAATTTCTCGATAAGAAAAAAATCAAGAAAAATCACGCGAACTGTGAACGTAAAAAGAATGCACAAACCTTCAGTTCTCCAGCAAGAGCAGCTACCGAAGCTTCGTTTACAACGGATGCGTCTTTAGGAGAATCGTCCTGAAAATAAGCAACGAAAATACCTGGAGCATTGCATCAAGAATGTCTCTACTATCGATGTTCCAATAAATGATCACACAGCTTGGATGGCTGACTCATCACTCATTCTTTTGCACTGAGTATTCAGCTCTTGAACTTGAACAAACCGCGGAAGAAACAAATCAGCTTTTCTGTGATTGCGCTGCTTTCAAACCGATGGTGCATCCAGATTTCGAAACAGCATCGAAACTGGATTCTATTTGGGAAACAGGACTCAAAGTACTCCCAAAAGTTGAGTGTCAGCGCCTAGATGTGCGCTACCTCGCTAGCTGAGAGAGCGCATGTTAAAAATGCATGCATTGCGTCAGGACGAAATACCTACAGCATGCAGGTAAGCTGGAGGGTAACAGTGCCCTCCAAATGAAAGAAATCGATCCGCTTATTCAGCCAGTGCACTGCGATGCTCGATTGAACGCACTGGCAATTGATCTGTGGTGTAGAGCTGCCTTTCTACTTACCAAAAAAATGTTTTTGAAACATAGAAACAAAGCTGCTGGATCAATAAATAAATAAGGAGCACCTTGGAATTGCATATTCATAGCTAGAAGCGTGTCCTATCGAACGGTTTGAAGATCCATGGAAAATGAGAAGTCATGCGTCAAACCAGAGTTGTGATTCACCGGCTATTCACATTTGATCTCAGAAATGAGACATCTTCAGAGAGGGCTGATCAATGTTAGGCATCCGGCCATGGACTATTTGGAAAAGATGTACTACCGAATAGTGTAAGACCGCAAAAGCTTTCGAAAGTGTTTGAATCAAGAAACTAATTTTTAAAGCGAAACATGCATTTCTTCAATTTCCCTAACAATCCCAGATCTGGCTTTGAGCGCCAATTCTAACTCAGAGTTCTATAAGCAGTATATTGGTAACAGTGCCCTCCATATGTGTTAGCAAAGGAATCTACGGAAATTTTCTCGTCAGCTAATGCGAGCTCCATTGCATTTTGAACAGTTTCTTCCTACTTACAGAAAGATTTTGCACAAATGCCGACGCCGTTGTTACACTAGCAATATTTGAGAAGTCATCCAGAGGTCCTGCTATTCGTACCATTAGATACGAATACCAGCGCCTTTTACCTTTTACATGTTGCAGCGGAAAGGTACATGCTGTATTGCCTTCCTCCTGAATTCATTAACGGTAATTTAGTCTCTGCCACCATTTCTGACATATTTATGAGAAATTAAATGAAGTAATGATTTTCGTGTTCTTTCTGTTTCCGTTTTTCGTTTTCCGGTTTACGCCCATTTTTGAGCTCTTCCGTTTCGCATTTCTTTTTCCGCTTACCCCGAAATAAAATTTCGCACATCCCTGATTGTGAGCCTTTCCAATTACGAAATTTCAAATAAAGATCTTCTCAAAGGCCTGTTCCCAGTGTCGCCTTTGTTAACTAGTTTGATTTCAGTTCTGCTACCGCTGCCAAAGCGAGTATGTGGAGTCCCCCCCCCCCCTTTAAGTAGCGGCTTCGCCGGCGCCGACGCTGGAATGTGCGGGCCATGCTAGGCTAGCTGGCTTCGCCGGCATCGCATCCGCGGGCCACGCCGGCTCCGCCAACGCTGGATGCGGGCCACGCTAGGGATGTAGCCCAAACCTTGCTACGGATGCTTCCTTACCCAGTGTGGGTCGCCGGCTTCGCCGGCGCCGACGCTGGGTGAGGAAGGGCTTCGCCGGCAACCAACGCTGGGTAAGGAAGCATCCGTAGCGTTGAGCACGTTGAAACTTGCGCATACTCCAGACCGATTCCTAGCTTGTACCACTCACATCTTACGAGGAAGGTCAAAGAGGTCACCGTGGAGTTTCTCAAAGCGACCTATATAGGGTGGTAGGGCGTTGTCTGGGAAGCACCGTAGTGGTTTCCAAATTTCCTGCGGACCTCTGGGTTGGTCAAAAATGGCAAAAAAAAGTACCGCTTCAGTGCGGGCCGATAACGCAAAACTGACGCCTGGAATACCCTTGTCGTGCCCACAAATGGTCCTACAAAAGGTTTGGAGCTTCGACCATCGCTAGAACCTAGGAATTGATTAATTCCTAATTGAAGCGAGACGGCGCATTCACGGGAGGAGCGCGCCACTGTCGGAAAAGCGACTGGGTGGTCGAGTGGTTAGCGTGGCGGTCTTGCGGGAGAGTGGTCGAGGGTTCGATTCCGGCAGTGTGGTTTCTGCATTACTGGGCGCACATCTTGCGTTTTTGCCACCGCGAAGTGCTTTTATGTCCCTACTACGTGTCATATTCGATTTCCAACCCTGATTTCAACCTTCTGTGATGCGATTTTACTTCAAAACCCAAGTCACGCTAATGAGTACGCAATAAACTGTTTAACAGTTGTGGTAACGTTCTATGAAACACGCGAAGCAATGCAGCTTCTGACACCAGCAGCAGCGGATAAATGCCAAGGAAGAGCAGCCGGAAGCTTCCTGGCAGGACGTGTCGACAGGCACTTCATCGAAGGCGTAGTCCGCTGGTGTTGAGAAGTGTCCCGGATGCGTCTCCACATATCCAGCTGCCACACACGCGTGCTACATGTAGGCATACGCTGCTCGCCTACTCAAACATGTGCATCTTGTTTGGGAAGTTTTCATGTTATGGACATATGTGTTGTATGTTAGACATATACCATATTAGTTTTGGAAATGTTTCTTGTCTTGATCTATTGTGATCTATTGTGAATATGACACCTAGTCGTGACATAAAAGCACGTTACGGTGGCAAAAACGCAAGACGTGCACCCAGCAATGCAGAACCCACACTGCCGGAATCGAACCCTCGACCACCCTCCCGCAAGCCCGCCACGCTAACCACTCGTCCATCCAGTCGCTGGTGCCCCACTGGCGCGCTCCTCCCGTGAATGCGCCGTCTCGCTTCAATTAGGAATTAATCAATCCCTAGGTTCTAGCAATGATTGAAGCTCCAAACCCTTTGCAGGACTATTTGTGGGCACGACAAGGGCATTCCAGGCGTCAGTTTTGCGTTATCGGCCCGCACTGAAGCGGTACAGTTTTTTGCCATTTTTGGCCTACCCAGAAGTCCGCAGGAAATTTGGAAACCACTATGGTGCTTCCCAGACAACGCCCTACCACCCTTTATAGGTCGCTTTGAGAAACTCCTCGGTGACCTCTTTGACCTTCCGTATTAGTATAGCACGCAGAAGAATGTCCTCAGCACTCCTTATTCGTCTAGCGTTGTGTTCACAGCCTATTGCAGCTCGTCAAGCCCAAAGAAATGTCTCACATTTCTGTCCAGTCGTCGTGCTTCGAGCCGCTAGGTGTGGCGAATTCCGGAGAAGGTGACTTCATTAGCCACTAATTTTGAGGGAATGGCAATTGTCCAAGAGTTGACTGACTGATAGAAACATCTCGCCTTATTTGAAGCCCTTTCGTCGCATTATGCACGCAGCTCCCTCGCGGTCGATTAAGTGTGAGAGAAGCGATATCACCGCTGAGAAAGTTGATAACAATTGGGCGCGAAAGGAAGCCCGGAAAATGGTTGCAAGGAAGAGGTGTACAGTTGAAAGGGAATGGGAGGTGGAAAGGTGAGAAGGAGAGGGATACTGCTGCCTAACTCAACGTCGAGGCAGTAGCGATAGAGCAGGGGTGTCAAAGGCTCGGGCGTCCTATACTGGCTAGCCGGCTTAATCACCCAAATTTGGGGACATTTGGCAATTGTCCAAGACCTCATAACTGCCGTAGATAGTGTGGAAACCTCATCATGGGGTGTTCGTTGGTGATCAACACCGTAGCCGCCGTAGTGTTGAAATATCATCATTGGGTGGTCGTTTGTGATCAACACCGACGGTCGTCCGGAAGTGCGAGCGTCGTCGCAGTCAACACCGTCGGTCGTTCGCAAGTGCAAGCGTCGTCGTAGTCAACACCGGTTCGAAACCGCTGCCTGCCACGCTGCCATGTTATGGTGCTTATGGTGGACGGTGGCGATACGACGAACGTTCAGATATGGGGTCAAGGCGAACCGATTCAGACAGTAGCGAAGCGCTTCAGACAGTGACTAATGCCTTCCTCCTTTATATATGGTGGGATGCTCTCGAAATCACGCCATGCAGTCGTTTCCGGAATTGTTTACGACGCCGCGTTTGTACTGAAGACATCATTTGAAAATAGGCTTTCAATGAATAAAAGCAAGATTCTGTGCTACTCTACCGCTGGGGTGTAGCAATGCAGGGGAAGTGATGAATCGCGTGCACCTAAGATAAGGGTCCTTGATTCGAGTCCAACACAGGTAAACCTATCCTCCCATCCTTCAGGGGTCGGTAAATCGGCATCAGACCTGTCTGGGATGAATACAAGCCTGAGGTATCGACAGGCCTCAGCGAGCCGTGCGCAGGTCAAATACGCATTCGAAATGCCTCTCCACTCCCGCAGAGGTATAAAGCGTGACGCATTCGAAACAGGGGTCGACTATCTTTATCCTTTATTTCGCCGGTCTTTCATCTAAGTAAGACTCATGAGCACCTCCGAATACTTGAAACTTTGAGGGAGAACCAGGGTGCGTCGAGAAGTAGGAATAACAAATTGGGAGCCGTTTTAGCTTTCATGCAAGAAAAATAAAATTTCTTGTACGCGACAGTTTCCAAAGTATGAGGCAGTAGGAAGCCATAAATTACGCAGCAGGCATGCATTCGCGCATACCTATAATACACTGCATCCCGATATCGAGGATGTCACGTGTACCTGTAATCCTGAATCTGTGCGAGTTAGGACACTTTCTTCGCACGCTACTAACGCGGCTGCCCAATTTCGAGCGCCACCTTAAATGCTAGCTTGGAGAAAGTTCCCTAAGCAACAGAAATTGCTGCTACTCAAGATGGAGAATTAGGAAACTTTCGAAGCCAGACTTCATGCATATGACTTTTTCTAACAAAAGAGCAAGCATTGCGATACAGTAAACAACAGATGTTGTGGATAGGTTAAAATGAGCAACAAACTTTACTGCATCTAAAACAGCGGGAACTTTCAAGCCACTTACGCAGTGTAAACATTTTTAGGGGTTTTTAAATACATCTTGTATATAAACTCTAATACAGAAGCCACAATACCTGTAATTGCCTTGCCAGTTCGTCAATTTCGCAAGCTATTCTGTTGTACTTCTGTTCTGCGCTCTCAGGCTCATTATATTCTGTAAATGTGTTGTGTTAACCGGCTAGTTTTTATAAATCAACAGAAAGAAAAATGCTGAGATTCTCCTCATTTAAAATCAAATTATTGCTGCGCCGTTCTAATTTCTTGATTGCGATAAGAGGCGCTTTACAGAGCACCGTCCAATCCGATCTCCTCATTTCTAGGCCACTTTTACACCTAGTATGAGCATCCTAAAACCGTCCTTGTCTCGACGTACTGATAGCATAATCCCTTATTCTTCATAATGATTAAAAATGCTTCTCATTGTAAGAAACGTAGTTTCGTAAAAAAAAAGTTCCAATGTATTGAACACACTTTTGATTCGTCCAAAAAACTTGTTTCTAAGGAGATTTTCGGCACTAGTGTACTTAATGTACCACACTAAATCTTGTTCAAAATGGGTCTACGAGGGGTAATCTGCCATGGGAAGAACGAATATCTTAGTCGTTTTTTGCGGAAATGCCGTATAAGCCCATTATATAAGTTCGAATCGCCCAAGCCCTTGCGAAATAGCGCGCGCTGGTAAGAGACGCAGAGACTCCGCCCCTACACATAGCGAATGTAGATGCAGTCTTATTTCCTCGTTTCGATCACAGATTCGGGTCTTATTTTCTTCCGAATTGGGCAAGGGAGGGAACTCTAGGATGAAGACAATTTTAGCACGGGCTAGTGGGCCCCCACCTCGGAGTCCCTTCCCCTTCCCGATTCTGTGCCCTCCAGGGCACGGAACAGCTTTCATTGCTTTTCGCTTTCAAAGCTTCTGCCCCCGGCTGAGCTCTGCTGCAGACTAGAAACGGCGAAATAGTGCGCGTCGGTAGGAGACGCATACTCTGCGTCTCTTACTAGCGCGCGCTATTTCGCAAGACCTTGGGCGATTCGAGCTTAATATAGCGGGCTTATACGGCATTTCCGCAAAAAACGACTATGATATTCGTTCTTCCCATGGCAGATTACCCCTAGTAGACCTATTTTGAACAAGATTTAGTGCGGTACACTAGGTACACTAGTACCAGATTTTCCTCCAACAAATGCAACTGAAAACTGACCTTTTCCAACAATCTCCAGGACATACATTGAGCTGCCGTAAGATTTTCCACGTCTTTTCGCAATCGAGTCCGAGAAATCTGACCAAAGGTGGATGGAAAAGAAGTCTGAATGAGACTCAACCCGCCCACAAGCATAACTAACCTATCTCTCGTGTGTTCAGAGTACGATCCTTGAAACGTTTCCGGGCTGCATCTATGTCCAAATGGATCTGAAAATAATCACGTCGGAAGAACGCCACAATGCCTCGAAGTTGTTTACTAGGAAACAAGAAAATGCCAGAAACCCTGCTCTTGTAAAACCGAATTTGTTTCAATCACGCAGCAGATATTTTATGTCCGCTTCCAAGTAACCGATATAAATACATTTTCATGGTGAGTTCGGTGAAATATGAAGCCCCTTCATGTTCTCGAATGACTGAAAACAAACCTACCAGCTCAACATTCTCATTTTCGGCCGAATCCACAACTGATTTCTGGACAAAACTGTTAATGAACTGCTCGGACTCTGGCAAATCCTCGCTCTCGTAGACATCTTCCTTTCCAGATACAGACATTGGTGTAAAACTAAAGCAACCTGCTTAAGGTGTTATACTGCGTGAGCAAGAGCGAGTGACGTCCAATGAATTATAGAAATCAGCCGGAATCTCCTGCCACCGTAATCTGCCGCGCGGTTCGAGAGCGACCTATCCTTTAAACTGCCGCGCCACCCGACCGAGCGGTCCGCAGCTGACCCTGAGCAGACTTCAGTATCATTTGGATGAATATGTTAGGAACCTTTATAACGGTACACATTTGCTTATAAAAATGACCTTAGATCAATTGCAACGGCGCTTCATCATGGGGACAACCACTTGCAGCCATGCAGGCATGCAGTGTGCATCTAGTTTCCACATAAGCAGCACTGGATCCAGTCAACGTTATCGGAAACCTTTCTTCATCCGGTTTAACCGAAAAAAGACTGAACAGTATGAGATGTCGTCCTTTCGATATTTGGAGAGCATATGTCTATAGATGTGGATTCCCTTGTCCTCCTTGCATTCAGAGCAGACATTTTGTCCAGTAACTTCTTCCTCCATGTACCGTTATGTGTGAAGAAAGATCTGAGGACGTTTGGAGGATTTTGTGTGTCTGTCAGTATCCCCGTCCTGGCGAATGTCTTTAAATTCGTCTTCACCATCTTCAAATTTTCGGCACTGCCTCAAATGGAAGTGCTAACTCCTAAATTCGTCTTCGACATGTCTGTTAATAAGAGATGTTAGTTGAGAACAGTGTTTAGGCATACTAATATTCACCGCTCCCTCTTCCTGTAAAGGCACACAAGACACCCACAACATATTTGTGCGGGAATCAAATTTAGATTAGGCGCAATGTGACAACGGAGGGGTTAGTGAAATTGAAAAAAAATATATATATATGCCTTTAAACTGCCGCGCGCTCGTGTCGCGCGGCAGTTTAAAGGACGGGACGCGCTGGATTACGGTTGCAGGAAATTCCGGTTGATTTCTATAATTCAGTGTAACGTCCGCCGAACTTGTGAAATTTAGAATTTCATGTCATGAATAGATGAAAAACAGTTAAAACACATCAGATCTGAGCCGGCGTTAGCCGACCAGGAAGTGGCAGGCAAAAATGAAGGGAAAGGATCTCAGCAAGGGACAAAGCGACAAGAAGGGAACAAATAGGTGCCAGCAAATTCCATGAACGCCCATGCTTGTGCATCTCCTGAATGAATTGAACTCGCGTCTACGTTCGTCTAAGGACACGGCTCAACCAGACGAGCGGAAAGGCGAGAGCGCAGAGAAACAGACACTCCGGCTGCGATCCAACGGCTGCGGGACATTATGTACGATGGAGGGGCGGTCTTTATGTACGAATGGTCGCCGCGCCCGCGGCGACGACTGTCGCGTGCGCGATGAGCTCCGCTGCGGTGTGGGAGCTGTGCCTCATGACTTGCTGCAGACGCTAGGTTTGAGTTGTTGATATCCCTTTCTGCTGTTGCAGGAACTGCGGGAAAACATGCTCTGGTTCAGAAATTGAGGTCGAGTTATAAAACTAAACAACGTTCGAATGCTCAATTTTATATGATGCTTCTTCAGGAAAAGCTGAAAATATGACACTATCGCAGTGAAACTGAGTTTGTATACACTTTCTAACACTTGATGTGCAAGTTTTGATGCAGGTCTAGATATCACCGACCGCTGAAGTCCCCCAATTGCGACGTCTTCTGCCGCGCTCGCCGCGCGAGTCCCCGCGTCCGCGGCGACCATTCGTACATAATGTCCGGCGGCCTGTACGATGGTATTTAAGGCCTATGTCATACCTTCGCTCACCCCGAGCGAAGGCGACGAACAGAGCGATGAGCGAAGTCTCTTCGCTAGCTTGAAGCTAGCGAATAGGCGCGCAGTTGATAGCGTTGTGTGC
Source organism: Heligmosomoides polygyrus bakeri (assembly GCA_947359475.1). Lineage (NCBI taxonomy): Eukaryota > Metazoa > Nematoda > Chromadorea > Rhabditida > Heligmosomidae > Heligmosomoides > Heligmosomoides polygyrus. The sequence goes on along the minus strand of OX375867.1, from coordinate 47,880,207 downwards.
AGCTGCGCCGTAGCATCGCTACCGATGCTACGGCTGACGCTCTGCTCAGCTCAGCGACGCGGTCGCATCGGTAGCGATGCCGTATCGCTCGAAAGTATGACACCCCGCTAGCGAGGCTTCGCTAGCGGTGGATCGGACAACTGCTACAGGCGCCTGCCCCTCCACAACGTCTGATACCGTCCCTTCCCCAATTGTGTTAGTTGTCCATCGCCTTCGCTAGCGAAGAGCGATGGTATGACATAGGCCTAAAGATACAAAACGGGAGCGACAGCGGTCGCACGCTGCGCGCCTGGCGCGTTGCCAGCTCTGTCGGCCGGTGACGGGGCAGCTCGCCCCCGAGCATGCTGAGTCATCGGAGAGGGATTCCAGAGAGGAAAAGGCCAGTGGCGGCACCTGCACTGCTTCTTTGAACTCTCGTGCATTTCATGCGCTTGCCCACGAAGGAAAGGCTTCGAGCGAGGCGGAAAGGAGGCGGCAGCAGCCCGCTCCATTATGAGCTCGCCGAAATTACTATGCTACAAGACTAGAGGTATCGTCGTGCCGACGATCCGGCCCCCTCCCCCCTCGCCCCGCCCCAACAAGGGTGCGAGGGGGTTTGCCTCGTGACTCCAGTTTCCTTTCTGCCTTAATAGATAAAGGTTGGTCGTCTGCTTTGTTCTTTCTCCTGTGTCCATAGAATCATTACCACTGAACCACTATCTTCTCCCACGGGTACACCAACCCAGAAGTCTCGCGCCCACACATTTTGGTGCAACGGCTGAACAAGCCTATTTTCCCGTGTCAAGGCGTCGCAACCTTGAGGCCAGGAATAGAGACTAGCTCAGTCAAGAGCAATTCTAAGACGGTTAACAGTTCACAAACCGCAGTCAAGCTACAGCTTGATTTCTCGCTACTCATAGCGACCAAACCTCCGGTACATAGTACGGGACGAGATTTCAATTAATTTTTGAAACAAAAGAAAAATTTTCCAATCAAACAAAATGGCTCTTCATTTTTACAAGACGCCCATTGTCCAGAGTGCAACAACTCTCAAAAATTTAGTTACTCGTTACAGCGAGTACACACCTCAGGTAGATTTTCTCGTTATAGATGAGGAATCCTACGAAAAGTGTAGGTCTACCATAGTTCTCTTGGAAAGTAGCATAAAGCACCTTAAAATTGGTCAAGAGAAACTGCAAAAACTATTTGTAGAAATCAGAGAACACTACAACAACTGTAAAAATAAAACAGAAAGAAAGGACATAATGCAGGAAATAGAACAGATTGAGCACGAATCCAAACTACACGCAACTCTTACAGAATCGGAGGAACTCACCCTTAAACTGAGTGCGCGCTTAGACGAAGTAAAGTGTGTGCGTGACCGAATGGACGTCAAATTTGGATATATCACTCAAAGAGCGCAGAGAATTGAATCCAAAAGCTTAGAAAAAGGCTTGGAAAACTCTGTAACAAATGATCAAGCCGTCGTAGATCAAAACAACGCGCAAACCACTGGAGAAGTGACGCCTTCGCCAAACTTGGATGCTCCAGACAATAACGAGCAATCCATTCAAGTGGTACCCAAACCATTCAGGTCTATCAAGCCGCCTCAAGCTTCGCTGCCTACATTCAGTGGAAATGCCGAAGATTTCCCAGAATACTGGGCTGTATTTGAGACTCTAGTTCATAAAAGCTCAGAGCTCGATGTAATGGAAAAAATTTTGATACTAAAAGAAAGTCTTAAGGGCAGAGCACAAGATTCCATAAAAGGGATCCGACTAATACCAGAAAATTATACCTGGATAATCAACACGCTTTGTGAAAAATATAACGATAGCGATGCAAAACCACAAATCGTTCAAAAACTTGTCACTATGAAACCAGCAACTAATTCTGCTGACAGTTGTACTTCAACATATGACCAAATGCAAATTTTGGTTAATCAAATGATCTCCGCTGGATACGATGTCCGAAAAACATCTGATCCTATGTGGTCAGAAACTATCCTAGCAAAATTTCCAAGGGAAATCGTCAAAGGGGTTTTGATCTTGTGCCGCACACAATCTAATCAAAATATAGATGATCTTTTGAACGCACTCAAGAACGAGATAGCGGCAAAGAGATACGTCGAAAACAGAATAGGGCACTCGATACAGGAGAGGGTCAGCACCGGCGCAACAGATAAGGCCACTTATCCGCGACCTCATAGCAATGATAAGTGCGCATTTTGCCACAGGAACAATCACGTATCTGTTGCGTGTCGCACAGTATCTGACCTAAGCACCCGCCGAAAAATGCTAAGAGATGAAAAACGCTGTTGGAAGTGCTTTTCACCAAGCCATAATAGTTTCGATTGTCAGAAACCAGATTGTCCACAGTGTGGACAAAAGCATCATGTAACTTTGTGCTACAGAAAAGAAACTTACACTTCAAGGAGTCAAAATACCACATGGAATCCTGGTCAAAGAAACACCAGGACAAACAATCAAGCGGCTAGGCCTAATCTCAATCAAAATAGAGATCGCCGCAACCCTAACGATTTCAACAATGGTAACAGAAATGTCGCAAATAACAACTTACACACAGAGAGTGAAAATATCCTATCGAAAATTTGCGAGCAACACCAAACTGCCTCACAGCTCGTACTGATGACTGCCGAAGGCAACCTCTGGAATTATAATAGAAACGAGTTCGAAAAAGTGCTATTCTTCTTCGACTCTGGCGCCCAGAAAACAGTCATCGAAGAGAATTTAGCCAAGCGCTTCGGTCTTCCCAAGGAGACGACGGAAATTTGCACAATATCAGGTATCGGCGGACACGTTGAACATTTCCAAAGCCACATAGTACTGACAAAGGTTAGCACAGTATTCGGAGAAGAACTGGAACTAAAGATCCAAACAAAACCCGTAATAACAAATGGGTTCCCGAGTGTTAACCTCAATAAGGCTGACATCATCTTTCTGAAAGAAAACAAAATTCACCTAGCAAATTCAAAGCTTCGTGGTGAGCATCAAATCCCGCACGTTCTAGTCGGACTGGATTACTACCACGATCTAGTTTGCAGTCCTGATCATAGTCTAACAACACCTACAGGACTTCATATCGCTACTACCGTATTTGGTCCATCCATATACGGAAAAGGTTTGACAAGATATCAAACCGAAGGAACTATCGTCATTACAGCATGACGGCAGTTCATGAGAACAACGAACAAGAAATGCTTCGCAAAATGTTCGAACTAGACGGGCTTGGAATCGTAGAAAAAGAGTGCCAAAATGATAGCAAAGCATTCGACTACCTGGAACACTACTCCAAGACTGTCTGTTTCAAAAATAACTTCATAACAGCACCTTTTCCATTGAAAGAAAATGTGTCACGATTAGAAAACAATTATTCTGTGGCCATTCGACGACTAGAATCACTTCAAAAAGCACTGCGACTAAACCCTGAGCAATGCAAATGGTACTTTGAGATAATACAAAAGTACAGTAATGAAGACATGATAGAAACGTTTTCAAAGACACATCCAGAGGCGGTTAGTACCTACTATATGCCTCACTCAGGGGTCTGGAAACCAGCCAAAACAGTGCCTCTTCGCATAGTCTTCGACGCTTCTTCAAAAAAGAAGAATCAACTGTCTTTAAACGACGTGATTCATAAAGGAGAGTCGTTTATAAACAAAATCCATGATATCATCGTTACATCTCGAACAGAGAAGATTCTTCTGTTATGCGACATAGAGGCAGCTTTTACGCAAATACGCCTAATCGATTCCCATAAAGATTTGTGCAGATTCTTATGGGTGAAAAACATAAATCTTCCTCCAACCAGAGATAATTTGGTCGAATATAGGTTTAAAAGACTGCCGTTTGGCGTAACAGCATGTCCTAGCATACTAAATATGACTTTAGTATCCTACCTGAATAAAATCAATACACCGCTGGCGAAAGAGATCGCCAGCAACTTATACGTCGACAGCATAATGATGTTGGCAGAAAATGAAGATGAAGCAATCTTAAAATACCACGAGTCAAAACGCTTATTTTTAAAAATTGGCATGAATTTACGCGAGTACGTCTCAAATTCAGCAGCAGTTAATGCAAAAATACCCAAAAAGGACAGATTGGAGTCGTCCTACATCAAAATACTCGGAGTAGAGTATAACATTCATCAGGACACCTTCGTGGTCAAAACCAAACTGCCCCAAGTGGCTACCCTTACAAAAAAGGATATTGTTAGCTACATTAATTCAGTCTACGATCCAATAGGACTCGCCGGACCACTACTAGTGAACCTCAAATCTTTAATGAGGGAAGTCCTTGACACCGGTATCGACTGGAAAACTCCTCTAAACCAAGAAATTCGAAATAAATGGAACCAATTGTGCAAACAGGTAGACAACGCTTCTATTTCCATTCGGCGACCTATTTTCCAACACACTGAAAACAACGGCACCCGTCTTTGGGTCTTCGCAGATGCAAGCGGAGTCGCCATGTCCACGTGTGCATACATGCAATGCATGACAACGCAAAAAATTTCCCCTTTGCTCAGCGGAAAGACTAAACTCACTCCCAAAAAGTGCCGCCAAACGATCCCACGCCTTGAAATGGTTGGAATCCTCATGGCAGCACGCCTTAGCAGCAACATAGTTGAATGCTACAAAGAGATCAAAAACGTCACAATAGTGACCGACAGCGAAATCGCGCTCTACTGGCTACAAAGCAACAAAAAACTACCAATTTTTGTAGAAAATCAGCGTAGTAAAATTCAGAAAACCAAGGATCGACTTGAATCTGAAGGTATTGCCGTGAACTTTCTTCACGTCACCACCACCCACAACCCTGCAGATGCGGGAACTAGGGGATTGAATTCCAATGAGATAAACAACCACGATTGGGTTCAAGGACCACGCTGGCTTCAGAACAGTGCAGACACTTGGCCACTGAAAAAAGTCGAATCACTCGAGAAAAGTGACGATGGGGAAGATGATTTAATAATACTTCCAATCCAAATGGCAGTCGAAATTACTAATCCCCCTGAATCGATTATTGACCTAACAAGATTTTCAAGTCTTGACAAGGTCTATCGTGTGACAGCCATACTATGCAAAACACTGAAAAAGTGGACTCTCACAACGAATAAAAGCCGGTCAACAAATATAGCATTATGTAAGCTATCATGTTTTGACGATGCGCAAGAAACATCAGCACACGATATAGAACTTGCTGAAGAAGCAGTTTTCTTACAGGAGCAAAAAGTCTCGAAATTAGACGACTTGCGGAAGCGATTTCGCAATAAAACTCTCACTTGCGATAAAAACGGTGTAATAAGACATGAGTCTCGACTACAAAATGCGGAGATTCCGTTAGATGCAAGATCACCGATATATATACCAGAAAATTCGGAACTAATCCGCCTCATAGTACAACAAATTCACAAGAAGAATGCGCACTGTGGAAAGGATCATGTAATAGCAGTTGCTCGACAGCGTTTTTGGATATCTCGAGCTTCGTGTGCATTCAAAAAATTCTTGAAAAACTGTGCGACATGCAAAAGGTATCAAGGATTGCCCTTAGGCGCCCCTCATATGCCTCCAACCCTGTTGATAGAGTGACAAGATCAAAACCCTTTGAAAATGTCGGTTGCGACTTCATGGGACCGTTCAACTCAAAAGAACAGGACAAAATGTATGTGTGCCTATATACATGTCTGACAACACGCGCACTGCACCTCGAACTTGTCGAAAACATGTCAACTGGTGCTTTCCTAAACAGCTTCGTGCGATTCGTCTCTAGGAGGGGAGTTCCGCGCATTATGAGGACTGACTGCGGATCAAACTTCAAGCACGGTGAACAAATAATTGCCAAAATGTTCGAGAAAAACACCACTTCAGGTGAATCGCTTATGTCCTACAGTGCAAATGAGAGAATTAAATGGATTTTCAATCCACCAGCGGCACCATGGATGGGTGGCGCATGGGAAAGGTTGGTAGGGTCAGTCAAAAAGGCTTTCAACAAGTCAATAGGACGGAAGAAACTTGGGTTTGCCGAAATGTACACGGTACTTACTCGAATTGAAGCCATTCTCAATACAAGGCCACTCACTATGTCCAATTCTTCGGACATGGAAAATACCCCACTGCGACCTAAGACTTCCTACAGGGAAATATCAAATTCTCCTTGCCCTACTCTGAGGAAAACGTCGACTGGCGCGATCCTATATTCGAACTTGAAGTTATCCAGACTGAAAAACAAGCGATAGAAGCAATAAGACACTCAGAGCACATTGCAAACGAGTTCTGGGACAGCTGGAAATCATTACATTTGATATCCCTCAGGGAAACTCAGAGAATACTCCTAAAGCAACGAAGGCACCTCACCAGGACATGCCCGGTGGTTGACGAAATAGTAATAATTGAACAAGATTTGATACCGAGAGGCAACTGGCCCTACGGAAGAATAACACAAGTTGTAGAATCTGCCGACGGATTGGTCCGCTCGGCAAAAATTCTCATGTCAAACGGCAAAATCATACAACGACCACTTAACAAGATATTTCCTCTTGAAATTCGCAGTATACCTGAGAATCCAGCAGAGCCCAATTCCGAATCAGAAAGTGATCATCCCAACAATGGAAATCAACTAGCTACGGACATAAATGCACCGGAGCCTAATCTGATAGAAGATAGGAGAACTCTAAAAAATGCTGATCAAACCTTGAATACCCAGGAAAACCTTCCAATGAGAACTGAAAGGCAGATTCTGCCTCGCGCATCCAAAACTCGAGCATACGAGGTTATCAGGAATTTCGAGAGAAGCCTAGAGCATCCACAAACATCGAAATTCCCAGTATCCTCATTCTTATTTCTGGCAGTACTATCACTAATTGCGCCTGCGGCTACAAAAGAAGTCACACCCAACGTCAGCTGCTTGAATGGTCTGGTTACAGTTCATCCACCAAGTGACCATTTTGAATTATGTTTCGATTCTGAATGCCAAACGTTTCAAGAACGCAACCAAAATCGTTCTTATAAACTACCGATCTCGCCTATCAACAGTAATGTTGAAGTAAAACTGCGTGACTTATCAGAAAACGAAACCCAACATGTATATACTTGCAAGAGGCCGAGATTTTGCGACCATCACGCAGTCATGTCCAAAACATTGCTGGGAAACCCGCACTGTTGGCCAGCAGGAGCTATCTTAACAGTGGCCTTGATTGCTTACGTAGTACTAATAATAATAATGGCAGTACTGTCGATCGCAGTACTAATAGCCAAGAAACTATGTAACTTCACAAAAAACTGTACCTTAATTAAAGGCAACACTACAGCAAACGAAAACTCTTGCTCCTTTAAACTTACGCCCTTACCAGGGATTAATTCAATAGCCCTTATTGCTATACTATGTACAGTAACTATAACCGGAAATGCTTGCCAGCATGGCAACATCAGACACTCAGCCGAGCTGACCTGTGACGAGAACAACTGTCACTATGAATACTCTCGAGAACTACTATTCAATAGGTTACAAACCCAAATTTGCATACAAATGATTCATGAGAAAACCATGGTCGGATCCATCAAAATCTCAAAAACTTCCGTTCAGTACCAATGTGTAAAAACGGTAACCAGTTATACAAGACAATCAAAGGTAAAAATCTACCATGTGAAGCGCTGCGCCCAAGCAGGGTCTTGTACGGTGGAAAAATGTCAGACAATTCAGTCAAACGAAACTGTTCCTGAGCTTAAAAGATCTGCGAGATATCCCGGCTATTCCGGCTGTGTTAGCGGATGCGGTGGAATACTTTGTGGATGTTTCCTGTCCCTGTCGGCATGTTCATTTTACAGAGTTGCACACATCCCCATCTCCAGACGAGTGTTCGCTGTTACACGGTGCCAACACTGGACTTCATCCATTACCCTGGATGTGGCAATAACCGCGTTTGGAAAAACTACCAACCAAACTATGGTAATGAACCCATATGTAACATAAGAAATGGACGCCATCAATGTAACGGTCATTTCTATTCAAAAACCTTTGAGCAGAATCATTGGGAACACATTCGCTATGTCAGAAAACGTGTCCTACCTACTTCCGGAAGGATTTAAAGCAGCGGTGGAATGCGATACTGCAGAGCTTGCAAAAAACCACTTTTCTCGTTGCAAAAATCGTATAAGGTGTGATTGCGGAACCTCAGTACACCAGTGCCAATGCCCACAGAACTGGCTAACGGTTGGTGAAAGCAATGATTATATGCTTCCCCTTGAAACACCACACGAAAAAATACTGCAAAGCGGGCAAAACATTCTCGCCATATCAAATGAAGACGAAGTTACATTAAAAATTGAATCAAAGCTAGTGAAGAACTCCGCATAATTGTTTTTCAACCAAAAATGCGATATAGAAGCATCCGATATCACAGGATGTTATAACTGCCCACACGGGGCTCAATTTCTGCTAAAATGTACAACAAAAAACCTATGATGACAATTTCTACGTGTAGAAATCATACATTCGAAGTACACTGCGACCCATCGGGCAAAAACACCCTAATGCGGCTGAATTTTGAAAAAGCGTTGGTAGAGGAACAATGCTTTGCGCATTGTACAGACATTCCCTCTGTGTTCACACTAAAAGGTACCCTTCATTACCATATAGAACACCCAAGCTTATCCATTTTCGAAAATAACCTTTACGGAGTACCCCTCACTCACCAGTGGTTCTCAGACATAACGATCCCTGACATTACACCATGGATTTCGCTCATAAAGAATCACTGGAAACTTATTAGCACAGCCACAGTTTCGATAATGATCCTTCTTGCTGGAACTTACATGTTCGGACCAGCCATCATACTATTTTTCGTGAAAATGGTCTTAAAAGTAATGACTACCGTTACCGAAATTGTTTGGCGAACAATTAAACTAGTCTTGCAAAGGGTAACACTACGAAAAACAAACTCCATTGAAGAGGAGAAGTGATAGAAGTGCGGTCGGTAACTCATACAGCGTTGTAAATAATTAACAGACTAACACCTAGCTTCTTATCATGACCTCGCGCCAATACAACGTATCACCTGCCTCACACCTTTCCATTTACAACCTTACAAGAGCGCATACAACGCTAAAGGGATACGACCCAATTGATAAGATATGCGCTCAGGTCGCTAAAAATATATTGAAGCAGACCCGAATTAAGCTCAACAACCTTCCGGTTATCGTCATGAATTCGTCCAATATCGATATGCAGCAAGCTCTCGACGACCTCGACAACTACGACGACCCGTCGGATTCGGCACTTCTTCGTGAACTTGCCTCCCGAATTGAGGCAATCGAAAAAGACGTCAAGCGGCTGGCGGCTATGGAGAAGGCCATCCAAACGATTTTGGAGCGTACGACTCCAAAATCGCCATGTCTCTTCTGCTCCTTAGAAGAGAATCGAGATGGCCATTACTCCAGCCGCTGTAGTCGTTTCCCCGACCCCGTCTCCCGAACCGCAAAAGCGGCTCAGTTGCACCTATGCTTGAGGTGCTTGAAGGGGGAGCATGTGGATCCCTGCGAGGTGAAGTATGGGAATTGTGGCCTCGCTCACAATTCCCTGCTCTGCCATGTCAGCAGGAGAGATCCACCCCCCAAACGCCCCCGCAACTGACACCCCCCCCCCAAGACGACCGCCGACCACCCCCCCCCCCAAGACGACCGCCGACCACCCCCCCCCCCCCCCCAAGACGATTCCACCAACCACGCCAACTACACCTCTACCGACGACGACGACGACAACACCGACGACGACAACGCCACGACAACGCCGCCGACATCCACTTCATCGACAATAATGCATATGTACATACCATGTACTTGTATACACTTGAATTGGTTAAAATACACTGCATCATTTTGTTTCGGGGGGCCGGAGTATCGTCGTGCCGACGATCCGGCCCCCTCCCCCCCCTCGCCCCGCCCCAACAAGGGTGCGAGGGGGTTTGCCTCGTGACTCCAGTTTCCTTTCTGCCTTAACAGATAAAGGTTGGTCGTATGCTCTGTTCTTTCTCCTGTGTCCATAGAATCATTACCACTGAACCACTATCTTCTCCCACGGGTACACCAACCCAGAAGTCTCGCGCCCACACAAGAGGAAGGCCATTTGACTTTCGATTCCCCACACTGAGCTGGATTGCAAGGTATATCGATCGACCTTTTGTCCCACCTACTAAAATCTGAAGTAGATCTGCAGTGGATTATGGATTCCGGGAGAAACTAATCCATCGCTTCGTCAAGGATCCGAGACCCCGGCATTAGAGTTGAGCTTTTCGACATTTTTTTTCGAAAGTCGAACAATCGAATAACTCGATTTTTTGAAATTTTCAAAAGTCGAACAATTGAATAACTCGATTTTTCGCTGTCTTCGAAAATCGAACAATCGAATAACTCGATTTTTCGCTGCTTTCGAAAATCGAACAATCGAATAACTCGATTTTTCACTATCCTCGAAAATCGAGCAATCGAATAACTCGATTTTTCGCTGTCTTCGAAAACCGAACAATCGAATAACTCGATTTTTCGCTGTCTTCGAAAATCAAACGATCGAATAACTCGATTTTTCGTTGTCCTCGAAAATCGAGCAATCGAATAACTCGATTTTTCGCTGTCTTCGAAAATCGAACAATCGAATAACTCGATTTTTCGCTGTCTTCGAAAATCGAACAATCGAATAACTCGATTTTTCGCTGTCTTCGAAAATCGAATAATCGAATAACTCGATTTTTTGAAATGTTCGAAAGTCGAACAATTTTTTGAAATTTTCGAAAGCCGAACAATCGAATAACTCGATTTTTTGAAATTTTCGAATACCGAACAATTTTTTTGCTGTTTTCGAAAACCGAACAATCGAATAACTCGATTTTTTGCTGTTCTTGAAAGTCGAACAATCGAATAAATTCGTCCCTCTGCTACCGAGCCTGCTGAGTCGCGCGATAAAAAAGAAAAAAGCAGTTCGTTTGTACACAGCCTAATAATTAAACAGAGAACACTATCAGTGTTTAGAAAATCGTATATCATCTGAAATTTGGTACCTCAACGTGTTCTGCAGTCCGTGAGGGAGTTATCGACGGCAAATCGAATGTGTTGTGATAGTTGAGACATAATACCCCGAAAAGCACCTTCCGTGCTTACTTGCAATGATACGCAGAGGAATCCAAAGGAAACTGCTATGCCCGGGATTGGAGACCTGATAGACGGCGAACTGTTGCCATTCAAGGAGAGAGAGCGCGCGGTGCCGCGAAATTGCGCACACATGTGGTGAAGGGTAAAGTTGTTCTACTTCATTTAGCGGCACCGTACTGAATGAGGACATGAAATCCATCCGATCTAGTTTGAAAGGTATCAATTCTGAAATGGAAGTAACGCAGATGAATATAAGTAGCGGAAACGAAACAAGTACGGACGCTTCCGTAAAACGATTCTCAAATGTGGGCTGGAACAATTACTGTTATAAAAGCCAACTTCAATGGGCATTACTGAGCCGAATAGGATTATTAAGAGGTAGTAGGAACAGGAAAAGTACGAAGTAGGACTAGTATAAAAACTGAGAATTATATTAGACCATTAAGCATGAAATGGCCGATTTTGAGTTAGAACTTTGATTTATTATTTCTCAAAAAACAGGGAATGTAACCAATCATAATATGCATTTAAACAATCAACACATCGCTGTTATCTTAACAATAAATTTTTGATGCCGGAAGCGTAAAAGCGTGGAGAGCGAGAAGCAATGAAATCACAGAACGCGTTTTCCACATCCACTTGAGGATTGAATTTTTTGCTTTGCAAGAAGTGGTCCAGTGAAGTGATGTTTGGAAGATGAGGCAGTCAGATGGCGCAAGATCCGGTGAATACGGTGGGTAAATGAGAAGTTCCATTTCCAACTTCTGCAGTTTCAGCAACGTTGTGTGCGTTGTCTTGCAAGTCCCCCTCATGCCGACACGCTTCACCAGGTCTCATGAAACTGTAGTGGATGACTCCGTAAGTAGACCACCAAACAGACACCATCAATTTTTTGGTGGATGTTGCTTTCGGAATGTAGGGGCTTCATCTTTATCGAACCATTGTGCCAAGCGCTCACGGTTGTCGTATAGAATCCAATGTTCATCACACGTAACAATGCGGTGTAAAAGTGGTTCGGATTTTCGCAGTGAGAGCAAAGAAAGGCACGCGTCGAAACGACACTACTTCTGCTGCTTGCTCAAGTCGTTTGCCACCCATTGATCCAACACCTTTATTTGCCGATTTGCTTCTTCCAATGTTGTAAGGATAGAGACTTTGAACTTTGCTGTTAATTCACGCGTAGTTTGCGAAGTATCGTCTTCCACTACAGCTTTCAATATATCGTCATCCACCTTGGTCATAGTTCTCCCACGTGGCTTATTTTCGAGAATAAAATCGCTAGATCAAAGCTTCTCGAACCATCGACGTTTCGTTCGCTATCCATATTCTCGCCGGAAACCTCATTAATGTTCCGGACCGCCTGCGACACCTTGCTCCCACGATGTAACATATTCGAAAACAACACGAATTTACTACTTCCACGGTTTCGAAAAACTGCTCTGAAAAAGACATTTGGGAAGACTGTTACAACGCAAAACAAGTGATCAATAGTGTCAGAATGTACCTATAGAACAGAAAAAATCGAGAACCGTAGAAGCGCTTTTAGCTGAAATATCAACCCTGAATAATAACAATGACAAAACCGGTCATTTCAACACCTAGGTATGTTCAACACCAACGATCGTGACACAGCATTAATTCTAATTAACTGTCACCTATATTCGAACTCTCTCTTTCTAAGCCAGTCAAACTATCTTTGAACAAAACCTCGCGATTTTCGATTTAGAACCCTCGAGATGAAATCGCAGATTGTTCGAAATCGAAGATCGCGAAAAAGCATTGTTCGAATGTTGTTAGAAATCGAACAATGTTCGAACAACATCGAGAGTCGGCCGCGAAAACCCTCGAAACGAAATCACAGATTCACATCTCCATCTGGCCGAATCAGCCTGCACTCCCAGTGCGCCCCGACTCTATCGATGATATCGAGAGTGGAGCGAGTTTGAACATGGGTTTTTCGGGGAACGGAGACGATCCATACTCAGGCGGCTTACTCTTAATATTGTTCGAACATTGTTCGATTTCGAACAATATTCGAACAATGCTCTTTCGCGATCTTCGATTTCGAACAATATTCGAACAATGCTCTTTCGCGATCTTCGATTTCGAACAATGTTCGAACAGTGTCTTCCTAGGTTCGATTTCGAACAATGTTCGAATAATGGGCTTTCGCGAAAGTCGATTTCGAGTAATGTTCGAATAATAGTTTCTCGCGAAAGTCGATTTCGAACAATGTTCGAATAATAGTTTTTCGCGAAAGTCGATTTCGAATAATGTTCGAATAATGGTTTTTCGCGAAAGTCGATTTCGAACAATGTTCGAACAATGGTTTTTCACGAAAGTCGATTTCGAACAATGTTCGAATAATAGTTTTTCGCGAAAGTCGATTTCGAATAATGTTCGAATAATGGTTTTTCGCGAAAGTCGATTTCGAACAATGTTCGAACAATGGTTTTTCACGAAAGTCGATTTCGAACAATATTCGAACAATGCTCTTTCGCGATCTTCGATTTCGAACAATGTTCGAACAGTGTCTTCCTAGGTTCGATTTCGAACAATGTTCGAATAATGGGCTTTCGCGAAAGTCGATTTCGAGTAATGTTCGAATAATAGTTTCTCGCGAAAGTCGATTTCGAACAATGTTCGAATAATAGTTTTTCGCGAAAGTCGATTTCGAATAATGTTCGAATAATGGTTTTTCGCGAAAGTCGATTTCGAACAATGTTCGAACAATGGTTTTTCACGAAAGTCGATTTCGAACAATGTTCGAATAATGGTTTTTCGCGAAAGTCGATTTCGAACAATGTTCGAATAATGGTTTTTCGCGAAAGTCGATTTCGAATAATGTTCGAATAATGGTTTTTCGCGAAAGCCGATTTCGAGTAATGTTTGAATAATAGTTTTTCGCGAAAGTCGATTTCGAATAATGTTCGAATAATGGTTTTTCGCGAAAGTCGATTTCGATCAATGTTCGAACAATGGTTTTTCTCGAAATTCGATTTCGAACATTGTTCGAACAACAGAGATTTACGATTTTCGAGTAATCGAGCGATTAATTGTTCGAAATCGCTCGAACAATTATTCGGCCCGATTAATCGAGCTCAAGTCTACCCGGCATGTTTTTATGGATGAACATGGACGCATATGTTCATCCATAAAAACATGTTAACATGTTTATTAAGGGGGGGGGGGGCTTGACCGGGATACCAAGGATCGAGGGGTTCAACGAATCGAAGGCGCTCTGCACACGGGCGCGAATGTCTCCATAGTTGGTCCAGGTGTGAATCATGAGCTCACGGCCGCGCTGAAGGAGTCACCAAGCATGGTGCGGCTTACGAAATCTGTAAGGAGTGGGACCGACCACATCACGCAAAGGCCAGTTGCGTTGGCACGTTTATGAGGTTACATTGAAGCATTTGCGAGTAATTCTAAAGCAGATAACTTCTCTAACCACACTCCAGAGCTGTCTAAGGATAAACCAAAGGTCTTTCTCCCTCTCTCTAAGACTTTCGAGGCCTAACAAGACACCTGAATGTCCTCATAACATTCATGATAGAGATCTACCACCGCTCCTAGGATTTTCCCTACCGTCTTCACGACAGTGGAGTGGTATGAGTCGACATACCATATACACAGTCAGTGCAAATAATCTAGGACAGCTGTTCGAAAAGCTAAAGAGGGATAAAAATGGGATAAGAATGTTGGTCATATGTGCCCGTTTGCTCTCAATGAGCTCATGAACACCTCATCCCCAACAGTAGGATCTTCCGTATAATGAAGGGGTGAGGCTCACCCTGTAGGACCTCGTGTTGTACGACTGAGCTGCGAGTAAGAGATTCGGTTCGCAGCGAGAGACGTCAGACGTCGTGCGAAACCTCGTTCGCGCGCCGAATGTGACGTCACGGGGCGAGTAGCCCGGAGACCGCCGCGCGCGACTGCTGTCGCTCCCGTTTTGTATCTTTAAATACGATCCATTATGTACGGATGGTCGCCGCGTACGCGGCGAGCGCGGCAGAAGACGTCGCAATTGGGTGACTTCAGCGGCCAGTGATATCTAGACCTGCATCAAAACGTGCACATCAAATGTTAGGAAGTGTATACAAAGTCAGTTTCACTGCGATAGCGTGTCATATTTTCAGCTTATCCTGAAGAAGCATCGTACAAAATGAGCATTGGAACGTTGTTTAGTTGTATAACTCGAGCTCAATTTCTCCCGTTGCAGGCAGGGTCACCTCGAGAGAAGTTATCAGGCGAAGGGAGCACACGTCTTCCTCATTCTCATTGGAGCGCGTTGGCCGTCCTGCCTTCTCATTCTTCCCATGACTCGTATTTTGTCCCCAATTCTTTCCTTCAACGTTCATTAACCATTAGTAATATTGCGACATTAGTGTTCTACCCTTGTTGTTAACGTTGCATTGATCCTAGAATGGTTTCTTTTGTGAGTACACTTTATAAGAAGTTGATGAAAAAGTGAAAAAATAGCACAATTTTCTTTGTAGCTTTAATTCGTCTACCCAATAACTGGACACATTGTTTGAAGTTTTATAAAAATTTTATTTTTGAGGAACAATAATGGTTTAAAGCTTGTTCTGAAAAGCAGAAAGGCGGTCATTCTTTTAGTACAAAAAGACCTTCTTCGAAGAGGTCGCGATTTTTATTCGATTGATAGCAGAATTTCTTTTTGTTTGGAGATTGACACCTGTCAACGGTACAACAAAAACAACTGTAAAGAACACACATCTTCACTTTAGTTGTTCATGGAAGTGGCATTTCAATCTTATAAAAGTTGCGGTGAACTTTTTAAGGGCAATCGCGATTTGATCTTTTAATGCGCTATATGCTTAACTCTTTGCTTTAAGAGAAATTTTGTAATGATTTGTTCTTTTCTCTAAAAATAAAGATTTTATAAAATTATTGCACTTATTGGGGCAGGTAAACTAAAAATCTCAAAGAATGTTGCGCCAAATTTTCCTTGAACAACAAATTATTCTAACCATCTTATTGAGTCTCAGTTTAACCTGCCTGTAGGTCATTTCAATTTGGAAGAGTTCTCTTTGATTTCAAAATTCTCGGCTAGCTTAGAAGAGTGTCCAATTTGATTTGAAAGGTGTCCAATTCGACGTGAAAATGAAAATACATAGCTTCAATAAATACTGACTCATTTGTACGCTCTTAAATACTGCTTAAGGTGTTAAACCCTTGAAAAAACATTCTCACCATCGTTCTCACCTTGAACGTCAACGGCGTAAGGTTCAAGAAACTTTCGCGGTTAGTCCTAATTCTAGCTCCCTACCGGAACGACGACCATCCTTCCTTCCTCTTCACTGCAACTAACTGCTATTTAAGTTCGGAGTCTTCGCCCACATACGTTCGCTTCGAAGGACTAACATTCAAGGAGAAAAATAAGTACGAGAACATCATCTTGGCCGGCATCATGTTCACAAGGAAGCCTCCCACCGAAACTCTCTTGGTCGAGCTTTCAGCGGGTGCATTCAATTCCCTAGAATACCCTCCAATACCTGCCTTAGTTGTTCAGCCTTAATATTTTTCTTCAGTCTGAAGCACGAATTAGAAGTGCTACAAAGGGAATGAATCCCCTTTCGCACCGCCTCCGATACGTGGATCTGCACCCCCAAACTGATCAACGGAATCATCGACTTCGCTGTGAGTCATCCGTTTGCGGGCATCAGTCGCTTAAGCATCCTTCTGTAATTATTAAGGCTCTGCAAACGCTCTACGGTCTGGCAGTCGCTTCAAGGCTGTTATATCTGCATGTTCCCTGGAGAAGGTGTCGGTCGACGCGTATTATGGTTGAATAGGATCCCTGACCCTCATGATCGGCGAACGGATGAAAGCCTCATAATAGATGCCGAGGCGCGACAGAATGGGCTTCGAGTAGGGCATAGGGCTAATAATCCTTAGAGATCGAAGAGCAATTCTCTCACTTCTCTTACTTCTCCAGGATGGGCCCAAATGATGGATTTTTTCACGGTGAATCACTGCATGCCCGACGCTCTGCATCTTCTTTCCGAAGGGATCACTACCAATGTGTTTAAAGGTAGCTGCATAGTGTAGTGCCACTTAGTACTCAACTAGTGATGAGGAAGAATCATGTTGTCCTTCAGCAATGTTCGGACCTCGAAGAGGTACGGCAGTAATGGCATTCGAAGAGACTGCATCGGCGCGTTGCTTATTGCGCTACAGAGGACACGCAATTAAACGTACTCGTCGAAGTTCATTTTGATGTCGAAGACCCATCAAGATGCACAGGATCGGAGAAAGAAGCAGTAAGTAGCCTGGCCGAGAAACTCTTACATATACTTCATCACCACCGCAAATTTAGCTCTCCCTTGTGACATTCTCCCCTGGCAGCGGTGCTGAACATGTTTTCGAAATCCGTTGGAGCGGTGGCTGTGCTAGCTTACTGGATGCTTGTGCGAGTCCTCGAAAACACCAGGGAACTTACTGAGAACGACTTCCCAGGGGTGCTTGACCTGGGCAGCTCGATGAAAAACTTGTGGTATGCCCTCGATCCGACGGTCATCACTCAGTCTGAAGCACGAATTAGAAGTGCTACAAAGGGAATGAATCCCCTTTCGCACCGCCTCCGATACGTGGATCTGCACCCCCAAACTGATCAACGGAATCATCGACTTCGCTGTGAGTCATCCGTTTGCGGGCATCAGTCGCTTAAGCATCCTTCTGTAATTATTAAGGCTCTGCAAACGCTCTACGGTCTGGCAGTCGCTTCAAGGCTGTCATATCTGCATGTTCCCTGGAGGTGTCGGTCGACGCGTATTATGGTTGAATAGGATCCCTGACCCTCATGATCGGCGAACGGATGAAAGCCTCATAATAGATGTCGAGGCGCGACAGAATGGGCTTCGAGTAGGGCATAGGGTTAATAATCCTTAGAGATCGAAGAGCAATTCTCTAACTTCTCTTACTTCTCCAGGATGGGCCCAAATGATGGATTTTTTTCACGGTGAATCACTGCATGCCCGACGCTCTGCATCTTCTTTCCAAAGGGATCACTACCAATGTGTTTAAAGGTAGCTGCATAGTGTAGTGCCACTTAGTACTCAACTAGTGATGAGGAAGAATCATATTGTCCTTCAGCAATGTTCGGACCTCGAAGAGGTACGGCAGTAATGGCATTCGAAGAGACTTCATCGGTGCGTTGCTTATTGCGCTACAGAGGACACGCAATTAAACGTACTCGTCGAAGTTCATTTTGATGTGGAAGACCCATCAAAATGCACAGGATCGGAGAAAGAAGCAGTAAGTAGCCTGGCCGAGAAACTCTTACATATACTTCATCACCACCGCAAATTTAGCTCCCCCTTGTGACATTCTCCCCTGGCAGCGGTGCTGAACATGTTTTCGAAATCCGTTGGAGCGGTGGCTGTGCTGGCTTACTGGATGCTTGTGCGAGTCCTCGAAAACACCAGGGAACTTACTGAGAACGACTTCCCAGGGGTGCTTGACCTGGGCAGCTCGATGAAAAACTTGTGGTATGCCCTCGATCCGACGGTCATCACTCTTAAAGTTCATTCATGTAAGTGATGCCTCAATGGGTTTCGCTGCAGAATAATTATAACGATGGATGGCCTCTCGTTTCTTAGAGCCTCGTCGACCACGCCGTCCTTGAAGATCTGCCTCTACTAGGATCGCCGTACCATTGGTCTTCCAGCTCGTTCGAGAGCATATATCGCCGCCTCCAACTCCGTGTTCTGCAATGCACAACAAACGTTGAGGAGATGATCATAGAAAAGTAGGATTTCATAGTGGGATGTGTTTGGCTGTGCTGATGGTTGATTCCCTCCTGCGGCACTTATAATTACAGCTTCCTTCTTCACAAAGACATGGTCGATAAGTTGGAAAAGGAGGTTCAAATGTTTGAAAACGACTATCTCGACCGAAAGGTTATAAATATTACCTAATTAGATTAGATCTAGGTTAGATCGCCTGTCCATTACTACTTTATACCACAGCGACGACTGTCAGGTGCAATGTAATAGTTGGCGACCTTGGGCTCGAAGGCGATTGGTATGTTCCGGCCGATTCAATGCTGGCCTTTGAAGGAATGGGCGAGGAACACAGGCAATTCTGTTGCATCAGAGTCTGTCTCAGAGATTCAGTTGGGTGTACAGAGGGCAGAGGACGAAAAGTTGAATATCAATCACACACCTGCACGCTTCTTGTGGTTGTTCTCCCGCGTGGTTGTGGTTGTGTGTTCACATTTAACAATGGTTAACATGTGGTGGTTATGGTATGGAGTGGAGTGCAGTTCGGTGTGGGTTTCAGTTCTCGATTGAGCGACGGCAACCACATGTATGCGTCTAACGACTACTGGAAGAAGTCAGCGGAAACGGACACTACTCAAGGCCTCGTCTACCTGAAAACACCCAAGGAAGAAGCCCGAATTGGACAAGTCATTGCATTCGGCTTCGACAGCTACACCGGCGAATGTTGTGTTCTTGGATGAATTCGTGACCGCTGACCCGTCCGCTGCGTTGTATGAAATAGAATTCATTTCTGATCACCCTGCTCATTTCCGTGCCTGTTCCGCACTGTAAAAAATTCAGGACAACAACCGTTACTTCTTGTCTGGTCAAACGCGAGAAATTGTGGTTCGCAACGCTTATGACATTCTCTCTCTCGTCGTCCTTATTCAGGGACCTGACTTTTGCTTTGTGTCTCGAGTTTAACTTCATTTACCTCTGCTCATATAACGAACTTTAACTCAAGCCTCAACCTCAACCTGCACGCTCTCACCTGCATCTCACCCATCAAGAATGTCTGAAACGGCCATCAAAGGGTTCTTTAATAAATAGAAGGACAATCGTTATATAATTTGAAATTCTGTAAACGAAATCAATTCGCTAATCGAATCGTGTGAAAGAATCAATTCTTCAGATTCAAAAACATTACTTGGGAGAAGCCCTTTCGTGGTTGGTTCCGGATTTTCTTGATCGAATCGACGAGAACATTTCCTGGCTACCTTTTGTCACTGGCACTTTTTTTGTCTCATGTTGCATATCTTGTACTTGTCATTTTGCGATGCCGATGAAAACGCTCCTGTTGATGATCTGATAGATGAAGCCATTCCGATGATGAAAACCTTCTTGGTGTTGATCTGATTTAGAGGAAGCATTTATCCCACCACTTGTGCAATCCTTTTCTATGCGATGCTGCACTATCCATGCTTTACCTAATCTCCAATTTTATTAAGTATTTTCTAATATCATCCAAGAAATTCAGGAGGAAAGAAGAACCACGTATGGATAACAGGCCCGCCTCCCAGGATGCCCCTCCTTACGTCCCCAACTGTGACACCTGGTCCTGTGATGATGCGGAAAATGCGTTGGAAATGGCTAGGGCGACAACTTGTGGCACAACTACTACTGAAACTGGTTCGTGGTAGTATACAGTTGTTCTGCTGTATATCTGTCTTCTTTCACAATCAGGATTAAAGCAAGCGGCTGTCGTGGATGTCCAAAGAGTACAGGAGAAGGTACACCTCGAGCTCGGAGTCGACCAACTCCGAGCTCTAGTCGATCACCTCTCCGGACGCCGCCCTTCGTCGACAACCGACGACGATAATTGGGAGGAGCAGCTGAGCGTATCAGAACCAAGCGCGTCACAACACAACCGACCACATCACAGCAAGCAAGACCACAGAGGAGGGGCGCACCACGGTAGAGCAATCGTGTTCAGCGATCGGAACACGAACAGTTCAGAGGTCAGGTTACAGCAATGAAGTGCGCATTTATATATGTGGTGGTGAGGGCAATAAAAATCGCATTGCTCTCAGTTGTAATGCAAAGACTGGCTCGAGATTACGAAATTCCGCTCCAGGAACTAGGCCCTCGCATGTGCCCTTCGAAAGCGGTGCCCAGTACCACGTTGGTTCATAGTTTAGTTTCTTCCTTCACTCCCACACTCTCCGACGGCCCTACAGACCTTCACTTATTTAGCGAAGACCTTTTATAATTCAGGCGTTCATCACCGGTAAAATGAGGGAGTGCTCGATAAGTCTGAACAGCGCAAAAGCGATCCAAGACATATGCTCGCAGATCCCACACTAGTCCGATTCAATCGTTCATAGTCTCACCGAGGTCGCTGCTGCCCAGTCCGACGCAGTTGTTGGAGTTGTCACCACGGTGTGCACCTTCTTCAATTATGCGTTCCCATTTTAATCGTTAAATTCTCGCAGATCCCACACTAGTCCGATTCAAACGCGAAGACCGTGCCGTCTGAGACGGTTGCCACGCAACACCGTCCACTTATCTGCTCGCTGAAGATCACACCTCCGAGGTGTAAACGTGTTGAGCGTGGCGGGATGGCTAGAATCAAATGGTGGCGACTGAAAGAGAAGGAAGCAGCTGTTATTTCTCGCATTCGGTTGCCGACGGTAACAACTGTCGACGAAACCTGGAAGGATGCTACCGATGCGATAACTCGGGCTGCGCGCCTCGAACTCGGCACAACGAAGCCTGGACGGCGTTGGGTCGACAAGCAGGCTTGGCTGTGGACTGACGATGTCAGAGAGAAGGTCAGGGAAAAGAAACGGCTATATCACGTATTTATCGGTGATAAAACAGTCGATAATTGGCGGAAGCGAAGAAAGCGGCAAAGAAGGCAGTGGCCGGTGCTAAAGCCGCACACTACGCTGATGTGAATGAAAAACTGGAGACGCACGATGGCGAGCGTTATCTTTACCGCCTCGCCAAAGCTCGCTGTCGCCAAGCAGAAGACATCGAGAAGTTCTTTGGCATTAACGACGAGAACGGTCATCTTCTGATGGATCGCAAGAGGGCTGTGAAGAGATGGCGCGAATGCTTCGAGGAAATCTCGAATGTAGAATTTGAACATCCTGCAGTTCCTTTTGCATCACCTGTGTACGGTCCCGTTCAGAAGATCACAGTGAGCGAAACTGAAGCAGCCCTGAGGAAGATGAATTCAGGCAAAGCCACTGGTCCCGATGACCTGCCAGCTGACCTGTGGAAGTCGAAGGGCTGGTGCCCTGCTGACTGGCTGACTGAGTTTTTCAATCAGGTTGTTGCTGAAAAGAAAGTGCCTGAGGGTTGGCAGCAAAGCACGACTATTCCGATTTGGAAGAAGGGCAGTCCTGCAGACTGTGCTAGTTACCGACCAATTCGCCTTCTTTCGCACACCATGAAAATCTTTGAGCGAATTGTCGATGGACGTATTCGGGATGTCGTCCAGCTTTCAACGAATCAGTGTGGTTTCGTCTCTGGCTGTGGCACTGTTGATGCCATTCACGCTGTTCGTCTTTTGCTAGAGAAACACCGCGAGAAACAGAAACCGGTGCATTTTGCCTTCCTGGACTTGGAGAAGGCCTTCGACCGCGTTCCGCGGGAAGTGATATGGTACGCGTTGCGACGACATGGTATCCCTGAAGAGCTTACTGAGTGGGTGCGCATCCTCTACTCGTGCCCAATAAGCCGAGTGCGAGCACCAGCGGGCACCTCGATGGAGTTTCCAATCTCTGTCGGAGTGCACCAGGGATCTGTGCTCTCCCCACTGCTCTTCGTGATCGTCATGGATGCAATTACACGCGATCTCCAAAGGGCAGCTCCTTGGACGCTGCTGTATGCCGATGACGTCATGCTTGCATGCGAAGACAATAGCAGAGCTCGAGCGACAGGCACAGGCGTGGTGCGATCGCTTAGCATTGTTCGGACTCAAGCTAAACGTCAAAAAGACGGAATACTTGACGACGGATGTAAATGAGCATGGATCCATTAAGATCAATGGTACTGAGCTCTCACGAGTTACATCTTTCAAGTATCTTGGATCAACATTCACGTCCGATGGCAGTCTAAAGTTGGAGGTGAACGCACGTGTGAGTGCAGCCTGGTCCAAATGGCGTTCGTTGACTGGGGTGCTTTGCGACAAGACAATACCTTAGTACCTCAAGTCCAAGGTGTATAGAGCAGTCGTCCGCCCAGTAGCGACGTACGGTGCTGAGTGCTGGCCTGCGACGAAGGAAATTGAAAGCCGCCTCAGTGTAATAGAGACGAAAATGCTAAGGTGGACGGCTGGAGTAACGCGATTGGACCGCGTTCGCAATGAAACCATGCGACAAAGGTTCGGTGTCGCCTCGATAGCTGACAAGTTGCGCGAAGCACGTCTACGATGGTATGGTCACGTCCTTCGCGCTAACGACGACACCGTGTGTAAGATTGGCCTGAATCTTGAAGTCCCTGGAAAACGGCCCAGAGGACGCCCGAGACAACGTTGGCTAGATACGTTGCATATGGACTTGAAGTTAGCTGGTGTCCATCCCGACCAAGCGTTTGATCGGGAGAAGTGGCGTCACCAGACAAGAAGAGCGGACCCCGCCACCAAGCAGGACAAACGCTATTGAAAATGATGATTTTAATCGTTAAATTGATATTTAATGGGTCACACTTTACCGCTACTACTTCCAGCTCAACGCGCTGCTCGAGTTTGCTAGAGCTAACCATCGCTCGGTCGCCAAAATAGAGGCGATTGCGGTGAAGAACTCCAATCAGAGCCTGCCTCCCTGATGAAATTTTCCTTCACGGACGCCACTTAACGCAGAACTGGAATATTGAGTCCGATCCCCCATTTAAGATATATATCAAGATATAGGTAGACTAGCTGCATTAATAGCATCCAATATTCATATTTTCATCACTGCCGTTTGAACGACTTCCTCCATAGCTGGAAAAGATCTTCCCGAGTTCGGCGCGAAACCACTCCTCACAAGCTATTGATTTCTTCAGACTACCTCGTCAAGGAAGCCCTTATGTTCTTTAACAACTATGGCAGAATCACTGCAATCTTACTAAAAATTCTGGCCTGCGACCCATTTTAAGAAATTCAAAAATACACTAACCAGAGGACTAATCGCTATCCGAAAGCTCCCTACCTCAAGAACTTAACAGACGCCGTCACCGAAGCACTCGTGGGATGTTGCCTGGACGGAATCGGATTAGGAGCGAAAGAACTCGTCAAATCCACCGTTGAAGACCTTATCCGTAGCCCCACGAGGTACTACTCTAGGATGAACTAACAGGGTTGTATTTTGAGTAGACTCAAAATAATCTCTGCTTATTTACTTAGGTACAGGGAGACGCTCGGCAACAACTCCTCGCGATCGAACGCGTTTGAAGAGCGCAAGGAGTACCGAGCCATTTGGGGTCCATATTGCCGAGATGCCCTAACAAAAGCAATGTTAGTATTTTAAGCGACATAGAAATCCTCACTCCAACCAAAAGTAGTTATTCTATTTGACTTTTTGTAGGGCCGACGTGCGCCAATATGTGCCAAGAAATGGCCGTTTCGTTCCGCCTCCTATAAGTAGTACTCACACTTAAGATACATGTCTACACAACACATACTGTTTCAGTAAAGAATTAAATTTTAAAAGTCACGCAACACCTCTACTAGCGCTGCCACTGCGGATGAGTCGGACGACTTCGACATTTTCAACTCTGCTCGACGAACTTGTCATCCAAAACTTTAGAAGTTCTGACCGTATGATTGTTATGGCTAGATTAATTGTTATTGCTGTTAGAAGAACAGCGCTTGTTAAGTTTTGTAGTTACCCAAACACAGAAGAAGATCCTCAGTAGTAATAAAATGTTGTCAGTCTTGTATTTCGTAAATTTCTTTGTTTTATGCGCACTACCTGAAATAAATTTGTGTTAGTACATCGCCTTCGTCACAGCAGTATTAAAAATAGTTATGTAGGAAGGTAAAAAAATTCCTATAAAAATAGAACACAAATCGAATATAAATCTAAACAAAACATAAAACATATTATAGATAAACAAAAAATATACATATACAAAAACACAAATACAAAGGAAAAATACCTAGGCATATCGAGCACTTTGGGGGCATTTAGAAGCTCCATGGAGCGTTTTGGAGACGTTCTGAGGGGTTGGAGCACATCATGGGCAGTATGGACAGCTGAGGCATTACAACGGTTAGTAGGACGACTAGGAGGGTAATAGGAGGGAGTATGGGCACTTTAGCCACCCTAAGGGTAGTTAGGAGCACTGTGGGAGGTGAAAGGAGGAAGGGCTACTCCATTGGGAGCTAGTGGGAGCAACTCCCAGTTCTGGGAGTGCTCTCAGGTGGAGTGCCATTTCCTGGGGATGCAGGCTCTATGCAGCACCTGCTCGACCTCGGAGCTGCAGGCCCAAGGCAGCATGTGCTGGACCGATTTACGTGCTGTTCAGTGAACGGCCTACTTGGTGGCAGCATGTGCTCGAGCACAAACCGCTTCTGCCAGCAGCAGCTTCCCGACGTATGCTGCAGGCGGGCACATGGGGCGGAACCGAAAATAAAAAACAGATCGCCAGATCACAACTGCGGCACATCCCCTAGCTGCGACGCCCGTCGCGGACGTCATGTGCTCGAGTATACGCTGCTTAGGTTACGCCCCCGACACGCCCCTTTTGGAAGAGTAGCGCAGTGACCTCATCGCTGGTCAGATCTAGGTGCCGCGCGAGGCCTGCCGCCCTGCCTGAGTAGTAATCTTAGCTATCCCCCCTCTCCTCCCTCCATTACACTTATTCCACTTTTGCAGACAAAAGAAACAACAGGCACACAGGCAGCTTACAGTTAGCTTAAAACCTTGCTAGCTTGCACGCCAAGGGACAGATTTATTCAACGTTGTTCATTTTGTTCTTAGCCGTGAAGATAAAGTGCGCGATAGCATCGTTGGCCTGCACAGGAACTCTCGCGAAATGATTCTCCACGCCCTCCAACATCTGAAAACAAAGTGAAAGTGGTTCCAAAAGATTCACTCAGGAATAGTTGCTCACCGCATGCTTGCTTGCACTCGCTTTTGTAGGAATCATGAAGAATTTTCTATACCTGCGCAAGCTGGCGGCAGACAGCGTTGACAGCCCATTCTAAAAGTTCACCATTCTAATACAAGGCTGCAGTTTGTACCCCTCTGATCTAGGAACTCTCACATTATCGTCCTCATCGCTATCTCGTTGCTCATCTCGTTCGCCTTGAGAGGAATTCTCCTTGATCCTCGCAAGTTCGACGTGGCGCCAGTTCAGTACCGCCTTGAAATCCGCCACTGAAGGCAGAAACATCTAATACACGAATGACTGAAGACTTTGTGGCCACTAATGATAATTCCCGAATTCAAGTAAACCTAACCTGCGAGTTCCATAAGTTTCTACGAAACGAAAAGAATGCATCAACAATTCATAGCTAATGCCTTTCGAATTGCATTTTTTGTACAACAAACCTTGTTTTTCCTTGTCAATTTCTTCTTCCTCTTCATCAGAGTCCACTTCAGAGGAGACTGAGCTTTCAAGTCCACCACTATCACTCTGTAACATGAAATGTTCCCAGATTCTTTCGTTTTGCTTTTCACACCAAGCGCTTTGAAATGCGACCATTCCGGAAATATAATGCTTCTGTTGCATAGCAGAACTATTTCGCTGAATCCTATTAGAAATGAAACCCATTGCTGATCCATTGTCCACGCAAACTTCATCGTCAGGTCTGCGTAGAGTTTTGTGGCAGAATAATGGCAAAAAGTACGGCAACACCTCCAAGGCACGGAGCGGATGGGCACTATTCGATATTATCGGCTGCCGCGTTGCGACGTGCCTACAGCCGCGAACGACTTCGAAGCGCCCCTTAGCGATTTAGCCCCTGCTTTGGAGAGCGCAATTCTTACGCGTATGGACTTCGCGTTCTGCAGGAATCTGTAGAAATTGAGAAAGGAAACGAACGCCAGTAATCGCAACATTCATGAATCGGCGGGAACGAAAATACCAACATGGAGAGGAAATAGAAGAAAACCACCATTTCCGTAAAAGAACTATCAAGGTGGCCTCAAGTTCGAATCTTTGAATGCTTACACCATTGGGATGGACACCAGTTTTTGTCTCTTGAACTAGAGAAGTGGGCTCACACGATATGTTATATTTGTTTTGAGGAACTATCTCCCATACACCTGTCCTGATTGCTTCATTAATGGTAAAAATCCTATATAAGTGGAGTTCTGCAGTAGATAGCAGGAGATTTTCCTGGTCTGCTTTAGCCGACCATTTTTTGAAGCAGCACTCTCGATTGCTTGTGGTTGCTCCTGCAACTTGGTTGCAAACCTATAAGAGAGCTGAAAATTAGATAGCCTAGTTCTCCAAATAACAGTGTAAAACTGGGTCTTCTGTTCTCCGAAATAAAGTTCCAAAATTTTTGTAGCTAACGTTTACGGTAAGATTTTCATGTTCTTTCACGTAGTCTTTCCTAGTGTTTGATAAAATTAGGATAATGGATAAAGGATGGCGTTATTCAATCCCTTTGGGATGCGCCACGCATTCTACTTCTACGGGGTGTCGTGGAGGCGAGTTGAATGCGTATTTGGCCATACAATGACTTGCGGTGGCCAGCCGATGAACAAGTCAGCGCTTTATCCTTCCCAGACACGTCTGGTACCAATTCACCGACCCCGGAGGAAGGCTTGGTTGGCCTGGGCGGGAAATCCGAAGCAGGGACCTGGTATCGGGTGCAGGCGACAGCCGACGCCTCCTCCGACTGCGCTCCACGTGCCCTTTTGATAAACTTCCACGACATCCCCCCGATAAACTTACAACCGAAAAAAAGGTTGACGGGCAACTCGGCCCCGTTCGTCCCCGCCACTGCCGAGTCACGCCGATTTGCAGCGCGTCTGCCACCTCTCGCCGCCTCTCCGCTATTTCGCGCGCAGTACCGTCTTGCATAGGAAC
This sequence comes from Heligmosomoides polygyrus bakeri, assembly GCA_947359475.1. Lineage (NCBI taxonomy): Eukaryota > Metazoa > Nematoda > Chromadorea > Rhabditida > Heligmosomidae > Heligmosomoides > Heligmosomoides polygyrus. The sequence goes on along the minus strand of OX375867.1, from coordinate 47,852,304 downwards.
ATGCTGTTTCTTGAGCGATTTGCAATACCGACGGCTCATCATAGCGTGATATATTTCCACACCAATCGTACTGTTGGTGATACCACTGAGGAAATACACTGATCCAGCCACAACGGTCGCTGAGTTTCTGCGGCATGTCTAGAGACATGTTTGAGACTTTCTTTTGTTTGAGATATTTTAGTACACTCTCTGTCAAAGCGTTTGAAGTACAAATAGCACATACGAATAAAAACAACTGCATCGTGTGAAGCATGAGATTACATTAGTGAGCAAGCATATACCTGAATACAAAGGCAAGTGTGCTAACAGTTCTCTCACGGAATGGACGGGATAACATGCGTGGGTTCTTCAGAGGAGTACAACGAGGGGACAGGGACACATTGAGAGCTAACTAGTGGGCAAGGTTGCTGGCTAAGGTATCCAAGTGATCCTTACACTCTTTTGTGGTAGGTGGACGACCGGCCGCCTGGAGGAACTGTCTGAACGTTTCAGATCACCCTACGGCGCATAGTAGAACGAGGGGCGCTTCTTGGCTCACAGAAGTAGGGGCGAACCGGATTTTCAGGATCCGTTATGAAGTGTCCACTTCTGACTTTGCAGGAAGGCAGAGGCTGATTGTACACCTCGCACTCTCGATCCTTAAGCGATCGCATCCACAGCACACAAAGGTGCTGGTCTCTCCGTCTGAGAGTGTCTTCCTATACGCCCACTCATAGCACAGCTGACGATCTCGAGATAGCTATATCTCTACCCCTTTGCTGTGAGGGAGCAAACATCACTCGAACCGGCTCGAACGACGCCATTTCGCAACAATGGTACTTCCAAATCCCGCCACATCTTCTTTCTTTTGGATCTCATGTGAAGTGTCTCAATCGTGGGAAAGCAGTCGCGTGAATTGCACGTGCGGCTAGAGATGTAGAGCCGGCGTAGGCGCCGGCACTCTTCCGTCTGGAATCTGCCCAGCCGCGATGACTCAGCATGCTCGGGGCCGAGCTGCCCCGTAATCGAAAAAAAAACGTCCGAGTTGTTCACCGTAGTTTCGGAGTGAAATTCAGGGCAATCGTTACGAGACCACGCAGTTGCCTATCCCTGTGCTAATCAATCGCCGCCGCTAGTAACATTTGCGCGCTTGGCCCTACTGGTTCCTACCTTACTGTTTTCCCCTCACTTGATATTGAGTTACGGGGGAAAGGGGGGGGGGGGGTGTGCCGGTAAGGAAGGAACGACACGAGGGGCACCAGTAAGGATGAAACAGCAGGAGGAGCAGTGAAGAGAAGTCAAGATGGGGACCAAGATCAGAAGACAGGTTTGTACATTAAACATAGTCAGTAGACATTGTGGATCACAGTGAATGCCGCCTACAAAAATCAGTAGTCGATACAAAACCTCAGCAGAATAAGGAATACCACCATACTAAATTAGGAACCACATAGCCCGGGCTCCAACCAAGGGCCAGATTTATCAACGATTTACAGTAACGTGAAAACATATCAAAATCCCTGATAGCGCGGCTTATCAAGCGATATGGTGAAACATTTCACCGTTATGCTGCTGTAAATCGTTGATCAATCAGGGGCCGGATTCATCAACGACTTACAGAGATTTGACAGAGAAATTACAGCCGAAATTCCTGATAACGCCAACATTTCACGATATCGCTTGCTGATAAGTCGCGTTCTCTCAGGAAATACGACGGTAATTTCTTTGTCAATTCTCTGTAAGTCGCTGATGAATCTGGCCCCTGGCCCCGGGGCTGAGGGGATTGACCGTCATCCGTTATCCGGTTTTCAGGGGTTTTTATCTATCGCTTTGCTGTTTGTTATCCGACGACTTCTAGGCCGGATAACGTACAAGAAAATGGCCGAATGTTAGGTGTGGACGTGATGAAGGGTGGACTATGAAGAGGATCCTTCATCATCGTAAGAGCGGTCGTCAGAAACAACAGAAGTCATTCAAACCCAAAAAGTTAATTCAGGCATCTCCTCATTTTAAAACCGGTTACATAGTTTCAAAGACAGTTAACTTCCATCCGTTCAAATTAGCTAAACCCATCCTATTCACGTATGAGGCCTACTAAACATACAATTGTTCATTCATCCCATGTGTAGAGCAAGAAGGCATACAAACTGCTATTAGCGATAGTTAGAAGTGCAGGGCCTGGCGCAATCTAGGAAGAATTTTTGTCGCCAATTCTTGCGTCGTACCATCGTATTTGTGGTTCCACGATTGCAGTGTGTTCGATCTGATTGCATTCGGTAAAGATATGCCTTCTATCCTTTTAGCCATATGCTGTTGTGAACCTCCAAACAAATACCGCCGTACAGCAATGAATACGAGCAAAAGGGAAATAGGTTGGCGCAAATAGGGTCGGGGGGGGGGGGGGGGTCACCTCCTAAAAAATGTCACCAACGCAAAAACAAAGCGACAAAACACACTGGTAGTAAAGAATAGGTACAAACAATGGTATAGCTCTGTTCTGTGCTCTCCTCCGCTCACGCGGAGGAGAGCACAGATTTGGGCAGGGGAAGGGACTCCAGGGTGTGGCACGAGTGACGCGCCCGTGTTAAAATTGCCTAGATCCTGGAGTTTCCTCCCTTGCCCAATTCGGAAGCACATAAAACACGGATATGTAATCGAAACAAGGAGATAAGACTGTATTTAGATTCGCTGTATGTAGCTACCCGCCGCGGCTGTCCGCCGTGGCAGGCCATGCTGACCCCCCCCCCCCCCCCCCCCGACCCTATTTGCGCCGGAATTTCTTTAAAACACAATAGAAACGTGACGTTCAAACTGCTTTGTTTGCTGTGGGTGATGTTTAAGGTTCACAATCGAACATGGCATTGTTTTAATACCAGGTTTTTTAGAAAACGGTTGAGTTCCTCAGTTTTTCAGTCAATTGTTACCATTCAATCGCCGTTTTGAGAGAGCACACATGTGAAATAGGGGCCCGTCGACTAGAGCGGCATGGTTGTATACATTGGCGGTGATAGAGTGTGTCAGACAGCGAGGAGAGCATGGTGGCGCGGAGGGCGCGAGACAACGCGGCAACTTGTCCCAAATGGCGGCCACAGCCGTTGTTCCCGCCCCCAAAACCGTGCGCATTTGCTTCCACCCTGATTCCCCAATACAGATTCGGAATGGTTCGTCGTAGTTCAGTTAGTGTCAGCAGCTGATCCGGCGACCAATGCTCCAATGCTGAGCCGTGTAAAACCCTCCCTCAATACATTTTTTTGCTCCTTTGAACACTTATGTTTAGCGCAAAGAAAGCAGAAATTGAGGGTCGCGTAGTAGAGTTCCAGGACCAATAGAACGACCTGAACCATAATGATTTCGATTACCCGACCCTAACCACGTGAGAAAACGAAAAAATTTCAATGTGTCCCTTAATTTTTTCGAAATGCTCAGTAACCTCTTGCCTCGCTTCTATTTTAGACATTTAAAACCGTCACCGTCCGTTTTTCTTGATTGTGTCCACCTTCCATTTTCTTCATATCTTAACAATTGCAGACCACTTTCCCTTGATTTCCTTGGTAGATCTATTGGTAATTGGAAAGGAAACGTCGAAGGAAACCGACGAGCGAATTGGGACTAAGTCGGCAGCGCTAGAAAGCCCTGAGTAATGTTCACTACGTTACGACTGAAGCGACACAACCCCTCTCTTCGCGTCTCTCTGCGTCTCTGACCGCGGCAGAGAAAGAGAGTGCGGTTTGAAACTCCCGCCGTGCCCAGAGACTCGTCCGGAAACTCGTCCGCACTTTGTTCCGGAGTACGTTTAACGACGAGTCACGAAGCTGCTCAGATTGCAGGTGTCAATGAGAACACTGCACGAAGCATTATCAACTCCCACAAACGAAAAGGCGAAATAGATCTAATTTTCTTCCTTAAAAAATCGTCCTAATTTTCTAATAGTTCTAACACTAGAAGAGATCAAATAGTTCTTTTCGTTCGATAGCTTATTTCTTTTGGGTAGCCTTCAGTTCTAATTTTCTTCCTTAAAAATTAATTCGCTACTATTGCACTTAGTGTACCGCACTAAATCTCGTTCAAAATAGGTCTACTAGCGGTAATCTGCCATGAGAAGAACGAATATCATAGTCGTTTTTTGCGGAAATGCCGTATAAGCCCGCTATATTGAGCTCGAATCGCCCAAGGCCTTGCGAAATAGCGCACGCCAGGAAGATACGCAGAGTGCGCGCCTCCTACCGATGCGCACTATTTCGCCGTCTTTAGTCTGCAGCAAAGCTTAGCCAGGGGCAGAAGCCTTGAAATCTCGAAAAGCCATGAAAGCTGTTCTGTGCTCTCGAGCACAGAATCTGGCAGGGGAAGGGACTCCGGGGTATGGGCCCACTAGCCCGTGTTAAAATTGCCTTCATCCTAGAGTTCCCTCCCTTGCCCAATTCGGAAGAAAATAAGACCCGAATCTGTAATCGAAAAGAGGAGATGAGACTGCATCTACATTCGCTGTGTGTATCTAATCGCCACGCCTGCACGCCACGGCATGCCGTGGTAACCCCCCTCCCCCTCGGAGACGGCCGCGAATGCGTTCTGGCAGGGGGCGGAGTCTCTGCGTCTCTTACCAGCGCGCGCTATTTCGCAAAGCCTAGCGATTCGAACTTAACATTGCGAGCTTATAAGGCATTTCCGCAAAAAACGACTATGATATTCGTTCTTCCCATGGCAGACTACCCCTAGTAGACCTATTTTAAACAAGATTTAGTGCGGTACATTGAGTACAATACTTACTTTACTTTGATACTTTGATGGTCCTTTTGTCGGCTGGAGGTCTTCTCAGCGGGGACAACAACTCTTCCAGACCGCTCGATCTCTGGCTGTTTGCATCCAGTGAGGCAGACTCCGCTCTCTGAAAGATCTTGAGAATGAGTCTGCCCATCGCGTTGGCGGTCATCCCAGTGGTCTCATTATGGCCTCTCGGGAGCCATTCTGTGACACGGAGACTCCATCTATCGTCCTTTCGTCGAAACAGGTGTCCGGCCCAGCGATATTTGGACTTCTTCATGTACTGCAGCGGGTCTGTTAATTGCGACTTCTCCCGTAGCTCCGAGCTTCGTAGGCCTTCTTGCCATTGCTGACGAAGGCTTCTCCTTAGAAGACATCTCTCCAGTGCACGATGCGTAGTTTGCATCGCTCTGGCGATTGTCTTGTTGTCGGGCCAGGTTTCAGTCGCGTAACACATCGCAGGCAGTACAGAGGCGTTGAATATCGAGGCCCTGAGGCCGGGATCCTTGACCTGATCGGTGACTTCGCGAATCGAACTGAAGGCTGCCCATGCTGCGCGTCTCCTGCGGGCGATTTCAGGAGCGAGGTCGTTATTCATGTTCAGCTCTCTTCCCAGATAGACGTAGGAGTCGACCTGTTGTAGAGCGACTCCATTTAACCTTACGAGTCCCGTGTCACACCACTGGTTGACCATAAACTGCGTTTTGGACATATTCATGTCCAATCCAATCTTCATACCTGCCACATTGAGCTCGTTCAGCATTTCCTCGACTTCTGCCGTGCTGGTAGAGATGAGAACAATATCGTCGGCGAAGCGAAGGTTGCTGATCCGTTTACCGTCGACAAGGTAGCCTTTATCGTCCCAGTTCAAGTCTTTCATGGCATCCTGGAGTGCCGCTGTGAATAGCTTGGGAGAAATCGTGTCTCCCTGCCGTACTCCTTTCCCGATAGGAATTTTAAGCTTTCGATCGAACAGCTGGATGGTAGTCGATGTGTTCGAGAAGCATTCGTCGAGAAGTCGGATGTAGGGCGATGGTATACCAGCGTGCACAAGTGCGTTCAAAACGGCGTTGATTTCCACAGAGTCGAACGCTTTCCTGTAATCCACGAAGACAAGGACAAGTGGGAGGTGGTACTCGCGGCTCCTCTCGATGAGCTGTGAGACAGTCTGAATATGGTCTATGCAGGAGAAATCCTTGCGAAACCCTGCTTGCTCCACTGGCTGATATTCATCCAAGCAACGCTCCAATTGAGTACAATAGTGCCATTAATTCCATTAGATCCTAGTAATTAACTCTACTAGAACCTCTAACCTAATTTCCTTCCTTTGAATGTTGGATAGCCCTCAGTTCTAATTTCCCTCCTTTAAAAAATAGTTTTAATTTTCTAACAGTTATAGTAGTAGAGAAGGCAAAATTGTTCTTAATTTCGTTGGATAACCTTTTTTGACATGCTGTAATTTTTTTGAGAAGAAGTAAACATTGAAACGTACAACTTGCAAAAAAAAAACACGTGAAATTTCACTCGAAGGACGTTGAATTTGATTTGAAAAACGTTGAATTTGGTTTGGAAAACGTTCAATTCGGTTTGAAGAACGTTGAGTTTGCTTTAAAAAACGTTGAATTTGCATTGGAAAACGTTGAATTTGGTTTGGAAAACGTTGAATTTGCTCTGGAAAACGTTGAATTTGGTTTGAAAAACGTTGAACTTGCTTTGAAAAACGTTGAATTTCAGCTGAAAATAGTATATATATATATATATATATATATATATAAGGTTGGCGACGACTAATTTCGTGGACTCTCAACTCAAGCGCCTTCAACAAGAGTTTTCATAAACAAATAACAAATAGCAGTTTTCAACCAAAGTAAGATCTGTTGGAACGCGGGACTGCTTCCCATTTATCAGCTACCCCACAGCTGTAGAATTCTTGTGTTTTTGAAGCCAAGAATCCTTGGAGGTGCATTTTGACATGGCCCGCATTAATAAATCGTCCTCCAACCAAGAAGTGCTGCAGCGTGCTATAAAGGTGCTAATCATTTGGCACACAACCTGTGCTGTAAGGTGGGTGAGTTAGACGCTCCCAGCTAAGGTCTTCGATTTTTTGAAGCTCCCGATTCCTGACGTGTGATCTGGCGTTATCTTGCTGATAGATAATTCCGCTCCTGAAAATCTGCCTGAACCGATTCCAGCGGAGTTCAGCCTGCGCGCTGCCAGGTTGAGAAGAGTAGATTACAGCATTAATGCTGGAACCGTCCTTGACGAGCTCCCAGAAGTTAATACCTTCTTGACATCACCAAACGGAGGGAACGTAGCGAACCGGACGCTTCAAAAAATAGAAGACCTTGACTGGGAGCGTCAACCTCATCCACCTTACAGCCCAGACCTTGCGCCGAGTGGCTACCACACTTTTAGTTCGGTGCAGTACTTCTTGGTTGGAAGACGATTTAATAATGTGGACCGGGTCAAAATGCACCTCCAAAGATTCTTAGCCTTAAAAGCACAATAATTCTATGGCCGTGGGATAGACCAGCTACCTGATATATGGGAAGCACTTCTGCGTTCTGAGGGATCTTATTTGGATTAAGGATTGTCATTAGTTATTTGTTAATAAATACTTTTGCTGAAGATTCTTGAGAGTCCACGAAATTAGCTGCCAACCTAATATATAGCCATAACACTCGAAGAAGCAAGCACTCAGGAAGTCAAAAGTGGAAATATGCACGTTCCTGGTTTTCACCTTCAGCAACCATTTTATAGTATCGTCTGCGATCATTATTACTAACAACCCTACTTATCGAGTCCTCAAACTTGAAGGTAGTAGAAGCAGAATATGGACCTGATAAGTAGGGTTGTTAGTTCATGAATATTCTCGAGTGACTCACGGAACGGATCAAGTTGACAAAGCTTTGCCGCGGCGCGACCTCTCGCAGCCGGTGATGCCGAATAGTCCTCATCCACGGAGCGGCATAAGGCATCGCGACTCGTCCGCGGTGCTGCACCACAGTGAGAGCGTGGGTCCCACCATGATAGGAAGGAAAAGGACAGGACTGCTGTGCGGTGCTGCAAAACTCCCAAGCCTCGTGCACATTTCCTGTTGCCGCGATAGAATCGCCGTGGCGAGTTTTGCAGAGCAACGGGAAAGGATGTGGAGTTTCCAGTGCTTGCTGCAATGCTCATCGCTCTGCAAGGATCGCGAGGGCGATCCGCCTGGGCCATCGCTAAGCACCGTGCCCTGCGCGAAAAAGTATGCCATGCTCGCGAAGAGGCGCGGTAAGCCATCCGGTCGCTACTGTTGCGACGACCGCGACGAACTTTATTTTGGCCTTTGTTATACCACCGCTCACTCTGAGCGACGCCTAATGATATGGTCCCATATATCCTATTGCGCCGCACGATCGATATGGTAACATATCATTAGGCTTCGCTTGGGGCGAGCGATGGTATAACAAAGGCCTTTAACTATTCGGCCCGCACGGAGGAATGGTCATGAACTTAGCGCCGCGATGGAGGCATGCCCCGGTCGACGCAGGCCCTAAGCGAAAAACGCTACAGCACACGGAGCAACAGATCCATGCCTGCCTTAGAGTGCGAAACTGTCATTGGAGCACACTGCTCCACAGTCGTCGCGCCGCACACGTGGAAATCTGATGGATGATAACACACCGACGCCGTTTGTCTCACTGCGGTACCGAACATTGGTAAAGCTGGACTGTCGCGAAGGAGAGCATCGAGCAGAGCAGCGTCTGGAATCTACCTTACCTCGCTAAACTGCGCTTGTAGGGACGAATATATCGAGTCACAGCCAGAAGGTGACCCATCCCTAGAACTGCTTAGCGTTAAAAACTTTGGCAGGAGTAGCTAGATGGACCCCACCCGGAGTTCATTCCATACATCTGTAATCATTTCCTAACCAGAACCTCACCGAAGACGTTCAATTAAAGAAATAACAGTCATTTCCTAACTAACAGAAGAAGTCGAATTAGGTAAACAATTGGGATAAAACGCTTCACCAGGCAGGTTACGTGGGACAAGGAAGGAAATGTCGAGTGGAGGTAGGAGAGCAGGGCGCCCAAAAGTTTCCGCGCTTCACCGCCAGCGGGCGTGTGGGTCAGTTGTCCCTGCTCCCCAGTGTACTAAAGTTCCACTCCGCGTTATGCTTCCAACGTCGAGGCAGGTAAAGTGACTCAAAGTATGGACGGGGCCTTACATAAAGGACTGAGTTCTACTCTCGCGGAGCATCCGCGGACGGGCGGGAATCGCGCCGAGATCCCTCACCTGGCCAATCACCGCGCCCCGCCACGTCCGCCGTCCGCGGTGCACCCTTCGTCCGCGGACGTTCCGCGAATCCTCCCGCGGGAGTTAACACAGGCCTAAGGAGGATCAGAGAAGGTGCTCAGAATGTCCTCCTGCATATTCTAGTTCTTGGGTAATTACAAATACTCGAACATATAAAAACAAGTAGCTGTATCTGTTCGACTGAACGTCCAACTCACTTCAATCTCATCATCGCGTTCCGCTCTCTCAAGACGGGTTTCCGCATCGCTCCACACTCTCGCCTCCTTTTCGGTCAGCGGAGCTCGTGGTCTTCCGAATTTAATGAGACGCCAGTGAAGCAAGCAAATACCCATGTGCGGGTCCTCAATTTAACTGAATGAACGTGATGACCTAATGCCATTGCAAATATAAATACCTCGTAAAGTGTTTCACTATTTTCACTGAAACACCACCAATGAATCATGAACTTCTAAAGCCTACGCTATCCAAAAACCGCCAGCGCATTCGGATCTACACTTCCGCATGGCACACCAAAACTCCCTACAACGGCAGTCTCAATACCCACAGAACATTCCAAGCGATCACTTTCCTCGACATACCTCGTTAGCGACGGCAAGGTTCAGCACCTTCGATGTTGCAAGCTTGTCGAGAACGGTTGTCAACCTTCGACGCGAGACCCTTCGACTACACCGTGTCCACCTCGTTCGCAGCTTCATCGCTATACAGCATCTTTCGCTCGACTAAACATCGAAGAGATGTGACCAACCGCAACAGGTTGCAATTTAGCCAACCAGAAAAGCAACTAACGGCTAGCGGTGCGTTAGCTTCATCAGTTTGCCACTTCTCTGAACATATCGCTTCCTGCTGAAAGATAGAACTTAAACAACGACTCAGACACAAGATAGAGCATGCAAAAGAAAAAGAAAACAGCGGTAAAACTGTGGTAGAAATCAGACCATCGCTGATAAAGGCTTTTCCTTATGCAGACCGCTTTTGATAATAATAATAATCATGAGGAACGTCAGAAAGAAGTCGTCGTTATCAGTTTGGAAGCTCTCTGCGCAATTATTGCTTTTGACGTGTTTGGAATAGTTAAATCTAACAGAACTATAGTCATACCAGCTATCAGAACGGCCTCCCCGCCGCTCTGACGGCTTCGCCGTAGTAATGACTTCTCATCATCAATTTTACCTGCAACCTATGCCATGGTTCCCTAGGAAGAACACCTTAACTACGTCGCTTACGGCAAGTTAGAAAGAAACAAAAAAATCAACGGCATCCACAGAAAATGAATAATTTGATTAATATCGATTTATGGTGACCTATCAGGGATGTGCGGAAATTTTTCTGGAAAAAGCGGAAGACGAAAGACGGATCGGAAACGCTCAAAATGGCCGGAAACCGGAATACGAAACGCGGAAACGGATATGACACATGTTCGCCATTTTTTCAAAAGTGCTTCTGGAACGGAGTCAGAAGCGGCTCCCATTGCGCTTTTCTTGCTCAGTACTTTGCAGCAGAATCCTCCACCGATTATTGCTCATTGTAAGAGCTCGGAATCGCCCCAAACGCCGAAATCGTATCCCAAACCCCACGACCCAGGGTTGACCCACCGCGATCACGCCACAGGCACTGACAGAGACTATTTAAGGCGCCGCGGCGGCCGCCAGAAGGAGCTCCGACCACCGACGCCAGCCAGGCTACGACCGCCACCGCTCCAGACGCAGACGACGGACGGACCCGCCGGCCTGGCCAGCCTGCAACGCCGTCGCCGTCGCCTATCGTCTCGTCGCCTACACCGCCCACCTGCCTCCGCCGACGTCACCTCTGGGCCCCGTCGCTTCCGATCACCATGCATCAATTCGTCAATAAACATTTACTCCGAAGCGTGTCGCTCCGCACCAGGGTGGATCACCTCGATCTATTACTGGTAGCAGCGAGTGTGACGCTTCGGCAGGCAGGTTAGTTTGCACGTTTTGGCCCTGATGGGCCTCAGCTGTAGCTTGAGGGGGCGGATCTCTCGTTTTTGGTTAGGATATAGCTTGTTAACTTGGTTAATGTAGCGCAAGTCCCCCTCGGACCGTTTTTTTCCTGGCTTGGCCACTTCGGTGGATTTTATGCAGAAAACTAACATTCTTGTCTCTGTCATTATTGGGTACCCACTTTCTTTGTTCCGTTATCCCGCATGCGGGCCTGTTGGTCCTAACTTAAAGCCTAGGCAGCAAACGTTTTACATATTAGCGCTCAGATAAATGCAGTCATTCCGGATTAGCGACCGGTCGCAGTACGTACAAAGTGCATGAGTTTACATAAGAGCTCCTTTTTTCGGAAAATGATACCGGTAGTGTGGTCGACCACGGAGCGTACTAAGTACATGAGCACAAGTAAATGTATCGCAGTGACCTCTGATGAAATCTTCGTAAGTTTGCTTCTTTGGTAATTTGGTTTTATGCTTGCGTTAGTTTGTGTGTCTGTTCGTTGGTCTGCTAAGTTTGCGTTAGTTCCGGTTTTCCGCGTTACTAATTAATTGATGTCACTTGATCTTGCAGCCCGCCACGATCGTCTCCGGGCATGGGCCTTTTGACCTCGGTGGGGGGTATATAAGGCCCCTCGGTCCCGTTGCCGCAGCCATTCGACATGACCGTCTCCACTCGCAGCGGCGCCCGCTCTTCTTCCTCGGCGGATTATTCTTCTCCTCCTCCGGTCCCTGGGGCTGTTGCCCCTCAGCCTGATCATTCTGTCGGCGCCCCGTCGGAGTCGGCGGGGGAGACCGATTATTGCGGGCATCTTACGGCTCCGCTGGACAACTCGTTGTCCAGGTTGGACGACTCTACCCCGCTACAAGTCAAGGACGCGAAGTCTCTTCGAGATGCTGCTTCGCGTGCGATATTGCAGGCATGGAGTGATGCCCGTTCGCAGACGTCGGCCCTGGCGAGGAGAATCGACGAAGCCGGTAGTCTCAATCAACTCCCTGTAGTGGCAGCGTTCGGCCAGGATTTGGAGTCCGGGCCCAGGCTCTCGCCGTTCACTGGGTCCGTCGATGAAGGCCCTCTGTTCTCCTCCGCCGTCTCGAGGACATTATGAGGATGCGTCCGGGTTTGATCTCTGCTGAGCAGAAAGCTAGTGTCCTTATAGGTCATCTCGACGGCGTGGCACGAGAAAAGGTCGAAGAGTTGTCGGAAGACGCTCGTAAGTCGTAAGTTTCGCTTTAGTCGTAAACCATCTAAAGGCCTCCTTTGAAGGCCCCCAACACAGGTACGTCGCACGTCAGAAACTATCTTCTTGCAGACAGGAGCCCGCGGAATCATCATCCGCCTTCGCCAATAAGGTCCTCAATCTCGTGCGCGCGGCTACAGCAGGACAGGACCCTCAGGTTCAGATGGAGCGTACACTGGAGGAGTTTGTCGCACGGTTACGTAGCGACATCAGATATTTCGTCAAGCTTGACAACCCAACCTCGTTTGAGCAGGCGGTAAATAAAGCCCAGATGGTCGAACAACTGTTGACAGAGGCGACGGCAGACCGTCTCATACACCCGGGCTCCCACCCCGGCATTCAGGTGAACGCTCTAGAGAGAGCACCGGAGGGAAGGGCCTCTCCCCCGTCAAGATTCAGCAGGAGCTTCCCCAATCTTCAACGGTTTCCCCGCCTTCGAGGCACCAACCAACGAAGTTCTTTTCAGGACAACCGTCAACGTCAGCAATTCCAGGGCGGATCGTGGCGAAATGTCTACTGCTTTAACTGCGGCGGCGTGGGTCACCTCGCCTCTCAATGTCCATCGCCGTTGATATATTCACGTCCAGTCGCCAGAGGCTCCGGTCGGTCGCTTCCCTTTCACGCGCCTGAGCGCAACTCTTCTCCTCCCGCAGGTGATAACGCAGCGCTCTTGTCTTGTGAACCGTCCGCTCTCTCCGCCTCGGATCCAGTACACTCATTGCGAGAGGCGCATCAGCGCATTGCAGAGCTTTCCCTCACGGTGGACCATGCGCGCACTCAGCTCGAAAACTCGAACGCCAGACTCGCAGCTCTTGCGCGTCGCAACGACGAGCTAGCCCAGTCGGTTTTTTCCAGTAATCCTGCGGCCTCTCCTGCCTCCGTCCTTCCCGACGTTCGCACGCTGTTTTTCGCTTGTGTCGTAGTTTCGTGTGTGCTGCCTACGTCCGCAATTGCAGACATCGGGTGGTTTTCGAAAACTAGTGTCTCAAACGTGCCCATTTCGTCTTCGTTCGGGGATTTCTCCCTCCCCGACCCGGTCTTTCTGCCTCAACCTATGGTTCCACTCTCTTCAGTCAACTTTTCGGCTTTTTCGCCATCGGTTACTATTTTTCGTGGCCCAAATTGCCTTGATTTCAGTAATCGTCTGGTGGACGCCCGTATGCTCCGCATGAATACCTCTAACGCCGTGAATTGGTTGTCCGCGCATGACACCAGTTACGGCCCCGCTTCTCAGTATGGCCCACACATATCGCAGGTCGGTCAGTTACTATGTGTGCTCTTCACCTTATGGGTTTTCCCTTGCTATTTCGTAGTTTTCTGGTTGTTGTGGAAATACACTATGCTCCCTATTCCTCAGGTGTTCCGGCAGGGGCTGATGCCCGTTGTTCAGAGTCTCGATGGTTGGGGGCAGCCAGCAAGCCGTAAGAGTTTGGAGCCCGTTATACATACAGAGCTTCATCTACACACATTTCAGGCTGATCGCGAGTCCGTGACCCCGCAGGACGTCGGCGTCAACCATCGGTTCCACGGTGGCTGTTCCATTAGTACGTACACAGTTCCGGTCAACATCCTCACGTTCAGTTCGGACTGACAGTTCTTCGTGACCCAAATCCCCATACGCGTCAATGGCATCTGGCTCCTGGCTTTGGTTGACACTGGTGCGGGACTCACGGTAGCTAGCAAGTCTCTGCTTACACTGTTGGGCATTTTTGAGTTAGAGCCCAGCGCAGTTCCATCCGCTGTGGGAATGGCCGGCATCCCCGTTCATTTCATCGGCAATGCGGTGGTAAGCCTTTCGATTGGCAGCGAAGAACTCAAGCAACAGGTGCATTTTACCGCGACCCAATGCGCCCCTACCCAAGCATCGGCCTATAACCTCATATTGGGCAACGATGTACTTGCCCGTCTTCCACGATGGTCGGTTGATTACAAGCAACGCATCTTCCGTATGGGGAACGAGGCCGTCAGTATTTATACTTGCGCTGTCCCAAACTCGACGTCCACCTCTTCTGAAGAAGCCAGTGCTCCTAAGGAGGTGGCAGTTCGGGCGTCCTCGACGACGCTAATACTCCCTGGAACTGAAGCCTTGGTCCCGTGTTACGTCACACGGTAATCCAATCACAGACGGGAACTCCGTTCTGGCGGCCCACGCTCGGTCCCGCAACAACGATTCGATCCTCATTGCCCCTGCGGTCTTTTTCGGCAATAGGGCTCGGCTTTTGGTGGCCAATTCCTCGTCGGTAACGTGTGTAGTGCATAAAGACGAGCACCTAACAGATGCCCGTCCCCTGCAAGAGTCTGCTGAAGGAACACTTAGTGAAGTTGGATGGCGTTTTTAGCGCGGGCTATCTTCCAGTCTGCGCGTCAAATGTATTAACGTCTGAGGAACCCTCCACCGCGGCTTCCTTCGTTGTTGACCTCTCTGGTGCGGAGGTAACTCCCGCGGAGAAGCGTCAATTGGAAGAACTTTTTCAGGAGTTTCAGGATCGTATTTCTTGTTCTGCCTACGACTTAGGATCTTACGAGGTTGCGCCCATAACGATACGTACAACTACGAACATTCCACCTAGTCGCTACCGTCCGACTCGGATCCCCAATCGGTTCCAAAAGGAGTTGGACGAGCACATTAACAAGCTCTTGAAGGCAGGTAGGATAGTGGAAAGCGACACCCCTTGGGTCCACAATACGGTTCTCGTTAAGAAACGGGATGGGTCTCTGCGCGTCTGCTTAGACTTTCGTCCTCTTAACGACATCACCATTCCTGATCATTTCCCGCTGTCCCGGATCGAGGATTTGCTTGAAAAGGTGTCTGGTAATCGGTACTACACCACTCTTGACTTGGCATCAGGATATATGCAACTGTTGCTAGACGAGGATAGTCAAGCCAAATGCGGTTGGGCCACGCATCGCGGAGTTTACCAATTCGTGTACCTCCCCTTTGGTCTTCGAAACGCTGGCGCTTATTTTTCACGGGCAATGGCGCGTATCCTATCCGGGCTAGAGGACAACTGTCTCGCGTACCTCGACGACATTATCATTTTCAACAGAGACTTTCCTTCCCACCTTCAGTCCCTTCGCAAGGTCTTTGAGCGGTTTCGCGTCTTTAACATCAAAGCATCAGGTAAGAAGCTTACATCGATTGCACAGTCAAAGATTACGTTTCTAGGCCACGAGATCTCCCACGACACGTACCGCCTGGCCGAGCGTAATATCAAGGCCATTAAGGACCTACCGCGCCCGACGACGACGAAAGACGTCAAAACCTTCATAGGTATGGCGAACTTTTTTCGTAAATTCATCCGAAATTTCGCTTCTATAGCAGCACCGCTGTACGAATTGTGTAAAGCCAAATCTACTTTCGAATGGACGGACGTACAGGAGAAAGCCTTCCTCGACATCAAGGAGGCACTCGTGTCGCGGCCATGTTTGGCCTTCCCCAGAGACTGTGATTTTGTGCTCCACACAGACGGTAGTAAGATTGCGGTTGGCGCGGCACTTTTCCAGGAGCAACCCGACAGCAAGAAATTATCCGCTGTTGGATTCTTCAGCAAGGCATTATCCGAGTCTCAGAGGAAATGGGCGCCTGTCCAAATCGAACTCTTCGCCATGATTTCCGCTCTACGTTTCTTCCGTATCACCATTTATGGAAACCTTACACGCGTACTCTCCGATCACAAGCCCATCACTTTTCTACTCAAACACCACAAGACACACGACAATTTGGCTAGATGGGCTGTCGAATTGCAGAGCTATAACATCAGAATCGAGTATCAGCGTGGTTCCTCTAACGTAGTAGCTGATTGCTTGAGCCGATTGGCTAATACCAGCAACCAGTTCGTCGATGGCACCCCAGAGACCGAGGACATAGTGGAGTTTCCAGTGTGTTTGGTTGGGCTTCCTATCCAAGTTCGTCCTTATGATGTGTTACTGGAACAGAAACAGGACAGTCTATGTTCAGCCTTAATGCATTTCTTAGAGACTGGTGCATTCCCTGCTCAAACAACCGAGGAAGTCAAATCGAACGCTCTCGAGCTTGCTAGCACCACCGTTCTCCGCAACAACGGTTGTTTGTACAAGGTTTGCCAACACCGTTCACAACCTGGAAGAAGGTACGAGGCTCTTTTCTTACCCACTCAGCTTCGCGAACCAATTTGCATCGCATTTCATTCGTCGCCTAGTGCTGGAGGGCATTTCAGTTGGAAGAAAACACTAGCCAAAGTCGCACGTAAGTACTTCTGGCCCACTATGCGCGAAGATATTTATAAGTTCGCCCGAGCGTGCGAAGTATGCCAGCGGAAGCGAGGTCACCAGCCTAATCGCGAGCATCTTCTCCCGGTTTCGGCTAACGCGGTCTTTCACAAGGTGTACTTGGATCTGAGTGGCCCATTCCATGCTACTGCGTCCAACAATAAGTACATCATGTGCCTCATTGACCATTTCTCTAAGTACGTCGTCGCGGTAGCTCTGCCCGATTGCGCAGCGGTTACGGTCGCTCGCTCGCTTATGTCTGAGTGCATCCTTAAGTATGGCGCTATGACGGAGTTAATCACTGATAACGCTTCCTACTTGAAGGGCGAACTTCTTACAGAACTTGGTCGTCTTCTTCGTGTTCACCGTTACTATTGTACGCCTTACCACCACGAAGGTAACGGTCTTTGTGAGCGCGTCTTCGCAACTTTTCAGGCGATGCTCCGAACATATGTGAGTGAAAATCATTTGGATTGGGATCAGTTCCTCCCGGCCTGTGCTTTTGCTTATAACACTAGCGTCCATTCGTCTACCAATGAAACTCCGTTTTTCCTCATGTTTGGACGCGATCCAGTGTTCAACATCGACCTCATGCTCAAACATCACGGTTCAGGTCATGTCCCGGCAGATGAGGACTCCAGCATCTACAAGGCATCCCTCCTGTCAGCGCTACATTCCGCGAGGACGTCGGCTACGACTTTCAACGCGAAGCGGAGCAGCGATTACAAGAAACAACACGATAAGTTTGGGCTTGCTCCACTTTCAGTTTCAGTCGGTGACCGCGTTTATTTGCGGAACTTCCTGCCCACACCGGGACGCTCACCTAAACTTTGCTTTCCCTGGTTAGGTCAGTTTCGGGTCATTGCCGTCGACCACCCTCGTCTGACTATTGTTAGTGTTACCTCTCCTCAATCACCACCCAAACGGGTCCACTTTAACCAAGTTAAAAAGTGCTTCGAATTAAGCGGTCCCGTATTCACAAGTCCGTGGATCCCGGTTGATGAGGACGCTGCATTAACTAATCACGGCGCGGCCACTGTTACCGTAACGGGATATAACCATGATGTTCCCCCTGCCAGCAGTCAGGCCCCTACTCCTCAGTTCACGCATTCTCATGCTCGTTTCAGGAAGAGGACAACATCGCTCTGACTCCCAAGCAACAACTTCAGTTGCCCACTTCTCTTGGTGTCGCTCGCATTGTTCCTCCAATCCCATTGTTCAGCCTCCTCACTTCTCCAGCGTGATCGTTGTCTTCAAGGCGTCCAGGAACAGCCCATGGAGGTAGTGGAATCCACCGAGTCGTCTTCTGCGTCAACGCCAGGTGCGCCATCTATGGACTTGGTCGGAGCTGCTGCTCCTTTGCACAATCTTATCGGGGCTGCTGCTCCTCTGCTGCAGTTTGATAAAGCGTCTGCGTTTAAGTTTTCGTACACCAGCGTCATCGTCCTTTCGACACGAACAGGCTTCGAACCGTCTCAAGCCGAGTTCGTCGACGATCTCAAGCACCTCAACGTGGCGCTCACCCATTCTCGTCACGGGCGTTCTCTCGTCCAACTGCCTAATTGGGCGGTCGTTCTGAACTTCGCTTGTACCACGCTGTACTCCATGACGAGTGCGAACTTGCAGAACCTCTTTTGCTGAAGACGTACTTTTTTATGATACTTTGACCTCGCGGTGAGCATCCTTTCCTTCCTTTTTTTTCACTTATCTGTTCATTTAGTTTTTTTCTTTTTCCTTTTTTTACTTACGGCTAGGATGCTACCCCCTCTTTGTTGTGCCTCACGTTGTCTTTCGGTCTAAGTCCGAGGACGGACTTTTGTTAAAGGGGGGAGGTGTAAGAGCTCGGAATCGCCCCAAACGCCGAAATCGTATCCCAAACCCCACGACCCAGGGTTGACCCACCGCGATCACGCCACAGGCACTGACAGAGACTATTTAAGGCGCCGCGGCGGCCGCCAGAAGGAGCTCCGACCACCGACGCCAGCCAGGCTACGACCGCCACCGCTCCAGACGCAGACGACGGACGGACCCGCCGGCCTGGCCAGCCTGCAACGCCGTCGCCGTCGCCTATCGTCTCGTCGCCTACACCGCCCACCTGCCTCCGCCGACGTCACCTCTGGGCCCCGTCGCTTCCGATCACCATGCATCAATTCGTCAATAAACATTTACTCCGAAGCGTGTCGCTCCGCACCAGGGTGGATCACCTCGATCTATTACTTCATCCTCATCATAACATAGAACAACGAAGCATGAATTCATAATATTGTTATGACAACCTTTAAGCTATGGCTGGATCAGTAAACGAAAACAAATTCAGGGTCTTATCTCACTATTTCAGCATGCAGTCTCTCCGCTGTTTCCATATCTAATCCCTGCGACGGGTTTTTCGCTGACTGTTGTAATGCTGCAATTTTCTGAACCTTAACAGAATTAACCAGTTGAGGTTACTTACAGACCCGCATCAAAAAAGACTCGAGTGAAGTCTAAACTGCAGTAGCCACTTAGGTCATCTTCCGACCAGGAAACTAAATCCCAGAACCGAGCATGACGAGCCGCGGGGCGGGGTGTGCAGGCCGTAGTCACACGTCACACACGATGATTGACGACACCCTTTGAAAATGCGTCTGCATGCAACAGCGTGATCCGAGTGGATAACGCCGCTTTCGGAGCTTGCGGATTCTCTGGCAGAACACTATGTGAATGAAAAGAATACATAAAGGGATGCTACGCCAATAAGAACGTATGGGGCTTACTTGTGCTCACTGGTCCACACCCAGAAGAAGTCTACAGCCAGATCTAGGCATGGTTTTGTTAAAAGTAGTTCACGGGAGCAATGAAAACAAGAACTGTAGATTTTTTCGTTTATGTCAAAGATCATCCGCGTTTCGTTCTTCTTAGGAACGATAGGCTATCAGATCGTCCTACGATAGCATGTACAACATGGCCTTGGAATATCCTCTCTGATGTCGATGTCCTGTCATTACCGCCACTCTCTAACTGGAGGACGTAGTCAAACTTCTCTCATGTGCAACGTTCCAGGAACAGAACAATGCTAAATATAATAAATAAATAAAACTGGCCAGAGAACTTTGACGGTATGAAAATGTTGTCACCACTACTTCCAAGGCAATCACCTGCTCATACACTCATTCATTTTGAAGAAGGAAGTGTGCAAAAATAATAGTCTCACGATGATGGAAGTTAGTTTGGCGTTATTGTAGTTAGAGGGGCACGATAGCATGCCGCGGCGAGCAGTCATGACGAGTAGCTACATAGAGCGAATGTAAATACAGTCTTATCTCCTCGTTTCGTTTACAGATCCATGTTTTTATTTGCTTCCGTTTTGGGCAGGGGAGGAAACTCCAGAATGTAGGCAATTTTACATGGGTGCGCTACTTGAGCCACACCCTGAGTCCCTTCCCCTGCCCAAATCTGTGCTCTCCTCCGCGTCAGCGGAGGTGAGCACAGAACAGAGCTATAGCATTGTTTGGTTGTTTTATTTACTATCAGTGTGTTACAGTTTCTTTTTTTCGTATTAGTGGCACTTTTTATAAAGTGATCCCCCCTAACTACCATAGCGCCGCTAATTTTTCCACGACTTGGTCCATGCGACAGCTCGAAGCAGCACACGGCTTACTTCCTGACTTTCGATTACATTTCTCCTCCGTATCAAGAACTAAGGTGTCAAAGATCAGAACTAGAACCGTGCAAACACCGACCGAAACTTTCGTCAATGGAATAAGCTAAATACCGCAGTCTCGCGTCTAACCAACGCGACCTCATACGACAGTGAAATATGGTCCTACTCAGCTTTATACAGGTGACTGTGAGAAGCATGCCTTGCTCATCCAGAAGCTAGGCTAGCATTTCAAGGGTCCAGAGCACGACGCGCATTTTCAAAGGGTGTCGTCAATCATCGTGTGTGACGTCTGACTACGGCCTGCACACGCCGCCCCGCGGCCCGTCATGCTCGGTCCTGGGATCTTAGTGACCAGGAAAGAGATTCCTCTAAACATTTTTGGAAATCTGTGGCATCATAGACGACGTCATGACTGCACAGATATCTGCATACACAACATTAGCAGTTACACTACAGTTACCAAAGCTAGTACTCAGAATTCATTCTGGAATCTAACAATAAGATGATAACTGGATGACTGATAAGTCATGGTGGGTCCACACTTGCACAAGAGTATTCAGTCTGTGCAAGCCTGGAACCCCCACGCCCAAGGTGACACAGCTGGACAGTTCCCAGATGGTTCTCGAAGCAATAGTTTTGTGTCAGAATTCAATAAGTCACCCTAGTCAATCAAAATAACAGCTCATGGTAGATATTCGTGATGCTTCAGTAAAAAATGAATTGCATAGCTCCATATGGATGAATATCACACCTAACGAAATTAAAAATTGAAACCTGCACCTTTGATCAGGAACACTGATGTAATCTTAGAGCAGACAACCGCATGCCGCAACCTTCACTGAACCCTTTGTTTCATGACACTGCGCTATATGCTTACAACGTTTTTGTAGCTATTTGTAACTAATGGATTAAGAATTTTATGATCATTCAAATGTTGAGTGCACTTTCTTAGCACACAATGCATATATAGCCTTTGCTGACCCATCAATTTTGCCCTGCACTCAGCCGTTACCATTTTTGAGTACTTTTTTGGTAGTCTAACCAATTCCAAGAATATTAATACTAGAGTTGCCAAACATTATTTCTCTCATAATTATCTGAAGGAGAACGCTTTTAATTGATAAGCTGATTGTGTTCAATAGAAAACTAGAGTGGGACAGTGCCTATTTCCTACCCGGCCTTCCGATACAAAAACAGGCGGAACACGGAACGGAACGGAAGAGCCAAAAATGGCCGGAAACCGGAATTCGAAACATGGAGGCGGAAATTCCGCACATCCCTGTGATCGATACTCAAAACAAACTTGAGATTCGTACTCAGCGACCTCGACTACCTCAGGGATAAAGTTCCGCACCGCTAGAGTGACATCCACAAAGTCGATAATTTGATGATTGACGGCGATCGAAACTTGAAAAACGAACTTCTGATTCGTGTTCAGCGGCCTGGATTACTCCCAGGGCTAAAGTTTCGGGTCGCCATCAAACATTGAGTATCGCCAAGACGTACCACCACTCCAGTTGTGACGGACGGAGAGAAGGGCGGAAACACGCACACACACTACTCCGGCGCAATGCTACTGAGGAGCCAGCCCACATTTGAACGAGTTTTTACCCGCTTGACCTAGGCTCCTCTCACTGCAACTTTCATTACACGTATGTACGTGTCAGTTTGCGTACAATGTGGGAAATTCCACGTCACCATATCCGACTGTTACGCTTAAGTCGGTCGAAGCCCATGGGCTGCCCCATCTGTGGTATCATTGTGCCACTGCTTCATATATACTATATAATTAAACAATAAATATATAATATATTATATAGTATATATTATATTATTATATATTATATATTGTATCATACTATATAATAATCCACTAAGCGATGAGTCACACTATCGATCGACGCGATGAGTCATAAAATAGGGGAAATTACGGGGAAGTTACGGGGCACAAATTAAGGCAAGAAAATAGCGGAAAATACCAAGACGCCTTCTACGTGCCTGGCGACCCGGTAGACGTGCCGAACACGTCGGCAACCATGCCAGGCGATGCAGTAGACATGCCGAACACGTCGGCGACCGTGTATGGCGAGCCGTAGACGTGCCGAGCACGTCGCCAACTTTAGCCCTGGGGTAGTCGAGGTCGCTGAACATAATTGTGAAGTTCCTTTTTGAAGTATAGATCATCATCGATCGATATCGATCAAATTAGCGATTTTTTATGGATGTCATCCAAGCGGTCCGAAACTTCAGCCCTAGGAGTAATCGAGGTCGCTGAAGATGATTATGAAGTTCGTTTTTGAAGTCTAGATCATCATCGATCGATATCGATCAAATTATCGATTTTTATGGATGTCGTTCAAGCGGTCCGAAACTTCAGCCCTGGGGGTAATCGAGGTCGCTGAACATGATTAAGAAGTTCGTTTTTGAAGTCTAGACCATCATCGATCGGTATCGATCAAATTATCGATTTTTATGGATGTCATTCAAGCGGTTCGAAACTTCAGCCTAGGAGTAATCGAGGTCGCTGAACATGATCATGAAACTCCTTTTTGAAGTATAGATCATCATCGATCGATATCGATCAAGTTATCGATTTTTTATGGATGTCGTCCAAGCCGTCCGAAACTTCAGCCCTGGGGGTAGTCGAGGTCGCTGAACATGATTATGAAGTTCGTTTTTGAAGTGTAGATCACTATCAATCGATATCGATCAAAGTATCGATTGTTTATGGATGTCGTCCAAGCCGTCCGAAACTTCAGCCCTGGGGTAGTCGAGCTCGCTGAACACGATTATGAAGTTCGTTTTTGAGGTGTGGATTGCCATCAACCGATATTGAACAAATTACAGAAGACGTGCCGAACAAGTCGCCCACGTGCCTGGGGATTCAGAAGGCGTGCCGAAGACGTTGTCCGACATCCCTGGGGGATCAGAAGACGTGCCGAACATGTCGCCCGCTAAGGAAGATCATTGAGGGGACCAGTAGTAATGGGGGACGAGTTCTACTAAGGGGGAGTAATGAGTGACCACCAAATCGCCCTATGTATAGAAGAGGAAGGGTTTTTGGTCCGAAGATAGCCCCTTGGACTTTGTGTACTTCTTTATGTAAGTTTGAGGGATGTTTGGCAATTGTCCAATACTGTTGTTTACCATCGACGTCTCACTGCCAGACGGGTGGCGGCACCCATATGACGAGGTCTCGAAAGACGTCTCTATTGTTTTTGGCTATATGCCAAGACCAAGGAACACCCTTATGACGAGGTTTCGCAAGACGCGTCTGTGGGTCATACCTCATTGTTCCTTCCCAGCTCTGCTGTGTGGCGCATTTGAGTTATTTTGCCTCATCATACTATATAATAATCCGCTAAGTGATGAGTCACACTATCGATCGACGATGAGTCATAAAATAGGGAAAATTACGGGGCACAATTAAGGCAAGAAATTAGCGGAAAATACCCAGACGGCTTCTACGCGCCTGGTGACTCAGTAGACGAGCAGAACATGTCGGCGACCGTGCATGGCGAGCCGTAGACGTGCCGAAGACGTCGGCAACCGTGCCTGGGCATTTAGATGATCATCGACGGAAGGCCTTCACAGCAGGGTAGACAATCGATATCGATCGATATTATCGATTTTTTGAGGATGGCGTTCAAGTGGCGCGAAACTTCGGCCTTGGGGGTAATCGAGGTCGCTGAACACGAATCTGAAGTCGACCAATCGATATCGATCGATATTATCGATTTTTTGAGGATCACGTTGAGGAAGATCAGCCGATCCATCTCGATTAACATAATGGTCAGAAGGCCTAGGGAAGAATAGGAAACCCGTAGCGGCCATGGCGTCCTATTCTCGTGGTTTGGGGGCGAAGCCCCCAACCAGTCGTAGGCGGCCGCTAGGCCGCCGAACGACTGGTATATATTATATAGTAGGACATGTGCTCCGACACGCTTAACGACGTCTCGCACTTGCGCGCTTCGCGACCTACGTAAAGCCCTTTTTGTAATACTTAAAATTCGCTAACATCTAGGATCTGCTGTGTACTTTATTGGCATCAAGCCATTCACCACTTCCGTGCGTTCACCATAGACATTCTCTCCAGACCGTCCACTAACGCCATTGATTTATGCTGCGCAGTACTTCTGCCCTCAGGTTGCTCCTCCGCAACCGTTCTCATGCCCAACAGCTTGCGTTATCGGATACCGTTGACACGTCTTCCGAATCCGGACTACAGGTTCCGCCTCACTCGTATCTTCTTACTGGATCGAATTGCTGGTCCGCCGTTACTAGTCTTCCCTCCCCCCCCCCCCCCCCACCTTCCTGGTCCAATTTCTATCCCACTTCCCTGGGGTAGAAATTGGACCAGGAAGGTGGAGGGGGGAGGGCTTTTCCCGTCCTGGACCAGGTTGTTCCTTTCTTTCCTGGTCGCTCACATGGTCCACTCTAGAGGTCCCCCTTACTGTCCTCCTTCACCACCCCCTTAGTGGTTCTTCATGCTCACGGCAGACGTCGGTGAGGACGCAGAGGAGTATCTCGCGCAGGTAACATTTTCCGTTCAACATGGGATAATGCTGAATTCTGAATGCGGCTGCTCGTCGTACGACGGCGGTTTCACCCCTTCTGACTCTGGAGGCTTGTCGCATGACGTAGGTAGGGGACCCGTCTTCTGGGTCCAGATGCTCAGAAACGCACATAGATGGGGCTGTGTCAGCAGAAGGAAACCGTGCTTCCTCTGCTGCAACAGCGTCCCGTGTTGAAAAGTACGTTTTGTCCGCGCGGGGTTCGATGAGGCGTATCTCACGCAGTCTAGAAAGCTGCGTGAGATACGCCTCATCGAACCCCTCGTAAAGACTAATTCAATTACATAGCGGTAGATATCAGGGATGAGCGGATAACAAAATTTTGAAACCCGGATTACGGAAAAACGGATAACGAACAAACAACAAAAATAAAACAGGGCTTAAACTACTCTAGTTTCACCAGCAGACTTTAAATGCAACTGCTATCAAATTATAAGTCTTTTCTAACGACTTTAATGGAGTTTTTTTTTGAAAAATAGTGCAGTCACTTTAACAAGGCCCTATGGGATTCTCACGAAACTTCAGTAAAAGAAACGCTTCTTCATTTCCATCCAAACCGATGCCGAGTTCGATTTGCGAACTACAATTCCTTAACCAGGGTCCACGAACTGCTGTCAAACACTTCAGGGAGGACAAGTAGCAAGACCACAAAGCTGTGAAACTAAAACTGTTTTACAAACTCTACTCTGCTGATGTTTCGATATGATCATCTTAATTAAGGTAGTCTAGAAAAGATAGGGAGAGATTGAGAATTTGTTCATCCAAGCACATTTCCATAGCACAATTTACAATTTTTCCTATTTTTGCCCTTTAAAACGAATGGGAAGAACGAGAGAAAGGATGCGTAAAAGAGCCCAACTAACAGTATGGAAACATTCATAAGTCGCCCTTGGAGGGAGAGAATGTGAGACTCACTCACACCTTATTCACTCACATTTCCTTCATTGAACAGCAACTCGCCGGCATTTTGTCAGTTTCCATTGTTGGGTTGTTTTACTGATCAACCGTCAGGTTTTCTTTTTGAATTAAGGCTGTGGTCAAACAGAATGATCCTTGAATGACTGGCTCCTCCAACGCTTCTTGACTATTCTATGCTAGGCCGATTCAGCCGAATAAAGTCTGCATAACAGTCTTGGTTTCGCAGCTTCCGATCGATACTCTTGTTCGACAGCATCCCAAAATCTAAGAACGTGGAATGAGATGGATGAAATACCAACTTTCTACAGGCTAGCCACTAGACTTGAGCTCGATTGATCGGGCCGAGTAATTGTTCGAGCGATTTCGAACAATTAATCGCTCGATTACTCGAAAATCGTAAATCGTTGTTGTTCGAACATTATTTGAAATCGACTTTCGCGAAAAAACCGTTATTCGAACATTATTCGAAATCGACTTTCGCGAAAAACCATTATTCGAACATTATTCGAAATCGACTTTCGCGAAAAGCCATTATTCGAACATTGTTCGAAATCGACTTTCGCGAAAAACCGTTATTCGAACATTGTTCGAAACCGACTTTCGCGAAAAACCGTTATTCGAACATTATTCGAAATCGACTTTCGCGAAAAACCACTATTCGAACATTGATCGAAATCGACTTTCGCGAAAAACCATTATTCGAACATTGTTCGAAATCGACTTTCGCGAAAAACCATTATTCGAACATTGATCGAAATCGACTTTCGCGAAAAACCGTTATTCGAACATTATTCGAAATCGACTTTCGCGAAAAACCATTATTCGAACATTATTCGAAATCGACTTTCGCGAAAAGCCACTATTCGAACATTGTTCGAAACCGACTTTCGCGAAAAACCGTTATTCGAACATTATTCGAAATCGACTTTCGCCAAAAACCATTATTCGAACATTATTCGAAATCGACTTTCGCGAAAAGCCATTATTCGAACATTGTTCGAAATCGACTTTCGCGAAAAACCGTTATTCGAACATTGTTCGAAATCGACTTTCGCGAGAAACCGTTATTCGAACATTATTCGAAATCGACTTTCGCGAAAAACCACTATTCGAACATTGTTCGAAACCGACTTTCGCGAAAAACCGTTATTCGAACATTATTCGAAATCGACTTTCGCGAAAAACCACTATTCAACATTGTTCGAAACCGACTTTCGCGAAAAACCATTATTCGAACATTGTTCGAAATCGACTTTCGCGAAAAACCGTTATTCAAACATTATTCGAAATCGAAGATGGGGAAAAAGCATTGTTCGAATATTGTTCGTAATCGAATATTGCGAAAAAGTATTGCTCGGATATTGTTCGAAATCGAACAATGTTCGAACAATATCAAAAGTAGGCCGCCTGAGTGTGGATCGTCCCCGTTCCCCGAAAAACCCACGTTCAAACTCACTATTCGAACAATATCCAAACAATGCTTTTTCGCGATCATCAATCTGCGATTTCATTTGGAGGGTTCGAATTTGAAAATCGCGAAGTTTTGTTAGAACGTATTTCGAAATCGAACAATGCTTGAGATCGAGGGATTCGGAAATTAAAGAGGGAGTTCAAATAGAAGTGGCAGTTAACTAGAGTTAATGCGATATTTTGTTGGTTGATGTTGAACATCCTAGGATGTAAGAGTCCGACTTTCTAGTTTATTACAATCCCTGAGAATTCTCGAAAATCTCATGAGCATTAAACAGCGTCGCGAAACTGCTGTCTAGTCGATTCTGGTGGCGATATTATGATTTTCGGTACCATCTCATCCTCATGTCTAAATGATTTTCATTCGAACTTAGATGAATTCGAAATTTAAAAAACCGCGTTTTTCGCAAGTACTCGAATCCCAACCTTCATAAAACCACTTTTCGATTACGTCTGAATTCGAATACTCGAAACCTGCGGGCATTTGAAACCATTCCAATAGTCGAAAATTGTGCGAGAGCACAACTATAGTTATGCGTATAGTTGATCCTATACTGGTTGTTTCAACTGATAATAATAAGTGATAATAAACTATGATTTTGATAAAAAAAAGCCTGATAAACGTTTTCAAGGGATAGAACACAATTTTTTGTAAAAGTGATGATGTATTACAAAATAGATGTATGGATGTATCAGTGAAATGCTGGCTTAAACTATTTCTGTGGGCCATTTCAAGCAGTTTGGCCATCGTTGATAGCTTTTTCTTATTGCGTGCTCCGATGGGAATGCGGCGTGCTACGTCGGTTTCGGTAGTTATTGCGTATTGTAATCGTATGCTAGTGTTTGGGTGTGTAGGCTGGCGCGCCTCTGAACATACGGAAGCTCGTCGTGATCGTTGCCGAACGTCGCGTCCGCCACGGTCGCAGTGCATTAGAAAATATTCTGTTTTACCATGTGTAGATCAGAGCAATTCCTCATTAAACGTGCATTAAAACTGCGGACGGATTGTCGCGGTCGGAAAACGCGCTCTGTGAACGTCAAAATCGTCATTCTTTTCAAAACCAACCCAAACGCGAATTTCAAACCGCGTACAGTGACTATACGTAGAATCACGCTTTTTTCTTAAATTTATGAAAATGGGCTCGAAGGAGGAGGGGGTCACAATGTAAGGCGTAAGGCATCACGCATTTTGTGTTGCGCGAAAATGGAACTGTTACTCAACACTACTGTGTCGTACCCCTTGTTGTTACCTTGAATTGTGTTGTTCTATTTTTGATGTAAATCGACATTCATGGGCCTTCTCACGAAGAGCGAAAACCACAAACTAAAAGGTGGCCTCCTCCACCAATTTACTGACTAATATCGTCCTTTATCCGTATCCTTTTCTTTTCCGATCTGGAAAGAGCTGAACAGGAGCAAAGAGCTGACTCTTGAACATAAAAGGATAGAAGCTACCTTACAAACCTTACGGATTTATATGTGTGCTGAAGAAAAACCCGAAGCCAGCAAGCCTGGCGTGGTCCGCACGCCCAGCGTAGGGGAACGGCGAAGCCGGCGACGGACACTGGTTGAGGAAGCATTCCTAGTTAGGTTGGGCTACGTTCCCAGCGTGGCCGGCTTACCCGAAGACTGGCGTGGCCCGCACGTCCATCGTACGGCGACGGACGCTGGCTGAGGAAGCACACCTCGCTAGGTTTGGGCTACGTTGCCAGCGTGTCCGCCCTACCCGAAGCAGGCAAAGCCGGCAAGCCTGACGTGGCCCGCACGTCCAGCGTACGGCGCGGTGAAGCCGGCGACGGACGCAGGTAATGGGATAATGCGAGAATTTAGTGACATCGACTCGCAAATGAAGAACCCGTGGCAGATAGCAAATTAGGCGTAGAAGTGAGGAAAATCCCTTCCTTTGGTAGCACCTCAACCCCGGAGAATGTCCACTACTTGCAAAATAAATGACCATGTATCTTGTTATTCCGGTCTTCTAATTCGATTGTAAACAATGATTCAGTTGTCTTCCTAAGTTCAACCCTTTTCATCCACAATTGTGGTTTTGCTCTGTCTTCTTTCGGTTCTCTGTTGAACGTGCCTTCGAAATCGAGTTATTCGATTGCTCGATTTTCGAAGACGGCGAAAAGTCGAGTTATTCGATTGTTCGATTTTCGAAGACGGCGAAAAGTCGAGTTATTCGATTGCTCGATTTTCGAAGACGGCGAAAAGTCGAGTTATTCGATTGTTCGATCTTCGAAGACGGCGAAAAGTCGAGTTATTCGATTTTCGAAGACGGCGAAAAGTCGAGTTATTCGATTGTTCGATTTTCGAAGACGGCGAAAAGTCGTTATTCGATTGTTCGATTTTCGAAGACGGCGAAAAGTCGAGTTATTCGATTTTCGAAGACGGCGAAAAGTCGAGTTATTCGATTGCTCGATTTTCGAAGACGGCGAAAAGTCGAGTTATTCGATTTTCGAAGACGGCGAAAAGTCGTGTTATTCGATTGCTCGATTTTCGAAGACGGCGAAAAGTCGAGTTATTCGATTGCTCGATTTTCGAAGACGGCGAAAAGTCGAGTTATTCGATTGCTCGATTTTCATAGACGGCGAAAAGTCGAGTTATTCGATTTTCGAAGACGGCGAAAAGTCGAGTTATTCGATTGCTCGATTTTCGAAGACGGCGAAAAGTCGAGTTATTCGATTGCTCGATTTTCGAAGACGGCGAAAAGTCGAGTTATTCGATTGCTCGATTTTCATAGACGGCGAAAAGTCGAGTTATTCGATTTTCGAAGACGGCGAAAAGTCGAGTTATTCGATTGCTCGATTTTCATAGACGGCGAAAAGTCGAGTTATTCGATTTTCGAAGACGGCGAAAAGTCGAGTTATTCGATTGCTCGATTTTCGAAGACGGCGAAAAGTCGAGTTATTCGATTTTCGAAGACGGCGAAAAGTCTCGAGTTATTCGATTGCTCGATTTTCGAAGACGGCGAAAAGTCGAGTTATTCGATTGCTCGATTTTCGAAGACGGCGAAAAGTCGAGTTATTCGATTGCTCGATTTTCATAGACGGCAAAAAGTCGAGTTATTCGATTTTCGAAGACGGCGAAAAGTCGAGTTATTCGATTGCTCGATTTTCGAAGACGGCGAAAAGTCGAGTTATTCGATTGCTCGATTTTCATAGACGGCGAAAAGTCGAGTTATTCGATTTTCGAAGACGGCGAAAAGTCGAGTTATTCGATTGCTCGATTTTCGAAGACGGCGAAAAGTCGAGTTATTCGACTACTCGATTTTCGAAGACGGCGAAAAGTCGAGTTATTCGACTACTCGATTTTCGAAGACGGCGAAAAGTCGAGTTATTCGATTTTCGAAGACGGCGAAAAGTCGAGTTATTCGATTGCTCGATTTTCGAAGACGGCGAAAAGTCGAGTTATTCGATTGCTCGATTTTCGAAGACGGCGAAAAGTCGAGTTATTCGATTGCTCGATTTTCATAGACGGCGAAAAGTCGAGTTATTCGATTTTCGAAGACGGCGAAAAGTCGAGTTATTCGATTGCTCGATTTTCGAAGACGGCGAAAAGTCGAGTTATTCGATTGCTCGATTTTCGAAGACGGCGAAAAGTCGAGTTATTCGATTGCTCGATTTTCGAAGACGGCGAAAAGTCGAGTTATTCGATTGTTCGAAGACGGCGAAAAGTCGAGTTATTCGATTTTCGAAGACGGCGAAAAGTCGAGTTATTCGATTGCTCGATTTTCATAGACGGCGAAAAGTCGAGTTATTCGATTTTCGAAGACGGCGAAAAGTCGAGTTATTCGATTGCTCGATTTTCGAAGACGGTGAAAAGTCGAGTTGTTCGATTGCTCGATTTTCGAAGACGGCGAAAAGTCGAGTTATTCGATTGCTCGATTTTCGAAGACGGCGAAAAGTCGAGTTATTCGATTGCTCGATTTTCATAGACGGCGAAAAGTCGAGTTATTCGATTTTCGAAGACGGCGAAAAGTCGAGTTATTCGATTGCTCGATTTTCGAAGACGGCGAAAAGTCGAGTTATTCGATTTTCGAAGACGGCGAAAAGTCTCGAGTTATTCGATTGCTCGATTTTCGAAGACGGCGAAAAGTCGAGTTATTCGATTGCTCGATTTTCGAAGACGGCGAAAAGTCGAGTTATTCGATTGCTCGATTTTCATAGACGGCAAAAAGTCGAGTTATTCGATTTTCGAAGACGGCGAAAAGTCGAGTTATTCGATTGCTCGATTTTCGAAGACGGCGAAAAGTCGAGTTATTCGATTGCTCGATTTTCATAGACGGCGAAAAGTCGAGTTATTCGATTTTCGAAGACGGCGAAAAGTCGAGTTATTCGATTGCTCGATTTTCGAAGACGGCGAAAAGTCGAGTTATTCGACTACTCGATTTTCGAAGACGGCGAAAAGTCGAGTTATTCGACTACTCGATTTTCGAAGACGGCGAAAAGTCGAGTTATTCGATTTTCGAAGACGGCGAAAAGTCGAGTTATTCGATTGCTCGATTTTCGAAGACGGCGAAAAGTCGAGTTATTCGACTACTCGATTTTCGAAGACGGCGAAAAGTCGAGTTATTCGACTACTCGATTTTCGAAGACGGCGAAAAGTCGAGTTATTCGATTTTCGAAGACGGCGAAAAGTCGAGTTATTCGATTGCTCGATTTTCGAAGACGGCGAAAAGTCGAGTTATTCGATTGCTCGATTTTCGAAGACGGCGAAAAGTCGAGTTATTCGATTGCTCGATTTTCATAGACGGCGAAAAGTCGAGTTATTCGATTTTCGAAGACGGCGAAAAGTCGAGTTATTCGATTGCTCGATTTTCGAAGACGGCGAAAAGTCGAGTTATTCGATTGCTCGATTTTCGAAGACGGCGAAAAGTCGAGTTATTCGATTGCTCGATTTTCGAAGACGGCGAAAAGTCGAGTTATTCGATTGTTCGAAGACGGCGAAAAGTCGAGTTATTCGATTTTCGAAGACGGCGAAAAGTCGAGTTATTCGATTGCTCGATTTTCATAGACGGCGAAAAGTCGAGTTATTCGATTTTCGAAGACGGCGAAAAGTCGAGTTATTCGATTGCTCGATTTTCGAAGACGGCGAAAAGTCGAGTTGTTCGATTGCTCGATTTTCGAAGACGGCGAAAAGTCGAGTTATTCGATTGCTCGATTTTCGAAGACGGCGAAAAGTCGAGTTATTCGATTGCTCGATTTTCATAGACGGCGAAAAGTCGAGTTATTCGATTTTCGAAGACGGCGAAAAGTCGAGTTATTCGATTGCTCGATTTTCGAAGACGGCGAAAAGTCGAGTTAT
The DNA here is from genome assembly GCA_947359475.1 of Heligmosomoides polygyrus bakeri. NCBI lineage: Eukaryota > Metazoa > Nematoda > Chromadorea > Rhabditida > Heligmosomidae > Heligmosomoides > Heligmosomoides polygyrus. Next base: position 47,819,916 of record OX375867.1, on the reverse strand, counting down.
TCGATTGCTCGATTTTCGAAGACGGCGAAAAGTCGAGTTATTCGATTGCTCGATTTTCATAGACGGCGAAAAGTCGAGTTATTCGATTTTCGAAGACGGCGAAAAGTCGAGTTATTCGATTGCTCGATTTTCGAAGACGGCGAAAAGTCGAGTTATTCGATTGCTCGATTTTCGAAGACGGCGAAAAGTCGAGTTATTCGATTGCTCGATTTTCGAAGACGGCGAAAAGTCGAGTTATTCGATTGTTCGAAGACGGCGAAAAGTCGAGTTATTCGATTTTCGAAGACGGCGAAAAGTCGAGTTATTCGATTGCTCGATTTTCATAGACGGCGAAAAGTCGAGTTATTCGATTTTCGAAGACGGCGAAAAGTCGAGTTATTCGATTGCTCGATTTTCGAAGACGGCGAAAAGTCGAGTTGTTCGATTGCTCGATTTTCGAAGACGGCGAAAAGTCGAGTTATTCGATTGCTCGATTTTCGAAGACGGCGAAAAGTCGAGTTATTCGATTGCTCGATTTTCATAGACGGCGAAAAGTCGAGTTATTCGATTTTCGAAGACGGCGAAAAGTCGAGTTATTCGATTGCTCGATTTTCGAAGACGGCGAAAAGTCGAGTTATTCGATTTTCGAAGACGGCGAAAAGTCTCGAGTTATTCGATTGCTCGATTTTCGAAGACGGCGAAAAGTCGAGTTATTCGATTGCTCGATTTTCGAAGACGGCGAAAAGTCGAGTTATTCGATTGCTCGATTTTCATAGACGGCAAAAAGTCGAGTTATTCGATTTTCGAAGACGGCGAAAAGTCGAGTTATTCGATTGCTCGATTTTCGAAGACGGCGAAAAGTCGAGTTATTCGATTGCTCGATTTTCATAGACGGCGAAAAGTCGAGTTATTCGATTTTCGAAGACGGCGAAAAGTCGAGTTATTCGATTGCTCGATTTTCGAAGACGGCGAAAAGTCGAGTTATTCGACTACTCGATTTTCGAAGACGGCGAAAAGTCGAGTTATTCGACTACTCGATTTTCGAAGACGGCGAAAAGTCGAGTTATTCGATTTTCGAAGACGGCGAAAAGTCGAGTTATTCGATTGCTCGATTTTCGAAGACGGCGAAAAGTCGAGTTATTCGACTACTCGATTTTCGAAGACGGCGAAAAGTCGAGTTATTCGACTACTCGATTTTCGAAGACGGCGAAAAGTCGAGTTATTCGATTTTCGAAGACGGCGAAAAGGCGAGTTATTCGATTGCTCGATTTTCGAAGACGGCGAAAAGTCGAGTTATTCGATTGCTCGATTTTCGAAGACGGCGAAAAGTCGAGTTATTCGATTGCTCGATTTTCATAGACGGCGAAAAGTCGAGTTATTCGATTTTCGAAGACGGCGAAAAGTCGAGTTATTCGATTGCTCGATTTTCGAAGACGGCGAAAAGTCGAGTTATTCGATTGCTCGATTTTCGAAGACGGCGAAAAGTCGAGTTATTCGATTGCTCGATTTTCGAAGACGGCGAAAAGTCGAGTTATTCGATTGTTCGAAGACGGCGAAAAGTCGAGTTATTCGATTTTCGAAGACGGCGAAAAGTCGAGTTATTCGATTGCTCGATTTTCATAGACGGCGAAAAGTCGAGTTATTCGATTTTCGAAGACGGCGAAAAGTCGAGTTATTCGATTGCTCGATTTTCGAAGACGGCGAAAAGTCGAGTTGTTCGATTGCTCGATTTTCGAAGACGGCGAAAAGTCGAGTTATTCGATTGCTCGATTTTCGAAGACGGCGAAAAGTCGAGTTATTCGATTGCTCGATTTTCATAGACGGCGAAAAGTCGAGTTATTCGATTTTCGAAGACGGCGAAAAGTCGAGTTATTCGATTGCTCGATTTTCGAAGACGGCGAAAAGTCGAGTTATTCGATTGCTCGATTTTCGAAGACGGCGAAAAGTCGAGTTATTCGATTGCTCGATTTTCATAGACGGCGAAAAGTCGAGTTATTCGATTTTCGAAGACGGCGAAAAGTCGAGTTATTCGATTGCTCGATTTTCGAAGACGGCGAAAAGTCGAGTTATTCGATTGCTCGATTTTCGAAGACGGCGAAAAGTCGAGTTATTCGATTGCTCGATTTTCGAAGACGGCGAAAAGTCGAGTTATTCGATTGTTCGAAGACGGCGAAAAGTCGAGTTATTCGATTTTCGAAGACGGCGAAAAGTCGAGTTATTCGATTGCTCGATTTTCATAGACGGCGAAAAGTCGAGTTATTCGATTTTCGAAGACGGCGAAAAGTCGAGTTATTCGATTGCTCGATTTTCGAAGACGGCGAAAAGTCGAGTTGTTCGATTGCTCGATTTTCGAAGACGGCGAAAAGTCGAGTTATTCGATTGCTCGATTTTCGAAGACGGCGAAAAGTCGAGTTATTCGATTGCTCGATTTTCATAGACGGCGAAAAGTCGAGTTATTCGATTTTCGAAGACGGCGAAAAGTCGAGTTATTCGATTGCTCGATTTTCGAAGACGGCGAAAAGTCGAGTTATTCGATTTTCGAAGACGGCGAAAAGTCTCGAGTTATTCGATTGCTCGATTTTCGAAGACGGCGAAAAGTCGAGTTATTCGATTGCTCGATTTTCGAAGACGGCGAAAAGTCGAGTTATTCGATTGCTCGATTTTCATAGACGGCAAAAAGTCGAGTTATTCGATTTTCGAAGACGGCGAAAAGTCGAGTTATTCGATTGCTCGATTTTCGAAGACGGCGAAAAGTCGAGTTATTCGATTGCTCGATTTTCATAGACGGCGAAAAGTCGAGTTATTCGATTTTCGAAGACGGCGAAAAGTCGAGTTATTCGATTGCTCGATTTTCGAAGACGGCGAAAAGTCGAGTTATTCGACTACTCGATTTTCGAAGACGGCGAAAAGTCGAGTTATTCGACTACTCGATTTTCGAAGACGGCGAAAAGTCGAGTTATTCGATTTTCGAAGACGGCGAAAAGTCGAGTTATTCGATTGCTCGATTTTCGAAGACGGCGAAAAGTCGAGTTATTCGACTACTCGATTTTCGAAGACGGCGAAAAGTCGAGTTATTCGACTACTCGATTTTCGAAGACGGCGAAAAGTCGAGTTATTCGATTGCTCGATTTTCGAAGACGGCGAAAAGTCGAGTTATTCGATTGCTCGATTTTCATAGACGGCGAAAAGTCGAGTTATTCGATTTTCGAAGACGGCGAAAAGTCGAGTTATTCGATTGCTCGATTTTCGAAGACGGCGAAAAGTCGAGTTATTCGATTGCTCGATTTTCGAAGACGGCGAAAAGTCGAGTTATTCGATTGCTCGATTTTCGAAGACGGCGAAAAGTCGAGTTATTCGATTGTTCGAAGACGGCGAAAAGTCGAGTTATTCGATTTTCGAAGACGGCGAAAAGTCGAGTTATTCGATTGCTCGATTTTCATAGACGGCGAAAAGTCGAGTTATTCGATTTTCGAAGACGGCGAAAAGTCGAGTTATTCGATTGCTCGATTTTCGAAGACGGCGAAAAGTCGAGTTGTTCGATTGCTCGATTTTCGAAGACGGCGAAAAGTCGAGTTATTCGATTGCTCGATTTTCGAAGACGGCGAAAAGTCGAGTTATTCGATTTTCGAAGACGGCGAAAAGTCGAGTTATTCGATTGCTCGATTTTCGAAGACGGCGAAAAGTCGAGTTATTCGATTGCTCGATTTTCATAGACGGCGAAAAGTCGAGTTATTCGATTGCTCGATTTTCGAAGACGGCGAAAAGTCGAGTTATTCGATTGCTCGATTTTCGAAGACGGCGAAAAGTCGAGTTATTCGATTTTCGAAGACGGCGAAAAGTCGAGTTATTCGATTGCTCGATTTTCGAAGACGGCGAAAAGTCGAGTTATTCGATTGCTCGATTTTCGAAGACGGCGAAAAGTCGAGTTATTCGATTGCTCGATTTTCGAAGACGGCGAAAAGTCGAGTTGTTCGATTGCTCGATTTTCGAAGACGGCGAAAAGTCGAGTTATTCGATTGCTCGATTTTCATAGACGGCGAAAAGTCGAGTTATTCGATTGCTCGATTTTCGAAGACGGCGAAAAGTCGAGTTATTCGATTGCTCGATTTTCATAGACGGCGAAAAGTCGAGTTATTCGATTGCTCGATTTTCGAAGACGGCGGAAAGTCGAGTTGTTCGATTGCTCGATTTTCGAAGACGGCGAAAAGTCGAGTTATTCGATTGCTCGATTTTCATAGACGGCGAAAAGTCGAGTTATTCGATTGCTCGATTTTCGAAGACGGCGAAAAGTCGAGTTATTCGATTGCTCGATTTTCATAGACGGCGAAAAGTCGAGTTATTCGATTGCTCGATTTTCGAAGACGGCGAAAAGTCGAGTTATTCGATTGCTCGATTTTCGAAGACGGCGAAAAGTCGGGTTATTCGATTGTTCGATTTTCGAAGACGGCGAAAAGTCGAGTTATTCGTTTGTTCGACTTTCGAAAAAATTGTCGTAAAGCTCAACTCTACTAGCCACTACAAGCCATTGTGCAGTCCAAATACACATGCAGATAGATATGAAAACTAGTAAAGCAGAAGAATATCCCTAAAAGGCAATCTTGAATTAGAATGAAGCTCCAACATGTGCAGGGGAGTCAGTTTAGTACAGTTCAATTGCACTATTTAGATTTTTAATAGAGAGTATCAATTCTTAACATTGCGGAAGTACGTACAGAAAATGCTTTTCTATAAACACTCCTCAGAAATTTGTAGGAGCGTAGCTTTCTCCACTCATTTAGATTGAACCTGTACCCAATTTGCTTGTGTTCATTACTGCTCAGTGGTATGCGTTTGATGCGTTACAACAATCTATCAGTAAAATTTAAAATACCTTTGTCGCATGCTACCTACACACTGCAATCGTGGAAGAGGACGCTAAATTCGGCACTAAACAACTCTTCTTGGGATGGGCCAGGCCTCCCACTTGTGACCATCAGTAATATTATCAAGGCAGCTCGTATACGTTCTTGGTCAGCACATAGCTTGTGGTGACAAGCTCATGAACAAATCAATCCATAGTAGGTTTCATAGAGATATGGTATAAATAAACGACCCTGGAAGGGACGTCTTTCCAACTACGTCACATGTGCCTGAAGTCACCTCACCCTTCTAGATTTAAATGCCCTCTATTGTTGCTCGCGATCACTCCTATGATTGTGAAGCTTCTACACAGCTATCCAATACCACGTCCAAACCTGGGTATCAGCTAACTTGCCGTTCGTTATCCGCCCGAAAATTGCCGGATAACGAACAACAAAACGGATAGGCAACCCCCCCCCCCCCCCCGAAAACCGGATAACGGATAACGGTTAATCCGCTCATCCGTGGTAGATATCCGATTTTTCGATCAACGTGCTCCCTCATGCGCATCATTTAGTATACCAGGCTGTGGAACATGCAACACTTGCAGACCCGGCTTTCGTAATACCTAGCGAAGACTAGCAAGATTAACATGTTCAGACCTCCCCCCTCCTGCAGTTTCAGAATCGAGTCATCTAAAATAATAGATGTTAGCCTGCACAACTTATGTTCAGTCAGTCTAGAAAAAAAGCGACACCGAGGGCATTAATCCAATCGAGAAGGACACTAGTTTTCCGGCAAACATCCGAAATAGCTCCAGAGTGGAGTTGGCGAGGACATACTTCAATGGTAAGGGATGCTGCGACAAAATTTTTCGGACCATCTGATCTACCACCACCGGAGAGAGGAAGGACGGAATTTGAAACGATGCTCACATTCCCAATTCGCAAAGTGCCTATAGGTTCAACAGATTTCCTCAGCGTAATGCAAATAACAGACGAACAACTATCACTAACTGAATGCAAACCCCTTACATGTCTCGCAGACATATCAATCCATGACGCATTCCACCCATTGTTGCCAGACTTGTCTGGGAAGCATAGAGCACTGATTTGTTCATCAGATGGCCACCGCAAGTCATTGTATGGCCAAATATATATTCAAACCACCAAACCACCTCCACGCATCCCGTAGAAGTAGAATGTGTGGCGCATCCCAAAACAGAATGAGGGACGCCGTCCTTTTTCCTTTTGATGTATTATTCTAATTATCGTGTAAAATTACAAATTGAAAAAGGGCGGTTCACATTTAAATATTTGCCGTATTTCATAGGTTTGTGGTCAAAACACATGAACCGAGATTTCCTCTTTTGGGGGTATTAAAGGATAGAAACAGAACGCCCGTTGCTGAGCAATGTTTGGATGCGCAATGGATTCTAAATCTGTGAGATATCATATGGGTGGTTTGCATGCAGTTAGTGACATTTCATAGTTTAGTAGCCACCGCTCCTTTTGATGAAAAATTCCTCAAAGCAATCTAACAATATCAAGTTGAGGTTATATATTTCGGTGGAAAGAAGAAGGACTAGATCAAACGTCTTGATCTATAGAAGCCTTAAGGAGTTCAATACATTCCTATTTGGGGATAAAATGTCGCTGGGTTTATCTGGCCAAGCCTTCCGGAAATTTATAGGGATAAACCCCGCTGGGGAGTACAGATGATGTGTCTGTTAGTTTGTCGTTGTTTTTGGTTTTTTTTTTTTTGGTTTTTTGATTTTTTTCTTGTCGTGTTTCAGAATGTTCAACACAAACAGCAAGAACTTGCTCAAGAACTTATGTTGGTGGCTTTCTGTTCATATTTATTGTCTGTTCCTAGCTTTTTTCTTTGTGTTTCACACGTATTGCTTGCTCCCAGATCTTTAAATAAATCCAAGAAAGGCCAAAGTAATGTATACTGCGTTTGGGGGACCTGGCGGCATGCAAAGAATGACTGCGCATAGCAGTTATTCGTCTTCTGCGATTTTCTAAGGATGTGTTTCCTCAAGCCTAGTATCTGTGTAGAGTGAAAATCAGTAAAAACCATTGTCTTATAGGCACTAAAATATAACATGACATTTTTGGAACCAAATGCGCTATTTATGACTAGCTATGAAATTGCTCCAATTTGGATTATTGATCTCCATTAATTTACCATCTTATAGAAAAAGTTCTGGTCTAATCAGCGCAGAGGAAAAAATAGAGTATAATATCTTCTTTGGAACAGATGAGGAATAAAATCCTGTAAGAGGTGCTGCAGCGCGATCTACAAAGCTAGCCACACGTTAAGACCTACCTTTTTACCTTTCCGCTCCTCTCTGATACTGTAATCCTCTTTAAAGCATGGATACCACTGCACATCAAGCCTCATTGCATGAACGGTTGGCCTGACATGACGACGAAATTCTTCAAGCTCTTCGAAATTCATGTCTGAAAACGTCTTAACAGATGAACGAGCACAAAGCAGAACAAGAGTGTGCTAATGAGAGGATGGCACGTGAAAACGGATGACGGGCAACTCGGCCCCGTTCGTCCCCGCTACTGCTGAGTCACGCCGATTTGCAGCGCGTCTGCCACCTCTCGCCGCCTCTCCGCTATTTCGCGCGCACTTACCGTCTCCCGTGGGAACATGCTGTTCCTTGAGCGATTTGCAGACCGGCGTCTCATCATAGCGTGATATATTTCCGCACCAGTCGTACTGTTGGGGATATCACTGAGGAAATGCACTGATCCAGCCACAACGGTCACCGAGTTTCTGCAGGATGTTTGGAAACATGTTTGAGACTTGTCTCTTGTTTGAGATAAATACTTTAGGACACTCTCTGTCAAAGCGTTTGAAGTACAAATGGCAACATACGGATAAAAACAACTGCATCGTGTGAAGCATGAGATTACATTAGTGAGCAAGCATATACCTGAATACAAAGGCAAGTGTGCTAACAGTTCCCTCACGGAATGGGCAGGATAACATGCGTAGGGCTCCTCAGAGGAGTACAACGAGGGGACGGGGCACATTGAGAGCTAACTAGTGGGCAAGGTTGCTGGCTAAGGTATCCAAGTGATCCTTACACTATCTTGTGGTAGGTGGACGACCATCCGCATGGAGGAACTATCTGAAGCGTCTCATCTCATCGTGTATTTCATTTTGCCTGCAGGCTTCGCGACTTCGGATATATCTTGTCGCCATTTCCCCATTTGCTATAGGCAGGATCTGCGATTTGGCCATAGTTAACTGTGAGGCCAAAAACTGTAATAGAGCTGCCATAGCAGGGGTGCCAGTAGGAAACGCCCTTCGAAGTTTACTTCTGCCCATTCCGTGAGGGAACAGGTAGCTGTTACCATTGTCATCCGCTCTGGGGCTGTGAAAGCATCGCCTGCAACCATAAATGTCGTTCTCTAAACAATATTTGTTCTCATGTGTCACTTGACCGAAGCGCGGCTGTGCCATATCAGCTACTAAGCCTTGGATAACGCTGGTTGGAGTTCCCGTATAGGGTTGTGCCCAAAATTCGTTGCACCTCTCGATCACCCTACGGCACATAATAGAATGAGGGGCGCTTCTTGGCTCATAGAAGTGGGAGCGAACCGGATTTTCAGGACCCGTTATGAAGTGTCCACTTCTGACTTTGCAGGAAGGTAGAGGCTGATTGTACACCTTGCGCTCTCAATCCTTAAGCGATCGGCATCCACAGCACACAAAGGTGCTGGTCTCTCCGTCTGAGAGTGTATTCCTATACGCCCACTCATAGCACAGCTGACGATCTCGAGGTAGGATATATATATATATATATATATATATATATATATCGCTATATCTCTAACTCCTTGCTGTAAGGGAGCAAACATCACTCGAAGCGGTTCGAACGACACCATTTCGTAACAATGGTACTTTCAAATCCCGCCACATCTTCTTTATTTTGGATCTCATATGAAGTTTCTCCATCGTGGGGAAGCAATCGCATGAATTGCACGTACGGCTAGAGATGTAGGGTTGGAGTAGGCGCCGAGACTCTTCCGTCTGGAATCTGCCTCGCCGCGATGACTCAGCATGCTCGGGGCCGAGCTGCCCCGTAATCCGTAAAAGCACCCCTTGTGCCATCGATTGGGTCGGGCCTTCGCGATGGCGCGCGCTTGGGTTACAGGGTAGGGGTCAACCATGGCTCACGTTTCGGCGGTTTCGTCGTGCCGTCGGCGCCCCCTCGATTAGGCGTCTGTTATACTCCCGCGGGAGCATCCGCGGAAGGGCGGGAATCGCGCCGAGACTCCTCACCTGGCCAATCGCCGCGCCTCGCCACGCCCGCCTCCGCCGTGCACCATTGGTCCGCGGACGTTCCGCGGATGCTCCCGCGGGAGTATAACAGAGGCCTTAGAGATCCCGCTCTCTTGCCTCGCTGCATCTCTCCACCGTAGCGCTAGAGTCCAGACAACGGAGCACCCCGAGCTTCTCTACCGCAGGCGAGATAGAGCAGCTCGAGGACTGCGCTTCATAAACCATTATTTCGCATACGAACGATGTCGGTTAAGGCCGCCACAGACTTCTGCGGCGCCGCTCGGCGGCGCCGCTGCCCTATGCTTAACCATAGGGCAGAGACGCAGAGCTCGCCTCCAGCGGCGCCGCCAGCGGCACCGGCGGCGTCGCTGGCGGAAATGACTTGAATCATTCCACCCGGCGGCGCCGCTCCAGCGTCTGTCTGTCTGCGCTCTGCGCTCTGCCCTTTCGCGGCGGGATCCAGAGCGGAGACGGTCGATGCGGGCGCGCGATCGTCATCGGGGCGCGTTATTGTTAAGCACCAGTCGGTCCCCACTAGAAACAATACAGTACCTCGCCGTCACCGCTCCCACTGATGATGAGTCAAGCCGCTGAGCGATGTCGCTCGGCGGCGCCGCAGAAGTCTGTGGGTGCCTTTAGGCGACCTCTCTTATTAGAAACGTTGGTGCGATGGGATAATCTTGCCTTGCCTTTTCGACTTTTTTAAAAGAATGTCACGCCAAGGACACTGGTAATAGGGTACTATTGTACTTTTGGTACCCCACTTAATCTTGTTCAAAATAGGTCTACTAGGGGTAATCTGCCATGGGAAGAACGAATATCATAGTGGTTTATTGCGGAAATGTCTTATAAGCCGTTATATTAAGTTTGAATCGCCAAAGGCCTTGCGAAATAGCGCGCGCTGATAAGAGACGCAGAGACTCCGCCCCCTACCAGCACGCATTCGCGGCCGTCTCGGGTGGAGGGTTACCGTGGCGCGCAGGCGTAGCGACTAGATACTCGCAGCGAATTAAATGCAGTCTTATCTCCTTGTTTCGATTGCAGATTCGGTCTTATTTTCTTCCGAATAGGGCAAGAGAGGGACCTCTAGGATGAAGGCAATTTTAACACGAGTGTCCTAGTGGGCCCACACCCCGGAGTCCCATCCCTTTTCTAATTATGTGCTCTCCTCCGCGTGAGCGAAAGAGAGCACACAACAGAGCTTTCAAGCCTTTTCGAGATTTCAAGGCTTATGCCCTGGCTAACCTCTGCTGCAGGCTAGGGGCGGCGAAATAGTGCGCATCGTTAGGAGGCGGAGTCTCTGTGTCTCTTATCAGCGCGCGCTATCTCGCAAGGCCTTAGGCAATTAGAGCTTAATATAACGGGCTTATAAGGCATTTCCGCAAAAAACGACTATGATATTCGTTATTCCCATGGCAGACTACCCCTAGTAGACCTATTTTGAACAAGATTAAGTGGGGTACCAAAAGTACAATAGTACCGGTAATAGTACTCGCAACCAGTGTCCCGGCTCAAAGGTGAGATCCGATTCGTCCTGCGTTGCGTGTTTGGGACGCGCCGTGTACTTGCCAGAACGTCACAGTGGTGTGCTTGATTAGTTGCACAAAGTTACACGCAAAGTACTGAGCGGCTTGGAGTAGGTTATATCGCTTTTCTTGTGTAGACCAATGGGATTTCAAGTCCGCTACTTCTCAAAACCTGGCTTCAGAACGCTTCGTAGATCAGTTACTGCAGTGCTGTGTGAACACTGATTGGTTTTTATCTCAAAGCAAGGGCCTTTTTCAGAAGTTTTATCCCAAGGTTCATTGCTTCTAGCTGTATGCAAATGAGTATATTCCATTACTATCGTCTGTAAAAAGAAACAGACCTAAGGCTTCCAGAAAGCTTAAGAATCAGTGTCATCTGTTCATGAACGCAAATCTTCTGCCCAAGGAAGGCGAATAATAGAATACCATGATTATCATAGTACATAATACCAGTCGTTCGTCGGCCTAACGGCCGCCTACGACTGGTTGGGGGCTTCGCCCCCAAACCCAAGAATAGGACGCCATGGCCGCTACGGATTTCCTATTCTTCCCTAAGCCTTCTGACCTTTATGTTAATCGAGATGGATCGATTGATCCGACTTCAGATTCGTGTTCAGCGATTTGGATTACCCCCAGGGGCGAAGTTTCGCGCCACTTGAGCGCCATCCTCAAAAATCGATAATATCGACCGATATCGATTGGTCGACTTCAGATTTGTGTTCAGCGACCTCGACTACCCCAGGGCCGAAGTTTCGTGCCAGTTTAACGTGATCCTCAAAAAATCGATAATATCGATCGATATCGATTGATCCGACTCCAGATTCGTGTTCAGCGACCTCGATTACCCCCAAGCCTGATACCTGCGCGTCATTATCATGGCTTAACACGACGAAATGTGATCAGGTTAACTATGGCTGAACACTCGTCTCCTTTGCAGTTTCAACACGTTTTAAAGGCTCACACAGGTTTGCCGTGCGCACGCTAGTCTCCTTTACATGTTCAACACGTTTTGCAAGTTTCAACACGTTAGTCCGTCTGTCTGTGTGACACACACACAGACAGACGGACTAACGCTTTATATTAGTAGGATAATAATCCGCCAAGCGATGAGTCACACTATCGATCGACGCGATGAGCCATAAAATAGGGGAAATTACGGGGAAGTTACGGGGCACAAATTAAGGCAAGAAAATAGCGGAAAATACCAAGACGCCTTCTACGTGCCTGGCGACCCGGTAGACGTGCCGAACACGTCGGCAACCATGCCAGGCGATGCAGTAGACATGCCGAACACGTCGGCGACCGTGTATGGCGAGCCGTAGACGTGCCGAGCACGTCGCCAACTTTAGCCCTGGGGTAGTCGAGGTCGCTGAACATAATTGTGAAGTTCCTTTTTGAAGTATAGATCATCATCGATCGATATCGATCAAATTAGCGATTTTTTATGGATGTCATCCAAGCGGTCCGAAACTTCAGCCCTAGGAGTAATCGAGGTCGCTGAAGATGATTATGAAGTTCGTTTTTGAAGTCTAGATCATCATCGATCGATATCGATCAAATTATCGATTTTTATGGATGTCGTTCAAGCGGTCCGAAACTTCAGCCCTGGGGGTAATCGAGGTCGCTGAACATGATTAAGAAGTTCGTTTTTGAAGTCTAGACCATCATCGATCGGTATCGATCAAATTATCGATTTTTATGGATGTCATTCAAGCGGTTCGAAACTTCAGCCTAGGAGTAATCGAGGTCGCTGAAGACGATTATGAAGTTCGTTTTTGAAGTCTAGATCTCTATCAATCGATATCGATCAAGTTATCGATTTTTTATGGATGTCGTCCAAGCGGTCTGAAACTTCAGCCCTGGGGTAGTCGAGGTCGCTGAACATGATTATGAAGTTCGTTTTTGAAGTGTAGATCACTATCAATCGATATCGATCAAAGTATCGATTGTTTATGGATGTCGTCCAAGCCGTCCGAAACTTCAGCCCTGGGGTAGTCGAGCTCGCTGAACACGATTATGAAGTTCGTTTTTGAGGTGTGGATTGCCATCAACCGATATTGAACAAATTACAGAAGACGTGCCGAACAAGTCGCCCACGTGCCTGGGGATTCAGAAGGCGTGCCGAAGACGTTGTCCGACATCCCTGGGGGATCAGAAGACGTGCCGAACATGTCGCCCGCTAAGGAAGATCATTGAGGGGACCAGTAGTAATGGGGGACGAGTTCTACTAAGGGGGAGTAATGAGTGACCACCAAATCGCCCTATGTATAGAAGAGGAAGGGTTTTTGGTCCGAAGATAGCCCCTTGGACTTTGTGTACTTCTTTATGTAAGTTTGAGGGATGTTTGGCAATTGTCCAATACTGTTGTTTACCATCGACGTCTCACTGCCAGACGGGTGGCGGCACCCATATGACGAGGTCTCGAAAGACGTCTCTATTGTTTTTGGCTATATGCCAAGACCAAGGAACACCCTTATGACGAGGTTTCGCGAGACGCGTCTGTGGGTCATACCTCATTGTTCCTTCCCAGCTCTGCTGTGTGGCGCATTTGCGTTATTTTGCCTCATCATACTATATAATAATCCGCTAAGTGATGAGTCACACTATCGATCGACGATGAGTCATAAAATAGGGAAAATTACGGGGCACAATTAAGGCAAGAAATTAGCGGAAAATACCCAGACGGCTTCTACGCGCCTGGTGACTCAGTAGACGAGCAGAACATGTCGGCGACCGTGCATGGCTAGCCGTAAACGTGCCGAAGACGTCGGCAACCGTGCCTGGGCATTTAGATGATCATCGATGGAAGGCCTTCACAGGGGAGACAATCGATATCGATCGATATTATCGATTTTTGCGGATGTCGATCAAGCTGCACGAAACTTCAGCGCTGGGGCTAATCGAGATCGCTGAACACGAATCGGCAGTCGACCAAGCGATATCTATCAATATTGTCGGTTTTCTGTAGGTGTCGTTCAAGCGGCACGAAACTTCAGCCCTGGGGCTAATCGAGGTCCTGACGGGCGGTTTTCTTCCAGATTTATCCGATCAGAGTGGAGAGGGGGAAGGGGTGGGAGACACGCGAGTATTATGGCCGAAGGAGTGCTCCACATCAGGTGGAAAGTTTCAATGTGGAAGCCAGTATCGATCGATATTATCGACCGCCTGACGGGTGGTTTTCTCTCAGATTTAACCGATCGGGGTGGGGAGGGGGGAGCGTGATAGACACGCGGGTACCATGGCCGAAGGAGTGCTCCACAACAGTCTGAGGATGAAAGCACTGATTAACGCAAATAAATTACGTTTCTGAACTGTCTGAAGATAGTGCCGACGTTGAAGAGATGTTGAGGATGGAGGGAGAGAGAGCTGGACGGCTTCATATCGAAGAACTACTCACCTGATCTTAGAGAAGGTAGACCAAGGTTCGAAATTATTAAGGTTTTCAAATACCTCTTTTTACTGCTAAGGTGCTGAGAAGGCTGAAGCAGAGCAGCTGCTTGAAGTGAGTGATCTTGGCTTAGTGACTCTCTAAGCTCGCGCGAAGCGCGCAAGTGCGAGACACGCCGACAGGCGTGTCGGAGCACTTGTGATCCACATAAGTTTATTGCTTCCTGTCTTCCACTGGCATGTGCTTCCGTGAATACCTTGCCAATATGTAAGCAGGACCCAAACGTTGTCTCTACTAATTTCTTTTTACAAATCCAGTTTTAACAGACCTGTGTACCTCCACCAATTGATGTCTGTCGTGTCACCCAAAACGTAACAGTTTCCAGACGACTGTTTCGTGACCTTTAGGAAGTCTGTAAGCTGCGAATGTTGCAATTCTCCTCCTTGAAACTCAGTCTTCTTGCACTGCACGCCTCCGCGACTGCTAGCGGTTATGGAGAAGCAGGCGACGAGAGAGTACTCTCGGGGGGCGGCAGCGATACTCAAAATGGCGCGTGCGGTCGCGAGCGCGTGCTCGCCCCGGGCGGAGTCCTCACCACTTCGCTGGCGGAAAGGACGAGTTTTACGCGACCGCGCCGACGCTTAGCGGGCTGGAGCGTGAGAGTGCGGATGCACTGGTGAGTGCTACGTCCAAGAAGTAGAGAGGAGAACTGGTGAAGCTAAATGACGAGACGTATCCAAAAATAGTGGCCGCGTGAGATTATTGATAATCCTTAAGATACACTAAAAGAACAAGCCCTTGTGTTTAGTATCGGAGATTCATGTTAAAAATGGGAAGTTGTAATTATAGGTCTATTGTGTTTCAAGCGTTTCCTAAATGGCTATGCTATCAGCACAGTATATTATGTATTTAGAGGCCGAATACATAGAAGTTTAGCGAAGCTATACATATTGGATTTGATGGCCTTTTTGTTAGGGTTCCAAGCTTTCTGCGAATTCATGTTCATGACCGCCACTACATTTTCTCTTCAATAGGTTTGAAGACCTAAATTCAAAGATCTAAAGTGCACGAAATCAGCTCTCGCAGCCCAAAAAGATGTATCTAAAAAAAGTGTATCTTTAACGACACCTGATGGTCAACTAGCCTGATTACAATTATAAATATCGGAATACTATAATATATCTCCAATATAGGTAGACAATGTGGTGGAATAAAACCAAGGAAACCATATCTGGGATTGTTCGACTATCTGTAGCCGAAACACTGTAAGCATCATGTGCTCTTGGAACATCTTTTTTATATAATGGGATTTTCATTACTATTCAATAAGTTGAAACCATCTTTTGACCATGCTTAGTTTTAACCCACAAATAGACATCACCAGTTGTCTCTCACTTACTCATTTAACGTAGTTTAGGTCTCACACCAGTCTTGATCACTCCTATTTCTTCATTGTGTAGGGTGAAATGTAGAAGACGATGTAGCCGTTTCACGATTGCAACGAATTCCACAGCTTTTCTTCTCTGGGAAAATGAGCCGGAACGCTTCATACGACAAGCTGGGACGTGGCTTTGGGCTGTTGCAGGCTGAGCACATCGGGCAACTCCTACGCGCCCCTGCCGTGAGGTGACCGAGAGAAGTTATCAGGCGAAGGGAGCACACGTCTTCCTCATTCTCATTGGAGCGCGTTAGCCGTCCTACCTTCTCATTGGGCGCGATTTTCGCATTGGAACGTGTTATTATCCACCATTACTCTCACCGATCTGCATTCAGAGTGTTGTTAGAATTGTTATTGTTATAAACGTTATTAAAAGACTGAAGCAACTACAAAAGGACGAAGACCATTCCAGAGAAGAGGAATAAAGTCGGACGAATACGATCTGTTACACTATATTTCTGCTTTTGCACTCGCCACAATTTGTTCAAGGCATGCATGTGGAACTTTTCTCACTGTTAGTGTAAGAATTCTATTTGATAAAAAGAGTCCTACATGCATGTCATGCTCTATACTTCCACATACCTTTCGAGAACATCATTCAAGCTAATAATATGAGTGAAAACAATGAAACTAAACTCATAACAGGAGCTGTAGGCACATCGCCAGTGTCTCGATCCTATCAATGATAAAACTAGCGATCTCGAAAATCCAAAACCGATATCCCGATCGTACTTAAGGAAAGAGGACGTTTCACTCAAAACTGGGTTGTCGTCTGATTGATCCTGGCAGAAAGCAAGATAGTATGCGTTCGCGGTTGAGCTGAACTCCAAAACTAGACATAGAAAGCGCACCCCGTTGTGTATGGAGTCGTGCAATTCAGTTAAGAGCGGAAGGACTCTCTCGAGGATTAGGCTGAGTTGACGCTTGATGAGAACCGTGAAAATTGACGTTCGCTATGAGGTTTTCGAGCGCTTTGGCGGAACACTACAATCTGTTTTGAGGTACTCTATATAAAGGCTCAATATATAGGGGTAAAACAAACCCTCATATCTGGCGGCCCTCGTTCTGACACAAGGCCTTTGGACCGAAAGGATGCCTATCGCAAGCGTTGCAGTAGTAAAACTTAAGCAGTCCGAATCTCTCTTGCGCATCATCACTAAACTGACGAGCCCGTTACAAATCTTTAAAAATTTTAATTTTAATTTAAGAATTCTAATTTTTCCCTAATATTCCTAATTTTCCTAATTCTATTTATTTCTAATTTTTCAAATTAAATTTTGTGTTGCGGTGTCCGTTTTGATGTCAGCAGTTTTTGTTATTTGTGTTGTGTTGGTTTTTGTTAGCGTGACGAAACACAGCACACAAAAAAGTAAAAAGAAAAACATTCATCAATAAATTATAAAAACACATCGAACGCGAGGTTCGATAATATCGGAGAACCGATGAAGTTCGGTTTTCAATACACATCAATGATAAAAAACAAAAACATGGAAACGGCCCACCGGATTGACCGCAGCAGTGGGGGCGGTCGATCCCGGTTGGTCGACAAGGGGCGTGGCGGGGAGGGGGGCGTAAACTAAGCAGCATATACTCGGGTAGAAACGTCCGCGACGAGCGTCGGAGGTAGGGAAGATGTGCTGGAGTTATCTGGCGATCTGTTTTTTTTGGTTCGGCAGTACGAACTGCTCCCGGCGTGCAGCATACGCCGGGGAGCTGCTGCTGGCAGGATCGGTTTGTGCTCGAGCACGTGCTGCCGCCAAATAGGCCGCTCACGTGGACAACACGTGAACCGGTCCAGCACGTGCTGCCTTGAGCCCTCAGCTCCAAGGTCCAGCAGGTACTGCATTAAGCCTGCATCCCCAGGAAGGAGCACTCCACTGGGAACACTCCCAGAACAGGAAAAATGTAGCAAGGCGCGGCGATTGGCCAGGTGAGGGGTCTCGGCGCGATTCCCGTCCGTCCGCGGATGCTCCGTCAGCTATGACTCGAAGAAGTGCTCCACCTCGAATTCCAGGTCGGTCGGTCGTTGAAGCACCTATCCCTTAGGTGTTGCTTGAGAGCTCGAAAGAGGTGGTAGTCCGACGGTGCAAGATCTGGCGAATACGGTGGATGGGGCAGCACCTCCCACCTAAGCTCCTGCAACTTCTGGCGAGACGACCTTGCAATGTGGGGGGGGGAGGTATCCTTATCCGTTTCGGGCGCCTTGTTCACAGCTAATTCGTCTGATGGTCCACTATTGCGTAGCAGAATTCTTAACCCGCTCGGCCACTTTTCCTTGGCTACCCAGGATGGAGCTAGTACGTTGCTCGCAGTCGGTGAGCTGTACATGCGTATACGTTTCCAAATCAAGTCGGACACTTTTCGAAGCTGGCTGGACGCCTCTAAAATCGAACTAGTCATCTTCCAATTAGAAACGAGCATCTTATAGGTTAAACCAAACGCTTTGCAAGAAGGTTAAAATAATTTCTTTGTTCTACTAGAGCTGAACACAAATCGTTTATTGAGAATTTTTAGTTAACCTGCCCCAAAAAATTGAACACTGTGAAAAGTTACGAAATTTTAATTCTTGAGAAGTATGGTGGTTAATCTCGCTCCAAAGTGCATGGCAGCAGCAATTTTTGAGGGAGTTATAAGGGAAAATTAGAGCATGCTTTTTTAAAGCACGTAGCAATATTCGTTTTATTGATAGTGTAAATGCCGCCTACTTAAAACTGCTAAATGAGGACATCCCTGTTTTTTTACATTTGTTTTTCTGGTACTGCTGATTTGATGGATAACCAATGGGTGGCTTTACTAATCAGTGGAACAAAGGTTTATTGTCACGTTGTTATAGTAGAACCCACAATAGTGGTACACGCATCGTATATATACACGATTTCAGTGGGCGTAGTCACGATATGGTGAGATTCCGTCCGCAATCGGTATCACAAGTGTAAACCTGAAAGGCGGTGCCGCACTCGAGCGCCACGGGAGATTACGTTCATGAGTGCCTACTTACGATATCGCTAAGTTATGCCTGTGGATGATATTCAGTGATGTTTATCTTATATTGCTCACCTAAGTATCTTAAGCCTTATCATTCAAATCGAGATATCCCATATTATAATACACTATATTATATTACAGTAGTACATTAATATATCTGGACATAGATCTAGTTGGGTACCCACAACAGCTGATAAAAGTTTGTAACTTCATGAAAACAGAATTTTTACTATAATTGTAAGAAAAATCGCGATATAATGCCTCAAAAACTGTCGCCGTCCTGCACTTTAAATTGGTATTGACAATCTCAAGGTTCCATTCAAGAACGAAAACTTGAATTCAACCTGTACCAAAGAGACAAACTTAATTCTATACGTCTAAGATGGAAAACTGAATAACTATGTAAAGTTGGATTGATTATTCTGAACTGCTTGAAGTCCATAACTAACGCATTTCTCTAAATAGCAGCAGGTGCTCTTTTACTTTTTCGACGAAGTTGCCTCTCCCTAAAAACTTTTGAGTAATGATACTGCTCTAGTTGATTTGAAATTATTTTTCTTGACTTCTCATGTTTTTCCTACATATAATGGGAACTTGTTGAGTTACAGTGGAATTATTAAATTTTAAGTTATTCCTCAGTAATCAATGTCAATATTTTGGATTAACGGCCTGGAATAACTATTCGAGTAACGGCTCGGAATATCGTTGATACCCAATTCATCATCCTCTTGTTATCATTGTCTTCCTTCATTGTCCATCTGTGAAACGTCCTTTCCAGACCATCGCCCGAGGTGTGTACCAGTTTAAAGAGGCACCTGAGAGACGGAGCCCACCTCGACTGGTGCATGTCTGCATGGTCTGTGCAGGTGCCCTGATAATTCGAATTGTTTCCTTCCAGGCGTTTATAACCATTCTATTTCATTTACGGGCCTAACAGGTGAAATTCAATGACATTCTATGACTGATAAGTGATGCTTTATTGTCTTTTCAATCATATTTGTTTCAAACTAATGCATACATATTTTCTCAATTTCCTCGTTTCTAAAAAAGGTTGAGAAATAAAAGAGAATGGAAGGGAGAAAGGAAAAATAAAGTATCTGCTGATACCTTCACACTAGCTAATCAATCAAATTATCATAAGGATTTAGGTAAATGTTTTGTGTGCTTCTTTAAGCTAGCTATACTACAATTTTAGGCGCTGTTGTGTTGTGTTAATGATGTTTTTTGGCACGTACTTAACGTAGAATAAAGTTAGCATAAATAAATATGAGTTCTACCTATCTATTCGTCGTAAATGCATTCAACGGCTCGCACCTATAGAAATATTGCTTGTAAATTATGGTAAGCTACCGCCCGACTTGGTAAGGATTTTGAGCAAAGACAAAACAATTGGAAGGATTACCAAACCTATCCAAGGACCGGCAACTTGAATTGTTTCAAATCTAGCTGCCATAGATATGTTGAAAGAAATTTTTTGAAGAAACAGATTAAATATCACGTTATTCTTTATCAAATTCTGTGTTGAAGCGAACAAAACAGATCCCAACTCTGAAGGATACTTTAGTTGGGATCTGTTTAAGACTGTCAGCCAGTGCATGATACTTCTAAGGCTTCCATTGTAGTAAAACAGTTTTGGAACTCCTTATCAGAATCTTCTTCCGTTAATGTTATTTTCGATATTGTTTGTCCTATAGGCATAATGCATTTCGCCTCTCCGTCGTAAAACATGACAGAATACAGGTTTATGAGTGGATACGACGCAATGAGGAGAGCAGATCACTAGTAGAGGCAGTGGAAGGTGTGGACAGGTGAAGGGAGACGAGGTGACAGTAGGTGGGAGTTCGTGCTCGGGATCGGGATCGTAGAGACAGGAGGCAGCCGTCTTTCGTTCGGATATCCTTCT
>OX375867.1:47764316-47799353 GCA_947359475.1 Heligmosomoides polygyrus bakeri | reverse complement strand
ACGCCAATATTTTATCGCAACAGATCGAGCGTTGATGTAGAGACCTTCCTCTGTCATAATTGCGCTGACCTGACATGCCCTACAGACACATTGTGCTCGGCTGCATGACCAACGAATCCCTCACTTCTCTTTCTCGTAATCACGAACCGGTTCGATATATGTAACCCACCACTATCGATCCATGCTGCCAAATTTTGATGAGTTTTTGGGTTTCCGGATTGCGTAAATCATAGCATGAATATGTTCGCAGTGTGTAGGATTCACACAAAAGAAATTTCAGCAGCTGTTCTTGAGCCCAATCGACTCTATTTTATTTCTCTATTAAAAAAAATTATTCGCAGTGAAACGGCTTTACTAGTGGTAAAGCTAATTAGCATAGAAGCTGACCTTAATATACCGTTCTCGCGTCGAATTGGACACTTTTCAAATCAAATTGGACAGTCTTTTAAGCTAGCTTATGATTGTTAAAATCAGGGCGAACTCTTAAAAATTGAAATGAACTCCTTCTACATTAGACTGAATACTCCAAAAATATTAGAATAATTTTTTGTTCAAGGAAATTCTTAGTATGCTTTCCTTGGAGTTTTAATTCACTTACCTAAAAGGTGAACACTGAGATCTGAGATTTTATAAAATTCTCATGTTATGGAAAAATTTAGGTTTTAGGCCTTTTAGAATTTAGGCTTGATTTAAAGAGCAGAAAAGCAGCAATTTTAGGTGTCAAAAAGAGATTGTGCCATGCACTAGTTCAAGGCGTTGCGATTTTTACCCGATTGATAGCAAAGTTGCTGTTCGCATGGAATTTTCTGCCTGTAAACGATACAACAAAAACAATTGTAAAGATAACACATATTCCCACTTTGATGCTACATGTAAGCAGTATTCACCCTATCAATCCAATAAAAATCTCGATGAGGTTTTCAAATGCGTGGCACAATCTTCTCTTTTAATGTACTAAATGGTTGCTGCCCTGTACCGGCTTAAAACGGAATTTAAATTAATAAATTTCAGATAGCTAAAATTTTATGAATTGGGGACACAATTTTTGAGAATTATGGAATCTGCGTTGTGACCTACGCAATCCGGAAACCCAAAAACTCATCAAAATGCGGCAGCATGGATCGATAGTGGTGGGTTACATATATCGAACCGGTTCGTGATTACGAGAAAGAGAAGTGAGGGATTCGTTGGTCATGCAGCCGAGCACAATGTGTCTGTAGGGCATGTCAGGTCAGCGCAATTATGACAGAGGAAGGTCTCTACATCAACGCTCGATCTGTTGCGATAAAATATTGGCGTCTGAACCGATTGAAAAATTTGAGCGAAGAATCGCATAATTACAATACTAGGCTTTCCAGCTTTAACTCTGCGAAGAGCGAGCATGAAACGTTGCTGAAGCTCAGCCACACTTTTGAAGGAAGTCGTCACTTTAGCCAGTTGAAATTCTGTCAACTGATCACCTGGCTTCTCGATATTTAATACTTGGAGTCTCTACAATTTGTCTTTTTAGCCAACGTATTTTGTAGGCCAGCTTATTCGTTTAGGACGTAGATGTTCGGAGCTGAATTCGGCGGCAGAGAGTGTTGCTTACCAAAGGTACACTTGCAGTTTTGACGAATTGCAACCAGCACGCCAATGCCCAAAATGAATTCAGAACCTAAATTTCTATGTCATATTCTTCCCCTTAAAAATGATTAGATAGCAAGCTATAATATCAGGTTTTGGACTGAGAATTCGAGCGCCGAAATAAACGAAATCGGCTGAACCAGCAGCACTCTTAGAGCATATTTTCCAGCCAAGTTTGGAACCAAACGAATCGTCGCAGCCAGAAGAAAGCCATAGGCGGCAGGAAAATAAAATTTAATTAGGTATAAGCATTTTAAAATTCAACTGGGCAGCCCTAATTATGCCTGGGGATACAATTAAGCGAGTCTCGGTGACGGTCTTGGGTCAGGTCACATCAATTAAGAGCCTACTTAATTTTGGCACTCGTTTTCAGGCTTCCACCTAGCTTTGAATGGCGCTCGCATGCTCAGTGGTAGACAGAATGATGATAGGAACCTTTATAAATTTTGGTGAGAAAATCTTTACTCTGAACAAAGTTATCATGATGCGACGCAAAAAACGCGTTTTTGCGTCGCAAACGTCGTTTGGTTGAATGTTTAGCGGCGGTACTGTAGAATCATGGCTCCGCTTCAAAAACGTGGAATGAAGGCAGGCTTGCTTGCATTTTTTACTCTAAACGGAACTGGAAAGTACAAATCGTTCGAAAGCGTGGTGCAGCTAATATATGAAGTTGTCAGAATTTAGGAAAGCCAAAACGAGTTGTATCAGGTGACTTGATATCCGGCACATCACTAAGCTGTGCAACGTCGGGGTAGAATCAAAAATTAGCCTTCAAGAAAAGGACCACCTCTGTTTGTACTCATCTGCCTACCTCTCTACAATCTGCAGGTTCAGCGTTTCCGTTCAGCGACAATTGCATTGCAGCGAATTGACGAGCTAGGCACAGGAAGCCATTTACATTCCAGGAGAACGGCTTTTCGCCTCGGCTGGGAACTATGCATACCTTACCTCCTATGATTCACTGACCCCCTTATTGCTATCAATGCCAGCGACATATGTGAATTGCGCTAGCCTACTAAGGAGGAGTGGATGTGAGAGGTAAATGAGAGAATGCCTAATGAAGAGGAAAGGCCCAGGGCCGCGTTGAATCGGCCCCAATATCTGCAAGCGCTGTTCTGAGTTACGGTCACTATGCGAAATGGAGTTGTCGATAGCAGAGGAAAACACCCTTCCTGTCCTTCAACTGAACGAATCCACGCTTTCCCGGAGCTCCTTCGTTGCTCTGTTCTGTGCTCACTCATCCTAGTCACATCCAGGCACTGCTAGTCTTAGCTTCGGCACAAGTAAGTGCATGATGCCGCTATAGCAACCAAGGCCTGCGTAGTGAAAAACCGTTAGCTGTACTCTTAGCTCTATTTGAACTTTTTTCGAGAACTATAATGGAAACGTCATGTGTACTGTTTCACGTGTATCACAATTATAGATTCATGCGCAACGAATTTCGGGTAGTCGAGTTCCCTCCCGTAAAATTGCTGACTTGAAGCATGATAGTTTGTCAATATTTGTCAACAGCCCAAGCTGCTTTCCTTTTTAAGCGCCTTGCTGGAAGAAGGAAAGATTGCTGACCGTTCATTTTTCTCCTATAAAAAATTTTGTCCGGCCTCTCTGGGACACTAATTCTTAAGACGTAGTAGAAAACTATGGTATTCAGTTGAAGTTGTTATACGGTCCCCTTTCGTTATAAAGCGTTTGAAGGGACCGAAGAAAATCCGCGTTAGTTATAACGGGAGTCGCGTACTAACCGGAGCTGATATTTTCGCCGTTTTACGCACACATATATCTAAAATCGCAGTCAATGACTAACTATGGCCATAGCGGTAACATGTGTGGCCGTGAAAAGAGTGTGAAGGCATAAAACAACTAAGTTAACAACGAATCCCTGTCCTTGGAGATAGTCTCTGTTAGATGCATAAGAATGGCAAATACGTGTGAGGAGTAACGAGTGCCGACGTGCCTAGTGAGACGTAGATTACACGTAATCAACAACAAAAGTGGGTAAACTGATGCTGCAAAATCATTTGTTGCGATCAAGACTCGCGCCAGACGGGACTCGAACTCGCACTTTCTTTCTTCCGGACGGGGTGTTACCCCACCATACTATCAGCGCTGGTGAACCGAGCGCCACATGTTCTCGTTGAAAATGGCTTGTCAGCACTCTCCCATGATTTGAGAATATTGGGTGTGATCAAACAGCGGTGTTGCTTTAATCTTTTCGAAAAGCAGAGGATGTAGACACAAACCCTCCATGGTACGAGAGTTCTGATCGCAACAAAACCTACTCCAACAGTGCATAACCTCTATACCAGTTACTCTGAGCCCAAAACAAATGTGTAGAGCATTGTTTTGGATAATCTGGGTGTTGCCCAACACCTTCTCTCGTTTCTGATAGAGGAAATCTCCCTAAACTTTGAACGACTACCGGGAGCCTTCCACTGTGCTCGACGTATTGCTGACTATGAACACTTTTGTGGACCGCGCACGGGCGAAAAACGCTGATATGCATCCAACACATTGTCGCGCGGGTGCCGCTCGTGACCTATGAACGATGCGATATAATGGTACGTCTCACCACAGACGCGGTCAGCACCTTGCTCGCCTTCACTTTCCGTGCGGGACCGGAATCGCGCCTTGGCCGCGTTATAACTGGAGTGACTTTGAACGCAAGAGCTCCTCTCAGAACCGCGCTATAACGGGAGTAGCGTTGTATCCGACGCTCGTCGACGACGTCTTAAGCAGAGTTGATCTGTATTGGCGTAATTGGCCGGTTCCAGAGGAAATCTACGTTATATCGAAAGTCGCGTCTTATCCGGAGGTGTTATAATGGGAGGGGACTGTATATTAGCTTAGCCGAAAAGTTCCGGCGCTTTTGAGTGGTCCTCCTCAAACGATCATAACTTTATTCATACTACCAAATTCAGCCGAAATAAGCATCATTCGAATCAGCACACTTCTTTCTAACGCGATGCTAGTTGGTTGATTCGATGAGCGAAAAAACTGGTGGTCGAGATGTGACAAATTCCAGAAAGGCCGTTTTTGTGTGGTCCTGATTTGCTAAGGTTCTACCAGCGAGGAAGTTCTGAAAGTTCTTAAAGAGGTGGCAGTCGGTTGCTGTAGGTCTACCACTTCGGGGTGCATCTTCAAGGTGGAAATCTTCAGAACGAAATTTCTCGAATCGAACCACCGTTTCACGGTCCCTTCTCCAACACTATTCGGCCCCCACATACGGTTGGTTTGTCTGGCTGTCTTGACGGCAGATTGGTCTAGTTTGAAATTGAAATGAAATACCGTTCGGATTTTCAATATTGATTCAGTAATAAGCGACCGAAAAGCGGTTGCACAGAAACCGTCAGGTCTTTCCGACCAACCTAATAAAAAAGCGTAATGTGCATCTTGAGGATTCGAGCTCTACGAGCTGCACCATCGTGACTCCGGTATGCTTTATAACCCGTTCTTTAAAAGGAAAGCGTATACAGACTATATGAAAGTATATACGTTCGTGTGTTTATGATAGCCAATAACAACACTAAGTGAAGAAAAATAAACAAGAAGAACATTCAGCGCGTTTCAGAAGTATGTATTCACTCCAAAACTTGCCCTCATCTCGTTTCGCGTTCATTTCTGCAGGCCTGCAATAGTCTCACTAGATTTCGAAAATAGATTACCACTCACTTTCAGATTTTTTTCGTCCCACACGAGAATCAGACTTTTTTTGAAGAAAATTTGTTGAAATTTGGCGTTTCAAAAGTATGTATCCACTTGTGAAAAACAAACTTTCTAAATTCCAAAGTCAATCGAAGCACCATTATTTCTTATAACATCATTTATCGTATTATTCATGCTAATGACAAGGTTCTGGATGATGTTGTCTTCGCTAGTGTCTCATGTATCAAAATCGCCACCACGTCATTGAACTGTCGGTTATTCGCGTAGACTCGTCGAACCACGACCCCCTCATATTCTCCATTGGGTCGCTGTCAGGAGAACGGGCCCGCCAGTACGTTACTTGAACATTGTGACGGTGGAGTCAATCTTTGGTCGAAAACACATGGACTGCAGCGCTACCCTGCTGCAGAACATGTGTCTGATGTCTTCTGCCACTCAAGAATGGCAGAAGGTAGACTCCAGTACACCTCGACACTCCAGACTGACCATATGACACAACGGAAGACTAGGCTTCAGTATTCCTGCTGAAGAAGCCGGCCATTGTCACTAATGAACCGCCACCAATGTTGCGACGACGGGGACTTCTCGCAGGTCTCTCCATAAGGTAGGTATCCGTCGCAGCCATCCAGTTTAGATTTTTCCCGTTGGTAAAGATGAAAGAAATTTAATCTGGATGGTCCCCGATGGATACCAACATTACTGGAGAGACCTTGAGAAGCCCCGTCGTCGCAACTTCTCAGGCGATTTCAGTTTACGACGGATCTCAAACTGGCGCTATGTTTTCTCTGTCAGGGCTCACTTTGGGTGAATACCGTATACCCAAGCCACCCGAAGTGTTGTAGTTGGTTCTCAATGTCGGACTCGCCTACTTGAAACCTACCGTATTTGTGACGTCATTGTGACGTCACAGGCGGATTATTTAAAAAACGGCGAAAAAAGCCGCAAAAATAGGAATGCGTTCAACTAACACTAGAGAGGCCAAATAAATTTTTTATTATTTTTTCAAGCGTCAGTGAAGCAAAAAACGGCACAGAATGGGAACGACATAGGAAACGTACTTGGCCGTCTGCGGACAGCCAAGTACGCCCAGCAATTCAATTATAGCAATGACAAGACAAATAGAAGGGCAAGTAACACACACTAAAACCTACAAATGATACATACACAAAAATGCTATGGACGGAAAACACAAAGTGAGAAATACAAATGCGAACTGGAAAAAAGCGACAACTATGCTGCAAGTGAGGATAGGTGACAAAAATTTCCGGAAGAGATTACTTCTAATGGGATAAAAACCCATTGCATCGCACGGAGACACAGCACCGAAGCGGCTTAGTCCTACACACTTACTCTTCCACCAGAGCACACAGCAGTAGCTTCAGCACGAGCTGAGAGTCCCGCAAAGTGAAGTTGAGCCAGCAAACCGAGCAGACGGACGACAGACGACTTGATGACGCCCCAAATCGCACAGAGACACAGCACCGAAGCGGCAGCAGCACTCTTGACACATCTGCCGTAACCAGAACACAAATCAGTAGCTTGAGCATGAGCTGAGAGTCCCATAGAATGAAGTTGAGCGAATATAGCGAGCAAGAGGTGTTAGTATTGGTGAATTTGGCCACAGACGACTTCACTAGGAGCCGAGTCTGACAAAGAGAGTTAGGGAAAAGGTAAATATTTTGTTTTCCGAGGAGTGCTCCCAAAATGTCCAAAGAATGCAATTTTCAGTCTATTCCGGAAAGATATCGACACAAAGTCAAAAAAGGTGCAGCATAAAAAAATGTCTAACAAACGATGAGCAAGATATACAGTCAAGTAAACATAACAACATCAAAAACAACATCATATAAACAACATCAGAGTTGCAATACGAAAAACAAATGCAGAGATGTCTAGAGAAAAAGCCCGCCTGATCTGATGTGCGCTTCCTTTGTGCGGATCAATCCCACTCATCTTCGGCCGGTGGAAGGAGACGGTATAGGTGAAGTTCGCCGTTGTAAGACTTGCGGTCGCAAACTGCCATGAAGCCGGCGCGGTTGATAAACAATCCACCTGCAATACATAGTATGTGTTTGGAACAGAAGGAAGGCAATGAACGATTTAAAACATGCTACTTACTTATGTAAGGCGGCTGCGATGGTTTGTCGTTCTCGTCGACCAGGTCGAATTGCTTCACGTGGTAGCCGGACTGGTCGAATATCTGCAAGGAGCCATTGTAGACTAAGAACTTTAAGGGGAAGCAATTTTTCCTTAATTACGTGGATCTTGCGTGACGCTGCGTCTGCCACCACAGCCTTACCGTCGTCATCGACAAAGACGCCGGTGGCCCGACGCAAACGCCTAAGCGGTCAGCAAATAGACACAGAAAATTTGAGAATTAATGAAAAAGAATTAATGCAAGCGATTATTATAAGTTTGGGCAGGAAAACTGACCGTCCTGACCATGCCTTCAGCGAATCCAATCCGTACTTGTGGATGGCGTCGTCATAGATGAAGAAGGTGGAGTAGTAATTTGTCCCTGTAAGTTAAATAATTAAAATGATGAGGAAACAACGACGCAGAGTGGTTTTGGAAATTGATGGGGAAGAAGGACAAAATAACAGTCACCGAGGTCCGTCACGGCGAGCGTGCTTCCGCGCGTATGGAAATCCATGTAGCACGGCACGGACGTCGTCTTCAAATACGGCTTCCATGGAATCGGCGATGGCGGTCTGAACTGGCTCAAGCCAGGAGGAGTCAGGTAGCGGTGTTGTGAGAGAAGCTGCAATGAGTTCCTAGAGTGAGCTACCGCGAAAAAGTTGAAGGAAATCTGACCGCGCCATTTTCCTTTCCTTCGAATAAGTTTACGGTCCACCCATCGGCACGGTCGTATAGCATCGTCACAACATACTTGAGTCTCGTCACTGCGCGGCCTGGTTATAGTTTTTATA
This sequence comes from Heligmosomoides polygyrus bakeri, assembly GCA_947359475.1. NCBI lineage: Eukaryota > Metazoa > Nematoda > Chromadorea > Rhabditida > Heligmosomidae > Heligmosomoides > Heligmosomoides polygyrus. The sequence continues at coordinate 47,791,134 of OX375867.1, read as the reverse complement.
GTGCAACAGCAGAAAGGTTATGCAGAGGTGCTGCCGATGATACTGACCTCTAGCGTATCCTTGTATTTTTGTGATGACCACGGACGGTGTCAGCTGCTGGCTGTCGCAATGTGCCACGATCCTGATGTCCCTCGCTGTCAGGACAACCGCATTTTCCCCCTGATTGAGGATAGACACAGCCGAGGGGTATGCGATCCGCCCGTTGCGATTGCCCTCATCGGTGATGGCGCGGCCGAGGGGCAGGAGGACGATCTGTGAAAAGTTTGCGAGACAGTTGCATCAGAGCAATTCAATGGACCTCCTCAAAGACCGTACCCGATCGTTGCCGCTGTCAGCAACAATCCACTCTCCCATTTGTTCGTCGAATGTGACGCCCAGTGGCTTAGCGAGCCCTTTTCCCTCAACTGTTGTCGGGAAGAGCGTCATTCTTCTGCACCGTATTTTTCCTGAACAGTCACCCTCGTTGTCCAAATAAGGGGTTTGAGTCGAGGGGATTCCATTTAAAGGAGTGCTGGTGCTGAGCTCACCGGTGCTTGTCGAGTACTCAGCCAGACGAACCCTGCCTTGGTTGTTAGTAGGATCCATTAGTGCAATCCGGTAAAAGTGTGTTAGCTAGAACGACACATAAGACGAGACCGGTGCACAAGTTCAACGTTTTCCCACCTTTCAAAATCTCACTCATGGCCTCAACACCTTCATCGTCTATTGTTAATTACGCATCGATGACAATTTCCATGCACCTACTTGTAAATGCAGCAAGCGGCGTTTTCGCAAAGATCATTCGGCGTGGTCAGGAGGCCGTCGCAAGCGTTGCAGAAGTAGAACGCAGCGTGGTCATATTTCCTCAACGCATCAGCCAGGAAGTCTCGAAACTCCTTCTTGAACTGACATCGGAACACATACAGTACCACAAAATATGGCATGGAATGCCAGCTGCTAACACTACGCAAATATTCACTCACAGAGGTCCTAGGAAGTTCAGCTTCGCGCGACCGCACCCTGTGGAGGTGATCGATGATGCTGGTCAGATTGTTGGAAAGTCCAAAATGGAGTTTAAAGTTGGACATGTATACCAATGTTTCATGACTCCTAAACAGCCATTAACGTAGAACTGCAACTCAAACTTTTGCAGACAGTAAAGCCATTAGAATATAGGGCTTACTGAAGTTTGAGCGTACAGCACTCGACGAGCTGCATTCCTGCTCCTGATCCTGGTCGGCGGGCTGGGGATCCTCTTCCGTCTCCGACCTCCTGCCACTACCGGCTTCCTGCTGATCCTGGGCGCTTGTACTCGGCCCCTCTTCCATGAACATCTCCACGGGTGGGATGCCGCTCCCATCACCTTCTTCTTCTATCGCTTGCTCCCTCGGTTCTTCCCTGGGCAGTTGGGCAGCAGCACGCTTGGATTGGGCAGGTCCTTTCCGGATCGAAGGCAGTGGGAGATTCATCTCATCCAGAGAAGCTCGACCGTTGGAGCTCGGCGAGTTGCAGGGCCTTTTAATTGCGGCATCGAAACCAAAATCGCAGGCAGCCCCTTCTCCTTCGCAGTCTTCCGTTTCTTCTTCGGCGGTGGCGGCGTCGGAGGCTCCAATTCCAGGTCGCAGTAGATCTCCTCGCTTTCCGGACTGTACGAGCTGCTCGAAGGAGTTCCGCTACTGCTGCTGCTAGAGGAGACATCTCCAGAGCGAGAGCCGTTGTCGGCAGCTCCCTCAGGCTCCATCACTACTGGAATGCAGCTTGACAGTGCAAGTTTCGCTTGGAATGCTATAGGACCTACACATTCCAAGTAAACCGACTGCCACGACCAGGAATGGGCGGAAGTTCTTAGCATTTCTACAGAAAACAGAAAACAGAATCAAAAGAGGCATCAAAAAACACAACTGTCTATGAAGGCAAATAGAGGGGCTGGGTGGACGCATGGGGTACTGTACATCCTCTTTAAGCGCACAGAAAATAGCTCTTCTCCAAAACCTCAAGCAAAAATTGCCCAACAAAGCTATAGTTAATTTATAAATTTTCCAAGAAAGCAGAAATTCCACCTATTGCTGGCCGCGACAGGTCCAGCTAACAACATCGAAGTGCGAGATGGAGACAAATAACAATATCACAACGAGAATTAGAGGCAGGTATCAATGTAAAAAAGGCTAGTTTAAAGCATAAGCAATGCCACCAAGGAACGGTGTAGAAAGTGGATGAATCGCCTCATTCATAAACTTTAGAAGATTTCAGATAATCATTCAGAAAGAAAACTCCGTTTATTTCGAATTCGGATCTCCTGCAAATAGCCGATTGTGGAAACCGTTCTTACCACTGTACCGAATAAGAAAATTCTAAGTCCATATCCCTTTCGGATTCCCTCGGCAAAGTCGATTTTGAAGCTGTTCGCATCAATCGTCTCATTTTAAAAATTCCACATTCATCTCTTTTTCGGATCCCCTCCAGGTAGTCGACTATGAATACCGTTCCTATGAATGGACCCAATCGGAAGGAAACCATTACAATTATTTCATCTTCAGCTTCTCTCGCCGAAGTCGACTGTAGTAGAAGCCATTCATTCATACGCATCGACCCATTTGGAAATTTCTAGATTCATTTCCTCCGCGGAATTATAGAAATCAACCAGAATTTGCTACCATTTCCGTCTAAGTAGCTTCAATAAGTAGTTTCAACTTTTCTACACCCATATTTGGTTAAGTAGTTAGGATTCCAGAACGACTTGCGCATATGTTTCACATGTTGTTCTTTGTGGGCGTTGTGGGCATTAACCGCGAACTTAGTTTCACAACACTCACATGTTTCTTCATTTCAATAAGAAAATCTACAGCTGCCAGCCGATCTTGCAGATTCCTTAGTTAAATACCGCACCACACTCGGGAGTCAATGTAATAGTGGAGTGAGCATGGACTATTGTGATGGAAGAAAGAGCGATCGAAGATGTCTGAAGGATTCTGTGGAACCGTAAGTCTCCATACCCACTCCTCTTGAAAGTTTTCGGGCTGCCCAAATTAATTCCCTAACATCCCTGAGTTCGTATTCGGTTTGTATAGCAATAGAAAACAGGGATAATCGCAATACTAGGATATGGGCAAGGAAAAAGAAACGAGACCATCGGAGGAAAGAACTGAACAACAGAATATGTTGTTCCACTTGTTTATTGGAAGAATATGTTGTTCCACTTGTTTATTGGAAGTGGAACAAGAGTTGTTCCACACTCTTGTTCCACTTCCAATAAAGGCACTATAGGACACGGCAGCCGTCTGAGAATCGTGCTCAAAAATCTGCTCAAACAGAAGCGTCATAGAATTCAGTGAACATCATAAGGAGCACTAACTAACTAGAAGTCTGGTGAGAACATACTACAAGCAAGGTGATTCTGCCTCAAGTGCGCTGCAACCGGGCCTAAACCATGAAATGAACTACGGCGGCAGCAGATTCTGGTTGGCTTCTGCTGTTTATTTCAGCTGATCCCATGAATCGTCCCATCTATACTAGGATATGGGCAAGGAAAAAGAAACGAGACCATCGGAGGAAAGAACTGAACAACAGAATATGAACAGTAGAATAATGGCATAAAGAAGCACGAAGACGTCCGATGTGACTCATCCAGTCATCACGGAGCGAACGTATTTCGCAACGCCTCCGTCACGTGCAAACCACAGTTTTGCAATTTTTCGTGGGACCACATCACTCTTCTAAGTCATCCAAGTCACAATTTCGATGAAGGACGAAGCTCAAACAAGGCCATATTGGAAGCCATTCCGATGAATCGACTCATTTGGATACTTATAGGCTTATCTCCTTATCGCATCCCCTCGGTGAAGTCGATTTTTGAAGCCGTTCACATCAATCGTCCCATTTGGAACATTCCACATTCATCTCTTTTTCGGATCTCCTCCAGGTAGCCGACTATGGGTACCGTTACTATGAATCCACCCATTCGAAAACCATTACAGTTAGTTCCTCTTCGGAAACTCTAGCCAAAGCCGACTGTAGAAGCCATTCATTCATACGAATTCGTTTGGAAATTTCTAGATTCATTTCCTCCGCGGAATTATAGAAATCAACCAGACTTTGCTGCCATTACCTATTAGGTAGCTTGGACTTCTCTACACTCACACTCGGTTAAGTATCAAGTAGTTGAGAATTATGTGTACGAACAGAGGGTCTGTTGGATGCCCTTCTTTGTGAGCATTATGCCGCATACTTACTTTCACAACACCTGTTCTACTGTGTATTATGCCCTTTATTTATTTTGCCGCTCTTTTCAACCCTCATTAACCTTTTCTACTAGAGTACATTATTACATCTCATTTCCACAGCAACGTGAGCTTTGCGACAGTGTGCAAAGTCATCGAGAGAGAGTGACCATTGCCTCAATTCCATTCATTTTCAGTGACGTCTTCCTTCACTTCATAACAAAATCTAAACCTGCAAGCCTATGTTGCACAATCCTTACTTCCCATAGCTATTTACAGCAGCCACTCATCACTTAATGTATGTAAACGTCAAGCAAGTTTTAGTGATGGAAGAAGGAACGAAAGAAAGAACATGTCGGAAGTTTTCTAGTTTTCCATGCAATCATTAGCATCCACACACACTCCTCTTGAAAGTTTCCGCACTGCCAAAATTGAATCTCTAACATCCCTTTGTTGGAATCCAGTTCGTTTGGTAACAGGAAACAGGGATAATCGCATACAGTCACCTCGAAAGATGCCACATTTCCCGCTCCACCTTACAACTAAGGTACATAGGATTTCACTTCAGCAACGTCACTCACTGGGAGAAACAAATGTGCTCCAACAGGAAAGCAATGCACATCCAAGGGAACACAGAAGTCTATTTTTTAAACCAATCATATTGTACCCGAATAGATAGGAAAATGCCGGACAACCGCACTTTGTATTGGGAGTTGTTTCCATCTTTGGAGGTGATAATGGCTAGACAATGGCTATATCACACTGGACTCAACCAGTTGAGGCATGGCAGCAAGTTCTAGATGAGTGTTATAATTTAGTCCCAAATTAAATTCCTAACATCGCATAGCGCTTAGTTCATCCGGTTTGTTTAGTAATACGAGACAGGATAGTCAAAACAGGATACACTGCGCTCCAAATACGAATCAAATCTGCTCAAACAGGAGCGTCACAGAATAAGCAACATGTAACGAACACAAATGCGAACATAGAATTCTGAATTCAAAACAATTCACTACAAATAACCTTAGTCTGCCGCAAGAGCCGCGCTCCTGCGGCAGACTAAGGTTATTTGTAGTGCAGTCCATCTGAAAACTGGACTGCGCAGCCTGAAAACACAAAAAAAGCATTAAAAAACTCACCTACGGGCCGGCCACAGTCTGTCGCGTCGATCGATGACGATGCACCGACCGCTCCCGCAGCCGCCGTCTCGCCGCTCGCGCCCCTGAGCGTGATCCCGCGCAAAATTCGCCCCACATCCGAGATCCTCCTCCCTTTGGTTCCCCACCTCTTCCAAAGTTGTCCCTATGCAGGGCCCAAACGACGCTAATCAAGCCTCGGTTTTTTCCTCTCTCTATCTCGAAACTTCGCTTTCGGGTCGTAAAATCCGTCTCGCCTCCCGAGCCGCCCTGAGAGGAAATCGCCTGAGTTTTCATTAGTGACAGTGGCCGGCTTCTGCAGCAGCGGAATTCTGAAGCCTAGTCTTCCGTTGTGTCCCGTTTGTATCATATGGTCAGTCTGGAGTGTCAAGGTGTACTGGAGTCTACCCCTCTGCCTTTCTTGAGAAGCAGAAGTACTAAGAACATGTCTGCAGGGGGGGGGGGGGGCGCTGCAGTCCATTTGTCTAGCTCGACCAAAGATTGGCTCCACCGTCACAACATCCAAGTAACGGACTGGCGGCCCTGTTCTCCTGACAGCGACCTAATGGAGAATATGAGGGGGATCGTGGTTCGACGAGTCTACGCGAATAACCGACAGTTCAATGACGTGGTGGCGATTTTGATTACATGGGACACCAGCGAAGACAACATCATCCAGAGCCTTGTCAGTAGCATGAATAATACGCTGCATGATGCAACAGGAACTAATGGTGCTTCGATCGACTGTAGAATTTAGTAAAAAGTTTGTTTTTCACAAGTGGATACATGCTTTTGGAACGCCAATTTTCTTCAAAAAAGCATGATTCTCGTGTGAGACGAAAAAAATCCTGAAAACGAGTAACTACCTATTTTCGACTATGAGGAATCTAGTGGAGCTACTGCGCTCCTGCAGAAATAAACGCGAAACGAGATATGGGCAGGATTTAGAGTGGATATGTACTTTTGAAACGCACTGTATAAGTTTGGACATAAAATAAATCTTACAATGACAATTTCGGGAATGGTATTCGCTTCACCGAGACTAGTGGAGACATCGTCTTCATTCCAAACTTGGTCAGGTATGACTCAGACAACTGTCCTAAACTGAGAACGAAAGTAGCTACAGATTGGTCGGAAGCTCACTTCCCTGAACTTTCCTGAAATGATGTTCTTGTTAAAGTTCTCAAACGCTAACAATAGCCAAAAAACAGTGCCACCTTCGTCTTTTCCTTCGTTTGAGTGAGGCGACTAAAGGAGGACAACATGTTCTAGGATGTCGACAAACTCTATTATCTTGGACTCATGTGTTCCTCTTTTGTTATGAGTGTATCAAGTCCTGAGTCAAAGTAACCCAAGATAGATTGGTCATCGGATAAAGATAATGCACCTAGCTGCGACAGCACTACAGTTTTAGAGAACGAATTTGGCGAATGTAGTGGGTGCACAAGCAAGCTCGGAGAGTTTGAGTACTGGGGCCGGATTCACCAACAATTAAACCCGTGGGTATACGGGGTATTAGGGGTAGAGACAAGGGTATCTCTATCCCCTATACCCGCGGGTTAGCCGCTGATGAATCCGGCCTCTGAAGCTGTGGTCGACGTCTTTCCTAAGTCCTGCCCCTGCTGTCTACTATGCTATTCTACAACACTTAGGAACCAGTATCCCAGAACTCCGACTAAAATTCGTTGGAAAGAAATGAACGATGACGGTGAATGAACGCAATCTCGTGCTCATCCATCGTCATCCCATGTGAGCATGAAAGTTGGGCGCATTCAGATTCATAAGGTGATTGTTGAGGGACATAGGTCTATAACATATTTACTTTTATAATTTATTTGCCATCTATAGATGTCTTTTATGTGTAGACAGCCACTGTCTGTTGGCAAATGTTGACTAACAATCAGCCTCCATTCTAACAGTGTCTTTATCGGCTTCCAAGAAGCTGGTTACCGCTAGAGTATCCTCTAGGGTTTCCTGAGATAACTGGTTTGTCCATTTTTAGAATGTATTAGCAACGATAATTGTTTCTTTTTTAAACGTTTTATCTCGCTTTACTTTTTTCTAGTATGCTATGTAGTTGTCCAGGGCCATGTTGAGTTTTCCTTTGTAGTTGTTTCTTTCGTTTTACGTTGTTGCTCCTTTTGTGCAAGAAATGCCTTGCGCAAATAAATAAGTGAATAAATAAACCCCTCCAATACAACAATTTATGCAACTAAAAATTCATATACCCAAAATTGGTGTGTGCGTCTATGCGCCAGTATCGTACTATTTACATACATGGGACAAGAGGCAAAGCTTTTCCGATCTAATTCTTCCTAACTTTATAAACAGAATGATGAGTACCGCTAGTTGCTTAGAAGCAAGACTATCAGATACCGAGGTGTGTCCGTAGTTATGGTTCTCACTGTGGCTGCCCTGTGACTGCCTGCTCCGGTTCCGTGATTGGCCGAAAGGTTTGCACAATTCCGCTACTCGCGGTGTGTAGTCATTTTCTCGGAATGTACCGAAATGTCTAACACAATCGTTTCTCCTACAAATATTTATTTACAAATGGGTAGAGCCGGAAGGGCGACGGTTATCGCGTGCACTCTGACTTCCGGTTTTTGGTTCGGGTTTGCCGCGCAGACCAACCTTCCATCCCTCCGGGGTTGCTGAATTGGTACCAAACTTGCTCGGGAGGGATACAACACTGACTGTTCATCAGGTCAATGCATAGAACAAATGCGCAGTCAAATTGCCTCCTCGGCATCCCTTAGAAGCAGAATGCGTTGTGTCTCCCGCGAAGGGATTGATTAACTCGGACCTTTATTCCTTCTCCTTGACATTCGGTACGTAATTATGTTGCTTGAACGTTCAGTGGCAAGGAACTCTACTAGGCCTCTACCTCTGTTCGCTTCTGAGTCCCGCTACTCCATGTTGCCTAGCGGAGAGTTGTTCTCGGAAGAACCTGACGGTTTGTGAAACTGCGATGATCCTGCACATCGTGTAAAAGCTTGCAGCCTTGCGTGGAGAGTGGTGCTTCTACGCGCGATGATGGGAAAACCGATCGGATCCAACCCACCGAGCAGTTGTTGCTGACTGCCTTCTCCAGGAGATATCTCTCGGTCGCATGAAGGCAATCGTACAGTGCCGGGGCCATTGTCTTTCGATGCGCATCTGCATATCTCCTCGGGTTATCTTCATCTAAATCTGGTTCCTCGCTGGCATAGCGGATCTAGGCCATTATCACCATCACTACCCTGCCCACTGTCCTATATAACGGATGCTGATGAGACGGCCAGCCTCAGTGCCCTTCACCGTTCGGTGTACCTCCTACGCCTTTCGCGACGTCTTCAAATTTACTCCTCGCTCATTGCAGATGTCGCCACGTTCGGTGGCCGTTGTCGCGACGGGCCTTGGCTGCTTCGCTCTTGCCACGTGCTTTTTCGCTTTCCCCATGATTCTCAGCGAAATCAGCGACATCCGCGCTGAACTTGATGCCGAGATGGACTCTTGGAAGGTCGAGACCGACAACCTGTGGAGGGATATGAGCAAGTATGGACGTGTCCGCCGTCAGGCTTATGGATACGCAGCTCCTCCCCCACGTGGGAGCTTCCCTGGACCTCAGGTAGCTACAGATACCGTAGCACAGTCACGTCCATACTATTTGTAATCAATTAATTTTAGGGACCAAGCGGTTTTCCAGGAGGTGGGCTTGGCGATCAGCCCAACGGACACCTTCCCGGAGTTGTCGGAGTGCCACCCAGTGTTAACCACAACAACTTCCCAGGATCGGACGGAGCCCCATCTGGTGAGTGCTGATCACTCTCTGATGCGAACACTAAAAGACCTGGTTCGAAGAATTCTAAGTTCGCTCAAAGCCCCAATGTCGATGCTTTTAGCCCAACCCAATGGAAACTGCAACTGCAAGGCCGACAACTCGTGCCCGGCTGGCCCCGCTGGACCCAAGGGAGTTCCTGGATTTAACGGCCCTGATGGAATTCCAGGAGTTCCTGGAATCGACGGACAGGATGCAGAGGACGCCAAAGCCCAAACCCAGCAGTACGCTGGATGCTTCAACTGTCCACAGGGACCTCCTGGTCAACCTGGTGAGATTTCATCTATACTCTTGCACTTAAGGTGGTAATGAAATGTCAATCTAGGACCAAGTGGAAAACCTGGACCTCGCGGTATGCGTGGAGCTCGCGGACAGGCGGCTATGCCTGGTCGCGATGGACAGCCCGGATTCCCTGGAACCATTGGAGGCATTGGAGCTCCTGGACCTGTTGGCGAGGAAGGACCTCAGGGAGAACCTGGATTGGATGTCGAGCACCAGATTGGCCTACCTGGCGCTAAGGGAGTACCCGGACCAGTAGGAGAGCCTGGAGATCAAGGTCTTCAGGGAGACTCTGGAGCGCCAGGACAAGCCGGCCCTCCAGGAGAGCGTGGACCTCAGGGAGAAAAGGTAAGGCATGCGAGTGGATTCCTCGTTACCATTGTTACGACCCAGACGTTGTTCTCGTTGTAACGTCCGTGTTCAGGGAGACGATGGAGCTCACGGAGCTGCTGGAGAGCCGGGAGAGGAGGGAGAGCCAGGCAAGGACGCCGAGTACTGTCCCTGCCCCCAGCGCAACGCCGCCCAGAACGTGCAGGCTGCTGGATACCGTCGCCACTGAGCGGCCGAAACGATGCACGAGCTGTGCAATACACAATAAATTATTTTCCTCCACACCTTGCGGACGCAACCACTTGGTGTTACCAGAAACAGCAGGAAAGGGAAGTGCAGGTTGAGCATTAGTTAAGTGCTTCTGAGACCGATCAGGAGGGGTGGAAGTGAAGAAATGATCAAGACAACATCACCTGAGAAGCAGACAATTTCTTTCTGTATTTGTTGCTCTTCGGGCGCGTGTAGCGCAGTCGGAGGAGGCGCGATTGCCGCGTGCACCCGATACCAGGTTCCTGGTTCAGATTTCCCGCCCAGGCCAACCAAGCCTTCCATCCCTCCGGGGTCGGTGAATTGGTACCAGACTTGTCTGGGAAGGATAAAGCGCTGACTTGTTCATCGACTGGCCACCGCAAGTCATTGTATGGCCAAATTCGCATTCATGTCGCCTCTACGACATCCCGTCGAAGTAGAATGCGCTGGCGCATCCCAGAAGGGATTGACTAACGCCGTCCTTTATCCTTATTTGTTGCTCTTCAGCATTGGGGTGCAAATTACCTGCAGATTCAATTACCTGCAATCGGCTCCATAACCGTGACCCATCTCAAAACGTTGCCGGTTTCAGTCAGCTTACAGGCTTACCAATCGACTACAACTTTTAACTGTGATAGAGTAGCGCGCGCTGTCGAAGTTCAAGGCCAACGATTTTTACCACTTTCGCGTTAAAGCGGGACTTTTCATTTTCGACGGGACACCCCTTAGTTTGTACTGAAGGCACTTCAAGCCAAATTAAATGTATCTTAAGCCAAAATAAGCAGCTTTTAACAAGGGCAAGGTTACAGTTTGTTAAACAGGGTTTCTTAAGAAAAAATATCCACACTTTTTGAAAAAGGATCAAATTCCTATCCTACCAGCCAGAACAAAGCCTCTATGACTAATCGGAAGACACTAATAGATTTTCGTGTGATGAGATTATACCGCGCACCGTCCAGAACATTGCGGTGTTGACAAGATTGATTGTGTAAAGTCGTTGATATAACGTTAGGGCGTGGAGAATTGCAGTGTGCTTGTGCAACTGACGAGATCGGATTACATTTGCTGTTTCTAGATTTATACACATGAAAATAGCATTTACACTATTAATACAATAGGCGACGGAAATATCAGACGAAAGTGAGGCACAAACTCTCCATATAACACTCCACTACATTCCTCGTTTTTCAGCACCCTAGGGCAAACCCGAAACCATTTCTTGACGTAAACTGATAAAAATTTTGTGTCTATTCAACTAGTGTGGCTATTTTTTCTTAAGACACTCTGCAAATGTTTGTTAACAGAAAATTTCTTGTTGAAGGATAAGTTTGACTTCGCTAGATCACCTTTATTTGAACACTAGAAATGGTCTAATTCAGTTTGTAAAATGCGTGTTTATCTTTAAAAGAGTCCAGCTACAAATTTAAAAGCGCGCAGTTCAAAGAGTGTCTGGTTAAATATGAAGTGTCCAGTCAGAATGCGAGTGGTATTCAGCCCACCAGAGTCATATCCTATGAAGGGGTCACTGCGTTTCGCTGTCTAACGTCCTGCAGGAGGCTGCTCTTGCGCAATGCAGTTCAGAGGAGAGCGATATCGCTACCCAACTTCTGGGAGTTCAGCGGTCCACATTTCTAAATGCAGCAACAATAAGCGCAACTCTGCTGCGACTTCAAGGCATGGCCGCTAAATCTTTCTAAATTTCAGCTTTCACCCAGGTTCGACACTGTACGAGAACCAGTTCTGACATTCCGAAGTAATGAGTCTTTTACTACGTTTAATATGTACAGAACTCATTTTCTCATTCAATTTCTCGTAAATCTATCTTGAATGAGAGATATGACCACGCGGCATTCTATACGAGGCAGGTGCAATCTTTCCTCAACAAGGTATAGCAACGAAAGATCTTGGTAATCGTAAAATCGGTGGGATGACTCTCCAACCGATGATACAACAGATGGACGTTTGTACAAATCATTCTTCACTGCAATAGTGTTTTTCACAGACTCTTCTCTAACCAGGAAAGGGTTTCAGCCTCTGCTGGAGCGACGAATTGAGAGCTTGGTAGCTGGATGAAGCCTACAGGTGCTGTTTGAAATGGATTTCTTTAACTAGGTCTGACCCGTTAACGCTGTTGCTGTTGACAACGAATTTAATCCCAACATGAATTAAGTCAAAGTGGATGGAAATTAGGTGGCAGCACCATAGACAACTGCATCCAGAAATTTGGGCGAAACCTGTGCTCCTGCTGTCACCATCCGTGCTTACCGTAACATACCTTAATCGACCACAAATTCATCAGCGTAGAATATCATAGAAGATCGGATGGTCGGAGTAGTGTTGCGGCAGGATTGGATCTCATGACAAATAGCTCGTGGGTTCGCCTGCCACCGTCGTGCCTTTTTTTACATGCTGTGGTTTGACTTGAATAAAACTCTTCGTTACCATATAAATCACATTTGTAAGAAACACATTGTAACGACTGTCATGCACTTTGTAGAGGTGTTCGCTGAGAGAAACGCTGTGGGCAAAAATTTTCTCCAACATTGAAAAAGCCACAAACGGTTGGAACACAAGTAGCGCCAAATATTTATCTGCAATAATTAACATGCTGTAAGGACTGTCAACATACCATGCCTTGCACACTCGGTATTTGAGAAGATTTGAACATCTACGGCCCTGAAACACACGGTGCCATTGCTGTACTTCATTACTCGAGAGGGCTATGTGGAACGCCGTCATTGGAAGGTCGCGTAGAATGCGTAAGCGAGGGCGAAGGTCGTGAGGCCAAGGCTACCTCGCTCAAGCATTGTGGATAGGGGTTATTTGTGATGCTGGTCACGGGTATGACAGCCGCCTCAGGATTTGTCTCTATCGCTGTTTTACTTCCCATCCGTCTTGATTAGCTTAACTTTCTAGGTGCTGTTTGTTTCTATTAAAAAATTGGTTTTCCATTGCGGCTTCGACATCGTGAAGATTTGCGCGCAACTTCCTCCACTGAAGGAGAAATGTTATGAGGACAGAATTGAACTAATTGACAATTAACACACAATTAAGTTCTTTAAAACGCTGAATGGTGATTATGTTTTTCAAAGTCTTTCTGATGGCAGTTTTCGGATCCATCACGAAGATCTCAGCTTTGGCGGATTTTTCGATGATGCCGTGGACACGACACCTGAAGGAGCGACATCTTGGACTGAAATTATGAAAATAAATTAAACAAATAAATGAATAGTAAACGAAACTAATTATTAGGTTGTAACGAAATAAATGGCACTGAACCACTGTAAATTTAAACAGTTAATATCTCGGCTTGTAGGCAAGTTTATTAATCGAAATAAAAACCTTCTGATTCTACACATCTTTGCCAACGTGACACAAGCTTTTTTATCTCAGTAGCATAAAAATCAGAAGTTCTGGAATTGACGAAATCTTCGAAGGGACTTTCGGCATCCTGTTGGTATTTGCATATTTTCCCTACCAAGAAGTCGCCAGGATGATTGAAGAAATGGTAGTCTGTTGGGGAGAGGTCGGGAGAAAACGGAGGATGTGGTAGAGTTTCAATGCTCAGCTCATTCAATTTCTGCAACGTCATTCGTGCTACATGGGGGCGAGCATTGTCGTGCCGAAGGAGGACTCGCCTTCGGTTTACCAAGGCCGGCCGGATATCCTTCAACTTTTTCATCATTTCTTCAATTTCAATGCAGTACTTCTCTGCCGTGATGGATTCACCGGGAGGGAGGAAGCTGTGGTGAATAATTCCCAGCGAACACCACCGTACTGTCACCATTACTTTCTTTTGGTGCAATTCCGGCTTCGCAAAAACCTTGGGCTCTCATCGCTGTCCACCCACTGTGCCGATCGTCGCCTGTTGTCGTACATTATCCATTTCTCGTCACAGGTTACAATGCGATCAAGGAATGGGTCCGTTTCGTTCCGTAGAAGCAGTGCGGACGAGATCTCATATCGTCGGTTTCTTTGCTCCTCAGACAGCTCGTGAGGCACCCATCTTTCCAGCTTTTTGGTCTTTCCAATTTCCTTCAGATGCCGGGCAGCTGTGTTGTGACTGACGCCAAGAACCTTCGCTATCTCCCTGGTACCTTTGTGTGGATCCTCCTCTACCACATCTCTCAGCTTGTGCTCATCAACATCACTATGCCTCCCACGACCTTCATGTTCTTCCAAGCTCTCGTCTCCATTCCGGAACTTCTGATACCAACGATACGCCGTCCGAATTGTGGAACATCCTTGACCGAATGCGGCCTTGATCTTCTCGTCCGCCTCCTTAGCTGTAGTGCCCAGCTTGCATTCATACAAGTAAATGCCTCGGATTACCCCTTTGTCCATCTGCAAAAAAGTCAATAAAACTCTAAAGTTTTCCCACTTTTACATAGAAAATTTGGTACGCTCCGATAGAGCAAAGTTTGCGCTTCTAAATGGTATGCCATTTGTTACGGTTTGTTCTTGATCAAACGCGTAAAGACGCGCCAAAAAATGGCGCGAGCCAGTGCCATTTAATTCGTTACAACCTAATAGTAATCTGATGAAAATAAAACCTAATCTGCTTGACCCTGCGTTTAATTTATTCGAACACCTATTCACATTCGGACGTCCGACTCCGTCCTGTTCTGTTGGACTCCACTGTTCTTCCTGCCCTAACATACGCCTGAGAGACCTGGGCTCGGATTCATGAACGATTTACCGGTGGGTAAGTGCAAAATTTACCCCCACTCCCCACTAACGCGCAATTCATGAACACGCGGGCGGCGGGAAAAATCCGAGGTAAGTGTCGAGGTAAATGCTACCCCGTCAGCCCGTCGGGGAACATTTACCTCCAAGGCGAGGGTTTTGCTCCGCGGCCAACTTCTGACCCAATGCATGCCTCCGCTGGCCCTTAGCCAGCTCTGAGCTGGCCGCCAGCCGCAAATTCAATGCCTGGCGGGCGCCTAGTTGCCGTCGCCATGCGCACGTCCTTCGCCGCACTTCGGTGAGTTGTTTTACCTTTTGTTTTGTCTATTAGGCTTGCATTCCATGATTTTTTTGGGCTCTGTGGACCATGGCGGCCCACAATGCCACTTCTTTTTATGTGAATTGCTCCTTTTAGTGGCATTGTGGGTAAGCTTGGGCCATTATGAGCCTAGTCCACCACGCAAATCGTAATTTACGATTTGCGTGGGTGGACTATGCCCGTCCGCCACCCTAGCCTTCCTTGGCATATGTTGTCTATGGAGGCTACTGTGGTGGATGGCACCCATTATTAGTCATGTTGGCCCACATTTACCATTGTTTCTGTACTTCCTGCTATGCTACTAGTTTCCACCCCTCTCCCTCACTCCCCCCCCCCCCCGCCCAACCCCACATTTCACATTTCATTTCCCCCAAATACGATACTGCTAGTTCGGTGCCAGCGACGTCCCAGCAGCAAGTGTGACTGCTTGGTTTCGCTGTTAGCTGATGCCAGCGGGCCAGCGGAGGCATGCACATTGGGTCAGAAATTGGCCGCGGAGCAAAACCCTCGCCCTGGCCGTCATGAACCAGAAAACGGAGGTCAGTTCGGGAAAAGTGGCGGGTAAATGGCCGTCGAGGTAAGTGGGGGTAGAATTTACCTCCGGCCGCGTTCATGAATCCGGCCCCGGGGCTATACGAAGGGAGGACGAACACGCGATCAGCGTCGCGCAGCGGAGAGAACAATTCTCGAAGTGACGCGACTCACACAAGTGAGAGAAGACCTCCGGTGTTCTGAGCTTCGCCGACGTTCGAAGACCAAAGACGCTGTCGCGTGGGCCAAGCCGTCGAGAATTAGGTAGGCCGGCCACGTAATACGCTTCGCAGACACCCGCTGGACGAGAGCCGTCACCGATGGATTCCGCGAAATGTCAAGAGACACCAGGACACCCACCAACGCGTTGGTGGACTTCTTCGTGAAAGCCCTGAAGGACCGATATGACGCTTTTCGTGTCCCTCGAGCGAGGAAAATTCATTGCAGCACTCTGGCACGCGACAGGGACGAATGGAGACGCTGCTGGCGCCCGCTCGAGCAAGTCGATGATCAACGACAGGAGGGACAGTTTACTCCTCTTCACGGCGTCCCTTACCAGGAAAATCTGTTTATCCCGTGCCGGTGGTGTTAGCCTCAGTAGTTTGCAAGAGTTCCAAAAACTGCAGATCAAGCAGTTGTCGTGATCAAATACGTGTATGAAGCGCTCACTAATGCATGGGACAGAAAATGCGCATTTACGTACGCATAACTTTCAGAGCGTCAAAGAAAGAAATTAAAGAAATCGAATCAAACAAAAATTTGTAATTTAGTAACTAGTGAATTAAATAATCAACTGGGACCTTTACACCTCCTTTACCGGCCTTTGGGAAGATACCGTTATGGACAATATCGACGAGGAATACGACCGCTTCGTGCACCATCTCCGCGATAGTGCTAAGGGAGCCGAGAGCTTGAAGGCCACCAAGAGACGCCTGTCTCCGGAAACTCTCGAGCTGATACGCCAGCGTGGAGCAGCACGAGCGTCAGGCAACTACCAACTGACGTCCGAGCTTGCGAAGCTATGCAGAGAGGCGATAAAGGAGGATCTTAAGGAGAGAAGGGCGGAAGTCTTGGCTGAAGCTGCAGAGGCAGGGTTGAGCATCCGCAATGCCCGCCGGAACTTCGCCAACTTCAAGACCAAGATGACCGCTCTCCGACGTCCTGACGGAACCGTCACCTCTTCCAGAAGGACCATAGAGAAGGTCATCCACATATTCTACTCCGATCTCTTCGATAGCCACGTCCACCTGCCCCCACGCCATCTTCCGCAGGATGGATACGTCGTCCCCTCTGTTCTCCCTTCCGAGATCTGACACGCCATCTCGTCGGTGAAGAAACGTACAGCACCCGTTCCCGACAGGATCAGACCCGAACACCTGAAAAACCTCCCGCCAGCGCTCATCAAGCCGCGCTCATCCTGGCGCGGCTCTTCTCGTGCTACTTGTCGGAGTGCAAGGTTCCATCTCAGTGGAAGACCAGCAGGACCGTCTTGCAGTACAAGAAGGGAGACGTGCACGACATTGGCAACTATCGCCCGATCTGCCTGCTGTCCGTAATCTACAAGCTGTTCACTCGAGTGATCCTGAATAGGATTAGCAGAACGCTGGACGAAGGACAGCCATGCGAGCAAGCAGGATTTCGGAGAGGGTTCAGCACGATCGATCACATACACACCATTACGAAGCTCATCGAAGTCTCGCGAGAGTACAAGCTGCCGCTGTGCCTTACGTTCATCGACCTGAAGAAGGCATTCGACTCCGTCGAAACTGAAGTGGTCATCGACGCCCTGCTCACTCAGGATGTTCCTACTCACAAGGGAGGTCAATGAACATCCCGTGGCAATGTTAAAAGTGACCTATTGAGGGTTGTAGGGGATTGTATGAGAAGCACCGTAGTGGTTTTCAAATTTCCTGCGGACATCTGGATAGGTCAAAAATTTCAAAAAACCATTTCACTTCAGTGCGGGGCGATAAAGCAATGCTGACGCCTGGAACTGCCATGTCGTGGTTAGAATGTAACCTGCAAAAGCTTTGGGGCTGGAACAGCGGCGTAATTACAGCGATTTCACAATTTGCTTGCTAGCGGTACAGTGACCGAAGTGGAACGTTGAAGTGCGTCCCTTACTACCAACGACGAGGCGACTGGATGGCGGAGTGGCTATGGGGTGCGGGCTTGCGGGAAAGTGTCGGGGTTCGGTTTCGGAGGTGCTGCTCATGCATTGCTGGTCTTGCTCCATCAATTTTTGTCGATATAAAGTGTATCTTGACCACGGTAGTGTACCATACTGTTATTATAACTTTATTTTAACCTGGATGATACGATATATACACAAAAATAAACACGCAAAGCAACAGCATTCATAGTACATAATTCGATTGGCCATTGAGGAGGAGCAGGCGACTTTTCTTTGCCTACAAAATAGATAACTTCAGAACTCTAAAGATCGAGGAAAAATTATTATTTTATTTTTATTTATTATTATTTATTATTTTTATTTTTATCAATTATTTGACTATATTTATGTTTGATTTTTTCGATCCCTCTTCGACCTCTGGAGAGAAAGTATAACAGTACCAATCTGTCTTCTTCATTTAAACCAACCATGTTGCAAGTGGTCTCACGGCCGTCACATGCAGCCTCCTCCTCACTATTACAAGGAGACGTAATACTACCCACGTCATCGTCATCGTCCGGCTACCTGGCTACAGCCTGCGCATCATTCAAGTCAAGCTAACATCACGAACCAGAGAACAGGCGACTTTTATTCACATCTTTGCCAACGTGACACAAGCTTTTTTATCTCAGTAGCATAAAAATCAGAAGTTCTGGAATTGACGAAATCTTCTAAGGGACTTTCGGCATCCTGTTGGTATTTGCATATTTTCCCTACCAGGAAGTCGCCAGGATGATTGAAGAAATGGTAGTCTGTTGGGGAGAGGTCGGGAGAAAACGGAGGATGTGGTAGAGTTTCAATGCTCAGCTCATTCAATTTCTGCAACGTCATTCGTGCTACATGGGGGCGAGCATTGTCGTGCCGAAGGAGGACTCGCCTTCGGTTTACCAAGGCCGGCCGGATATCCTTCAACTTTTTCATCATTTCTTCAGTTTCAATGCAGTACTTCTCTGCCGTGATGGATTCACCGGGAGGGAGGAAGCTGTGGTGAACAATTCCCAGCGAACACCACCATACTGCCACCATTACTTTCTTTTGGTGCAATTCCGGCTTCGCAAAAACCTTGGGGCTCTCATCGCTGTCCACCCACTGTGCCGATCGTCGCCTGTTGTCGTACATTATCCATTTCTCGTCACAGGTTACAATGCGATCAAGGAATGGGTCCGTTTCGTTCCGTAGAAGCA
Organism: Heligmosomoides polygyrus bakeri; assembly: GCA_947359475.1. NCBI lineage: Eukaryota > Metazoa > Nematoda > Chromadorea > Rhabditida > Heligmosomidae > Heligmosomoides > Heligmosomoides polygyrus. The sequence continues at coordinate 47,772,234 of OX375867.1, read as the reverse complement.
GTGCGGACGAGATCTCATATCGTCGGTTTCTTTGCTCCTCAGACAGCTCGTGAGGCACCCATCTTTCCAGCTTTTTGGTCTTTCCAATTTCCTTCAGATGCCGGGCAGCTGTGTTGTGACTGACGCCAAGAACCTTCGCTATCTCCCTGGTACCTTTGTGTGGATCCTCCTCTACCACATCTCTCAGCTTGTGCTCATCAACATCACTATGCCTCCCACGACCTTCATGTTCTTCCAAGCTCTCGTCTCCATTCCGGAACTTCTGATACCAACGATACGCCGTCCGAATTGTGGAACATCCTTGACCGAATGCGGCCTTGATCTTCTCGTCCGCCTCCTTAGCTGTAGTGCCCAGCTTGAATTCATACAAGTAAATGCCTCGGATTACCCTTTTGTCCATCTGCAAAAAAGTCAATAAAACTCTAAAGTTTTCCCACTTTTACATAGAAAATTTGGTACTCTCCGATAGAGCAAAGTTTGCGCTTCTAAATGGTATGCCACTTGTTACGATTTGTTCTTGATCAAACGCGTAAAGACGCGCCAAAAAATGGCGGGAGCCAGTGCAATTTAATTCGTTACAACCTAATACATCATATCTGGCCTAGCTTAGTTCACCAATGGAGTGGAACACACCAGCGCTACGTAAAAGATGTAGTATTTGGCTGCCTTACGAGGGGAGCCCTCTCCAGAGCTACTTTGCGCTTCCAGAACAAACAAAAAACACCATTAAGACCCCAAAGAGCCAATATCAACTCAATAGTGAGTTGGTAATACACAGCGAAGTCTTGTAGAGGACAATAATGAAATGATTACGAAACGTCCCGCAAGAAATTTCTCGTGATCTGAAAAGGGAAGGGTCTGAAGAGTATGTATGAACGGAGAGAGCGAGTCGTATAGGAATAATCTCCACTCCTCAATTAGTATAAAAATGTGTTTCTTTTTTGCCAAATCGAAAACCCGAAGAGTAGGGGATCCTTGAAGTTACAGTGGAATCCTCACGAGTTCGGGAGCTTCGGGAGCTACGCCCGCGATGCCGCCGGCGGGAAGCGGCTCATAGTGCGGTGGATAGCGATGTTGCTCCATGAGAGGAAGGTAGGGGTTCGGCTTTTCTGCGGTGCTGCATCTTTGCATTTCAACTGATTGCTTGATTTGAGGGATTCTGACATCAATACCATTCTAGATGTTTGCTGCGCAGTGTTTCCAGATGTATACCGTGGAGAGCAACTTTGTTGCCACTTGTTTATTACTGACCGGTTTTTCACCCAAGACGCAATGGGAAGGGTGTTCAACATAACGATGTATGAACGTTTAACATCTGTGATACAGACACAAAGTATCAACTGTCACCTGTCGTCCCGTTGATCATCGACTTGCTCGAGCGGGCGCCAGCAGCGTCTCCATTCGTCCCTGTCGCGTGCCAGAGTGCTCCAATGGATCCTCCGCTCCGCTCGAGGGACAAGAAGAGCGTCATAGCAGTCGTTCAGGGCTTTCACGAAGAAGTCCGACCAATGCGTTGGTGGGCGTCCTGGTGTTCGTCCTGGTGACACAAAGTGCATGGAACATAATCACTGGTCACAATACGGGCAGCGCATAAAGGCTACTGGCTCCTCACAGTTTGCTTCGATACATGAACAAATGGGCAAATGGGATCGGCTCCATATACGGAATCCAAATGAAGACGTTCCCTTTCCTTCGAAACAAGGGTTCCAGCCAAAAACGTTGTCATATGCCCACTGCTTGCCAGCCTTTTCACGTCCATCAGTTCATCTTGCGGATCCCAACCTTCTTCTTGTTTTCCCCACTTCCAGCCGTTCGTCCTCGTTAAGTTCAAGTTGACGTGCTTCGAAGTCCTTGAGTATGCTGGCCATTCGTTCGGTCAGGTTGGTATCATTCCCTTGGAGGCTCCTTATCTAAAGGTTGACCACACTTCAGCGGGAGCAGGTGGATCACCACTGCCTGATCGGCGGACATTGTTGGTGTTAGGTTCTAGAAAACTTTCAGCAGACTTCTGATTTCCAGGTAACAGGCAGACATTAGGGAGAGAGTGTATCGATGCCGTTCAGCTTAATTTGAGGGATCCCCACACCTCTTTTCGCATTTGAACCACCTCCAACGTCACAACGTGGTCTCCTTTGAAAATCCGAGCAGGATGGTTTTACCCGAGGTCATTGGCCGATGTATAGAAACAGACTGAGAGGAGCATATAGCATTTAAACCCTGCCCGTATTGTGTCCGATGCTCCTTTATGCACGTTGTACCTGTGTATCACTGGTGTTGAATATTTATGCATCATCTTGTTGAGTACCACAGCATTCAGCTGGAAAATGCGCAGAAAACGTCTGAAAATGATATAGACGTCAGAATCCCTCAAACCTCAACCAATCAGTTAAAAAGCAGGAATGCACAGCGCATGAGTATCGAACCCCTCGACCGTCCTCCAATGAAGCATCGTCACTATCCATGGCGCTCCGAGCTGCTTGCCAGCAGAGGCATCGCGGTTGTACAAGATCCCCAAACTCGTGATGCACCGTATTCCATTGTGAACCCCACTCCTTGGGGTTAACGACTTAGCAAAAATGGAACACATTTTATGCTAATTGAGGGGTGGGGATTATTCCTATTTAATAGGATGACTCTCTCTCCCCGTTCAGACATACGCTATCAGACCCTTCGTTCATGAGAGAATTCCCGCCAAATGATTGCAAATCTGCCCAAAAAATTCAGGTCATCAATGGCGCAGAGCTTGCCAGCAAGGCGCGCTAATCTCCTATTATCCGATTTTTATCCGATTTTATCCGAATCATTGCGTTTTTCAAAACCTCGGATCTTCGGATGATTCTGATGAGGGCAATTTTGAAAACCCCGGATCTTCGGGTGATTCAGATGAGGGCAATTTTAGAAACCCCGGATCTTCGGATGATTCTGATGAGGGCAATTTTCGGCCGAGCCGGATTTCGGATAATCCGAAACCGGATAAATCCGACCGGATATCCGAAAATGCATGATTCCGATCCCATGTCTAGTGCTCAGGGTGTTGCCATGTCGTTGACATTCCTAAAAAATCTTCATTTAATTGATTTATTTGCGTCAAAACTTTTTCAATTGATTATTAATAAATATTTTCCTTTCTTTCTCATTTTTAAAATTGTTTGCAACATAAGAGACAACATAACATTAAAATCCATCGATTCTCTTGAAGGGAGGGGGTCGTACCAAGACCCTTCTGGTGAGGGGGGTCGTAAATTTTTGGCAGAAATCGCACCCCACGCTTGAGCCTGCCCGGTCCCGACAGGAACAGACCCGAACACCTGAAGAACCTCCCGCCAGCGCTCATCAACACCCTGGCGCGGCTCTTCTCGCGCTACCTGTTGGAGCGCAAGGTTCCATCTCAGTGGAAGACCAGCAGGACCGTCTTGCTGTACAAGAAGGGAGACGTGCACGACACTGGCAACTATCGCCCGATCTGCCTGCTGTTCGTAGTCTACAGGCTGTTCACTCGAGTGATCCTGAATAGGATTAGCAGAACGCTGGACGAAGGACAGCCATGCGAGCAAGCAGGATTTCGGAGAAGATTCAGCACGATCGACCACATACACAGCATTACGAAGCTCATCGAAGTGTCGCGAGAGTACGAGCTGCCACTGTGCCTCACGTTCATCGACCCGAAGAAGGGATTCGACTCCGTCGAAACTGAAGCGGTCATCGACGCCCTGCTCACTCAGGGTGTTCCTACTCAGTACATCAGAGTCCTTCGAGAGCTGTACAGTGCATTCACGACCAAGATCTCACCATTCTACAACGACGTCCTTATCGACGTAAAGAGAGGGGTTCGGCAGGGGGATACCATATCCCCGAAGCTCTTCAGCGCCACCCTCGAAAACGTCATGCGCGAACTAGAATGGGAAGACATGGGAGTGAAGGTCGACGGCCGGCAACTACATCATCTTCGCTTCGCTGACGACATCGTGCTCATAACACCGAGCATCAGCCAGGCGGAGCGAATGCTGGCCGACTTCGATCGTGTATGTGGGAACGTTGGACTGCAGCTGAATCTTACGAAGACGATGTTCATGAGGAACGGACAAGTTTCTGATGCCCCATTCTCGTTCAACGGAACGAACATCTCGGAATGCTCCAGCTGTGCGTATCTGGGTCGCGAAGTCAATATGGCCAACGACCTAGCGCCAGAGCTGAGCAGAAGGAAACGAGCGGCTTGGTGAGCTTTCAAGAACGTCGAAGAAGTCGCGAAGAAGACGAAGAACGTCCGACTCCGTGCCCACCTATTCGACTCCACTGTTCTTCCTGCCCTAACATACGCCTCAGAGACCTGGGCTATACGAAAGCAGGATGAGCACGCGATCAGCGTCGCGCAGCGTGGAATCGAGAGGACGATGCTCGGAGTGACACGACTCACGCAAGTGAGAGAAGGCCTCCGGAGTTCCGAGCTTCGCCGACGTTCGAAGATCAGAGATGCTGTCGCGTGGGCCAAGTTGTCGAAAATTAGGTGGGCCGGTCACGTAATGCGCTTCACAGACACCCGCTGGACGAGAGCCGTCACCGACTGGATTCCGCGGGATGTCAAGAGAACACCAGGACGCCCTCCAACGCTTTGGTCGGACTTCTTCATGAAAGCCCTGAACGACCGCTATGACACTCTTCGTGTCCCTCGAGAGAGGAAGATCAATTGGAGCACTCTGGCACGCGACAGGGACGAATGGAGACGCTGCTGGCGCCCGCTCGAGCAAGTCGACGACCAACGGGACGACAGGTGATACAGCTACTATAGGAAGGTGGTTAGTTAATGGGTGATAAAATGCCCTCAGAATACTAGTTTTGTAGCTTTAACATAAAACTGTGAGTAATCGTAGATGGCAGAAGCTACTGTTGAAATTTAGAAGAATAGGAGGCCAAATTGTGAAAGACGAGAAATGTCCTATGAAGGGCCTCCATGCCAGCAGCGCTTATACATACAATCAATCAAACAAACAAAGCGGCATAATTCACGAGTGTATGGCGCAGTTTCTATCTCCCATGGACCACATTCAAAAGCGTCGCATGCTTGCAATTTAAAATTTACTAGAAACGTATTTCGTAAGGAATTATAATTATGTGATACTTTTTCGATACTTTTGTTGGACTTCTATGATGTAATTTTGTTCGCAGTTCTGTTTTCTGCTTTCTGGCCAATTTTTTTGCCATTTTCCCAGAAAACAGAAATAAATTTGCCCAAAACTTCCTCATGTACATTGTTTTGTTGCAAGGCGTATAATATAACCTCACGCAGTTCGCGAGCGAAGGCCTTCTCCAGGTCGAGAAAAGCGATATGCACTGTTCTGTTTCTCGCGATTTTCTCCACCAGGAGGCGGGCGGCGTATACAGCATAAATGGTCCCACAATCAGACGCAAAGCAGCATTGGTTGTCGGAAAGTTTGACAATCTCACGAATTTTTATATGGAGGTTCGCTTAGAGACCTTCATGCTCATTCATTCGGTGCTCGCGGTATTGCCGTGCGGTCGTTCAACTCAGCGCGCTTCCACTGTCCATCCAGCCTCGATTTCGCTCACATTCCGCGAACTTTCTGTCCAGTGAAATCTACTGCTAAAGCCAAGGTCTAATAAGGCCAAGGTCGCAGGTTCGACCCCTGCTGGCGGCAAAACTTTTTGCGTGCAGCTCCACCGGGCGGCGATCCAGCAGCGCCGCAGACCTGTATATCCTATGTCTTCTATCAGTTTGTGTGTGCTCGAAGATTTTCTAATTGATTGCCATTTCGCCACGTTCTTGATCAACCATGTCGCTGTCCAAGTCCGATCGCCCGCAAATGAGCAGAATTGCGATTACTAATGAGGATTAGAATGCTGTACATGGAGAAAAGGAAGTGGCGCTCGCGGTTGAGCAACTTCAAGCAGATGAGAAAACCCGTACCTTTGTTAAAATTCTCTTCAACCATATGCTTTCTGTTCAGCAGCAGCTCAATCTGCTGTTAGTCAAAAATCAAGAGCTGCAGGAACAGGTGGTCAATCTGCGTGAAGAGAATTGCGCTCTAAAGGCTGCTTTCGTTGGAACTGAAGGGTTGAGCTGTACGCCGCGGTCCCCCCGTGATATTATTGCTGCCAACACTTTGTCTGCCGTCGAAGAAAAAGAAAGACTACGTCCTTTCGTCATATCTGACATTATCAAATCGAATGTTTCTAGATGTTCAGAGCAGGCTATCTATGACTTGAATTCTGTGCGAATTCCTGTTCGTGATCATCTAAATGTAGAATGTGTTCCGCCACTAACCTATCGTCTTGGAAAGCCTCGAAAAGGATGGCCACGTCTTTAAAGGTTGCACTTCCTAACGCTTTCTACCAATCTTTGGTGCTTAGGAAGGATTCCTGGTTGCGCTCTTTCTCCGGTTCTCCGGTAGAGGCGTTTATATACGGCCCTCCTCAAGCAATGAGGTGAGAACGCGCAATCAGGAATCTAGGTTAGGCCGCACAGGATCTCTGGTGTGGCCACCACTAATAGCCAGCCTAATCAACTGGATATCTCAACAGAAAGCTGCTAAACTTTCTTCGGATATTGGTCAAAGACCTGAGTTTTCATTATTGAAACAACCGATCCATTCAGAAAAACATTACCGCTAAAGTTCGCCACAAGAAAATTAACTCAGACATTGTTGTCGTCACAGAAACCTGACTACATGATTCCATAAATCAGTGCAATCTCAAGAGGCGGGGCATTATAAAGTAACAGCGGGTCGCGTCGCCGGAATATTGAAAACATTTAGATATAACAGCATGAAAAGGCTCCAGCGGCTAATCCCCGTTTAAATTCCCGCACTACCGAATGCATGAGCGTCGACCGATCCACATGCATGGGTCGATACGTAGAGGTGACCCGGGGACGCCTTGGGCGTATTTTTGATTATTATTTTTTTTTGCTTTTGTTTTTGTTCTAATGTTTTTGTTGGGCATCCTCACGGGACTCTTTCCGTTTGGGCTTTCGATTTCCCAAGCACTCTGGGGTTGGGGTAGGGGTGGACACGCCGAGAAAACGAGTAGGGCGCAAGTCTCGTTATAAGGTACCCCCCGCTTGGGATTGCTCCCATAAATCCAGCCGTAATTCTCTGTGATTTGTGTGGCCAGTTTTGCTACACAAGATGCGACAGAGCTCTTAAGAAAGGTGGAGGCGTACCTATTCTCATCAGGTTTGGCACCCACTCTGATACAATATGGTGCGAATCAGTAGCCGACGGCTTTGAAATACTATGCTGCGATATGAGTTCAGCTGATGCAAGCTTAAGACTTGTTGCTGTTTATAGGGTTCCTTCTGCATCTCTAAGCAGCACAAGCAAACGACTCAATGTATTAAGCGGTCTCCGCTCCTGTTAAAACCGATGCCTTGTTTTTGACAATTTCATTTTTCCAGATATAGACTGGTCCAAAAAGTATCCGTCTTCTGCTTCTATGGCATCCAAATGCTTTGCTGTTATGTGCCAATCTTGCAATTTGCATCAGAACATCGCTATATGCCTACGCCACCCGCTATGATCATCTGTTGAACCTTATTCTCAGCAGCAGTTTGCGACTTGTCAAATATCAATTTTGGGCCACCAATAGATTCCGGTGAACACTCTTGCATTTCATTTACTGAATTTTTTCTGACTAAACCAAACTCCACGGATCTCCCTCGATAGAGAGCCTTCGGGCTCTCTTGTTAAGAGGGATCTCGGGCCGCTTGTCGCAGGGCCACGTGGCGCGTCCCCGGGTGGTGGATAGGGGAATTAAACGCGAACCAAATGCGACCGTGTACTGCCCAGAGACGCAGGTGGATATGCAGGGGATGGACTCCTTGCTCCTGCTGTGTCGGGTCGATGCGTTCCTTGTGCGTGGGAGCGGCATGTTCGTGCACAGTGTGCGTGGATGTGTCCGTGAC